>JAMXBC010000010.1:17472916-18135833 GCA_024138005.1 Lumnitzera racemosa
ATTGGATGTCTACGCTAGATACTTTATGTCAATAGTTGATGAGTTAAATTGGCCCCATCTTGATAATCCTCATACCTAACGAGAACCTAAAACGTGGTTTGGGTAAACCAAGAAAAAAGAGATTCCATATGGAGATGAACTTAAGGGAGCTTGTTGATAAAAGTAGGTGTAGCATGTGTAGAATGGAAGGACACAATAAGAGAAGGTGTCCTCAACTTAATAGAAACGGTATAGACAAACATATACACGTTGTTTTCTTACATTACATTACATATCATATCATGTTATACTTTTATAAGTCAATGATAAAACATATTTTTTTATTATTTAGTAAGTTAGATGGATATAGGATTGAGTGACCTATCGGTACTGCATAGATAGGGACGACATTGGTCGTAGGACGTATGGGATTTTCGGGTATGTTTTGATGTTAATTTATCTTTTAATTCGTACAATTCAATAGTTTTCCACTATTGTAATGAAAATGAATCTAATATTACAAGGAGGTGAGTACATTACGGTTCGTCGAGTGGAGTCGAGCCTGTAAAAGGGCACGTCACAGATACCATTAGATGATTGCTTTATCACTTACCTTGTCGATGCTGGTTTTTTAAGGGTCGTACGACTGCCATTCATACAGATTGATTATCACCTCATCACAATGTTACTCGAGAGGTAGAGACTCGAGACCCATACCTTCCATATGTCTTATAGAGAGATAATGATCGTATTATAGGACATAAAGGTCCTATTCGATCTCTGTATCAATGGGGTTGTAGTGACTGGGCATACACAATTAGTATGGCCTCAAGTAGATAGGAGATTACTAGGAGACTACTAGGAGATTATCCCACCGACAGTACTAATAGAGGGGGACGTATTAGTTTGCATTGGTTATGAGACAAATTTAGCATACTTCCTACAGGTGCAAACGGTGGGACCATTTGTTGGCACACTCATGTATACATTTTATAGTTGTTTGGTAGATTTTTATTTGTGAATAAGTTTTGGTCCCTTATTCACATGATGTTCCTACCGATACTGGAGTGTTTCTCATATGCTATGACGTTCAGTTAGGGATGAGCTGGTTTGGCTTAGTTGTATTGTCAACTTTGTAGGGTTACACGATCAAGAGTGCAAGAGATTGGAAGCGTCGCCATATTACTGCAGATATGAGAATGAGATCATTTCCCCCACATTACACCATAGGCCAAGTCCGACTTCACCATACAGGAGAGCTTACCACTAACTGCTAGGTAGGACATATCACATGACACTACGCATCATGTTACGCATGTTATAGATGCGTACCAGACTGCATTTGATCTGCAGATAAGTAGACAGGTATGCATTTCTTGAATTTTGTTTTTGTTGTTGATCTTCATTAAAAATTTATGGATTATTAATGTACTTTCTTTCTAAATACATTGTAGGTCATGTGGAAGCCATACTTAGATGATCTTATTGATCTTTTACCCCCATTTTGCAGTGTTTGTCGAGATATTTGGATAGCCAGGGTTCCACTAATATGTTTCCACATTGTGGATTTTTGTTTCCCCGACCGTATTATATGACAATTTGGAGGTTTCCAGTTGATACCGGTCGACATTCATATGAGTAACGAACTATATCATATCAACCTTAAAGTTAGGACAGACATTGATTAGTCAATCGCCCATTAGGGATACATATCGACTTGGGTAGACTGCCATATGTAGGTTGTAGATATTCAAGGACTGAGGGTATCAATCTAGCTCACTATGACTGGTATATGGATCATACACTCTAATACATTACCCATCATTAGGTTGTAATGAGATATTTTGTAAGCTTTCCTTTCATTTATCTTATGGTTTTTTCCAAAGCAATCTATATGAATATAACTTTAATTGTTTTATTAACTATAGGTGACACTCTACATTGGACGAGGTTAGTAGATGATGTCCATGTTGCTCATCATATCATCAATGGTGGCCTTCACCATCTTGAGGAGCATGGCGGCTTAATATTATTTCTCGACCAAGGAGCTAAGCCAACCCTTATACTTACTCCTTGATTGCGTATAGGTCCTAGAATTCATACAAGAGGACGTCGACCAGTACAGGCACATAGTCGCGGATACGGTGATGATTCTATATGACTGGGATCTTGTCATTCCATCGACTTGGATGAGTTGGTAATAGTGTACCACCTGCTTATGCCTTTAGTTCGAGCCATAACTCATTTGACACTCTTGATACTTATATGTCGATGTATCTGTAGCTAACACTGCTAGCTCCTTATAAATGTCATACAAGATGGCCTCAAACAGTAGCCATAGAGGAGGCCGATACCTAGCTAACACCATCACCGCCTATTCTAGTTTCTCATGTAGATTTTACTAATACTCCTCTACGGCCATCTAAGCCTCAGTCATTTGAGGGCCAATTCACACGTAAACCATTATTATTAGCTTGTTTCGAAAAATAATTAACTAGATTTAGAAAAAAGTAATTGTAAATAATTATATTTGTATTACTTAGTCTAATTGTTATGTATTATCGACATCTATTACTCACTATGCAAATGGTTTTTTAAAATGATTTTTCATATTATATTGCTATTCTCTTAATATTGATAGTTTACTGTATATATATATATATGCTTTCTTTATATTATAGCTACTTTTAACATGTTTAATTAGTATTTTAGTGAATTATTTAAGCCGACTTGCTCCATTAATAGTTTTTGTACGTAGTACACTTACCAAGAAGGAATGTAAAGCATGAATTTAACTTATTACTGGAATAAGCAACTAACTTGCTATATTAAAAGTACTTAGTTAGGGAGAGTGTAAAGTCTCACTTGAATGTGCATGGTAGTGATATCGAAGGCATATGAAAGGAATGGAAATTTATTTAATATCTTAATTAATTATATAAAATAACTTTAAAAAAAATATCAACACTAAAGGTACACATATGAAGCATGCCTTCTTAGTGAATAATGAAGACGCGCATAAGGAACGCGTCTTTTTACTGAATAAAGAAAGCATGGTTAGATAATACACTTTCAGTTTGCACCAAGAAGGCATGTATACACAACGCACTTTTAGTTAAAAAATTAATGAATAGTGAAGGCACGCACTTTAAACGTGTTTTTACTGTATTATTTTCATAAAATTTTTTCAAGACACACTATTTTTTGTATATTTTTTTGCAATCTATACTATAGAAATACATAACCCTGGCTATTCTTCTCTAAAAAACGGGTTTAAATTGAGATGTTTTATCGTGCCAGTTTCATTCTTTGAGTTAAGCGCCTGCAACAGAACACCGATGTTTTCCAAATACTTTAGTGCACTAGGGTTTGGTTGAAAATGTGGAGTGGATAAAGAGGACAGCCATGAAAAGGATTTTGACATATGTTATTAGTGAAAGGGAAAAAGGAAATATGTGAGAATAGGAAAAAGTAAGGGACAGCTGTCCTGTTTCTAGTAGGAAAAAAAAAAAAAAAGGAATGGACACACACTTCGGCTTTCCTGGTTAGTACTCGCTCATAACTTCACAATGGTCACTTGGGCTATGAGCAGCAGTAATCACCGCTGGAGATACAATAGTAAAATAATGGGCTGGCCACTTATATGGTTCGATAGCTAAACAGTTCAGTGGAATTTGATTATAGAAGCTAGTGCATGAGTACATACAAGAAAGCCTCTTTTGGAGGAGACTTAACATGCTATTTTCCAAGAAGATATACATATAAAAGGAGAAAAACATGAAGTTGGTCCATAGCCCCCTTGCATCCCCAACAAGGCTAGTTGTGTGGCTTCCGGCTTGAGACTACTAGCCCTCACCCTTCTCTCCCACCATAGACCTCTAAAAAATATTCACTTTTAATTTTGGATTCTCAAAATATTACATCTAGTTACAATTCAAGTTGTATAACTATAATTTGAGGTATTCAACAACCATGTATATGTTAAGACTTTACAAAAGGAATGATTTTATAAGAGAGGAAAATCATAGTAATATTGATACATGAAGCTAGGTCAATAAGAACACTAATGTGAACTTAATATACAAAATTCAACTCAACAAAACTAATAACTCATGGGGATCAAATTGAAGAGATGAATCATCTTACAAAAAGGCAACTTAAAGAAAATTTATCTTAGGTTGTTGCCGATGGTGTAATGTACAACTCAATTCAGCTAAAACATGACATACGATTAAGATGTGCTGCGAACTCACGCACTAAAACAATTCTTAAATGAATTTGGCGATGACATACTTGTCCAATAGAGCACTTGTCATCTGAAAGACTCATTCAGTGTCTAAATCTCTTCGACTATGTTCGAAAAACTTTGGTCAGGAGGTAAAATATAGATGGCTAAATTTCAATTTAGGCTTAACGTTTAATTAAGTTTGACTCTTTAAACTAAGACAATGGAGCCAAAAGAGTCAAGTTCAAATATTTTAAATGATTGAGAGAGTTTTGACATAATGGACTTGAAATATAGCCTGTTAAATCGATTAGTTCTATCTAATCTTTCTTATTATTGGCTCACACTAAAAATAGGCCCTTCATTAGGCCTGGATCTGAATAAGGAGCCCATTTGTAATTTAGTAAGGGAAGAGATTGATATTGGCCATTGATCAATATCATGATTTGATCAATGGCTAACTCTTATAAATACTTCTTTTGTTTCCCTATTTGGACAAGAGAGATCTTGATACAAAAGTTACTACTCTATCGGAATCTTATGTCAAAAGATTAAACATTTAAATATTTAAAAAAAAATCACATTATTCTTCATCGACTGTAGAGTTTGATGCCTTTTGATTCCTCCATTTGTTACTATAAGTGTTAAAATCTTATTAAGATTACCTATTTTTTCTTATTATACTTCTTTCTCGATCATCCCATACATGTGATTGAAGTCATTCCCTAATTACATGTAGCGTGACTTGATACATGGCATTCACGTGATCCTTACATCTATACCCTCATACCTATAGGAAGAACCTAAAAACAACAATGGAAATTCAAAATTTATATTTTGACAATAAAAATATATTTCAAAATGTTGTTAGTATGGTCCTACCTATCCTCCCCAACTCTGTTTTGTGGCTATAGATAATCTTTTTGTCAAATGAATCAGAATTTTGAATAGTTTTATGTTGTTAGTGGCTCCAAGTTTTCGTCGAAAGCTTTTCAATGAGTGTCGGATCGTCGCAATCTGCAAGCTATTTAATCTCTCTGCACACCCGTGTGCATGTAGTTCCACGAAAAATTGAAGTCCCTGTTGTCCATATGCATGTGGAGTTTCAGACCTATGCGTCCGAGTGGTCTTCTACCAGGGGGACAATGGATGCATAACACTCGTGTTTGTGATTATTTAATTTTGTTTGAAACATTAAGAATTATAATAGATTAGTAACATGGTGAAACGATTATTATTTATAAGGTAATAAAAGTCAAAGCTGAAAAGATTCCAAATGTTTCCTAGCTGCCTCGTCAGGCCATAAAGATAATAGTGCAACCCACATGATAATCTTATTCATCTTAATCTCTTGCAACCGGAATTGTCGAGCGGATGGCGAAGGTCTGTCTACTGATCCGTGACATGACAGCGAAGGAGTTGCCTGGTGGGTTGTAACTTCCTTGTCTCCATAGCTCCTATATATAGATCGGCACCAAACAGGAATTCATTCAAACCAAAGTAAACTTAGAACTAGAATATTAAGAACTCCTCCTCGCTTAGGAAAAGACAATGGCTGTCACGGCTGAAACTTCAAAACCTACCAGCCACTTTCGTTCAATCAGCTTACCTTCGAGGGCTCATCCTCTGACTACAATAGTTGAGGATCATCTGACTCGCATTAAATCATCAGAAGAAGCATCCTCATCCTCTGCCTCTTTGGCTTGCCAAAAGCTAGGAGGTCTCAAGGCTTTGCACGATTGCATAGATGATTGGCTTCAGTTGCCTTTGACCCAACAGGATCTCTCTCTTGATGATAAAAGGTCGTGCATTGAGGAGTTGTTGGATGGATCTCTTAAAGTAGTGGATGCTTGCAGCAATGTTCGTGATTTTTTCTCACAGATGAAGGACAACATCCAGGAACTACAATCATCTATCCGTAGACAAAGAGGAGTTGAGGAAGCCAACGTTTCTAGGAGGAAACTGAGCAAAGTCATCATAAAGTATTCAGAAAGTTTGAAAAGAATGCAGAAGAATAGGACACCGAGGCAAGATCAAAAGCAAGAATCCGACATAAGTATGCTAAAAGAAGTTGACCAAATCAGTCTCGACATTTTCCACTCTCTCTTGTGCTTCCTCTCTTGCAAGAAAGCAAGATCAAGCAGCAATGGCTGGTCCTCCATTTCAAAGTTGTTGAAAAAGGGGGAACTATCGAGGAAAGTGGAGGAAAACATGAAGAACTTGGATGTATTAGAATCGAGCATCCAAGAAATTGAGGCCGAGTTGGAAGGCATCTTTAGGCAACTTGTGAAGACAAGAGTCTACCTTCTCAACATCCTCAACCACTAAAAATTGTTCTAGTTTTAGCTGCCAAAGTATCTATGATAGTAGCAACACTTATTTGTAATTCATACAATGCATAGTTGTATTGCACAGAATTTTATAAACAAATACATGAAATATTCTAGTTTCTGACTCCATTTTCGTTGCATTTGCTTTTACAGATTAATCTTTCTTCATAGTTCCAAACTATAGTTCTAGATATGATTTTGTTAATTTCTTTGACACATAATCTGACTTACAATTACCAGACCCGGTGAACCAAACTCTAGATAGTCACAATGAAAGATAGTAAGATACATTAACCTCCAATCTGAGGAGTTTAGTGATAAGTAATAAATATAAAGTATATATCAGACCTACAAGTTTAAGTTTTTAGATCAGTTGGTTGTGAAGCTGATCTCAACAATTATGAAATATTGTTTAGACAGTCTTGCTTGTTTCAGGCAAGAGCAAATCTCAAACTTCTGCCAAAAGTTCTGGTTAACAAACTGCCAAATGTGAAATAAAGAGATTTTCTTCACTTTCTGATTGTTTTTTTGCTGCCAGAAAGGATTAAAGCCAGCCAAAATTGCAAACGCATTATATGCCAAACTGGAGTAACATGGAAGTAACTAATTGCAAAGTCAGTTCTTAGCAGTAAATTAGTAAGTTGGCTTCATAAGTCTGTCTTATTTGTATTGTTATTATTGGATGGTAACCCACCCGTTGGGAATCTGCAAATTATTTATTATTTCCCCTACTCTGCCTAAGCAGTTTTATCAGATATTGAAGTCCTTCTCTAGATATGGATATAGCGATTGAGGCCACTTTAATTTGTGTGATTCTCATCTATCACTCTTTTCTGCTCCAGGTTGTTCATGTGCTCCCATCTATACCAGTGTAGAGAAATGGATAAATGTTTTCTGTCTCGGGAACGATTGCTGGAAATTGCTAATGAGTTTTAATATTGTAATATGTAATTTCCATTGGATCACTTGGAATCGTTACAGGTTATTAATACGAAGAAAACTACTACATTTAATAAACTAATCAAAATCAGTGATGTCAAGATTCGACTTGTTCTGCTGCATTGCATTGCTAAAAATATGATCGTAATCCACATAATAAATGGTCAATCTTTCTGGCTTGAACACAGCATGATGACAACGAAATGCATTCATGTGGAGCAACGTGTGTAAGAATTGCATAATATCTCATTCAGTTTAATCTCTCATTAACAATTGCTGAGATCTTTTCAAGGACTATTTCCTAGTCTGTGACATAACACCACTTATATGCCTGAAGGAATGGAGTGTACCATGATTCTATCAAACAAGTTCTTCTAGAGTGACTTCAGAACAAAGACATCCAGAAATTTCCTACTCCCTCAGAAAAATTGACATATTCACAACAAAAATAATTTATAACATGCTGTAGATATGGTCCTCCAATCTTCCCTAAATATGTTTTATCAGAATTTTGAATAGTTTTATGTTGTTAATGGCTCCAAGTTTTTGCTGAAAGCGTTTCATGACTCTGTTTAAATCATCTAACCAGTCCTTGAGACAAAAAAGATCGGATCGTGGCAATTAGCAAGATATTTAATCTCTCTGCCTGCCCGTGTGTGAGTAGTCTGATGAAGTATTGAAGTCATGGTTGCCCATATGGACATGGGGTTCCAGACCTACGCATAGAAATTATGACAGGTCTTCTAGCTGGGGGACCATGGATGTGGAACACTCGTGCGTTTGATTATTTAATCATCTTTGAATCACTAAGAGCCATAACAGTTTAGTAACATGATGAAACAATTATTATGAGTAAATTAATCAAAATACGAGCTGCAAGGATTCCGAATGTTTCCCAGCTGTCTCATGAGGCCATTAGGATAATAGTGCAACCTGCATGTTAATGAATTATCCCCAAGCATGCCGTTATCTTATTCATTTTAATCTCTCAAGACCAGAATTGTCAAGGGGATGGTGAAGGGCTGTCTACTGATCTGAGACATGACAACAGAGATGCCTAGTGTGTTGTGGGTTCCTCATGTCCATATCTCTTATACAAAGATCAAGACCAAATGGGAATCCATCAAAACCAAGTAAACTTAGAAACCAGAATATTAAGAACTTCTCTTCTCTCTTTAAAAAGTAAAAAAAAAAATGGCTCTTACAATTGAAACTTCAAAATCCACCAGCCATTTTCGTTCAATCAGCTTGCCTTCAATGGCTCATCCGCTATCTGCAGTATTTGCAGATCATTTGACTCGCCTTAAATCATCCAAGGAAGCATCCTCATCTTCAGATTCTTTGGCTTGCCAAAAACTAGGTGGTCTCAAAGCTTTGTACGACAGCCTAGATGATTGGCTTCAGTTGCCTCTTACCCAACAAGATCTCTCCCTTGAAGCCAAGAGGAAATACATTGAGGATTTGTTGGATGGATCTCTTAAACTAGTGGATGTTTGTGGAAATATTCATGAATTTTTGTCATAGATGAAGGATAATATCTAGGTATTACATTCATCTATTTGTAGAAAAAAAGGAGTAGAGGAAGTGAACATTTCCAGGAAGAAATTGTGCAAAGTCATCACAAAATATTCAGAGAATTTGGAAAGAATGCAGAAGATTAGGACATTAAGGCAAGATGATAAGAAAGTATCTTATATAAGCATGCTAAAAGAAGTTGAAAAAATCAACCTCGACATTTTCCACTCTCTCTTGTGTTCCCTGTCTAGCAATAAAGCAAGACCAAGCAGCAATGGGTGGTCATCCATTTGAAGTTGTTGTCAAATAGACAAGTATCCAGGGAAGAGGAAAATGTGAAGGAATTAAATATACTACAGGAAAGTGTCCAGGAAATTGAGAATTAGTTGTCACGTCTTGAAGCGGTAGAATCGTAATAACCCTACTGTGCAAACCATTCTAAAATAGAACTTAACTTTACAATCGCTATCTTAGACTTGATTTACATAAGACATTTATGACTAATTTGCTTTGAAGTAAACGGTTCATAAATTAAATAAATTATTTACTTATGAATTTAAGAAAAATAAATATTCACAATAAATTAGTTTGAGTGCATTTACAAGATCTGGCAATCAAATCACAATCTAATCGAGTAATTTATAAACTAATGCTAAAAGCTTTAAAATAAATCTAACTAGAGAATTAATTTGGTTTTCTATTTACATCCTCATTCTCCAAGATTTTGCAGTTGCTAGCGTCAAGGTGATTATAGGCCACTTCATTGCTAGCATCTACAATAATGGCTATAAGGATGTGAGTAACTACAGCTCAGTAAGTTAGAACGGAAACTTAAAACTATACTACTAACATAAACGAGGTTATCAACCAAATTATTAGGTACAATGTATATTCAAGCAAATGCCATTGCAAGACATGGTTTGACCCGTCGTAAGATTAAAGAAATTACGCCCGCTTTAATCTGGGTTGAAGAGTTTTCGTTAATGCAACAGCTCTTGACCAAACTCAGGCTTGTGTAATGGAGACACTACTCCTCCTGCGACTACCTTTGAACCATTAACTTTACCCTTACTGTGACCTCTTCACCTGTCATTTAGTTCAATTAAGGATAAAGAAGGGACCCATTATGTTATCTAGCGCTATCCCTTTCGAAGTGGTAAGTATTTGGCCGAAGAATCGTAAGTTTCCCCTAAAGGTTTGATATGCGGGTCCGATTTATGTTTACAAGTCATATCTTTGTTAAGTTCAGTTTAGGGTGATCGATCACTTCATATAATACAAGCTAGAACAACAAACAGAATCATAGCATTACTCATAATCAAGCACATGTACATAACCAACTATCTAACAAGCACATGTACATAACCAACTATCTAACAAGCACAATCAAATATAATCTCAAGCTTCCAAAATATAGCAACGTATTAATCTCAACTTACTTGGACTCTTCGCTTGCTCACTCGAGATCTGATTCGCTTGCTCACTCGAGATCTGATTCGCTCAGGCCATTGCCAATCATCCTTATAATATCAACGTTATCTCAGTTATCATATAACTATTATAGATTAGCTTTTATCCTATAACACTTATTATTATCTTTAGCTTAGGGTTTAATATCTCCAATTATCTAGGTTCTCAAATTTTTCATAATTATTCTGGGTTTGGCGGTTAAGTGTAGGTTTAATTTTCGCATTAATTTCTAAATTAAGTTCTAATTCAATTTCTAAGTACTGTTTTATACATAAACCCTAGAAACTCGTTTCAACTCATAATATGAAATTAATTACATTACTTTTGAATATCCTAAATACTATAATTACCCCTAGTCAGTATTTTATTCTACTCGGTACACTTAAATCTTTATTAGTATACCAAATTTACTCTTGATGTGATAAATTTTTACATTTTCCATATAATTGCCTAAATTTAAGTTTTTCAATTAGATTTATTATATATTTCTATTATTAGTATAATATCAATCTTTATTCTAATATCTTCTGTTTATTATATTTCAATAATTATATATTATGTATTATCATCTATTATGTATATATTACACATATAATAGTTCTATCACTTTAATTACCATATCTCAATATCAATTAACATTTCAAAATGTTTAAATTCATCTCAAATCAGATTTGAACCTAATTACCCTACATTACTAAATTAACTTAAAATGTACTATTTTTCCCTATTACTTATTTACTATATAATTATCCTAATAATTACATCTAACACCTTAAATGCTACAAGTATCATACGTCATCAGATTTCAATATCTTAAAACATATAATTGTACATCAAATTAATAATTACCCATTTAATTACTTAATTAACCTTAAATTATTCATTTTATGCCTCATTTTAAGGCCTAAAATTATCTAAAATTTTCAAAAATTAATTTTTGAAAAAAGGGATTCATAGCACTATTTTATATCCCCTAAGTAGTCAACAAAAAAATTGTAGACTCAAAACTACACTCCTAAGGTCATTTATTTCTAAACCAAAACATATTTGCTTTTGCATGATTTCTTAAGGATCATATATCACAGAATATATTTTCATCAAAATAATTTTTTTTATAAAAACTAAATATTAATATATTCTAGAATAATAAAATTCATAATTTCTTAAGAATATTTACTATTTTTATACAATTACACAAAATTGAGTTGGAAATCGAACTCACCGATTTGGGTGGCTGTAAGCCCTAAAGTTAAGCCAAGAGACAGTAGGATTGAACTTAGAATACAAGGTTTAGGATGATTGGTTAAAATATTCGATCAAATCCAAATTATAAACTATGGAGAGAAATATTAGTAAAAATGATCCCGTAAACTTGAATTTAAGAAAATAAGTAATAAAATTGGAGACTACAAAATTTTCAAATTTTAAGTATAATACTTGTTAATCATCAAAAAAGCGAAAAGTGTAATTTAATAATTAATAAATTACTAGAGATAGATTATATGTATACTAAAAATCATAGAATGACCTAAGTAATAATTAGGAATGTTTACATGTACCTCACATATATTTACATGTAGATAAAAATACGTGAAATTACTTAAATTGGCCAAAAACTTCTTAAATAATTAAGGAAAATTATTCAATTAATTAAGAAAAATCAGAAAAAAAATCAGAAGGATATGGAATGATGCAAATCTAGTCATGGAAAGTCAGGATCTGAAAAAGAAAAATTATACAATTAGAATTAAGCAACACAAAAGCCAAAAATCAAGGAAATGGGGCAATGTCATGTCTAATTAATGCATATTAATTACCCAAAACGTCTATAAATAAGGAAAAATTTCAGAGAACTCCTTTGGACAGTTTAGAATCAGAGAAAAATAGGGAAATTCAAAAATTCGAGAGAAAATTCAGAAAAAAAAATGAAAAGAAATTGTGCAGATAGGGCTAGCGAGCTAAACCCATACCTCACCACCACTTGGGACTGAGTCACCACCACTACCCCACTCCAGCCCTACCTTCTAGGCCGGCCGACACACTTGGACCAGAGTTGGATGGCTAAAAAGCATCGAACCGGTGAGTCCCTTATTTGCCCCAATTTTGAATAATTTCGTAAAATTAGTTATTTTGCCTAAAAAATTATGAAACTTGTTATTCTCAAGTTTTATTGTATGTAGATTTAGGGAAAAATAATAATTTAGTTTAATCACATCTGAAAATATAGAGTTCTTAATAAATTGAGCAAAATTGAGCAAAACCGAGCATGATTAGAACAAGAAATAAATAGACTTAGGAGTGTAGTTTGGAGTCCAATTTTTTTTTTTTTTTTGTAGGATGCTTATGTGATATAGAACAGTGTTATGAAGCCATTTTTCTAAAATTAATTTTTAGCCCTAAAATGATGGAAAAATTAGGTAATTTTGGATTAATTAGGTGATTAAGATACTAATTAATGATTTAGATAGTCATTAGATGTTTAGGGATGTTAATCTCTGATGTGGAAACTTAATCCTAGCCTTTGGAGTATTAAGTGTGGTTAATTTAGGAAATTAAGTAGTTATTGTAAGAAATTAGTAATATGTGGAACTGAAAATTAATAAATTTAAAAAAATTAGAGTTATTTAGATAATATTATAATAAAAATCAGAATAATACTAAATCTGAAATAAGATTTAATTTTAGGTAATTGTATAAAAATATAAGATTTTCTTACATCGGGGATAAATCCGATACCCTAAGTAGGAATAGCGTGTACCGAATAATTTAGAATACTAAATTAAGACCCAATAGGATATTTGAATACGCAAGCTTAATGTGATTAATTTCACATTAGGAATCGAGCATATTTAGGACTTAAGAATCAAAATTAGAATCTAATTTAGGGTCTGAACCTCGAAATAGAGTGGAAAGAATTATTAGTATATAATAGGTATACATGGAAAAAAGAGTTAAATTATAACTTAGAATGTGAATCCTTAAAATATAAGTACTAAAAAGGCCTATTTATATTATAGGACACCTAGAGACGAATCGGCTTGCAACTAAGTGATAAGGCGATTAAGAAATTCCAAGTAAGTTGGGCTCTTACTTATTGTAATAGAGTACTAGTTTTATTGTACTCGGAGACTTAGGCTTGTATATAGTTATGATTGTAAGTAGTTTATGCATGTGTTTGATGTATCTGAATTCGTGCTGAATTTGTAATGTGAATGATGTTGTGATTGATTGAATTGGTATGAAATTGTTTGAACACCCTAAATGAAATTTAATTTTATTCAACTCTAATAACCAAAAATGTCATGCATTGCAACCCATTAGGGGATCATAGGATTCTCCAACCAAATACCGACCCCTTCGAAAGGGATAACATAGGATTGCAAAATAGTCCCTTCTTCATCCTTAGTCAAACTAAGTGACAGAAGAGGAGGTCGCGATGAGGGTGAAGTCGATGGTTTGAAGGTAGTCGCGGGAGGAGCGAGGTCTCTATTGCACAAGCCTGGGTTTAGTTGTGAGCTGTTGTATAATATGGAAACTCCTCAACCCGGATTGGAGCAGGTGAAATTTCTCTGATTTCACAACGGACCGGACTATTTTGTGTGATAACACTTGATTGTTGCATTGCATGAAAATAATTGCTTGATAATCTTGTTTGTGCTTGTACGCATTCATGAGTCTCTAATTCAACTTATTGAGCTGTAGTTGCTCATACCCTTATAGATCCTTTTGCAGGTCCTGATTTCTGAGCACTTCAAGTATTATATCGCCTTACAATTAACTAGAGGTTAGTCTTTTTAAAGTCAGGGGTATGAGGATCAATTTACTTAGTAATGATGTGTAGCTAGAGTGTCCTTTGTAGTTAAGGATGAAAGACTAATAGTTATTATGTAAATTAGTGAACAGTTGTAAATATGTAGAATTTCCTGAGAAGTTCTATAGACTTACATATAATTATACATGTTTATTAAAAATTTGTAATATTTATCATAATTGTAGTTAAACTTTTAATCAGACTGTTTAGTTTAAAGTGAGAAGTCGTCGACGCTTTGTGTAAATCTTACATTAGTTGGAAGGCATATTTAGGCACCTCGTGAGTTTACCTTCTCAACTTCCTCAACCACTAAAAATTGTTACTAGTATTAGTTGCCAAAGCATCTATAAGACTGGTAACACAATTTTGTGACTTGTACAGTGCACAGTTGTATTACATGAAATTTTATGATCAAATACAAGACAGATTAAAATTTCCAACTCCATTTGCTTTGCATTTGCTTTTACAATTCACTGTTTCTTTACGGTTCTAATATATAGTTATAGGTATGTGATTTCGTCAATTTTCTTTCACACAAAAAATCTGACCTATGATTAACTTACTTGTTGAACCAAACCATACAAATAATTATGATGAAGAATGTAAGATGTATTAATCTCCAAGCAATGAAGATTAGTATTAAATAATAAATATAAAAGTATAGACCTAACCTACAAGCTTTAGCTTTTAGATCGGTCGGTCATGGAGCTCTTCTCAACCATTATGATATATTATCGAGACAATTTTGTTTGTTTCAGACAAGAACCAATCACAAACTTCTGCCGATAGTTTTGGTTAATTGACAGCCAAATGTTTCTAATTGTTATTCTATCACCAGGAAGGAAAAGGCAACCAAAAATTTCGGACATATCATATGGGAGACATGAGTAACGAGGAAGTAAATAATTAGTTGTTGCAAAATCTGTTCTTGGCGGTAAATTAGCAAGCTGGCTCCATAAGCCATTGATGCACATTGGCATATAAATTAGTACTTAATCATGTGTATATGGGCCTTATATCAATTCTCATCCATCATAATTTTCTATTCTATGTCGTTCGTGTGTTATCATCTAAACCAATGCAGAAAAAGATAAATGTTTGCTGGCTGGGGAACTACTGATGCAAATTGCCTTATAATCATTCGACTGGAGAGCACAAAAAGCCCAAGTATTATTGCTGAACGCTTGGAATATTGTAAATAAGTTGTAGACTGTCAAGATGATGGAGTACCATGTGATCACATGCTTGTTTGAGATCAATAATGAACTAGAAGCTTTTATCAAATTATCAATAAATATGCAGCAAAATTTTAAGCAGAAACCACCTTTCCAATTTGTTTTTAATATCAAGTTTGATTGTTGTTCTGTTTGTGGCAAGGAAATGATTGGAAGAAACAGGGAAGATTTGACTAAGTCTTTCCTAGCTGCCTCATATTGCAATAAAGAAAATATACAATCCACAATTTTTGGCAATTCTAAAACAACATCACAATAATCTTAATACATCGTTTTCTGATAAATAAACTTATCTATGTGAATGAGTGCTAATAAAATTAGCAAATAACTTGAAAGGATCAACTTCCAAAAGATAACAGAGAATCGAATATCACTTATGAAACACACTTTTGTTTTGAGTAATTTTTACTAATGGAAAATAAAATTATTCAGAAAATATTGTTGCCACAGCCTTGGTACGATGATTTTGATGAATAGTTATATGCTGTCAAAAAGAATCCTGTTTTCATCTGAAAGCATCTTATATGGATTAACCTTTAGTTAAACTGGTTTTTGAGAAACGAAAGATACCCTCGTGGGACTCCCCAACAAATGTTGTCTGTATATATATTCGTGCTGTGTGCAGTTTTAAGGAATATTAAAGTCCCTGTTTTGCATATGCATGTGGAGCTTACCATGCTGCGTAACACAAGGCTGTTCATCCGTCGACATCCAAAGCGACGCATAGAAACTTGCAAATGGTCTTCTGGCGGGGGAACAATAGACCCAATCACTCCTGTGTGTTACTATTTCAATATTTTTTTTAACGCTTCGCATCATTGCAGATCAATAACATGATGGAACATTTGTTATGAATAGATTAATCAAAATCAAGGCTGTAAAGATTCCGATTGTTCCCTAGCTGCCTCATATTGCCATAGTGAAAATACTGCAATCCACATGATAATTGGTCATATCAACGCTTGAATATAGCAACATGACATGGAAATAAACTCATGCATAATCCATATATTAGCGATTCGATTACTATCTTATTTGTTTTTATCTCCACATGATCTGAATTGTCGAGGGATGAAGGGCTGTCTACAGATCTGTGACAAGACAACAAAGGTGACGCATGGTGGGTTGGGGGTATCACATCTCCATATCTCCTATATATAGTTCAATACCAAATGGGATTTCAACAAAACTAAGCAAACACCAGAAACCAGAATTATAAGAACTACCCTTCCCTCTTAGAAAATACAATGGCTCTCACAATTGAAACATCAAGACCCACCAGCCACTTTCGTTCGATCAGCCTGCCTTCACAGGCTCATCCTCTGACTACCATAATCGAGGATCATCTGACTTGCATTAAATCATCAGAAGAAGCATCCTCATCCTCTGTCTCCTTGGCTCGCCAAAAGCTAGGAGGTCTCAAGGCTTTGTACGATTGCATAGATGATTGGCTTCAGCTGCCTTTGACCCAACAGGATCTCTCTCTTGATGATAAAAGGTCGTGCATTGAGGAGTTGTTGGATGGATCTCTTAAACTAGTGGATGCTTGCAGCAATGTTCGCAATTTTTTCTCACAGATGAAGGACAACATCCAGGAACTACAATCATCTATCCGTAGACAAAGAGGAGTTGAGGAAGCCAACGTTTCTAGGAAGAAACTGAGCAAAGTCATCATAAAGTATTCAGAAAGTTTGAAAAGAATGCAGAAGAATAGGACACCGAGGCAAGATCAAAAGCAAGAATCCAACATAAGTATGCTAAAAGAAGTCGAACAAATCAGTCTCGACATTTTCCACACTCTCTTGTGTTTCCTCTCTAGCAAGAAAGCAAGATCAAGCAGCAATGGCTGGTCCTCCATTTCAAAGTTGTTAAAAAAGGGGGAACTATCGAGGAAAGTGGAGGAAAACATGAAGGACTTGGATGTATTAGAATCGAGCATCCAAGAAATCGAGGATGAGTTGGAAGGCATCTTTAGGCAACTTGTGAAGACAAGAGTCTACCTTCTCAACATCCTCAACCACTAAAAATTGTTCTTGTTTTAGTTGCCAAAATATCTATGATAGTAGCAACACAATTTTGTAATTCGTACAATATATAGTTGTATTGCACAGAATTTTATAAACAAATACATGAAATATTCTAGTTTCCTGACTCCATTTACTTTGCATTTGCTTTTACAATTTAATCTTTCTTCATAGTTCTAAATTTATAGTTATAGATCAGATTTTGCCAATTTTCTTTGACACATAAAATCTGACGTTTGATTAACTTACTTGGTTAGATAAACCATATCAATAATCACATTAAAGGTTTGTAAGATATATAAATCTCCATGCGATGGAGATTAGTGTTAAGTAAAAAATATAGAAGTGTACACCTGATTTAGAAGCATAAGCTTTTAGATCGATCGGTCGTGGAGATGATCTCAACAATTATGATATATTTTATATGGACAATTCTGCTTGTTTCAAACAAGAACAGATCATAGATAGCTAAATGTCAAATAAAATGATTTTCTTCTTTTTCTGATTGTTATTTTGTTAACAAGAAGGAAAAGGCCAGCAAAAATTGCAGACATATTATATGGGAGACACGAGTAACACGGCAGTAACAAATTATTTGTCGCAGAATCTGTTCACCTTCGTGCATTAATTTGTACTTTATCATGTATATATAATATGTCATGATCCTAAAAAGGGTATAATAGAATTATCTAAAATTTTAATGTCACATATATATCTATAATACGAAAATCGTCTTACAAGTCAGAAATTACAAGATTTTAAATGATTAGTTACTAAAGTTTTTGGTTTTTTAATTAATTAACTTATTATAAAATATAAGTAATCATGGATATCCGATATTGTACAGTTTATCAAACCCGTAAATAATCAGTATTCTTTACCAAATACTAAAATAAGGTAAAATAACTCGATAATTTATAAGAAATACTAAATTATACACAATCCTATCATATAGGGGAATGAACAAATCATGGCTTAGTAGGTTTACTTCTCGTTACTATCCTTTAGTTAAGTTATCAAACATTATTATTACACATGTAATCTATCTATACACAAAATAAGTGCACATACAATAAATATAAGCAACAGATCTATAAGAGTCCGAAACTATAGAAGATATAAATTTACATCATCTACATGTTGATTATTTTCTATACTTACCCGCACAAGACACCTCACCTTAATCACATGAGGTTACTTAGAAGTACCACCCTTCTAAATGACACTCGATTATTTCCTTAGCTAAAAAATAGTAATTAAGATAAGTGGATCCCAACTAAGGCTATCTACCAAATATATCTAAGGTCTCTCAGGCATACAAAGTGAGTTATTTTGCTATCAAAATATATCCAAAACCCCTTGAGCACAAATATACAAGTCCTTTTGCAATTAACTAGAGAAACTATACTAATTTTCTTGAACGAAAAAAATATTATTCACAAGTGCTTTAAGCCTTTATTAAAATCATACAAAATATATTTAAAATTGAAAATTATTTTCCAAAAATACTTTTTTAAAGAATTGGCAAAGCTATCGCTCTCCATCAGTATACCAATTAAATCATAGACATACAATAAATATAACAAATTATTTTAGTAAGATATTTATATTTTCTATTTTAAGAAGGCAGGCATACAGACGATAGCACACAAAATAATCAGTCATTCAATAAGCAATTAATATCAACTATCAAGCGGCATACAATTAGCAAACAGTATGTAAATACCAAATCATTAGAACTCCCTCACTTGAGTTAATACTCACTTTTCAATCCTTTGAGATTTTCAGTTCTTGATAATTGGGTATCTAAAAAATAAATAAATCTATAAGTATTTGGAAAAGTTAAGTTTATTGATTAACTAAATTAGGTTCATTGATTAACTAAATATCTATTATTATTTACTTAATTTCCCATTATAATCTAAGCATGGTATAAATATAATTTGACTTAAATTTTTTATTTATTTTTCTTGATTTATCTAAATTTTTAATCATATACAACTTTTTCATTTTAACTCTGATTTTATAAACTTATAATCGATTTTTATTGTTTTGAATATACTTTGGCGTAACGGAGTCCGTTTTAGATGTTATAACCCGCATTTTTCATTATAATATAAAAATGTCATGGATTTTATAAATTATTATTTTAAGTTTTTCTTTACATATTTATGATTTAATAAATATCTAAATCTTATATTTTGTAATTTTCTTATTTTTTAAAGTTTATTTTATCATAATTTACTTATTTTTCTATTTTTAAGATTTAATACTTATTTATTTCATTTTTTATATTTTAATAATTTTCTAATTAATTAATTATTTTATTATTATTATTATTATTATTATTACGAAGTTGATTAAATTTTTATGAAATGTTGACATGGCAACATGCAAAAATATCATGTGTCATTTTTATAAATTAGTATATTTTTCAAATTTTTCCTATTTTGTATTTTACTTAATATTTATATAATTATATTTATTGTTATATTTTATTAAATTTTGTAAATTAATCATTTTTCCATTTTCTTTCAACTCCCGATTTACATGCATACTTATATATATATATATATATTATCTTATCTTATTTATTAAGTTAGTATTATAGAATATTATACATATAACATTTAAGTATACTTGTATACTTATATATATTATACCCTTAACATACGTACTTTATACATATACATATACTTATGTAATTATTTTCCCTCAATTTATTTATACATATACTCTTATGTAATTAAATAACATAACCCCAAATGTACTATATGTGCTATACACATATACATAAATACACGATGCCTATACATATACTATACTAATATTTTTGTACTTTACAAATATATATATATATTTTCGGCTACATATTTGTACATATACATATGTAATGAAAATACCTAATATACATATTACTATACACGCATATATAAATATATACATATACACAAAGTCTTTTTATACTACATATTGTATAATTATATATAACATGTATGCACACATGAACATACTTTAGTATTTGTATATATATAAACATATATACATAAGAAAATGCTAATATTACATATATCTCTATTACATGACCTTATAACACATAAATTCTACAAAATACATGCATGTAAAAGAATATATAAAGATGATTAATATAAAATAAATATATTATGCATACTACTTATCTATTTCCTTTAGTAATTTGATGAATAAAGGATGGTAAAACTCCTTTTTCTTCTTGATTTTTGAAATATGTTGATGAAAAATAAATTCAAGATGAAAGAAAAAGGTAAGGGTCTTTACAGTTTGAAATAGAAATATGTGTATGATCTTGTATTTGTGTTTTGAAGTTGAAAACAAAATAAGGAGTGCTTTGTTTCCGGCTAATCATGAGCTTGGTAAGAGAAAAAAGAGAAATTCAATGAATAAAGAAAAGAAAAAGAAAAATCAAGCTTGTGATAAATTGATTTGACAAGAGGTTTATCTTATTAACTTTGTTTGATGTAAACAATTAGCACATAATAAATTAAACACACACAAAAGTCCACCAAAACACAGATTTGGAAGTTCACGTGGCAAAGGAAAAAATTTTGAAGAAGAAAAAGAAAAGGAAAAAGAAAGAGGAAATAAGGAAGAAGAAGAAATTAATAATCAAAATTTCAAATGTAAAATTACAAAATTATATATTTAATAATAATTATAAAATAATATTTGAAGTTTTATAAAATTTATTAATTAAATTATTATCTATTATGTTTATAATATTTTAGAGTTATCTTAATGGGTTTGTTAACAATTTAACGCAATTACACGTATTAATTGATAATTGTATTCATTTAAGGTTTTATTACTATTAGGGTAAATTTATTCATTTTATAAGTTTAAGGTTATAATTTTAGAATTTTTGTTAAGTTAATGTTCAATCTCATGTACTTACGCGTATATAGGGTTCAGGGTTTTTATATATGATTTAAGTTTCAATCGAATTTTTAGGGTTTTTATTATGTATAATATATTCAATTTTATAATTTAATAAAATTTTTATCTTGCTTAACCTTATCGACTCATGAAATTATTTACAGTACTTAAAATTCAATTTTACTCTCAAATAACTAAATTTGTGAGATTTACATAACCCTTACAAAAATTCTCACCCATCATAATTTTCTATTCTAGGTTGCTCATAGGCCATCATTTAGACCAATGTAGAGATAAATGGATTAATGTTTGCTGGCTGGGGAACCATTGATGCAAATTGTCTTATAATTATTCGACTGGAGAAACAGAAAATACCTAAGTATTGAAGCTGAAATCTTGGAACATTTTATATAAATTATGGATTGTCAAGATTAGGGAATACCATGTGAATGCTATGTGATCACATGCCAAAGTTTAAGCAGAAACCACCTTATCAATTTGTCCTCAATATAAATTTTGACTGTTGTTCTGTTTGTGGCAAGGAAAGGATTGGAAGAACCAGGGAAGATTTGGATAAGTCTTTCCTAGCTGCCTCATATTGCCATAAAGAAAATAGACAACCCACAGGGTTTTGGAATTTGAAAATATCATCACAATAATCTTAATCGGTCGTATTGGGAAAATGCGTCTTTTTTAGAAAAATAAATTTATCTATGTGAGTGAGTACTTACAAAATTAGCAAATAACTTGAAAGGAACAACCGTTAAAAGATAATAGAGAATCAAATATCACTTATGAATGGATCACAGTTTTGTTTGAGAATTTGTACTTGTGAAAAATATGTACATTGATGGTGAAAATAATGTTTATATTATGTACATTGATTGTAAAAGTGATGTTTGTATTGTGTATGAATAGAGTACACAGTACATTTCGTATTTATAGAAGCTGTGTATGTATCTAACCCTAATAACACTATGAAAGGACAATAAAAGTACCCGTTTGTATAACAAACTATAACAAACATGTACAGAACAGTAATATTATAATAAAATACAAGTATTCTGAAAACATTGTTGCCACGGTCCTGGTATGATGATTTCGATGAATAGTTGTCTGCTGTCAAAAAGAGTCCTGTTTTTATCTGAAACCATCTTATTGGACTAACTTTTAATTACTGTAGTGGTTTTCAAGGCATGAAGGCTCCCCTTGTGGGACTCCCCAAGATATGTTATCTATATACATATTCATCTGTGTGCTGTTTTATGGAATATTAAAGTCACCCTTGTGAATATGCATGTGGAGCTTACTGGGCTGCTTAACACAAGGCAGTTCATCTGTTGACATCCAAACCAATGCATAGAAACTTGTAAATGGTCTTCTGGCAGGGGGACAATGGACCTAAGCACTCGTGTGTGTTCCTATTTTAACATTTTTTTTCAAACACTTTGCATCATTGCAGATCAGAAACATGGTGGAACAATTATTATGAATAGACTAATCAAAATCAAGGCTGTAAAGATTCCGATTGTTTCCTAGCTGCCATAGAGAAAATTCTGCGATCCACATGATAATTGGTCATGACATGGAAATGAACTAGTGGGTGAAATCAATATATTTGTGAATTTGATTACTATCTTATTCGTTTTAATCTCTACAAGATCTAGATTGTCGAGGATTGTTGAAGGGCTGTCCACAGAACTGTGACATGACAACAAAGGAGGTGCCTGGTGGGTTGGGAGTGCCTCCTATCCATATCTCCTATATATAGTTCAATGCCAAATGGGATTTCGACCAAACCAAGGAAACCCAAAAAGAAGTATAGCAAAAACTACCCTTCTCTCCTAGAAAAAACAATGGCTCTCATGGCTGAAACTTCAAAACCTACCAGCCACTTTCGTTCGATCAGTTTGCCTTCAACGGCTCATCCTCTAATAACCATAGTCAAGGATCATCTGACTTGCATTAAATCATCAGAAGAAGCATCCTCATCCTCTGCCTCCTTGGCTCCCCAAAAGCTAGGAGGTCTCAAGGCTTTGTACGATTGCATAGATGATTGGCTTCAGCTGCCTTTGACCCAAAAGGATCTCTCTCTTGAAGATAAAAGGTCGTGCATTGAGGAGTTGTTGGATGGATCTCTTAAACTAGTGGATGTTTGCAGCAATGTTCGCGATTTTTTCTCACAGATGAAGAACAACATCCAGGAACTACAATCATCTATTCGTAGACAAAGAGGAGTTGAGGAAGCCAACGTTTCTAGGAAGAAACTGAGCAAAGCTATCATAAAGTATTCAGAAAGTTTGAAAAGAATGCAGAAGAGGAGGGCAGTGAGGCAGGATGAAAAGCAAGAATCTGACATAAGTATGCTAAAAGAAGTTGAACAAATCAGTCTCGACATTTTCCACTCTCTCTTGTACTTCTTCTCTGCCAAGAAAGCAAGCAGCAGTGGCTGGTCCTCCATTTCAAAGTTGTTGAGAAAGGGAGAACTACCAAGGAAAGTGGAGGAAAACATGAAGGACTTGGATGTATTAGAATCAAGCATCCAAGAAATTGAGGATGAGTTGGAAGGCATCTTTAGGCACATTGTGAAAACAAGAGTCTACCTTCTCAACATCCTCAACCACTAAAAATTGTTACTAGTTTTAGTTGCCAAAGCATCCATGAGACTGGCAGCACAATTTTGTAATTCATACAATGTATAGTTGTATCACAAAGAATTTTATGAACAAATACAAACAAAACTTCAAGTTTCCAACTCTATTTACCTTGCATTTTCTTTTACAATTTAACCTTTCTTCATAGTTCCAAATTAATAGTTCTATATATGATTTTGTTAATTTTCTTGACACGTAATCCAACTTATGATTACCTGACCCAATGTACCAAACTCTGTAAATAATCACGATGAAAGATAGTAAGATATATTAAACTCCAATTGGTGAAGATTTGTGCTAAGTAAATAAAAATAAAAGTATACACCAGCTATACAAGTTTAGGTCGGTTGGTTGTGAAGAACAATTACGAAATATGGTATTGATAATCTGCTTGTTTCAAACAAGAACAAATCTCAAACTTCTACCAAAAATTTTGGTTAACGGGCAGCCAAAATATCAAATAAAAACATTTCGTACACTCTCCGATTGCTACTGTTACCAGGAAGGAAAAGGGCCAGGCAAATTGCAGACACATTAGATGCCAGACTCAAGTAACAGGGAAGTAACTAATTGCAAAGTCTGTTCTTAGTGGTAAATTGGTAAGTTGGCTTGATAAGTCCATCTTATTTGATTCTATCATTTGTCTATGCCTATATATAATCTTTACATCAATTCTAATCATTGGATGGTAACCCACCTGTTGGGAACCTGCAAATTAATTATTATTTCCCCTACTTGCTCTAAGCAAATCAAATATTGAAGTCCTTTTGTGAACATGTACATAGTGATTGAGGCTACTTTGATTTGTGTGATTCTCATCTATCATTATTTTCTACTCTAGGTTGTTATACCAATGCAGAGAAATGGATAAATGTTTACTGTCTTGGGAACGATTGTTGCAAATTGCTAATGAGTCTTAATATTGTAATTTGTAATTTCCACTGGATCACTTAGAATAGTTACAGGTTATTAATACGAAGAAAACTACTACATTTAATATACTAATCAAAATCAGTGATGTCAAGATTCAAGTTGTTCTCCTGCTGCATCGCATTGCTAAAAAGATGATTGTGTACTCCACATGATATATTGTCAATCTTTCTGGCTTGAATGCAGCATGATGACATTGAAATGCATTCATGTGGCACAACACGAGTAAGAATTGCATAATATCTCATTCAGTTTAATCTCTCATGATCTCAATTGCTGAGACCTTGCCAAAGCCTATTTCCTAATCCGTGACATAACACCAGTTATATGCCTGGAGGAATGGAGTGTACCATCAGTTTATCAACCAAGTTCTTCTAGTGTGGCTTTCGAAGGAAGAGCATCCGGAAGTTTCCTACTCCCCTAGAAAAATTTACATATTGACAGCAGAAATACTGATTAAAATACTGTTAAATGGTCCTCAAATCCTCCTAAGGCTGTTTTATCAGAATTTTGAGTAGTTTTATGTTGTTAATTGCTCCAAGTCTTTGTTGAAAGCTTTTTTATGACTGTATTTAAATCATTTAACAGGTCCTTGAGACACAGAAGATTGGATCGTGGCAATCTGCTTGATATTTATCTCTGTGCGTGCCTGCATGTTTAATTAAATATTAAATTCCTTGCATTGTCGTCCATATGCATATGGAGAGTTCCATAGAAATTATGACTGGCCTTCCATCTTGGCAGACCGTGGATACATAACACGTGTGTGTGACTATTTAATCATCTTTGGAACACTAGAACCATAAAAGCTCAGTAACATAGTGAAATGATTATTATGAATAAACTTATCAAAATCAAGGCTGTAAAGATTCCAAATGTTTTCTAGCTGCCTCACAAGGCCATAAAGGTAATAGCGCAACCCACACGATAATTAGTTACCCTCAAGCATTCCATTTTCTCATTCATTTTAATCTCTCACGACCGGAATTGTCGAGGTGATGGTGGAGGGCTGTCTACTGATTTGTGACATGACAGCAAAGGAGATGCCTGGTGGGCTGTGATTTCCTCATCTCCATATCTCTTATATATAGATCTATACCAAACGAGAATCCATCAAAACCAACTAAACTTAGAAACCGAGAATATTAAGAGCTTCCCTTTTCTCTTAGAAAAAAAATGGCTCTTACAATTGAAACTTCAAAACCCACCAGTTATTTTCGTTCCATCAGCTTGCCCTCAAGGGCTCATCCTCTATCTGCAATAGTTGGAGACCATCTAACTCCGCTTTGGCTTGCCAAAAGCTCGGAGGTCTCAAAAGAAGCATCCTCATCTTCAGATCCTTTGGCTTGCCAAAAGCTAGGAGGTCTCAAAGCTTTGTATGACAGCCTAGATGATTGGCTTCAGTTGCCTCTTACCCAACAAGATCTTTCCCTAGAAGACAAGAGGATGTGCATTGAGGATTTGTTGGATGGATCACTTAATCTAGTGGATGTTTGCTGAAATATTCGTGATTTTTTCTCACAGATGGACATTGTTCAGGAACTAATCATCTATCTGCAGACAAAGAGGAATTGAGGAAGCCATTTCCAGGAAGAAATTGAGCAAATTCATCATGAAGTATTCAGAGAATTTGAAAAGGATGCAGAAGACCAGGATATCAAGGCAAGATGATAAGCATGAATCTGATATAAGCATGCTAAAAGAAGTTGAACAAATCAGTCGCGACATTTTCTACTCTCTCTTGTGTTTTCTATCTGGCAAGAAAGCAAGACCAAGCAGCATTGGATGGTCATCCATTTCGATGTTGCTTTCAAATAGACAAGTATCCAGGAAAGGGGAAACTATGAAGGAATTAGATGCACTGAGCATCCAGGAAATTGTGGATGAGTTGGAAGGCATCTTTAGGCACCTTGTGAAAACAAGAGTTTACCTTCTCAACATCCTCAACCACTAAAAATTCTTCTAGTTTTAGTTGCCAAAGCATCTATAAGACTGGCAACACAATTTTGTGATTTGACAGTGTACAGTTATATTACACGGAATTTTATAATCATATAAAAGAAAAATTAAAGTTTCCAACTCCATTTACTTTGCATTTGCTTTTACAATTTGATCTTTCTTCATACTCCTAAATTTATAGTTACAGATATGATTTTGTCAATTTTCTTTGACACAAAAAATCTGACTTATGATTAACTTACCTGCTGAACCAAACCATCTAAATAATTATGATGAAGATGGTAAGATATATTAATCTCCACGCAAAGAAGATTAGTGTTAAATGATAAATATAAAATTTTACACTTGATCTACAAGCTCAAGCTTTTAGATTGGTTGCTTGTAAGCTGATCTCAACATTTTATGATATATTATATAGATGATTCTGCTTGTTTCAGACAAGAACAAATCACAAACTTCTGACAATAGTTTTGGTTAATATACAGCCAAATGTTTCTGATTGTTATTTTCTTACCAGGAAGGAAAAGGGAAGAAAAAATTGCGGACATATCATATGGGAGACACGAGTAACAAGGAAGTGACTTGTTGCAAGATCCTTAGCGGTAAATTAGCAAGTTGGCTTGATAAGCCATTGATGCACAGTCACATATAAATTTGTACATAATCGTGTGTATCAATTCTCATCCATCATAATTTTCTATTCTAGGTAGTTCATGTTCTATCATCTAGACCAATGCAGAGCAATCATGTGTATATAACCCTTGGATCAATTCTCATCCATCATAATTTTCTATTCTAGGTAGTTCATGTGCTATCATCTAGGCCAATGCAGAGAAATGGATAAATGTTCCCTGGCTGGGGAAATAATCATGCAGATTGCCTTAAATTATTCGACTGAAGAACAAAAAATGCCCAAGTATTGAAGCAAAAAACTGGGAACATTGTAAATAAGTTGTAGATTGTCCAGATTATGGAATACTATGTGATCACATGCTTGTTTGAGATCAATAATGAACTAGAAGCTTTTATCCAATTATCAATGAATATGTAGCAAAATTTTAAGCAGAAACCACCTCATGAATTTGTCTTTAATATAAATTTTGCTTGTTGTTCTGTTTGTGGCAAGGAAATGATTGGAAGAACCAGGGAAGATTTGACTAAGTCTTTCCTAGCTACCTCATATTGCCATAAACAATATATGCAACCCATAGGGTTTGGCAATTTGTAAGCAATGTCACAATAATCTTAATAGATTTTATTGGGGAAAGCATCTTTTTTTAAAAGATAAATTTAGCTATGTGAGTGAGTACTTATAAAATTAGCAAATAACTTGAAAGAAACAACTACTAAAAGATAACAGAGAATCAAATATCAGATATGAATGAAACACAATTTTAGTTGAGTATTTTTACTTGTGGAAAATAAAAGTATTCTAACCATATTGTTGTTATGGATGAGATGATGATTTTGATGAATAGTTGTATGCTGTCAAAAAGAGTCCTGTTTTTATCTGGAAGCATCTTAAATGAACTAACTTTTAATTATTGAACTGGTTGTCAAGGCACCAAAGATACCCTCGTGGGACTTCCCAACATGTGCCGTCTGTATATATGTTCATGCGTGTGCAGTTTTATGGAATATTAAAGGCCCTCTTGTGCATATGCACGTGGAGTTTACCAGGCTGCTTAACACAATGCAGTTCATCTGTTGACGTCCAAACCAATGCATAGAAACTTGCAAATGGTCTTCTAGCAGGGGGACAATGGACCTAAGCACTCGTGTGTGTTACTATTTGAACATGTTTTTCAAACACTTTGCATCATTGCAGATCAGAAACATGATGGAACAATTATTATGAATAGACTAATCAAAATCAAGGCTGTAAAGATTCCGATCATTTCCTATCTGCCTCATATTCCAAATGATAATTGGTCAAGGCTTGAATATAGCAACATGACATGGAAATGAACTCATGCATAATCAATATATTTAAGAATTTGATTACTCTTTTATTTGTTTTAATCTCCATGAGATCTGAATTGTCGAGGGATGGTGAAGCAGCTGTCTGCGGATCTGTGACATGACAGCAAATGAGACACATGGTGTGTTGGGAGTACCACATCTCCATGTCTCCTATATATAGTTCAATACCAAATGGAATTTCAACCAAACTAAGCAAACACTAGAAACCAGAATAATAAAGACCACTCTTCTCTCTTGGAAAAAACAATGGCTCTCACAGTTGAAACTTCAAAACCCACCAGCCACTGTCTTCAATCAGCTTGCCTTCAAGGGCTCTTCTCTGACTACAATAGTCGAGGATCATCTAACTTGCATTAAATCATCAGAAGAAGCATCCTCATCCTCAGCCTCATTTGTTTGCCAAAAGCTAGGAGGTCTCAAGGCTTTGTATAATTGCATAGATGATTGGCTTCAATTACCACTGACCCAAAAGCTAGGAGGTCTCACAATTGAAATCAGCCTGGACATATTTCAATCTCTCTTGTCCTTGATGTAAAAAAAGAAAGCAATAAAAAGCAACAGTGCCTGGTCATCTGTTTCAAAGTTTTTGTCAAACAGGCAAGCATCAAGCAAAGAGGAAGAGGATGTATGCCAATAAAAAATACTAGAGTCCAGCATGCAAGAAATTGAGGGCGATTTGGAAGGAATCTTTAGGCACCTCTTGAAAACAAGAGTTTACCTTCTTAACATCCTCGACCACTAATAATTGTCCTTGAAAGAGTGACAATGCAATTTTGTAAATTTGTACAGAGTATAAACGTACTAGACAAGATTTTTATGTTAATTTATGACAAATACTCAAAGAAACTAAGATTCCTAGAGCATTTCATTTGTGTATATATCCTGGAATCCGATCTTTCTTACAATCTCATGTTTTGATTTCTATGTGATTTTTCAACCTCTTCCTGTTCAAATGTGAAATTTGACTTATAATTACTTCCAGAGAACCAAAGTGTGCTAATATTAAATATAATGTAGCTGTTTGAGACAAAGGCAAATCAAAAGCATTTCCTAGTTTTTGTCTAGGAAGTGAAAAGACAATAGGAAACTCCCAACTTGTCTTCACATTCTAATCCTGACTTCCTGATGAAGAGCCAACCAACCAGGGAAAATTAGGGACATAATAAATTGACATTAAACTAATTAGTATTGCAAAATTGGGGAATAGCAGGAAATTCTTCTTTGTTAAAGTACGTTGTAGTGAATTGGTATTACCCGCATTGAAAAGATGAGCAAAGAGTTGGGAAACTTGTAAGCAATATCAAAGAATCTTCTATTGCTGATTTTAATAAAAGCAAAAAAATGGCCATCACGTCATCATATTAAGAAAAACACATGTTTTAATCTTCGGGAATAAGTATTTCTATGATAAACAAATAATAAGGATAAACAAAGGATAAAAAATTAAAAAAAAAAATCCAAATTCACCCATAGAGGAAGCACCGATTTTCCAAAAATTTAACATACTAACAAAGGAAACATTATTAAAATGTTGTTATTATGATCGTGCAATCCTCCCTGGATGTGTTTCATGGCTATAGATAGTCTTTTCCTCAATTGTGTCAGGGTATAAATAGTTGCATGATGCTAAACACTAAAGATTTCCTTTAAAGTATTTCATAGACTATATTCAAATCATCTAACTGGTTTTGTGGCATAAAGAAGCCTATTTTAATTTGGTAATCTGCAAGATATTAACCTGTATGTGCTTGTTTTAGTCCCTGTCCCCCATATGCATTTGAAGCTTCCAGGCTGTTTTATCATGATAATCATTTATCATAGTGTATACGAACTAGGCATTTCATGTGCTGATCTCCACACCTATGCATAGAAATTATGACTGGTCTTCTAGCTGGGGGACCATGGATGCATCTCACTCGTGTGTGTGATAATTTAATAATCTTTGAAACATGAAGAACCATAACAGATTAGTAACATGATGAAAAAATTATTATGAATAAACTAACCAAAATTAAAGCTGTAAAGATTCCAAATGTTTCCTCTTTGCTTCATAAGGCCATAAAAATAATAGTGCAACCCATATGATAATTGTTCAATCTCAAGCTTGAAGATAGCACCATGACACAGAAATGCACCCGTGTGAGATCACATATTTAAGCATATGATTATCTTATTCATTTTAATCTCTCAAGATCTGAAATGCTGATGGATGTAGAAGGCTGTCTACTGATCTGTGACATGATAGCGAAGAAGATGCCAGGTTGGTTGGAAGCTTCTCGTCTCCATAGTGCCTATAAATAGTCCAATGCCAAACAGGACTCTGACCAAACCAAGTAAACTTAGAAGCGAGAACATTTAGAGCTTTACCTTCATCACTAGGAACAATGGTTCTCAAACTTGAAACTTCAAAATCTATCAGCCATCTTCGTTCAATCAGCTTGCCTTCAGGGGCTCATCCTCTGACCACAATAGTTGAAGATCGTCTAACTCACCTTAAATCATCAGAAGAAGCATCTTCGTCCTCTGCCTCTTTGGCTTCCCAAAAGCTAGGAGGTCTCAAGGCTTTGTACGATTGCATGGATGATTGGCTTCAGTTGCCTTTGACCCATCAGGATCTCTCCCTTGAAAATAAAAGGACATGCATCGAGGAATTGTTGGATGGATCTCTTAAACTAGTGGATGTTTGCAGCAATGTCCGTGATTTTTTTTCACAGATGAAAGACAACATCCAGAAACTACAATCTTCTATCCGCAGACGAAGAGAAGTTGAGGAAGCCAGCCTTTCGAGGAAAAGACTGAGCAAAGTCATCATAAAGTACTCAGAAAATTTGAAAAGGATGCAGAAGAACAGGACACCAAGGCCGGACAATAAGCAAGAGTCTGATATAAGCATGCTGAAAGAAGTAGAACAAATTAGTCTCGATATTTTCCAATCTCTGTTGTGTTTCCTGTCTGACAAGAAAGCAGGATCGAACAGCAATGGCTGGTCATCCATTTTGAAGATGTTGAAGAAAAGGGAACTATCAAGGAAAGAGGAGGAGAATATGAAGGACCTAGATATATTAGAGTCGAGCATTCAAGAAATTGAGGATGAGTTGGAAGGCATCTTTAGGCACCTTGTGAAAACAAGGGTTTACCTTCTCAACATCCTCAACCATTGAAAACTACTCTAGTTTTAGTTGCTAAAGCACCAACGAGAGTGGCAACGCAATTTTGTAATTTATACAGTGTACAATTGTAATTTTATAAACAAATACACGAAAAATTGAAGTTTCAAGTCCATTTACTATCCATTTGCTTTTATAATTTAATCTTCCTTCATATTTTGAAATTTAGATTTCTAGATCTGATTTTAGCAATTTTCTTCGGCACTAAAATCTGACATATGATTTGATTTCTTGGAGAAAAAAACGCAATACTAATCATGAAAAATGATAGTAACATACACCATACCTCCCTGTCAAGAAGATAAGGGTGTGTTATAAAAGCAATTCTGCTTCCTTCACTCTCTCAAAATGATGTCGTTACTAGGGAGAACACATTGGAAATACCATGGCAAATTATAGACACAATATGTGGAAGACTGGAGTAACAAGGAATTAACTAATTCTGCAAAACCTTCTTGATTACTTGTTGTAAAGTCTGTCCATAGTGGTAAATAGTTAAGTTTGCCTGAGAAGCCATTGATGCACATTCAATCAGAAACATGTATTTTAATATGTGTATGCCTATAGATAATCTTTAAAACAATTTTGCCAGATAATTGTCTGCCACCACAATGTTAAATAATTCTATAATGTTAAAGGACTCCAAGTTTTTATCTCGCCTAGTCTTATTAAATAATGAAGTTCAGTCCTAAATATATATGTGGTGACTACAGGCTACATTCATGCATGTGATTTTCATCTACCAATATTCTCAACACTTGAGTAGTTCATATGCTAATCTGCTTTGGATCACTTAGAATCATTACGACAGTTTGCTTGCATGTTGAAAAAAAATTAATTAGAAAGAAAATCTATTTGCGATAGCCATTTCCTCAGTGCAATGAAAAAGGATCATAAAGACCAGGAAAGATCCACTAAATTTCACTGATTATCAGTTGTTCATAATTAGTCAGGCGCTGGCTAGCGGCATCTGTAATGCACATCCATGGAACCAATTATTAAAGTTTACAATTGCCTGATTTCCACTTTTTGGAAAAAAAAAATTATATGTTGATTATTATAGTATGAACTTCAAGACAGTCTTTGAAGATAGTACATAGAATTGGCATGACTACAAAGATTACATATTTGCACTGTGTCATATTGGATATCGAGGAAAAGCTTCGGCAAATTATAAGCCACATTATTCATTTTTCTCTTGTTCATAGGAATGAAAGGAGACAATGACCATCATATTGGGAAACCTGCATTCTTTTAAAAAATAAAAATAAACTTATCTGTGTAAGTTAGTACTTACAAAATAAGCAAATAGCTTCAAAGGAACAATTGCTAAAACAAATAACAGAGATATTAAATCTTTTTTGTGTTTGTGCGTGTAGTTTTATGGAATATAGAAGTGCCTCTAGCCAATATGCATGTGAAGCTCCCCAGGCTGCTTAATTGTTATAAATCACTTATTATAGTATGCAACATTGGCAGTTCATCTGTTGACATCCAGACTGATGAAAAAAAACTTATAAATGGTCTTCTGACTGGGGGACAATGGACCTAACAACTCGTGTGTGCTACCATTTTAATCTTTTTTTTCAAAATCCTCAGCATCATTACAGATCAGAAAAATGATGGAACAATTATTATGCATCAAAATCAAGGCTGTAAAGATTCCAATTGCTTCCTACCTGCCTTATGTTGTCTTGGAGGAGATATTGCAAACCACATCATGCTTGTTCATATCAATCAAAGGCTTGGAATTTTTTTGAGTAACGTCAGAATTTGTATTAAAAGAATAATGAGTGTATACAAGTAAACCTAGTTTGTGATCCGCATTAACAAAACAAGGGAATGTGGATGACAAACAAGGAGGAGGCGTTATAGCTCAAAGTTTTACATCAATATAAGATAAAATAACCTAAGTTTTCTGTTGGGATAAGAGCCCATCTTGTATGCCTGCCATTTCTTTCTTTCCAAATATGATAGCACACAATGGAGGGAATCCTTTTACTTAAAGGAGGGCCTAGAGTGTTGAAGTTTTCCATGAAGGATGCCATAGAGCTAGCTTGGAGATAGTTGGTCCAATATGAAAAGAGCTAACATTTAATGTTTGCCCATACATTCTTTGTGAAATCGCAATTGATGAATAGATGTTGGTGGTTTTCTTCCTTGGTTACACAAAGGTAGCAGCAATTCCTAGGTATTATACCCTAGTGGACTAGCTTGTCTTAAGTTAGGAGCCTCTCTTTGGTAGTAAGCCATAGGATGAAGGAGTGGCAAGAAGTGTTGTTCCTATTCCAGACAAATATGTGCTAAGGAGTGGTAGAACACTTCCTTCTCATTTGGCTGTATGCAAACTTGATGGAGAATCCTTTGCTTAGGTCAGCAATCTAAATAAACTCATCATTTGTCCTTAATCTCGGTGTTATCGAAAGGGGTAAAGTAGATCTGATGATGTCCCAAGTGTTTCCTTTCGAGCAACGCCAACTAGGTCCTTTGATAATGTCATACAATTTTGCCTCTTTTCTCCAGTTCATGGCATAAATGTTCCTTTCGCCTATCCAACTTGCAATAGGGCCTTTTGGGTGCCACAGGTCATACCAAAGGGATATGTATGTGCCATCCCCTATATTTCAAGAAAACAAATGCCTTACCTAATTCCTTACTTGAAGAATTTTCTGCCAAGACTAAGAGCATTGTGCCAAGTTTGGTATGAACCAAAAGTTTCTTCCTTTAAGAATTTCATCATGTACTCGTCTTGGCCAAAGGCTTTTATGGTCCACATCCAGATGCCAAATGTGTTTCAATTAGGCTACTTTATTCCATAGGGTAATATCCTTAATTCCCAACGCGCCTTCCCTTTTTGGCAAGCATAGGTCCTCCTAAGACACTTTTGCTTTTGCTTTTGCTTTAGCCTCATCCGTCCCATTCCATAGGAAACACAACATTTTATATTGTAGATCTTTGAGAATTTTCTTTGGGGAGGATGAAGATGGGTGCCCAGTAATGAGAACAGCACACTCTTGACCAATTGGACCTTACCAGTATAGGATAAAGATTTAGAGAACTAATTACTAATCCTAACAACAGGCCATTCAATCAAAATGCCGCAATGTGTATGGTTGATTCTTGTAGAAATAAGTGGGACTCCCAAGTATTTTACTGGTAGTATACCTTCCTTGAAACTTGTATTAGCCAAAATCTGAGCTTTGCTTGCTGAGTCAACCCTACTAAAGGCAATGTTGCATTTGGATGCGCTTACTTGGAGGCCTGAAAGGGCTGAAAAGGATTGTAAGCTTTGAAGAATATGTGAGGTCAAGGTTAGGTCACCCCTAGAGAAGATGAGGAGGTCACTAGCAAAACAAAGATGGGCGAGATTGCTTTTTTTACATCGCTAATGATGTCTGAAATCTTATGCGGTAGTTACCTTGTGTAAAAAGCTCAATAGAATCTCCATCACTAGGACAAAGAGGTAAGGAGAAATAGGATCTCCTTGTCATAGTCCTTGATTATTCAGAAGGAACTTTACTAGCTCTCCATTTAAACATATAGAAAATTTTAGGGAGGATACACATGCATATATCCATCAAACAAAGGTGGGGGGAGGGGGGGGGGGGGGGGGGGGAACTTTAGCACCTCGAGAAGTCGTTCTAGAAAGGCCTAGTTGACATGGTTGTAAGCCTTCATGATGTTGATCTTGAAGGTATACCTAGCCCCATGAGCTCCCTTATGGTATTCATGCATAAGTTCTTGCACGATAAGAATATTATCGATAATCCTCCTACACTTGATGAAAGCAGATTGTTCTGTCCCTACAATACTTGGCAAAACTTTTTGGATGCAAGCTACAAGAATTTTGGAGATGCACTGATAGATCATGTTGCAACATGCTATGGGTCAAAAATTCGCAAGCAATTGTGGAGTAGCTACCTTTGGAACTAATTTAAGTGTAGTAAAGTTAATGGATTTTAAGAGTTCCTCAAGTAAAGAAATCTTTGATAGCAAAGCATATTTTCTTTTTTGATAATGTGCCATGTTATTCGGAAGAAGTTTACATTGTATCCATATAGGCCCGGCACTTTGTTCTTAGGGATGAACCATAAGGCTTGCTTTATTTCCTCATTGCCTACTGGCTTGATAAGGTGGTGCCGATCCTCTTCAAGGACTGTTCTATCTACTAAGGATGGAAGGGAATCAAGATTTACTTGGATGGGTGATGGGGTGGTTAATAGATTGTGGAACAAATTAATGGCCACTTCTTGAATCTTATGCTTGTATGTTATACAAGCTCCATTCTCTAGGCATATAGAGCAGATACCATCCTTGGAGTGCTTTTGTTTGACTGAGTGGAAGAAATAACAGGTATTTTTGCCACCCAATTTTAACCATGTTTGTCTTGATTTTTTCCTTAGGAAAAACTCCTCAACCGATGCAAGTGGGTAATATTCTTTGAATCTTGTTTTCTCTAAGTCCTAATTTGCTTGTGTTGGGTCCAATCGGTTGGTAAGTTAGATATTCTCTTAGCCACCAAGGCTAAGAGAGATTCTTTTAGAAATGTCCGTGTATTGTTTCTTATTAAGCTCCCTTAATTTCTTTCTTAGCAACTTCAATTTAGATACCACTTAAAACAAAGGAGAATCGTCTACCGCCGTTTCTCAAATCCGTTCCACTAGCAAGAGGAAAAGAGGGTCTTTGCCCTAAAAGTCAAAAAAATTAAAAGGGATGTTCCTTTTATGATCATGCTATTGGATATGTGCTATAATGGGGCTATGATCAGATATACCCGGTGGGCAAACCATGGCTTCAAAAAACGAAAAATATTGTAACCATTAAAGATTGATCAAGAATCTGTCTAATCACCTCATAATGATATTAGCTGGGTTTCTATTTGTCGAGGTATGCATGGGGCCACTAATCCTAGGCTCTTCTAATTCTACTTCAATGTAGAAATTGTTGAAATGGTCCATACTTGGGGTGATCATCTTGTTTCCTCAATTTTCTTTTCTATAAATCGACGCTCATTGAAATCTCCTCCTATAATCCATGGGTCTTGGATTGATGCTTTTAATAGTAAGAGATTGGACCATAAGCTTGCCCTATCAGAAATGGAGTTTGCACCATACACACAAGTGAGCTAGAAGGTGGTATCCTCCCTTAACAGATGCAATGGCAGTGCAGAAATTGTCTATTGTAGATAGAGATGTCCAAAACATAGGATTCTAAGCCACCCAAATTTGGCCGTTTGGGTGGTACTCTAGGTTCTAGTTCAGGAAAATCCGTAACCATACCAAGGGAGCTTTATTTGACTTCACTTTTGTTTCTACTAAACCTAATAAGGAGATGTAGTTAGAAATACAAAATCTTTTCACAGCTTTTGCTTTTAGGGGTCATTAAGCCCCTTAATATTCTAAAGAGTTAACATTTATTGAAAAAGTAAAAATGATGGAAAAAGAAAATGCTAGGCTAAATGCTTGTCAAGCCGCTTCGTTGTTGGAGTTGCCTCTAGCCAGCTCTATCCTTTTCTTCCTTGTTTTCTTCTTCTTCATAAAGATCCATGGGGATGGACAATTTGGTTACACAGGTTGATGTCCATCTTAGGTTTCAAGCACTATAGATTGAGTAGATTCTAAAGAGAAACCTTCCTCTTTATTGGATTCGCTGGAGAATTGATGACCTTTCCCTCCTTCCTTTGATTCAGGGGCCACTTCTGCATCAGCGGCATGGGAGCATTCACCTATATGATTTGGTAATTCAGTTGAAGAGCTTTCGGACGACAACACCTCTATGGTGGCACGTTTGTCTTTCTTCTTATTTAGGGCAATTGGGTTGGGTTGTGTGTTTTTAGATGTTTCCCTTCACTGATTACTATTCCCTTTATAGTTAGTAGAACCTCTTTATCTGACTCCTTATGTGTGTTATTCACCCCAGGGTTAGGGCTTGCAATTGTTGGCGTGTTCTTAATCTTCAGGGTCTCCACATTTACACCTTGGGCATTTTTGCACTAGTCCGTTGTATGCCCAAATATTTTGCACTTGAAGTAGCGGGAGGGGACGTTTTGGTATTCTACATCTACCATGGCTATCTTCCCATTTGCTCTTTTGACTGCAAATGTAAAGGGAAGGGTAGCGTCGATGCCTATTTCCATAGAAACATAGGGGAATCTTATTCTCTCGGTTCTAGCCATAACCAAGTCTACTTGTAGGGGTCTTTCAATAGCGCTCGCCACGTAACCAATGCCGTCTCTATGGAGGAACTCCATTGGCACATCCTATAATTTAATCCAAATAGGAAGCTTCTTCGGCACCACTTTGTCATAGGTAGCTTGGATTGACCAGCACTCAAGGATGCTGGTTTGGTTAGCAAACGTCCATCGCTGGCTCAGGGTCTTAAGCAAGGAGGCTTCATCTTTGAATTTGAAGAGGAAGAAGCTGCACCCATTTGCTAAAACCTCCACGAGGCCTTCATCCTTCCAGAAGCTTCCTGCAATTTTCTGGACTGAGAGGAAAGATAGGCCATGGCCAAGGAAGTAGTCCACGAGAGTGTTCCTCCAGATTTTCTCACCGAACTTGGGCAACGACATCGGAGGCTCAACACATACCATGTCTCCTAGCTTAGATGGTGCATAGTAGTCGAGGGTTCACCTATTCAGACCAAGAAGCTACAAAGAAATTTTCTTTGCATAAGTTCATAGTAGTGGATATGGATGAGACACACATTTAAAAGAAGAGGAAAGAGTTTGACAATTTATAAGCAAAATGTGGCCATCTAGACAGCCCTTCAGCATCTATCCATAACAGATTACTAACATGATGAAACAGTTATGAATAAACTAATCAAAATCAAAGCTGCAAAGATTCCAATCGTTTCCTATCTGCCTCCTAAGCCCACAAAAATAATAGCAACCCACATGATAATTATTCAATCTGGAGCGTGAATAGAGCACCATGACACAGAAATGGACCATGTGAGATCATATATCTAAGAATTTGATTATATTATTCGCTTTAATCTCTCAAGATCTAAAATGTCGATAGATGCTGAAGGGCTGTCTACTGATTTGAGACATGACAGCAAAGAAGATGCTCGGTGGTTTGGGAGAGACTCACCTCCATAGTATAGTTCAATGCCAAAAAGGAATTCAACCAAACCAAGTAAACTTTAGAAACATATTAAGAGCTTGCTTTTTCTCTTTCTCTCTTAAGAAAATCAACGGCTCTCACAGTTGAAACTTCAAAATCCACCAGCCATTTTCGTTCAATTAGCTTGCCTTCAAGGGCTCATCCTCTCACTACAATAGTCGAGGATCACCTGACTCGCCTTAAATCATCAGAGGAGGCATCCCCATGCTCTGCCTCCTTCACTTGCCAAAATGTTAGGTGGTCTCAAGGGTCATAGATGATTGGCTTCGGTTGCCTCTAATCCATCAGGATCTCTCCCTTGAACATAAAAGGTCATGCATTGAGGAGTTGTTGGATGGATCTCTTAAACTAGTGGATGTTGGCAGCAATGTCCGTGATTTTTTTTTCACAAACGAAGGATACCATGCAGAAATTACAATCATCGATCCACAGACAAAGAGGAGTTGAGGAAACCAGCATTTGTAGGAAGAAACTGAACAAACTCATCAGGAAGTATTCAGAAAATTTGAAGAGGATGCAGAAGAACAGGACACCAAGGCCAGACGACAAGCAAGAGTTTGATATGTCTCAAAATTTTCCAATCTCTCGTGTTTCCTATCTGGCAAGAAAGCAGGATCAAACAGCAATGGCTGGTCATCCAATTCAAAGTTATTGAAAAAGAGGGAACTATCAAGGAAAGAGGAGGAGAATATGAAGGACCGAGATGTATTAGAGTCGAGCATTCAAGAAATTGAGGATGAGTTGGAAGGCATCTTTAGGCACCTTGTGAAAACAAGGGTTTACGTTCTCAACAACCTCAACCATTAAAAATTGTTCCAGTTTTAGTCGCCAAGGCATCTAGGAGACTGGCAACACAATTTTGTAATTCATACAATGTATGGTTGTATCACACAGGAAATTTATGAATATATACATAAAAAATCAAAGTTTCAACTCCATTTACCTTGCATTCACTTTTATGATTTAATCTATCTTCGTATTGTGAAATTTAGATTTTCCTAGACTTGATTTCGTCAATTTTCTTCAACACTGTAGTCTGACTTATGATTAGATTGCTTAGAGAACAAAGCCGCATTATTAATCATGAGAAAAGATAGTAATGTATAGTAATCTCCCAGAGATGAAGATATGGGTACATTAGAAAGGAAGCTGCTTGTTTCAGACAAGGACTTATCAGAAGTTTCTACCAAAAGTTTTGGTTAACCAACAGCAAATGTAAAATAAAAGGTTTTGGAAATTCTAGGGAAAATAACGGACGCATTACGTGGGAGTCTGGAGTAACATGGAAGTAATTACTACTCGGAAAGTCGGTTCTTAGTGGTAAATGATGACTCTATAAATAGGGATGTTAATTTCACGTTTGAACGAGCTTATATCTCACAATCCCTAGACCCATTAACTCCAGATCCTAGGATCCTCTCTCTAGATGTCACCCCAATTTCGGCCAAATCGGTCGAATATAGATCCCTATCATGGGTTTTCGACTCCTAAAAACAAAAATCCCCAATCAATTGCACGTTTTCATTGAAAATCACGAACTAGTTTAAGTTTCTTGTGATTAGTGTTCTCGAGTCATAATTGCAGTTCAATTGAGATCAATCAGAGCACTTATACGTATCAAAACTTCGAATTGGTCGAGAGCTTTTGTTAATCAACCCGTAGAAGTCAATCCAATGCCTTCTTGACAAGATAAAACATTACTTGCTTTAATGAATAGATAAATATCAATTATATTTATACATTTACTCAATTATTAAGATTCACAGCCACATGCGCGCCTAGGAAGGTGCTTTTTTGTGTGTGTGTGTGTGTGTTTTAAAAGGATAATACATTTATATTAATTGTACTTATGGAGCGTTTGAACTTTTCTTCTGGTTTTGCTTTGCTCTGAAAAACCAAAAAAAAAAAAAATTACGGAAAGTAACAAAAAAAATATGTGTTTATGAATACTTAAAATTATTTGTTAAGGCCGAACTATTATAATTATAATTTAATAGTATAAATATTAATACCCTAACAGTAAGTTTGAATTTCTTTATCTCAAGTTATTATATGAAAAGTTATTGAGAAAAAAAAAATACTTAAAATTGCTTATTGCATGAAGAATTTTAGATGTTCTAGGTTGGTTTAATATTCTTACTAGATTCTTAACCAATTTTCATGGAATTTCGATAATAAGGGTTTTAGTAATAAAATTTACAATTTTTTTAATTCTAATTTCATGATTTTGTCGTTGCATGATATATGAATTTTATATGCTTTAGGACCTTTAACGAGTTTTGATTAATTTTGCACAGTCACGTGCTTTGCCATGACTTTCGTGATTTTTGCATGTATGACTACTTGTTATATGTAAATTTATTATAATTTTAAACAAGAAGTAGCCGCTCCCAATGAATCGCCATTATCTAAAATATTATGTAACAATTCATATTCCTAATCCATAAATTGCTATATAAGGATCCATTAATTATTAATTGCCATAAATGCCTTAAACTCTACCGAGTTTCTATTGACAGTAAAAAGTAGAAAAAAGTTAAAAAATTTGAAAGGTAAAATCCACTTGATACCATTATATTTTTAAAAATGTTATTCTAACCATTAAACTTTTATTTTAACTATTAAAGCCATCAAACTTTTCATAAAAATGCAATCACACCATCTTGATAATTTTCCCATCAAATTGCAACATATGACATTTATGACACATAATTCTATATATAAAAATATTTTAAAAAAAAAACTATATTATAGAAGGAGAACACTTTTATATACTAAGAAAAAACTATTCATTTTCCTTCGATGGCCAAATTATTAAGGAAAAAAAAAAAGCATTTTTCTTTCAATCCATTGAATAGCACAATGCATTTCACATTAGTTGGGATAGAAGAGAAGTACATGGAAAACATAAAAGATAAAGCTTTAGTAGTGAGAATAAATAGATAGCTACTAGAGATCTCATACTTGAAAGTTGATAAAAAGAAGTTGAGATAAAAGAGGACATGAAAACACAAAAGATAAAGCTTTAATAGTGAGAATAAATAAATAGCTACTAGAGATCTTATACTCGAGAGTTAATAAAAAGAAGTGTTTCACACTCATGATTTATATACTATGAATACACTCAATAACGGTCGACATTCCATGATAATGTCTATATTTTTATTAATTTGCCTTAGAGGGTCTATAAATTATTGCTAAATTGATATTATGTATGATGAAATATTCAAAAGAAATAATTAAAAGGAAAAGCAACAAAATATATTGACGATTAAAAAAAAAAATTCTTAATAATTTAGTCTTTAGAGAGAAATGAGTAGTTTGTATTTTTTAATGAAGATGAACAACTTTCTTTTTTTTTTTGTAACTGATAAAAGAATTTTATTTCTATAATAGTTTGTGTTTCTAAAGAGAAAGAAAAATCCTTTTTAATATTTTTAAATATAGAATGATACGTCATAAATGCCATATAGGATTTTCGATTGCCATTTTATTAGAAAATCATCAAAGTAGTATGATTGTACTTTTTTGAAAAATTTAATGGTTTTAGCGATCAAAATAAAAGTTTAATAATTAGTATAGTATTTTTAAAAGTACAATACCATCTAATAGATTTTACCTAATTTTAAAAGTATATTGGACCATTCATTTTTTATTTTCATCTTATTATTTATCATTACATGTAATACCTATCACATATCCATTTAGTGAATTGTAATTCAATCTTCCTTATTCTATTTTGTAAGGTAAACAAATAGTGAGCATCTTTACCATGTTTGAGTATTTTCAAATGCATGTTTGGATGTTTTCTCATAAAGATTGTTTTTTTTTTCTTTTTAAAGAAAACTATACTTTCTTTCCTATTTGAGTGCTCAAAGCCATGCCCTTAACTCCATTGCCTCTCTACATTTATTTGAGTCTCTATCACAATCCAAGAGGGTTAGTCGTAACAGGTGCCATATATCATACAAAAGACTGTAGATTCATTTTCCTTTCTAATCGATAACCTTTCATGCAATATAGAAGGCTACTACTACAACTAATAACTTAATGTTAGACAGACATAAGCAATATCGGTACATATTTATGATAACAAGACTATTGAATTGTAAATAACATACATATGAATATTTACAAATAGTAAGTCTATAATACACTATATTGTAAACTTGTAATGCATTATATTACATAATAAGGTTCAAGATTTAAATACAACAATATAAATTCACTCTTATCACTAATCCTACTCTCACATTAACCCATTGATGGTTCACTAACCTTTGGCATCCTATGGTCCGGATTCACGAATAAGTCATTATGCACAATCAAACTACAGGGGTATAAGCTAACTAATTTTATAATTTTTATGTTTGAAAAAATTACATATATTTATTTTTATTTTCCTTTTCCTTTTCTTTCTTTTTCTTCTTCCCAATTCTCCTTGCTACCACATTGAATTCAAGTTGTAGTTCAGGAGCCCACATGTTAATTTACAAATTCCAAGTGTCAACAATTTAAAGGAAAAAGGACAAATTTAGTAAAGTAAGTGTCGTTTCTTAATTAATGTAAAGATTAACCAAGATTATTTTCCTTCTTTTTCAATTGCATTTAATCCTAATTTGCAGTTTGCTTCATGCCTGAAATTTGCAAAACCAAAAAGAAAAAGAGAAAACCAAAGCAAAGCACACATACACAATTTAACAAATACTAAGAGGAAAAAGAAGAAGAAGAAGAAATTAAGGGAATTCAATCAACTATTCTACTAAAGAATTTAGATAAGTTATTTAATTATTTTTGTATATATATATATACTCTATAATATGTACATGTATATTGGGTTTTTTTTATTTATTATGTATGTATGCATGGACATATATGTATATTATACATAGTATAAAGTTTATACATGTATGTATATATAATAAATATATACTATGTGTACATGTGACTATGTATATATGTGTACATGTGACTATGTATATCTATATGTATATGTACATAGTATTTTTTTAAGGTGTATTATGTACGTGTAAATGGGTATATATATGTGTATATGTATTTAGTATTTATTTTTATTATATGATGTATAAAAATAAGTATACGTATATGATATATATATGTATTATGTATTTCGATATTTATGTACATATGTAAGTATTTAGTCTTTTCTTCATGTAAATATATATATATTATTTTGATTTTTTTGTTATATATATGTATATGTGTATAGTAGGTATATGTAGGTATATTTATACTTAGTATTTTGATTATATTATATATGTATGTATGCGTATAGTAGATATTTATGTATATAATTGGTATTTTCATTTTATAAGAATTTGATATGTATAGGTATATATGTATGCTGGACATGATATGTATGTATAATATTATTAATTGTATTTCGTATTTTAATATATATATATAATACAACCGGATTGTACATATGTATATAAAGTACAAGTACGTATATATTATACTTATACGTATAGTATATAATATATCATTAAGGTTAAAATAATTTAATACATAAACTATATTATACGTATAAATGTACGTATATGAATAGTATCGTATATGTAAAAATACGAATATATTTAAATAATACATATATAATATGCTATAATATTAATTTAATAAATAAAGTAATTTAATAAATATATATATGCACCGCAATATTAGGAGAAAGTAGAATAAATAAGTAATTTAGAAAATTTAATAAAATATAGTAATAAGTATTAATATATAATTATACCATAAAATACAAAGAAACAAGAAAATAATAGAAAATATAAAAAAATTCAAAAGGGTGACATGTGGCACTTCCATATGATGCCACATCATCGCTTAAGTATAATTAAGTAATTTTCATAAATTAATAATCATAATAAAATAATTAAGTAATTAGAAAAATAATAAAGTAGAAAATTTTGAATAAATAGATCTTAAACCCCAAAAATAAGAAAAAACGAGTAATTATAGTAAAATAGGTTTAAAATAAGAAAATTACAAAAATATACGATTCAAAAATTATTAAATCATAATTATACAAGAAAAAGCTTAAATTGATATTTTATAACTTTTTAGATTAAAATAATGAAATTTGCAATATTTTTAAATCGCAATTAAAACGGCAAGTTACAACATCCAAAGCGGACCCTACTATGAGAAAGTACACTGGTAAACTATTAAAAGGGATTATATGTTCATAAGAATCTGAACTAAATTAAAAAAGTTATAAATTATATTTATATCATACTAGGGTTATAATGGGAAACCAAACAAATAGTGACAGATATTTAGTTAATAAGGAAACCTAATTTTTTAGAAAACTTATAAACTTTTTTATTTTTTAAGTATTTGATTATCGAGTTTAGGAATTCTCAAAAGCCGAGAAAGTAAGCATAACACAGGTGAGGCAGTTCTTATAATTTGCTATCTACTTATTGTTTATTACTTATATGCTACTTGTTGTTGATATTGATTATTTGATTGAACGACTTATTGTTTTGTATGCTATTATTGATGTGATCACTCTCTTAAACTAGTAAATATAACTATTCAACTAAGATAACTAGTTATATTTATCGCATGTTCATGATTTCAATTGATATACTGACGAAGAGTATTAGCTTTACAGATTATTGATAAGAGTATTTTTATTTTTATTTTTTAAAAATATTTTTCTAATCTTAAATATATTTTATATAATTTCTGTGAGGGCTTGTAGTGCTAGTGAATAATATTTGCAACCTCAAGGCAAAGCTAATATGATATCTCCAATTGATTATAAAAAGACTCGCATATTTGTGCCTATGGGGCCTTGGATATTTACTGATAGTGAGATGGACTTGCTATTTGTGGCCGATGGGCTTTTGTTATGTTTGGTGGGCGGTTGTAGTTAGAGTCCACTTATATTAATTGTTGATTCTCGGATTAGGATAATAGTCAAGTAACGTCTAGTGAGACCATGCCTCTAGGCAGCCTTATACGTTAAAAGTGAAGTGCTTCGTGCAAGTAAATATGGAGGAAAAATCAACGTGTAGATGACGTAACTCTATACCTTCTATAGTTCCAAACTCTTATGAATGTGTTACCTGCATTCATCGTATTTGTATCATTTCGTATGTAGATAGCTTACATGTGTGCTAATATAGCTTACATGAATGCTAATATAGCTTACATGAATGCTAATATAGCTTACATGTATGCTAATAATATAATTTCTTTTACAAGTTTCTTGTAAGCAGAGATTAGGATAAGCTTAAGAGCAAGGTATAAACTGGAGATAGGTTTGGCAATGTTAAAGTTGATTAAAAAGTATATGGTGATATAGAAACAATTTATGTATAATATATTCATATGATAGGATTATATAGTAATTCTTGTAAATTAGTAAGTTTTTTTACCTAATCTTAGCATTTTGTAAGGGATACTGATTCTCTACGGTTCTGATGGACTGTGGCCTATCAGATATCCATAATCATAGTCACTTATATTTTATAGTAAGTTAATTCATTAAAATTGAAAACCTTAGTGATTAATTATTTAGAGTCTTATAATCTCTAACTTGCAAGATGGTTCTCGTATCATGAGTGCATACGCGACATGAAAATTTTAAACATCCTATTAAGCCTCCTTTAGGGTCTTGACATCAATTCCTATTGAATTTACTATGCAGCAAACAGTACATTATCATATTTTAAAATAAATTCACTATTATCAAGCAGTATTATACATAAGCATAACCCAATTCTATACAACATTCAATTATGAATAACAATTAATATTCATTATCTACATACACAAGTATGTATGAAATCATTAAAAACACTAACTCGACCATCTTTAGAGTTAGGGATTGTAATAAACAATTGGTAGGTCAGTATCGATCTCGTGATCACCTAATATTAACAGAATACAAAAAGTAATAAGTGTTAGAATAAATAGCTAAACTATTATTATACTTAGCATCATTTACATAAATTAGATATTCATTTGTGTGAAATTGTTGATTCGAGCTTTTTAACTAATCACATATAACTTTTTTTATTTAACTTAGATTTTTATGAACTTATAGTCCATTTTCAAAATTTTCAAATGTACTTTCTCGTAACGAGGTCTGTTTTGGACATTGTAACCTGCAATTTCGACTATGATATAAAAATATTATAAAATTTATTATTTTGACTTAAGTAATTATAAAATATTATTTTAAGCTTTTTTTAGTATAATTACAGTTTAATAATTATTTAAATCTTATATTTTGAAATTTTCTTATTTTTAGGTCTATTCAACCATAATTACTTATTATTGCTAATTTTGAGGTTTAAGACTTATTAATTTAATTTTTTCTACTTTATTAATTTTATAATTAATTAATTATTTTATTATTATTATTATTATTATTATTAATTACGAAATTTAATTAATTTATGCTAAGTGGTGGCGTGGTAACATAAGAGAATGCAACGTATCACCTTTGTACTTTTCCTACATTTTCTTATTATTATTTTTATTTTACATCATATATACATATATTAATACATATTACTATATTTCACTAAAATTTCTAAATTAATTATTAATTATATTCTTCAAAGTTACAGTACACATATACATATACCAATTATTAAATTAATATTATAGTATATTATGTATGTACTATTCAAATATACTTGTATTTCTACATATACGATAATATTCCTATATGTATGTTTATACGTATAATATACTTTTGTACTAAAATATCTTAACCTAAAATATATTATGTACTATACGTATGAGTATATATAAATATAAGTGTAATTGTATTTTATACATATATATACATATACATACATATACGGTTATGTTACATACATATATATACTAAAATACTTAATATAAGCAATATTATACATAAATACACATACTTAATTATCATGTCTAGCACATACATATTTATATATATATACATATAGAATTTATAAAAATACAATATAATTACACAATGGTATGTTCTTATACATACCGTATATATATATATATATATCCTTTAATATAATTATACTAGTATTTGTAATTATACATGTACATAATTTGGTTGCATAGTATATTATGTATATGTAATAAAAATTATGTAAACCTAAATATATGTATAGTATACTATATGATCAAAATACCAAATATATATACATATCTATTATACATGCATACATACATATATCATATAATAAAATACTAGATATGAATATATATATATATATATATTTATACCCACACATACATATGTATATAAATACATAAGTAAAAATACATACTATATATATATTATTTATGCACACATACATGTACATATACATAAGTTCTTGTACAAATATTTTGTAAAATCTAAATTACATGTATATAGACATATATGAGCATAAATACACAAGAAAATATTAAAACTATATATAAGTTCTAAGATACATGTATGTGCAAGAACATATAAAAATAATTATTACAAAATACATATGATATACATGATAAATACTATACTTGTAGAGTATTCTTGTATGGGAGTCCTTGAGCTTTTTCCTCTTTGGTTGTTCTTCTTAATAATTTTCCAGCAATTGAAAGGAAAAGAAGGGGGGAGGCCTATGGTTCAAAAGGGAAAAAAAAAAAAAAAACAAACAAATAGGAAGATTTGTGTGTTTGAAATTTCCAAAAGTAGAGAGTATACTACAGAAGTTCACCAATCGACTAAATAAAGAGAGCAAAATGAAAAGAAAAATCTAAAGCAATATGTAGCATTAATGGTGATAAGATAATGTGATCATTCTTTTTATTTTTCGTCTCTTAATGTAACATATGGAGATGAAAATAGGAGCACATGGGTACGTGGAGGGTAAGAGAAAAATAGGAGAAAGAAAAAGGAAAAGAAAAAGAAAGAAATAGAGGAAAAGAAAAGAAAAATATGTAATTTTTCAAATCCCAAAATTATATAATTAGATTTATTAAATAATTTTGAGATTTTATAAACATTTATTAATTTAATTATTACTTGTTACATTTATAATATTTACAAGTTATTTCAATGTATTTGCTAAAATTTATATGCAATTACGTATATTAGGCGATAATTACCATTGATTAAGATTTTATTACTATAAAGTTATATTTATCTATTTTATAAGTTTAAGTTATAGTTATAGGACTTTCATCAAGTTCGAGTTCGATTTTAGGTATTTACACATACATCGAATTTAAGGTTCTTATATGTGATTTAAGTTTCAATCCAGTTTCTAGGATTGTTAATATTGATTATATATTCAATTTTATAATTTAATAAAATTTTTATCTTACTTAACCCTATCGACTCATGGTATTATCTAAAGTATTCAGATTTAAATTAACGCTTATACTACTGACTATATGGGGTTTATAGTCTTAATATTTCAAAATCTTACAAAAGGAAAAAAAATAATCATTATGTCCATTAAACTTTTCATTGCCTCCGACATATGTTAACTTCTTAGCTTAAGATAGTTAGCTAATGTGGCTCAAGTGTATACAAAATTTATTTATGCTCTCTTTTCTTACTTTTAATTCTTTTTTGTATCTGTTTATTTCTTTTTATAATATTATACAATTAAATATATTTAATATTATTCTTATTATATTATGTAATTAAATATATATTATTATTTTACTTAATCAGTTATTATAAACCAATTTGAAACTCATACAATACATGGATGGATGGATATTTAATGGATTTTATAGAATTCATATTTCTGTAGGTTTTGAAAAATATTGTAGACAAAATAAATAAGTTTAAGAAGTCAAATAAAAAAATTAAGAAATGGTTAAAGACCAAAAATGTACTTCTCCCTTTTCTTCCATACGTAGGAATTTTTTGAAAATTTAAAAAGGTAAATATTTTCTTTTTGTCCTTTTGGCTAGATGTTACAACTTGGAGAAGAAAAAATTCAAATCTTGATCTACCTTGATGGAAAACCAAATGTTAAAGAAAAAAAATATTTTCTTTCCTTTTCAAAAATAGAGTTGTCTAGATTTTTCAAAATCATTAACATCATATTATAGGTGACCAAAAGAAAAAGGTGACCAAAAAAGAAAGGAAAATCATATTAAACTTTACCTAGGGTTTACATAAAAACAAATGATTGAAAAAAAAGCATAAAAATATTAGATACGACATATTTTTGAAATCTAAAAAGAATAAATATACTAAAGTTTTATAAAAAAGAACTATGATCGTCAGAGATGGATCCTACGAAGTGGCCATTCCAAAAAATGAAAAAATAATAACTCTTCCTAAAAATAACAACAAATTGAAAATTAAAAAAACAATTAAAATTTCTTTCTTTGATTAAGTTCCCTTGTTTCGATTAATTCGAATTTTTGACCTAATTTCTTGTGTTTGATTGAATATTCATAAAATAGGAAAGCAAATCTTCTTTTATTACGAAGTTGTCAATTGTGAACTAGTAGTCAAGTTAGATCATCATCCCTCGATCAGTTGATGACTCTAAAATTACTTTCCAAAACAATTTTTGGAAAAGATTTTTAAATAAAAGCTTTTCTTAATTTTCATCCAATAATTTATATTAAACTAATTGAGTTTAGTATAAATTAAAATTAAGAAAAAGTAAAATTTCGGGATATCTTTACCACAGGGAGTAGTTAATTTGTGTTACTATCGCTTCATTTGACATTTAGCTGTCTATCAACCAAAACTTTTGGCATAAGTTTGTTGATTTATTCTTGCCTTAAACAAGCAAAAATCTATAATATTTCCTGATTATTGTAATCAACTCCACAGTCAGTAAATCTGAAAAATTAAACTTAGAAATGTGGAGTACGCGTTTTATATTCATTACTTGACACTAATTATTGCTGCGGATTAATACCTCCTACCATCTTTCATCGTTATTATTTATATTGTTTGGTTTACCAAGCAAGTCAATTATAAGTCAGATCTCATGTATCAAAGGAAATTAACAAAATCACATTTAGAAGTATGAGTTCATAAGAATAAAGAAATATGAAATTCAAAAGGCAAATGCAAAGTAAACGGAGTTGGAAACTTCGATTTTTCATGTATTTGTTTATAGAATTCCTCATGATACAACTATACACTACGAAAAATACAAAGTTGTGTTGCTAGTCTCACAGATGCTTTGGCAACTAAAACTAGCAACAAATTTTAGTGGTTAAGGATGTTGAGAAGGTAAACCCTTGTTTTCACAAGGTTTCTAAATATGCCTTCCAACTCATCCTCAATTTCTTGGATGCGCGACTCCAGTACATCTAGTTCCTTCATATTATCTTCTTTGCTTGATACTTGTCTGTTTGAAAACAACTTCGAGATGGATGACCACCCATGACTGCTTGATCTTTCTTTCTTGCCAGACAGGAAACATAAGAGAGAGTGAAAAATGTCGAGACTGATTTGCCCAATTTCTTTTAGCATGCTTATATCAGATTCTTGCTTATCATCTTGTCTTGACGTCCTTTTCTTCTGCATCTTTTTCAAATTCTCTGAATACTTCATGATGACTATAATCAATTTTTTCCTGGAAAGGCTGGCTTCCTCAACTCCTCTTTGTCTGCGGATAGATGATTGTAGTTCTTGGATGTTATCCTTCATCCGTGAGAAAAAATCACGAGTATTTCCACAAACATCCACTAGTTTAAGAGATCCATCCAACAAATCCTCAATGCATATCCTCTTGCCTTCAAGGGAAAGATCTTGTTGAGTAAGAGGCAACCGAAGCCAATCATCCAGGCTGTCATACAAAGCTTTGAGACTTACTAGCTTTTGGCAATCCAAAGGATTTGAAGACAAGGATGCTTCTTCTGATGATTTAAGGCGAGTCAAATGATCTTCAACTACTTCAGACAGAGGATGAGCCCCCGAAGGCAAGCTGATTGAACGAAAATGGCCCATGGGTTTTGAAGTTTCAATTGTAAGAGCCATTCTTTGTTTTTTAAGAGAGAACGGGAGATCTTATTATTCTGGTTTTGTAAGTTTACTTGGTTTTGTTGAATTTCTGTTTGGCACTGATCCATATATAAGAGCTATGGAGATGAGGAACTCACAACCCATCAAGCATCTTCTTTGATGTCATGTCACAGATCGGTAGACAACCTTTCAGCATCGCTTCGACATTTCTGATGGTGAGAGATCAAAATTGAATAAGATAATAGACGCTTGAGGGTAATTAATTATCATCGTGGGTTGCACTATTATCTTAATGGCCTTATGAGGCAGATAGAAAACATTTGGAATCTTTACAGCTTTGATTTCGGTTAGCTTATTCATAATGATTGTTTCATCATGTTACTAATCTGTTATGGTTCTCAGTGTTTCAAAGATCTTTAAATAATCACACACACGAATGTTATGCATCCATGGTCCCCCAGCTAGAAGACCAGTCATATGGACGGCAGGGACTTTTAATGTTTCACAAAATTACACGCACACGGGCATGCACAGATATTGATTATCCTGCAGATTGCACATCATTATGTAAATTTAGTAATGGTTGAGTTGTCTTGTGGCAGAAGGACCATGCGTGCGACCTAATATTTTGGTCTGCTTTGAATCACTCAAAGTTTTTGCAAACTACCAGTATAATCAAACAATTATCATGGAGACACAGATTAAGCTCTAGGCTGTAGAGATTCCATTTGTTCCCCAGCTGCATCACATCACCATTAAAAGAAATTATGCCTGATTCGCTCACAACTTCAAGCTCCTGCACAGCCTGGTGGAAATGAAATCGCCAGAGACTAACTCTGATTCCAATTTAAAATAATCTTTTTCAATATCAAAATTGTCGAGGCATTGCTAGAGCTGTCGCTTGATTTGTGACATGACGTGAGATTAAAGGGTGTTAGGATGGGAGTTCAACGCCTTAGCTCTTCTATGTATATTATAAAGATGTAAAATGGAATTTGGATCAAACAAGCTCTCACATAATCGATCTTGCAACCATTATTTCATCAAGGGCTTATCTTCTCTTTTGGAAAAAAAAGATGGCTAGTACATCAAACATTTGTACTTGCACCTGCCATCTTCGGAAGCAGCATCATCGTCCTCTGCCTTTTCTGCTTGTCAAAAGCTAGGAGTACTAAAGGATTTGTATGACTGCATCAATGTCTGGCTCCAGATGACTCAAACTCAGCAAGATCTTTCCCTCGAGCAGAAAAGGATCTCTGTTGAGGAGTTATTAGATGGATCTCTTAAACTACTCGATGTTTGCAGTAGTACCCGTGATTTTGTCTCAAAGCTTAAGGAGAATATCCAAGAAATTCAATCATCTCTTCGCAGACGAAGGGGAGTTGATGAAATCGTCACATCTAGAAAGAAATTGAACAAAGTCATCTTCCGAGAAAATGAAGAGGAAGCAGAAGAGCAATAAACCAAGCCTAGATTACGACCAGGAGTCTCCTATTAGACAATTAAGGGAAGCAGAAGAGATTTGTCAGGAAGTATTTCGGGCTCTCTTATGCTTCCTATCTGGAAAAAGTGCCAGATCGAAGATCAGTAGCTGGTCATCGGTTTCAAAACTTCTGTCAATCAAACGCGCATCAAGCGAAGAAGGGGGAAAGGATGCCAGAGAAATGGAATGTTTGGACAACGAAGTGCTGCAGGATATTGAGGAACAGCTGGAAAGCATCTTTAGGCAGCTTGTGAAAATTAGGGTTTCTCTTCTCAACACTCTTAACAACTGAAAGAATTTCTACAGTACAATTTGCCAAAACATCTATAGATTTGGCAATGCGATTTTGTAATCTCCATGTCACACAACACAATTGTAAAGTATTTTATCAATACATGAAAATATCTTTATCTCCATTAACTTTGTCTATGGCCTGAATTACAAAAATCAGTAATTTATCTATGTGGTTTCAACATTATCTCCATGTGACCTTCCAAAGATCATTAAATAGCCTGAAAATCAAATGCAGGAACTGTAAGTTGCGCTAATGTAAAACATTTGTTGATTTATCTTCATTAAATTTATCCATGGCCTGAATCTCCAAATTCTATATTTATCTGTATCATTTCATATATTTCCATGTGATTCATTTATCAACTTGGAAAATGATTAAAATGTTAAATTTTAAAAGAGCTCCAGGCTGTCAAGATTCCAATTTCTCTCTGAAAAGCAGACAAAATTGTTGAGTTCTTCAATAATCAAGGGCCTAATTCTGCTCAATGACTTCGTCTTGGAGACAAGAAATGCGAGTCCCAAATCCATTACCAGATGATGGTATAATATTATGCATCACGGCATTATTTATTACTTCAGATCATAGGTTCATATTTAACTGGTAATAAGGAAAGAAAAAGAAAAAGAAAAGAAATGAAGATTCCACTGCAGACTATATAATTGGTTATTAGTTTATTGCATGAATTGGAGAGAAAAACAAGACCAAGGAGGAAGAGGAATATAGTAAAAGGTTCATGCTATATATCAAACTAAAAGAAAGTGACTAATATAGCCAGGCACAGACATGGCATCATTCGTATGATGTGCGCTTAGGTGATTTTTCTTAAATTTCGCAATTGCATGGAGTTCATTTACCAATAGTAAATCAACTTGTTATTACGTTCAGATTTATTCCTTAAAAAAAAAAAAAAAAAAAAAAAATCTTAGAAAGGGCCGATCGAAAACTAATTCTACATATACGACAATGAAAGTGACTTTCTCTGAAAAGTGTCTTTTTTATTTAGATTTATTAGAATGAAAGTGTTTCCTTTACTACCCCATACACGAAATTAGCTTTCTACTAGCTCCTTTTTAAGAAATTTTTCCTACTCAATCCACATTCAAAATCTAGGGCATATCAACACCCAGAAACTGGTTAACTTCCTTGATTATTTGTTATGGTTTTGATTTGACTATTGATAATGTAAGGATGAAACACTTGTCTACTAATATTTAAAAAAAAATTACAAAACTATAAATGTATGAAAAAAATTACAAAAATATCAACTATTTATTATATCTTTAAAATATGACATTCATAATAATATGAATCTCGCTTTTAAAAAATACCATAATGACAAATTGCTACTAAGCCTATATTGCATTTTAAAAATACGACACTAGTATTAGCAAATTATCGCATTTCAAAAATATAATATAAGCTTTGTTTAACTTAAAGAAAAATTGGAGTAATATAGGTACTATAATACAATATATTAGTACTAGGCCATTATCGCATTTAATAAATATGATATAGCATTAGTCCATGATAAATTAGATCATTTTTCTTAGCTACACTTAAATGGGCATAACTTTTGATCCAAAAAGAATTTTTCTTATTAGTATATTTTTCGAGAATTGATTTTTGAGTACTACAGCTAAATAATTTAGGCTTGCCAAATTGATGTCATTTTGAGTTGTAAAACACCTTTTAAGACTCATTACCGATCCCTTTTATTTTTAGACGATATTTAACTTACTTAGAATTCTTTGTGTTGCATCTATTTTGGTAATTTTTTTATACATTTTATATTTTTATAATCTTTTTTAATCTTAATAGTAAATAAGTAATTTTCTCAATAATATAACTAATCTTTGGGAAAGATACTGTAATAATATCCCAAAATTTTGGAAATGTTATTGTGAAATTAAATAAAATAGGTCAATCTATTTAAGTACTTCCAATCCGTGTTAACGAGCAAACTTTTAGGTGACTGTAAATTTATTGAAAATTCGGAAGAATTTGATAATGAAAATTCAAGATAGTTCGAGATACTGACCTCATAAAAAATACATCGAATATTTTCACAACACTAAGATACCTATTTAAATAAAGCATTCTCGAATTATATATATATATATAGGTAATATATGTACAATTGTGAAAATAATCTAAAAAAATAAGTGTATTACATATGGAGTTATGTACGTAAGGTTATTATATGAGTTATACATGTATATAAATCAAAATTTTTCTATATTATTTAAATCAGAGGAGCAATAATTGCCTCTTTGAAAGTTAGCCCCAATCTAATATTATTCAACAAAAATACTAATGCTAATATTATCTATAAAAAAAATTTGTAATATGTGTAAATGCGCTAACTCCTTAAATCTTTCTCACCTATTAATCTCTCTCTCTCTCCTCTTTTTTTAGGGCAAATTACCTATCTAGCATCAATCTAATATTATTCAACAAAAATAACAAGACTAATGTTATCTATAAAATATTTATAATATGGGAAAATGTGATAACTTTTTAATTTTTCTCCCCCATTAATTTCTTTCTCGTCTATTCTCTATTTTTGTGTAAGTTTTACGTGGAAAAATAGTTACTTAAATATCATATATTTACTTACTTAGTTTTTTCCGTATTTGCTTTTTGGATTATTCATTTTACTAGTGTAATAAATGTCACACCAATATTAATATTTTGTTTTATTAAAATCTCAAAACTAATCCATAATATTTAATTTAAGTAAATTTCGTATAAGCAATTTTTATATTTAGGTACTTACAACATGGATGTGCCCCACTAGTTTGATACAATGTCTTCAATAGATTCTACACTAATATTTATGCAGTCATAAATAAGCAATGTATATTGATATGTTTCGTATATATAAAACAAACTTGCAGCAACATAATAATTTCAACAGATTATACCTTCTAATAACGGATATATGTATGTACAAAAGGCATTAAATATATACATATTTTCGAAAGATTACATAGTTTAATATAGATATATATATAATATAACTGCATATACCTTTGAATAATATTATATTGGAGGTATATGATAGTGTATGTATATATTTATATACTAGCAGACGTGCACTTGTATTGCATATGTGAAAATAAAATATAGCAATATGATTAAATTGAAAATATAAAACAATAATTAAATGAAATTACATGCAAAAATTAATGAATACTAGTAAATATGTACTAAAATTGCAACCATAAGTAAACTCTATCTGGTACTAAATTTCGGAGTAATTCTGTGTAATGCTTATGGAATGAAAACTACCTAAAGAGAAGAATATAAAAAACAAATAACCCACAATCCACGTGGAGTAAAACCTGTTCCTGAGATAATGGTTGGATTTGATAACAATTACGTACATGGAAATGCAATGGAAGAGAAAAATGGCATTAAAGAGAGAGAGAGAAATAAGTGAGGAGAGAGAAATAAAAGTAAATAGATATATTTAGTCATGTTATAATGTATTTATAATTTTCAAAAGTTAATTTAGTATTAATTTTTTTGTGGTATATATTAAATTATAGATTTAGATGGTATTATTTGAATTCTAAGAGACTTTAATAATATTGATTAGAATTGGTTGAATAAAATGGTTCATAAAAAGCTGGGAGTCCTTTAACAGCATATCTATTTAACTTTCTCTTATCGTTGTAAAGATTATTTATAGGTGACAAAACCATTATCAGAAAGTGAAGAGGATCTTTTTTTTATCTTACGTTTGCTGCCAGTTATCCAAAACTTGTGGTAGAAACTTCTCATTTGTTCTTGTTAGGCTGACAATTTGAAAGCCGCATGTGATAGACCTAAATATAATACGATACAATTTAAATAAATTAGTGTATGAAAAAAATTGACATGAGACACAAATGAATTAAATCTGTTTAAATATGGTTAAATTTGTATTCTGATTCGGGTTAAACTTTCAAACTTGAACATAAGATATGAGACATACTATATATTCTTATGTATTTATATTTTATTGTATTAAATATCATTTATTTTTAACTTAGAGATTTCAATTAAAGATTTGAGGTATTTTTAGTTATATATTTTTGTTGCATTGTGGGTTAAATGGATAAAAAAAAAATTATAAACTCATATGTAGATTCTTTAACTCTCTCTAAAAAATCTGACAAATAATGTACTAAACTTCAAAATTAACATTGGAAGTAATATTAATATATCTATATAAGTTATCATCTTACTTAATTTAATAATATCATGTAACGATTTAGTAATATTATGAACTCTTCTTACTATATCGTAGTTTAAATGACTAAAAATTTATGAACTTTTGTATAGATTTCTTCACTATCTCCCTTGAAAATTTAATAAATAATGTGATAAATTTCGAAATCAATACTAATAGTAATATTAATATCTTTTTAATCCATAGTTTCACTTAATTTAGTGATATTGTATAATTTAAATTTTTTAATTTTCCATATTTGACAAAAATTCTTATTTAGGATATAATTTTTTATTAAGTATAAAGCTATTATATTATCTATCTTTGTAAATTTTCAATATTTTTATCATTCTTTTCCCTTTATATTTATAAATATTTTATATATTTAATTATAACTTTTTAATCAATAAACGGTATCAAACATAAGATAAACGAAATGCAATATATGACATGCTAGCATGAATTGTTAACCTTAATATAAATAAGTCAAATCCAGATAAAAGACATGTTAGGTTACAGGTTTAAGTTCTCAAATATATTTAATAAATGAGTTATGTTACTGGTTTAGGTTTTTTTTATACAAACTCATTTAAATATAAAAACGAAACATGACATGATAGCACGAATTATCAGCCTTAGTTCTTGTGTTAAACAAGCATACCATTATCCTTTCCATCTTCTTATATAAGATCAGCTCCATAATTAGACAATTTAAAAGTTTAAGCTTATAGATTAATGTACTTTTATATTTATTACTTACAAAATAATCTTCATTCATTGGGGATTAATATATCTTGCTATCTTTCATCGTAAATAACAATAATAATAATAATAATAATAATAAATGGAGAAAATTATTATCGAGAACTAAAAATTTGGAACTATAAAGAAAGATCAAGCAAATGCAAAGTAAATAGAATTGGGAACTTTTAACTTTTCATGTATTGTTTATTAAGTACTTTGTGATACAACTGTACACTGTACAAATCCCAAAACTGCATTGCCAAACTCGTAGATGCTTTGGCAACTAAAAGTTGAACAGGTTTTTAGTGGTTGAGGATGTTGAGAAGGTAGACTCTTGTTTTTAGAAGATGCCTCAAGATGCCTTCCACCTCATCCTCAATTTCTTGGATGCTCGACTCTAATACATATAAGTCCTTCATATTCTCCTCCACTTTCCTTAATAGTTTCCCCTTTCTCAACAACTTCGAAATGGTGGACCAGCCGTTGCTGCTTGATCTTGCTTTCTTGCAAGAAAGGAAACACAAGAGAGAGCGGAAAGTATCAAGAGTAATTTGTTCAACTTCTTTTAGCATGCTTATATCAGACTCTTGCTTATCGACTAGCTTCAATGTCCTGTTCTTCTGCATCCTTTGCAAATTCTCTGAATACTTCATGATGACTTTGCTCAATTTCTTCCTGGAAATGCTGGCTTCCTCAACTCCTCTTTGTCTGCGGATAGATGATTGTAGTTCTTGGATGTTGTCCTTCATGTGGGAGAAAAAATCACGAATATTTCCACAAACATCCACTAGCTTAAGAGACCCATCCAACAAATCCTCAATGCATATCCTCTTGTCTTCGAGGGAAAGATCTTGTTGGGTAAGAGGCAACTGAAGCCAATCATCTAGGCTGTCATACAAAGCTCTGAGGCCTCCTAACTTTTGGCAAGCCAAAGGATCTGATGATGAGGATACTTCTTCTGATGATTTAAGCCGAGTCAAATGATCTGCAATTATTGCAGATAGAGGATGGGCCCTTGAAGGCAAGCTGATTGAACGAAAATGGCCAATGGGTTTCGCAGTTTCAATTGTAAGAGCCATTCTATTTTTTATAAGAGAAAAGGGAAGTTCTTAATATTCTTGGTTTCCAAGTTTACTTGGTTTGGATGAATTCCCGTTTGGCATTGATCTACATTTATAGGAGCTATGGATATGAGGAACTTACAACCCACCAAGCATCTCCTTCGCTGTCTTGTCACAGATCAGCAGACGGTGCTTCACCATCCCCTCGACAATTCTGATCGTGAGAAATCAAAATGAATAAGATAATAGGATGCTTGAGGGTAATTAATCATAATGTGGTTTGCACTATTATCTTCATCTCCTAATGAGGCAGCTAGGAAACATTTGGAATCTTTACAGCTTTGACATTGATTAGATTATTCATAATAATTGTTTCATCATGTTACTAATCTGTTATGAATCCATGGTCCCCCAACTAGAAGACCAGTCATAATTTCATAAACCTACATGCACACGGGCATGTTGAGAAACTAAATATCTTGCAGATTGCCACCGGGGGTATTTTGTGTCTACAGGACCAGTTACATGATTTAAATATCATACAACTGTTCGATAAATAAGACATAACAGACTAAAAACATAGAACTTCCTCGTTCACTGAAGTGTAGAAGTTCCATTTGGGGAGAAAAAAACTTTGGTCTGCCTAAAATGAAGAAATGAGGCCTCAAAAAATGGGGTCAATGATTTGAAGATCTTACTTGCATTCTCACTTGATCAAAAGTCAGGCTTGAATGTAAATGTGAGGTCTGATCATTTTACAAGCTTTTTTAACTTGATGAGGAAACCTGGGACATATTTGAGTTCCGTGCATTTCATGTGCCTATTTTTAAGTGCAATCCTTATCAAGACTTAGTGTGTCAAGGTTCATGTCTAACTCTTATGACAATTCATGCGTGATTATGTTAACTTCAACTCATATTTAGTTCAAGTACCAAAAGTGATTATGTTGACTTTATATACACAAGTCATGTGTGCTCATATGAAAAGTTTAGAACTACTCATGTTATAAGCTCACATGTGCTCTTGTCAAAAGGATTATGACAAATTGAAGTGTTAAACTCTTATATATTCACACGTAAGGCTTATAATTGGTTCATGTGTGCTTAAGTCATAGACTCGTTCTCAACTCTCATGTGCTTGTGTTCAAAGTTCATGCTCAAATTCACATTTTATACTTTCATAGAAGCCTCATGTTTATTTTGCATGTTTAGCCCAAAAGTATCTATATTAAGGGGGTGTTAAGCTCATTTCAAATATTATCTCGCAAGCGCTTATGTTAAAGGGACATTATATTCAACTTAAGTGTGCTATTCTCATATGCTCACGTCTAAGACTCATGCTCAAATCATATGTGCTTAGCTCACACTCAATTCTCATGTGCTCCTGTGTGCATGTCCTTACAACTCAAGACTCATGTTCAATTCATATTACAAGTTACAATTAGTTTAAAGGCCACACATGACCCAAGTATTATATCTCTTCATTGCCACCACTGATGAAGATCAGTCCTTATTGGTTCTCAGTTTGCAAATAGTTACAGTCTAGGAGGTAAAGAGTCTACTCTCTTTAAACAATGCTAGTTTGCTAATTGGTGTAAGAACGAGATCTAATCCTCAAGTTACGAAAACAGACTTTTAACTCTCAATTAACAAACAGTCACAGTTCAAGCAGTAAAGAGTTTACTCTCTTTAAACTGTGCTGATTTGTTGACTGTTGCTAGTTCAAGATGTAGTCCTCAAGTTATGATTGTAGACTTTTGACCCTCGGTTGCACGTAACTGTGATTCAAGCGGCAAAGAGATTCTTTAAACTGTGCCAATTTGCTAATTACGGTAAGTTCAAGATAATGGCCACTTAAGATGTGATTGCAAACTCTTAAATATTGATTATGCTTCCTGTAAAGCATGGACAATGGAAGATATGTCAGTTTCAAAATTTAAAGAAAAAAAAAAAAGAGAGGAAGAAGGATGTAACAATTACTTAACCAAAGATACACATCAAAGTGTGAGTAAAAATTACAACAAAAACATCAAGTAATGGAAGTTATATCATTGTTCGTTACATGGAAAATAAAGATTAAAACTAAAGAAAAATGCATGAGTTCGGATTGTATATAAGATTCCCAACATCAGATCCAACAAACAAGCAGCTATTGAAATAATGAAATCAAGCAAAGGAAAGATTATGAAGTGAAGAACTGCACCACCATAGGAAAAAAAAAAAAAAAAAAAAAAAAAAAACCTATTCAATCATGTTATGCTAAAAGAAATATTATGGTAAGCCTTTACAAATGTTGAGCCTTCGGATCAAATACCCAAGGTAGATCAAAGCAGTGGGTAAACATAGAGGTGTGTAAGATAACAACACACATTCAAAACAGATGGCTGCTCCACAGTTCCGATATTGAAGCGTAGGTGGCATTACACAGTTTGTCCTGATTTTGATCTTTGTGAAGCCTGTCATGAAATATTAGCCGCAGACTAGCTTCCTCCACCACATTCCGGAGATCATCCAATGACAGCGATTCCAATTGAGGTGGAATCTCTTGGGGGACATAGTCAGAAAATTAATTACCCTACTGATGAGATTGGTGGATCCAACTTGTTGCTGGCTACAACAGATGTGACTAGGCAAACTTTAGCGCCGCCTATTCATATATTAGAACCCAGTGAATCTAGAGAATTTTCATCTGTTGCTAGTACTGTTTCAAGTTCTGCATCAAAGCGGGAAGTAAATTTCTTGCTTTCATCTGAACTCCTTGAACAGTTGAAAGGATAGATGGAAAATACATCTGGATAAAGGGCTATACCAATTATGCAGCTGTTCTATCGATTATCCTATACTGTGAATGGACCTTTTATAGGTAGTTCAAAGCCTGAGAGCCTGGACTTAGAGAAATTAGTAAATTGGTTTCTGGCTGAGATTAATCTTAACAACCATTTGTTGCAAAATCACGTTCATCTTCTGGGGAAATTACTGTCCTTGTATTTATGTTTTTCACATTGATGTTTCGCAATTGGCACCAACCTGGCAGTGATAATTCTCTTCGCAATCTCGGTGTAAGTACAGAGACACAGGATAGGAGTATAGTGGTAACTTCTCAGTCTTCCTCAGATGACCATGAGAAAAATGACTTGGCATCTCAGTTGATTCGGGCTTGCAGTTCTCTTAGGCAACAAACCTTTGTCAATTATCTGATGTATATTCTGCTGCAGCTTATGTGCATGTTTTCAAATCCCAAACCACAAGCACGGAAACTTCGCAAAAAATGAGCCCTGGGTCTGGTTGTGGAGCTCTTCTTTCATCTCGACGAGAACTACCAGTAGGGAACTTCTATCCTTTCTTTTCAGATTCTTATGTGAAATCTCATCATGCAAATATATTTATGGATTACCATAGATTGCTGTTGGAGAATACTTTCCGGTTGGTGTATACATTGGTTCAACTAGAAAAGCAAGAATAGCGTGGGAAAAAAAAAAAAAAGATTCAAAAAATTTCGACTGGCAAAGATCTGAAGCTAACCTGGACCAAGAAGCAGGAGACAACAACGTGACCCAAGTTACAGTAGACCTGAGCGCCCAGATGGTGTTTCACTTGTGTAGATCTCCAACATCAGAAAAAGTGGCTGCCACGTGCCTAAAACCGAGCTCCCATTCCATGCCCACGATCAGCAGCTGAAGGCCAAGATGAATATGAACCTAGTAACGATCCGGGCATACTCAGAAGTACGCGCACTTACATCCTTCGTTCTCTGTGACGTCCTAGCAAGGAAACACGATTTTGCTCGGCTTTTGTATCTGAAATTGACAAATCATGAGGAGAATACATGATTGTGGTGCATGTTGACAAAGTAAGTATCATTTTTTCTCGAATTTTCACTCCAAATTATATATTTATGAAATAAACCCTAGCCACTTTCTCTCTCTAAGTGGTGTACAATTTGGTCTATAAATGCAGGTTCTTGCAGATTGCATTATTGTTGTGGTTTTTTTTTTTCCTTTTGGGCATACTAATTGTTGAACGAGGTAATTACTTTACTTCTTAGTGTTCTATAATTTTTGTATTTGTTGAGAATGGGAGATCATATGAGGTTTTCACTTTATGCTTATGGTAGTATACTAGATTGTGTAGATGGGATTTATTTTAATAGAACTCTAATTAAGAAAATTAAGATGAAGATGGATATGAACTATGTGGAATTCTCAAAGAAAATTTACGAAACAATTGGAGTTAATCCTAATACACACATGGAGGTGTTTCACAAGTAGCTCGCTATACTACAAAGCAACTCTATGCAACTCTTAGCCCCATAAATGATGATGATGATGATATGGAGGAGTTGATTGAATTTGCCTAAAAAGCGGATCATCTATTTATTTAGGAAATATTTGTGAAGTTGGAAGGTAGCTCAACTGTGAAAAATGAAGGAAATAGGAATGTCTATAGTATCTTACCAACTGTTATGCCTCTTAACACACTAGTCTAACTATCTATGAATGCTGTGCCAGCTTTCCAAGGGAGGATTGACCCTCCTGTTTCATTTAAAGAAAGGGTTGATGTTCAAGAGCCCTATACGATGAACTTAACAATGGACAATTGTACCTGTGGTCAATGGAAAACTTATAGGATACCTTATTCTCACGCCTTTGCAGCCATGGTAAAGTGTAGCATGGAGGGCATGGAGAAAGTCGCAAAGTGGTACTATTGAGATCTACAACAAATTGTCTATCATGCCAGTTTCTACCCCTTCAATGATAGTAGTTGATATCCTGATGTTAAGACACCACTCATCTACCTGAATTACTGGTTAACACAAACAAAAGGTTGTCCTTAATCATTGTGCTACCACAATGAGATGGATCTTAGGGAGCCTCCAACAAAAAACTATTGTAGGTTTCGTAAGAAGAAAAGGCATAATAGGAGGAGTTTCCCCAAGCACAAGAAGTCAAGAGGTTTGATGAGTTGTTCGTTCCTTCATATATTATAAGTGGGAAAATTACAATAGAGGGGATGAACGTTTGGGGTTTAGTTTAAATAAGGAATCAATACTTTAAAAAGTTCAAATAAGAGATGAACGTTTCATAAAGTAATTAAAATAAGAGATAAACATTTCGAAAAATTCAAATAAGTGATCAATGTTTTATAAAGTGGTTTAAATGAGAGATTCATAATAGCACTACTTTATGAAACATTAATCTCTTATTTAAACTTTTCGAAACTTTTATACCTTATTTTAACCACTTTCTAAAACGTTCATTCTTTATTTGAATTTTTTAAAACATTGATCTCCTATTTGAACTAAACCCCAAATGTTCATCCCCTCCATTGTAATTCTCCCTATTACAAGTTTATCTTATTTATATGAATTTAAGTACTCTATTCTAGGAGACCTTTCTAATAAATTATTGTTTTATGTATAGATGGATTTGGGCCCATTAAGAGCAATGGTATGATCTTTGCATATATCTTATGTATTTGTACTTTATTTATTTACTTACAGAGAAAATAAGGCATCATAAATTTTCTTGGCATACAAGTGGAAGGTTGGGCTCATATTGATAGTGATCACTATATGCTACCATAGGGACAAGACATCACCTAATCTACGAGACAGCTCCTTAAGGGATATGGTAGTATCACATTGTACCCTTTGAGCCATCAAAAGGAGACCACAAATCTTCCTTCTTAATCAATACATGCTAAAGGATAGGGTCATAACTATGGCCTTCCTAGAGGTGACCACCAATAACCACCAGTAAATAGGTTTCCTTCTCCACTACTTGCTCAATCTCTTACTCCTACTCTAGACCAATGAGAGCTAGACTACTCTCTGTTATATCATTGGTCACCTTTGCATGAGGATCTACTTTCAATGGATTATTCCCAATCACGGTCAGATGTCATGGCATTCCATACTCTTACCATTAACTTGACCCCTTCATTGACAATTACTTTGGGTACGCCTTACTTTAATAAACACCCAATGGGCTACAACATTGGCGAGGGCATCACATAGGTTGATCCTCATCATATTTCATGGGAAGAGGACCAGGCTCGTCTTTACATACTGTAGAGACCTCTACGCGGTATGGGAGAATGCAATATAGGTAGAGGCATGGCACTAGAACGTAGAGAGAAGTATCACATGTTTGCTCTTTTAGATTATAGGATGTTGTATAGCAAGGAGAATAGTGTTAAAACTTTGAAGCTATGTAAATACTATTTGCAAAAATGTATGGTCAACTATTTCTTCCTCTATGATTATTTTAATGTACCCTTTAATGTTACTTTAGTTATTTAGTACTTAAAGTTACTTGATTGAAGTGTGAAAGGTTATTTAACTATTTGAAGTGTGAAATTAAAGTTTGGGATTGTGTGTAGAGTTATGCTTTGGCACTAGAGTTCGGTTTTGGGATTGGTGTTTGTAGATACCTCATTTTGCCAATTATCATTGAGCCAGGTTAATAAATATAAAAAATGATGAAAAAAATAAGCAAAAAGAAAATCAAGTTAGGAGTTAAGTTAGGTTAAATTGAGTTATTGGATTAGTTATTGAGAGGGGCTAAATCCTTTAGTTTTGGGTCAAACCAATTTTGGGGCTAAAAATCAAAATTTGTTAAATTATTGAGCTAAATTGGATCAAGTCAGGCCTTAAGAGAAAAGTCGAAACTAGCTAAGGTTTCTAAAAGTTAGAGTAAATCTAAGTTAAGTAAAAAACAAATCTTTTGTATTGAAGATATGAAAGATTCAATTTTGGAGCTTATAAATAATGCGTTGGCCAAGGAGTTAAGGAAGCTTTTCTTTTTAATCACAAACACCCAATAAAAGAAACTACACCCACACTACATTCGCCTTCATGTGCCACCACCTACACCATGCACGTTGCCACACCAACCACCATCGTACATCCCTCCTACAATCAACACATGGTCCGCCACTACCCAAACACATACCACCACCCAAAGCCCTAGCCCATAGCACTGCTTGAACCTATCACCACTGATGTGCCACAATTACTGCCCAGCATCGCCCATCGCGTCGCCCAAGACTACCCAAAACACCGCCCAAGCCATCGCCCAACGTTGCCTATCGCATCGCCTAGGACCGCCTAGAACACCGCCCATATGCCACCTAAGCTATCACCCATTATCACCCAAGCTCGCCCAGATCATTACCTACTCCCTCACCTACAGCATTGCCCGTATGCCGCTTAAGCCATTGCCCATTGTCGCCCGCAGTTATCGCCCTGTCTCGCCTGCAACTGTCGCCCAATCTCGCCAGCAACTATCGCTTAACCTCATCCGTACGCTCGCCTAACTCTCATCCATTTGCATGCCTAAACACCCACCCATCCGCACCTCCAAGCGCTTATCCACACACACCTAGGCACTCACTCGAGTCACAACCCATATTCGCCGACTGTCATCGCCCATGCACGCGCATATCACTACCAACACTAACTAACTCAACTTAGGTAATTTTTATTTTTTTGAGTTTTTTTATATTATTTTCTTCAATTATTAATTAGTTGTGTTATTTATTTTATTATTATTTTTTCGGTTTAAGTGCAAGTTTTTTTAGTTAATTATTTTCTTGCAAATTTTTAGTTAAATTAGGCTTTTTTCTTGAAAAATCATTTTTTTTTAATAAAACATATTTTTGACATTTAGGGTTTTTTTGGGAAAAATAAAAATTTTAATTAAGTTTTTTTTTTAAAGGAAAGATAGTGAGGTTTTTTTGTTTAATTTAGGAAAATTAGATTTTCTAGGATTTTTCTTTAAAATAATAAATTGATAAAAACGTAAAACTGACTCAGTTTTAAAAAAATAAAAATAAACCATCCACTAAAAATTTTTTAAAAAGAACTACGGCCAGTTTGATCCCGATTAACGGATATATAGGCACATTCGAGGTAATCGTTAAAATATTTTTTTTAAATTTTCCTTTTTTACAAATTCGTAATAAAAATTTAAAAAAAAATCATTTTTAGTTACTTTTACATATTTAGGTGTATTTTAACATTTTTAGAAAAATTACAAAAAAAAAAAACCATCAAATCTTTTTTAATTTTTACATGGTGACTTAGTCTTAATACGTTAGCCCCCAAACCCAGTTTTTCTGATTCAGTTTTTTTTTTTTCTAAAAATCAATTTTTGAAATATTCACAAACTAGTAGTCAAATAAGGGTTTTCCCACCCAAAAACACTAATTCTATTTTTTTTTTTATCGGTTAAATTGGTTGGTGAGTCCAACTTTTTAAAATTTTTTTTCAAAAAAATATTCCCTTAAGTTTAATGTTGAGTAATTTATATTAAGTGGTCTGGCTTAACATAGATTAAACTAAAGAAATCAAAATAGGGTTCAATAGAATTAGTGACTCCACTGGGGACGCCTAGTAGGCTGGTCATATAAAGATAAAAAAAAATTATTAATGAGCTTTTGTATTGTTATTTTCTTTTTGTATTATATTATAGTTATACTAATTGTTTTTAGTGATGCAAGCCCTAAGAAAAAGTTCGACCTAATGGGCCTTCTTGGGAAATTAGGGGGATTCTCTTTTTATTTTCAATAACCATTTGTGTGCTTAGATATAGTCGGACTTATGCCACTTTAGGAACCTAGGACATGCCGTCATTGTATAACTTTCAGGTCGTTGGGGTTATTACTCTCGCCTAGTGGTAATAGGCAAGCCTACTTAAACTTCGATATAGCCCACTAGGCTTCTCATCAGAAAACCTTGGAGCTACATAGCTTGAGACCCGTAGATCTCACCCTCTTGCATTCATCCTTTTCAAAAAAAGGGGTAATTTTTTTAAATTATAAGAAAAGCCTAATTTAATCTACAGCCAACTCATTGTCAATTTTCAATTACAAAAATTTAGTAACCCTTATATATGAGTATACATGAACATCATTTTTTTTTAAATCGTATTTTGAATATACTTATATATAAGGCACTCTTTAACCATAGATTTATCATAATTCCTATAATTTATTAATTATCATCCCTACTACATTGCATTTGTATGTAACATATTGCATTTTTATATATTAGATTACTCTTGTTTCTCTATGAATATTGTATTATATGTATTTTATTTTTTATCGCTTTTTAGTTAATGAAAGGCTACACAATTTCTAAGAAAATCTTTGAAAAAGCTACGAAATTATTAACATCGCATCTAACTTTATTCTAAATTTAGTGTCCTCATTATAAATATTCGATGCATCTTTATGTCATTTATATTTTATTGTAATATAGATATGGAGAGTCAGGGTAGTATCAATCCATAGCTCGTTAGCCTAGAGCCCGTCTGTGAAGACCAGTTGGATAAGTACTCCTTCCCCGAAGCCATCCTAAAAAATTAGTTGAACGAATTTCTGCCTGCTAAGAAAAATTAAGTTTATAAGAAGATTGGGCCAGTCATATCCCTTATGCGAGTCTAACTCCACTAGCCTCTAATTCAAGCCTTGATCCATTACTGGAACACAAAATCTACAACTTTCAACTTCAACCCAAATGTATTGACACCCACCATAGAAGAATACTTGCAGCTACTTAATGCCCCGCCTCTCAAAGTGAGCATAGCTATCCCTAATCTCAAAGTCCAGTCTAAGAAAATCTTCATAACGCTGTTGGGGTTAAGAAGTCAGCCTTAGCCCTATTCTTATCTTCAAAGGGCCAAAAATGTGTCAGTATCCTAACGTTGGTGGAGTGGTTTTCAAGCCTAAATGCCCACCAGAAATATTGCTAGATCTTCTACGAAGGATATGAATAGTGGGCCAAAAAGAAGGTCAATGCATTTATTGTGGCAATATTTGGAATAGTATTGTGTCCCTTTAGATATGGCTAAGTCTACTGTAAGGTTGCTGAGCTAGTGATTCAATTCTTAGCTGGTAAATCCTATATATCGGCACCATTAGCAGAACAGTTTAGGACACTTAAGGCACAGTTATTTCACAACTAACTCTACAATCCTTGTTGTGTGGTTTCCCAATCACACACAGGGGTATGGAGGGAATCTTTTCAGAGAATCCTTGGTAGAAAATATGGACCTGATTGACGACTTTACCCATTACCTTAAGGTATCGGATGAACCTCAGTTTAAGGGATGGGTGTCAGCTATCAACAAAATGTAGCCCACTGACTTTATGTGGACAACTAGATGGAGCAACTGTACTCAAGCCATCTTAGGGTGTACCGATTATGTAGGACTTCCCCTTATTGGTATTATAGGCTGTATCGGATATTTTTCGGCTTGTATCACCAGAAGGTTGGGTCCACTACAAGAAATAGCCTATAGAGACTCTTTAAACATTGCCATGATGGATTATTAGGATCCTTGTTTACCCACAGCTACTCTAATCCAACGACTAGCAGAACTAGTGAAGCTGTGGGAACGAAGAGAATTTAAGAAGATAGTCAACGTGGGAACTTTGAGGGGTAAATTCAGAGAATATCGAGCCACCAAGTAGTTCATTTATGATCAATTGGAGAAGACTAGAACGATACGGTATGAAGCCCTGGATGTATTCAAACACAAGCTAGATCCAGTATGTCTTTCACCTGCTAAGCGAGTCTACCAAAACACCATATAGGCTAGGGTTGAAGCCCAATTCCAGGAAAATAAGAGGATCGTTGAAGAGTTAAGGTTGGAAAATGAGAAATTGCTAAAGGAAAATCAATTCTTGAGGAGCAAGATTCAAGAAAGGGATGTTATGGTATGAAGACATATGAGGGAAGTTAATGAAGTTCGTCCCAGTCAGATCCGTCAACCCTTGTAGATATAAGATTTAAGTTTTTTTTTTTTTGAAAATTAGTTAGGAGTTTTTCTTTTCCTTTTGCTTAGTCCGTTTTATAAGTTGGATCTTATGATTAATAAATTTGCAACTTTAGTAAATAAAATTTCCATTAATTGCATAGTTTCTTACTTATTATTATTCGAAAAAAATAAAACACAAAAAGAGGCAAACAGCAGAATAACAAATGTCACAAAAAGAAAGAAAACCCTTTAATTCACCAAAAAGTCTAAAACTTGAGTTTTCGCGTAGGATTTCAAAGATAGCGTCCAAATGAGCAAACATAACTAGAAGCCTGATGTTCACTCGTTCTAAGGCAAGGATGTTAACTCAAAGTACTAGAAATGTCAGTTAAACCAAGCTTGATCCAAAAGTAGCGACTTTGGAGGAAAACATGAAGAAGATGGCTAAACAGATTCAAGCTCTCACTCAAGCTATTGAGATCTTTAACGATAGATAAGGATCTCAAGCTAACCTAAACTGGAATACAGAAATGACCCCTCCCCTTAAACTGGAAGATAAAGAATCATCCCTTAATGAGGTATGGAGGAAGAAGATCAAAGAAAAACACCACGAAATGAAAAGAAAGGTCATGCAGAAGTTAACTGAGAAGATGAAAACCCTAGAAATGGTGAATGGGTTTGAGTAAATGGGAATGATCGGTTTGCCAACCTATGAAGACAATGATTTCTCGAAAAGATTTAAGGTGCCAAAATTTGAGAAATACGATGGGACTGGCTGCCCAAAACTCCACACCATGTTATACATCAAGAAAATGGGGAAATACACGAAATATGACAAGATGATGGTCTATACTTTTTAAGACAACTTGACTGGGCCTGCTTTAACATGGTATGCCTAATTAAACTTGAATGAAATTAATACTTAGGATAATTTACCACGGGCTTTCTATAACTAATATAAATTTAACATTGACGTGGCTTTATCTATGTAGGATCTAAGCAATTTACGAAAGAAGACCAATGAAAATTTTAAAAATTATGCCCAAAGATTGAGGGGCATGGCAGCTAGGGTGACTCTACCCTTAACTGAAAAGGATCTGACCTTCGCTTTCATTAATACTCTTGGAAGCCCATATTACCAACACTTGGTTGAGTACCCTACCTCCAATTTTGTAGAAATTATAGCTTCAGGAAGCTAAATTCAGGAAGCTATTGCTACTGGGAGGCTCTCTAATCCTAAAATAGCTGAAAAGAAGACACTTCTCCTAAGATTTTCTAACAAAGCCAAGGAAACCACTAGTAATTTTGTTGATACCGGTAACCTTATCAGACCCATAACCCCCGTAGCTATGATTAGAGGACCTAATCCTTCGCTAAGTTCAAATCAGAACAACCGCCCATAGAGAAGACAATTTACACATATTCCCATTCCTCTAAGCTAGGTTCTCACATGATTAAGAAAGGAGAATCTTTTGACATTTGAAATACCGAAAGAAGGGCAAAAACCAAGAGATTATAACTCGGAGCTTCGATGTGATTCTCATTTGGGGCAACTGGGGCATTCTATGGACCAATGTTGGAGACTCAAACATAAAATCCAAGATCTTATTAATGTTAAATTAGTTCAATTAGATTTCATCTAAACTCTTACTCCCAACGTAGCTAATAACCCACTACTGAATCATGGACATTCAATTAATATGATCGTTGCTGAAGCTTCTGAACTAGAAATCGATCTAAATAGTCTCCCCATCACTATTGAGGAGATAGCTTGGAATCTGAGGAAAGCTGGGCACTTGCAAGATATGAATCTCCAAGATAGGAGCCAAATTAGACCTGCGATATATTAACTGCTTAAGGAAGGGAAGATAAAGAAAGTCGATATAATAGCTATAACAATTCCGAGACCTTGAAAGAGAAGTACTTAGAGGGAGCTTTGAAAGAGATATGAAGCCGAGGATCCAACTATTGACACTCTAGGAGAATTGATAGGGAAGTTTAAGTATTTGGTGGATTACGCCGGTTCACCTGGCATATACGCCGACGCCCTACCTACTAGATGGGGTCCAAAATTTGAAGAAGAGGATAGAATCATTACAGAAGCCAAGAAGGCAACTGAGATGGTTAGAATGGTTAAAGACAGGCCCAAGCCTTTGATTTTTGAATGTGATGAAAAGACTAAGAAAGTTAAGGAATCGGAAAATCCCAAGAAGATCACTTTCAATGTCCTAATAGCCCTAGAGAATTATAAAGAAGCGCCTTTGGATTACAAAGCGGTGAATCCAACGACTAAGGCCTTATTACCCATGGTCGATGGGCTTACCCACTTGGGATGGGTTTATGATTAGCCTGAGAAAGCCAAGAGGAAATCTACTGTAGAAGAGGCTTCTCAAAAAATCTTTGAAGATACGGAAGATAAAGATCAGAATGTTACAAAGAAGATAGTGAAGGCTAGTGAATACAAGATAATGGATCGGTTAGTCAAGGTACTAGCCTAGATTTCTTTAATAGGTTTGCTATTGTCATCAAATACTCATCAAGAGGTACTGATTAAAAATGTGAAGGAGGTCAAAGTACCTAAAGGGATTTCTGCGAAAAAACTAAGGCTGGTGGTAAACTCGATATTTGCGATGGATCATATCTCATTTTTACCAAACGAGCTAAGTAAAGAAGGAGACCGGCATACAAAGCCCATCTTCATTGTGGTTAAGTTTGCAAGGAAAGTAGTTGCCCGAGTTCTGATAGATAATGGATCATCATTAAACGTATGTCCATTAATAATGCTAAATCTACTAGGTGTAAAGGAGAATGAGATAAAGCCCAGCTTGATTTCAATAAGGGCTTTTGACTGATCAAAACGAGAAATAATTGGAGAAATCGAGTTGTAGGTCAAAATCGGCCCATAGGTGTTTACTATCTCTTTCCAAGTTCTTAACATCTTGTGAACTTTCAACTTTTGCTAAGAAGATCATAGATTCATTTAACAGGGGAAATTTCATCCAGCCTACATCAAAAAGTAAAGTTCATAGCCGATGGACAGTTGGTTACTATTCTTAAGGAACAGGATTAAGAGATTTATAAAGAAACGACTATACCCTATGTCGGGGATGAAGAATTGGAAGAGCTAAGGTTACAAATTTTCAACAAAGTTAGTATGATCGAAAAAGCAAGATAGAGGGCACGAGGTTATTTAAAACAGCTTAAGTAATAGATTGGAATTTTCGAGCTTGGATATGAGCCCATTGAAGTGGAGATTCAAGAAATGAAAGCTTAAAATAAGAGCAAAAGAGGGGATCCGTTGTACCATACTCACGTGGATTTTCCGGACGTCCGTCAAACATTCTTAGCACCAACTAATGTTCAAGAACCTAAAGTAGCCGGTTTATCTAAGGCCTTGACTCAACAATGCAACATCTATCTCCAATTTCTTTATACAACTGGTTTTCTATTCCTACGAATAGGTCTCTCTAGAAATTGAAAATTAGATTAATTAGGAGCATTCGATTTCGATAATTAGTCCGATTAGTTAGGTATTTTTTGTCAAACAATTTGAATTAATTCATCCAATAAAATTCGTTTCTTTCTTTTTGTCAATTCTTCCTTATTATTTATTTGTTATTCTTTTCTTTTTCCTTTACTCCTTAGATCCAATAAAAATGATGAACATAATGAATATCTCACGCATGTAAACAATAAAAGTACTAATATCACTTTCAGCCTTGCTGAGTCAGATGTCGAAGATGATATTGAGACTACAAATGAAATAACGAGAATTGGCATCAACATGAACGGGGCAGAGTAATTATTGACAAACTAACAGATGTAATTAATTTAGGAATAGAGAAAAATCCACGAAAGTTGAAAATTGGTGGTAATTTGATGGATTATCAGAAGCAGGAGTTAACACAATTGTTATCAGGATACTTAGACATCTTTGCTTGGTCTTATGAAGATATGCTTGGTTTAGACTCATCTATTGTGGTTCACAAGTTGCCAACCAGGAAAGAAATTAAACCAAAAAGAAAAAGCTTAGACGGTTTAAGCCACATCTACTCCTCAAAATTGAAGAAGAAGTCAAGAAATTGTTAAAAGTCAGATTCATAGAAGTATCGGATTACCTTGAATGGGTGGTTAATGTGGTGCAAGTATTAGCGACACTAAAGGATAATTTTCCTTTACCGCATATTGACGTATTAGTGGATAACACAGCCGAGAATCATCTTTTCTCATTCATGGATGGTTTCTCAGGGTATAATCAAATTAAAATGGCAGAAGAAGATAAAATTAAAACAACATATGTTATTTCTTGGGGAACGTTTTGTTATCGTATAATGCCATTTAGGTTGAAAAACACTAAGGTAACTTATCAGTGCACCATGATTGCCTTATTCTATGACATGATGCATCATGAAATCAAAGTTTATGTAGATGATATGATCGCCAAATCCAAAGAGAATGAAAACCACGTAGATATTTTGTGCAAACTATTTGAGCAATTGAGGAAGTTTCAACTAAAGTTGAATCCTGAAAAATGTACTTTTAGAGCAACTTCTAGCAAATTGTTAGGTTTCGTAGTCAGTAGAAAAAGAATTGAAGTAGACCCAGATAAAGTCAAGGCAATCGTAAACATGCCGGCGCCTAAGACTATCAAAGAAGTTAGGGGATTACTAAGAAGATTGAATTACATCACTCCGTTTGTATCACAGTTAACTAATAAATACAAGTCATTGTTTAAGCTATTGAGGAAGGATGTCGCGATTAAGTGGGATGAAGAATGTGAGCATGCATTTGCTAAAATAAAAAAATACTCATGAATCCTCCTATACTAGTCACTCCCACATCGGGACAGCCGTTAGTCCTGTATTTAACGATTCTCCCCAAATCAATAGGATGCATGCTGGGGCAAAAAGATGAAACAGAAAGAAAAGAGCATCCTATATATTATTTGAGCAAGAAATTCACGAAAGGTGAGCAATAGTACTTAGAAGTGGAAAGAACGTATTGTACCTTAATATGGGTAATGCATAGACTCAGGTAGTACAATCTTTATTACTCGATAAAGTTGTTAACAAAACATGACTCGTTGAGGTATTTAGCGGAAAAGTCGGCGTTGATTGGGAGAATATCAAAGTGGAAAATGTTATTCTCAAAGTTTGATATCAAGTACGTGAGTCAAAGTTCAGTCAAGGAATAAGTAATGGTTGATTGATTAGCAAAATACCCATTAGAAGATGAGGATGAGGGTTCAGAAGCACGATTTCCTGATGAAAATGTGATGGTGGTAAACGAATTGAGTAGTAAGAAGTTAGGATGGAAAATGTATTTTGATGGAGCAACCAACGTGTTTGGATGTAGGATAGGAGCAATATTGGTGTCACCTGAGGATAACCATTTTCCTGTGGTAGCAAGATTAGCATTCTCATATACCAATAACATAGCAGAATATAAAACTTACATTTTGGGGCTCATAATGGCATTAGATACTGGAATACAAGAATTAGAAGTATATGGAGATTCTTCCCTTATAATTCTCTAGATCTTAAGAGAATACAAAACGAAGGACAAGAAATTGATACCTTATCACAAACATTTGAGCAAGCTAGTTGAAAAATTCTAAGAGATTTCATTCACTTACATTCTAAAGACCCAGAATCAGTATGTAGACGCATTGGCTACATTAGTGTCAATGGTAAAAGTTATAGATGGAATAGAAATTTTACCCTTGAAGATTGAAGTTGAAGAAAGACTTGCTTTTTGACTTGCAATTGAAGGGAAGGGAACAAAGGAACCTCGATATCACGATATCGAGAAGTTACTTCAAATAAGAGAATTTCCTAAAGATGCTGATCAAAAAGACAAAAGGACTTTAAGAAGGTTAGCTACTCATTTCTTATTAAGTGGAGCTACATTATACAAGAGATCACCAAATGCAATACTGCTAGGGTATGTAGATGAAGAAGAAGCTGAGAAATTAATGAAAGAGGTACATGAAGGAGTGTATAGTCCTCATATGAATGAGTATATGCTAGCTAGAAAGATCATGAGAATGGGGTATTTCTGGATGACAATAGAATCGGATTGTATCAAGCAAATAAGGCATTGTCACCTGTACCAATTGTATGCTAATAAAATTAACGCTCCTCCCCACGAATTACATATGTTGTCAACTCTTGGCCTTTTTTGATGTGGGGAATTGACATGATCGGACCAATTTTGCCAATAGCTTCAAGCAGGCACGGGTTCATTTTTGTTGCAATTAACTATTTTACCAAGTGGGTAGAAGCAGTGTCGTATGCTACAATGACTAAAGGAGTAGTGGTCAAATTCTTGAAAAGAGACATTATTACAAGATATGGTGCGCTTAAGTCTATTATTATAGACCATAGGACGAATTTGAATAATAAGTTGATGGATGAAGTGTACCACCAATTTAAGATCAATCACAAAAACTCAACTCCATATCGACCTCAAATGAATGGAGCCGTTGAAGCCGCAAATAAGTGCATCAAAAGAATCATTGAGAACATGGCGATCACATATAAAGATTGGCATGAGATGCTTCCCTTTACCCTCATGGCCTACAGAACCTCAATCAGAACTTCTACTGGTGCAACCCAGTATTCATTGGTGTATGGAACCATAGCAGTACTACCGGTAGAGTAGAAATACCTTTATTTTAAGTATTAGTAGAAACTCAGCTCAATGAAGTAGAGTGGGTAGAGAAGAGAATAGAGCATTTGAATCTCCTAGATGAGAGAAGACTTGCAGTAATATGTCATATTCAATCCTACTAACAGCGAATGATTCGAGCTTTTAACAAAAAAGTATGCTCAAGGTACTTTAAAGAAGGAGACTTGGTGTTGAAAAAAATGTTACCAAACGCAAAAGACCCTAAGGGCAAGTTCGCTCCAAATTACAAAAGCCCTTATGTAGTAAATAGGGTATTATCAGGAGGTGCATTAGTATTGACAGAGATGAATGGCCCAAAATTAAGTAGACCAGTAAATTCGGATGCAATCAAGTTCTATTATCCATGAAAACAAAGATTTAACAAAGACTTCAATTTTTCCTGAATAAGTTTGTAGTAATCTTTTATCGTTTACAAGTAAAGTTGATATCTATGAATGTTTTTGAATTTAGATGGTCATTGACCAACGAACACTCCACCAATAAACCATGTTTCTTAGCCTCATAAACTTAAACAGCAGATCCTTACCAATGAATCCAAATCACCAAAAGAATTGAAATCAAATGTTCTTAATAATTTAATCTTGTTCATTTGAAAAGAGATTTATCATTCAAAAGTCATGAAGAGTAAAAATTAAAATTTGAAATCAAACCAAGCAAATTCAAGGTATGGGCATGGTTTAGTTACAAAATTCAAAGGAAAGAAGAGAAAGAAAAGAAAATAAAATAAAAGAAGAAAGAAAAGAAAAAGGGAAAAGAGAAAGAAGAAGCGAACATAGACCCTTGAAGAAATTCTGCCAATTAAATGAGAGAATATTAAGAGTCAATATAAGCATGCCAATCAGTTGCTATCTAAGAAAGCCTTCAATCCCAAGAAAAATATCTTAAAAGTCTTTGAAAAGAAATCTTTAGAGGAATCAATTAAAACAAATTTCGAACAGATCTATCCTCTTCAGATCAACCAAAACAAATCTTATAGAAATTTATCCTCTTCAAATAAACCAAAACAAATCTCGAATAAATCTATCCTCTTCAGATCAACCAAAAAGGAATCTCGAAGAGATCTGTCCTCTTCAAATCACAAACTAGAAAGAAATCTCAGAAAGATCTATCTTCTTCGGATTATCCGCCAAACCAAAGCAAGTTAATTTTAATCTCAAAAGAAATTTTTGCTTTATCCTTTCACGATAAACACCATTTAAGCCCTATCCTTCCAAGATAAGCCTCCCTAATTTTTGCTCTATCCTTTCAAGATAGATACCCTTAAGACTTATCCTTTCAAGATAAGCCCCTTAACCTTTTGCTTTGATCTTTTGAGACAAGCAATTATTTGCCCCGTCCTTTTAAGATAGGCAGTTTATTCTTTACATCAACCTTTCAAGTCGATATCCTTAATCAAAATAAAACACATCTTAGTTGATCAGTTCAAAGTAAATTTAGCAAAAATGGCTATCTCTTTTATCTTTGTAGTGAAGTTCCAATCAAACTTTACTATAAAGAGGGATAGCTGTAGACACTTCATTTTTGCCAATTGTTATTGAGTTAGGTTAATAAATAAGAAAAATGAAAAATAAAAAATGATGAAAAAAATAAGCAAAAAGAAAATCAAGTTAGGAGTGAAGTTAGGTTAAGTTAAGTTGTTGGATCAGTTACTAAAAAGGGTTGAATCCATTAGTTTTGGGCTAGACCAATTTTGGGGCTAAAAATCAAGATTTGTTAAATTATTGGGCTAAATTGGATCAAGCCAGGCCTTAATAGAAAAACTCGAACTAGGTAGGGTTTCTTGAAGTTAGGGTGAATTCAAGTTAAATCAAAAACAAATTTTTCGTGTTGAAGATATGAAAGGTTTAATTTTGGAGCTTATAAATAATATGTTGGTCAAGGAGTTAAGGAGGATTTTCTTTTTAATCACAAACACCTAACAAAAAACACTACACCCACACCACACCCGCCTTCATTTACCACTATCCAACACCACATGTGCCTTCACGCACCACCACTTATACTATGCACATCGCCACACGCGCCACCACCACACATCCCCCCTACAACCACCACACGCTCTGCCACTGCCTAAACACGCACCACCACCCAAAGCCCTAGCCCATAGCACCACTAGAGCCTATCGCCACTAACACGCCGCAACCACCACTAAGCATTGCCCATTACGTCACCCAAGACCACTCAGAACATTGCCTGTGTGTCCCCTAAGCCATCGCCCACTGTCACCCAAGCTTGTCCAGATCGTCACCCACTTCCTCACCCAGGACCACCCAAAACACCGCCCGTGTGCCGCCTAAGCTACCGCCCAGTTTAGCCTGCAGCTATCACCTAGTTTCGCCTGCAACTGTCGCCTGGTTTTGCCCACACACTCGCTCATCCATATACCCAAGTGCTCACCCAAGTTACTACCTATGCTCACCCACTATCACCACTCGTGCACGCCCAGATCATTGCCTAACACTAACTAACCCGACCTAGGTTTTTTTTTTTTTGAGTTTTTTTATATTATTTTCTTCATCTATTAATTCATTATGTAATTTATTTATTTTATTATTAATTTATTTATTTTTTGTTTAAGTGTAGGTTTTTTAATTAATTATTTTCTTGCAAATTTTTAGTTAAATTAAGGTTTTTTTCTTGAAAAATCATTTTTTAATAAAATATATTTATGACATTTAGGGTTTTTTTTTCAGAAAAAATAAAATTTTAATTGATTTTTTTTTAAGGAAAGATAGTTAGGGTTTTTTATTTAATTTAGGAAAATTAGATTTTCTAAGATTTTTCTTTAAAATAATAAATTGATAAAAATATAAACGTAGCTTGATTTTAAGAAAATAAAAATATACCACCTACTAAAAATTTTATATAAAGAACTACGGTCGGTTTGATTCCGATTAGCGGATACGTAAGCACCTTTAAAGTAACCGTTAAAAAAATAAAAAAAATTCCCTTTTTTGGAAATTCATAATAAAAATTAAAAAAATAATAATAATTTTTAGTTACTTTTTCCTATTTAGGTGTATTTTTAACATTTTTATAAAAATTACAAAAAAAAAAAAACTATTGAATTTCTTTTAATTTTCATACGGTGACTTAATCTTAATAGGTTAGCTCTTGAACCCGGTTTTTCTGGTTCGGTTTTTTTCTAAAAATCAATTTTTAAAATATTCGCAAACTAGTGGCCAAATTAGGGTTTTTCTACCCAAAAACCCTAATTTTTTTTTTTATACTAGTTAAACTGGTTGCTAACTCCAATTTTTTTCAGAAAAGTATTTCCATAAGTCTAATGTTGAGTAATTTATATTAAGTGTTGGCTTAATATAGATTAAATTAAGGAAATTAAAATAGGACTCAGCAGTGTGATACTTTAATCTTGTGTCTAAAGATATAAATTGTAGTAGTCTCTTTTAACAAGCCTATACAGTGTCTATTTTTTGCACTATGCTCTTTTATTTTTTTTTTTTTTAGGATGCTCTAACAAAAAGTGCTAGAAGTATTGTCGGGGGTGGGGGGGTAGGGGGTAGATGGTAAATCGCATGTTTATAATGCGATTTTAAAAATGCAATCTTTGTAATGCAATTTTAAAAATGCATTTTTGTAATGTGATTTTAAAATCGTATTACTATCATGCGATCATTTTTGTTATGCGATTAATGGTTTTGCCTACTCCTTACATTAACACATAAAGGAATGCAGTCCATAAGTAAAATCGATTTGAAATTGTATTTCGCAAATTAATTTCACCCAAACCATTTTTTGAAACACACCTATTACTCGATAATAAGCTAATACTATGTTTGGCAATGAAGAAATCAATGGAAAGCTATAAGAATGGAAGAGAAAGAAAGGAACAAAGTGAAGTGAAAATGATGTATTTATAGGGCTAGACATACGAAGAGACACCACAACAAACAAGAACAAGAAAATAAAAGTGGGGGTTTTAGCAAATCCATGAGTTATCTAGCTGAATATGATGTACCAATGAGATCCTGCATGGCCTACAACTTGTTAGATGTAAGACATCAGTTCGAGTAATAGGATTACTCATCACAATTCTTACTAAAAAGATTGATAAGAGCGGATAGAAGAGAGTTTTTCCAAAAGAAAAGTCTCAAGAGTTTTCCATTAATATGTTAAAGTCCCTCAATACCTTATATATGTATTCTATTTATACATAGTAGCAAACTTATAAATAAAAGGACTAAAAAGATGCTCTAGTAATATTCTTGTAAATACAAAATAAACAAAAGGGTAATTTAAGAAAAATACAAGAAATAGGAAGTCTAAATAATATAAGGAAAAATAAGTGATCAAATGAGATGTTTAGGTGAAGAGTAGATGAGTTGAGCTTCGGCGTTTAGTTAGGTTAGTACTCTAAATCCTATCAAAAAATATGTAGAATTAAAGAGAAAATGGTAATTTTGGGGGGAAAAAAAAAACAGAAATCAATAATTATAAGAAAATGAAAAGGATAAATAATTGGAAATATTTTCACTTTTAAAGCCAACTTATTTCTCTCCATTGTTAGAGCAAAAGCAGTGGAATTCAAGTATAGTTACAAAATTACCTTAAAAGCAAAGTTAAAAATATAGAGTAAAGGACATTATAACATGAAAAGCAAAGCCCAATGCCATGCTATTTGTTTTTAACGCAAACCGTTTAACCAATAGTGAACTGAACTAATAATTGAACCATATGCGAAAAAAATAAAAACGAATTTTCGATTCAATTCATAATTCACAATTAATTTTCCTATCCCTAGTCATATAGATTGCAAAAGGGGTAATTTAGACTTTTGCCAATAGAACATGGAATTTGATGATCAAAATTACAATATGAAATATGGAGTTTAACGATGGTTTGGTTATATCTTTTATAATTTCTCTATGCTTAGTATAAGCCCCACAACTAAACAATTAGGAATCAATACGTAAAATTTAGGACAATTACAAAAATTATCCAATCAAACTCGAATTTTTCGATAACGTTAGAAAAATTTGTAAAAGTGGCATTGTAAGTTTAGAATTCAGTAAATAAGATAATAAAATAATTAAATGTTACATTTTTTTTTATATAAGTATAAAACGCACAAAATGAGTTCCGGTAATTAACAAGATGTTAAAGATAAATTTAATGAATACTAAAAGTTATCAAATGGCATGCATGATGTAAGACCTCACAAAACTAAATCTACCATTAGATATCATGTAACCTTAAGAATTATCGTGTCAAGTGAAATAATGAGCCTCATACTCTAGTAAATAAGTCACAAGCATCTACTTTTAGGCATTCATGAAAGTAGTCTAATTGAGCTAATATTCTATGACTTAGATAAAAATATATATAAATAATAAATAAAGTGACCCCACAAGATTATATTTTGTAAACATAATGACAAAATAGTAAGATAGATAAAAAGATAATTTCTAAAACAACATATGTTGTTTATGAGAAGTGTGCAAGATAAATTTCTGTTAACTATATGGACATTAAACTTATAAGATGATATGAAATAATATTAAGAGAGCATATATATACATCTAATATAATTATCGTATAAGGCCCTATATTTACGCAACTAGATTTTAAGTGGTCGATTTGGGATATTGGTAAAATTAACCCGATTAAGTTAGAAATTTATAAGTAAGCTAAGGACTTTAGTCAATGAGAACTTGAGATTCGGATCTAAAAAGTATAATAAAATTATAACTAAAATAGTAAATTTTTACCATACTATTTAATAATTATTATAATTTCCCAGAATAAGCTTCGATAACTAACAAATCTTTAAAGATAAATGATATGAGTAACAAAATTACTAAATGACATGAAATAACATGTACAATATATATATATATATATATATATGTCGCGTGTAATTTTTATGTCCAAATATATACCTGTAATTATCTCAAATTCTCGATTAAATCGAAATTGAGCTAAAATAAATAAAGAAAAGTAGCAAAAAAAAAAAGTAAGGTAACTAGAAGGCATTGAAGAGTATTTGGATTGGTGTTGAGTAAATAGTATAATGCTTATATCATCTAGGACTTAGTATAAAAGAGGGATTTTTGCATGGGAGAAGAGAGAAAATCATTTTGCTCCATCAAGATTCTCTACGAAATCCAAAAGACTACTTTCATGAGCTTCTACATGCAATCTAAGATCTAGGAAAAATAAGAAAGGGTTGATAAAATTCAAGAAGAAATATAGGGAAAATAATAGAAAAATAGGTGTGATTCAAGGGTGTAGTGTATTCAAGGGCTAAAGCAACAACTAGAAGTAGACTAACCTCACCACCATAAGGAGTGCCCAAGCCTAGCCCTACCAACAAGGAGGTAACAACCATTGATGGTCGAAACAACTTGTTCTTGGTAAGTGCCCTAAATTGGCTAATCTTCAAAAAAAATATTAAAAACATTAATTTTATCCAAAAAATTATGAAAAAATTTATTCTTAAGCATTTTTACATGTAGAATCCAAGAGAAATATTGTTTTGTTTAAATTTGGTGGATATATACTACATCCTTAAGAAATCATCAAAATGGAGCTGATTTCAATGTTGATTAAATTACCTTAATAATGTAGTTTCAAGCCAAAAAATTTTTTGTAACCTTTTCAATACTTATATTAAAATGCTGTGTAAATTTTTTCAACAAAACTATTTTCTAAATTTTTCATGATTTTTTAGCCCTTAAATTATGGCTAAAATAGCATTTTTAGTAAAAATAAATGAATTTTTCTTAAGGACTTCACTTGGAATCTAAATCAAACTAGTTATTGGAGTAATTTATTATATACCAACTTAATTCATACAAAACAAATCAATGACTATTAATTTAAGGCTAGAATATGGATTAAAACTACTCTATTGTACATGTATAAGGATAATTTAAGATTAAGAGTATGACAATCATTTGCGAACTATTAACAAGTGACTTAAAAACCTGAATATCTAAGTAAAAGAGAACCTTAAACTTAAGTAAACAAACTAAGATACAGAATAATAGTATGTATTGTATTGTATTTGTATAAACATTAAAAGGTTATTTAAGTGAGCAAACGGGAAGTTTGGGTAAATTTGGAATCAATACATAACTGTATTTTGGAATAATATTTTATAGTATTTGGAGGTTTAAGATTATACTTGGTTATGTTTATAAGTAACTTGGTTGTATGTATGCTTGTGTGTGTCTAATCTTGATTATATCACTACTTGGTTTTGTTTACTGAATTGTGATTGGTTAAACTATGTAGAATTGATTAATCACCTCTAGCTGGAACTAAAATATATTAGACCTAAAAACTTAACCAAACATATATTGCAACCTAATGGGGGACGATTAGGATTGTTCAACCAAATACCAATATCTTCGAAAGGGATAGTTGAAATGGTCCTTTATTCACTTTTAGTTGAACTAAGTGACAGGAAATGATGTTATGGCAAAGTTGAAGATGCTAGTTCGAAGGTAATTGCAAGAGGAGGGATATAGGATATTTCCATTGCATAAGCCTGAGTTTAGTCATAAGCTATTGCATTCGTACTGAAACTTCTCAAATAAGGTTTACAGCAAGTGTAATTTCTTTAATTTCACAATGGATCAGACAGCGTCATGCAATGGCATTTGTTTTACTGCATTGCATTTAATTATCTACTTGATAACTCTGTCTATGCTTGTTATATAGTCTCATATCTCTATCCCTACTTATTGAGCAGTTAATTGCTTACATTCGTATAGATCTTTATGCAAGCGTTAATTAGGATGCCATGCTATAATTACTGTGACGTTAGTCATTACTGGGAACTGGGTGTGAGGATAGGAAACTGAGGACTAGTTGGACTTTGAAAGCCTTTGTTGTTTATCTCTTGATCTTTTGGTGTTAAAATATGTATATATCTAAGTAAACTACATTACAAAGTTATATAAATAACACTCTAATAATCTAGGCTATAAATATATGTTTTGAAGACTTCTATAAGTTAATTATTAATATTATGTGTATTGTTTACTTTAAAACGGGTCAATCATTAATGCCTTGTGTAAATCACGTCTATGGTAGCAACTGTAGGGTCAACTTTCATCTTAAGATGATTTATACGGTGAGATTATTATAACCATGCCACTTTAGAGCGTGATACTTAGACTTCCTCTTTGCATTTTAATTCCCATAGTATTGTTATTTTTTCTTTTTACTTAGTTTAGAATAAGAAAAAATGCTATAAAGTGAATAAATAAATTTGCTTATACTTGGAGAATTTCTCTATAAAATTAGAAGTATTAATATACCAATAGTTATATATCCCTTAAATAACTCATATATTTACTTGACTCTTATTTATTCATTTATTTCTTTTTCTTTTTTTACCAACAAATATGAATATTGCAACTATTGATAGCGGGTAAGTTGAACATGATACAGCTCCTTTGAGATACTAGTGTTTATTGTTGACAGTTTCATATCATAAGTAGGATTTCTCATATTATAATTTAAGTCCCATTAAAAAAATAGAGATATTATTAATATTTTATAGTATATAATATGTCACACCCCATATAGGTGGAGTTATAATAATTTCGCCGTATAAACTATCCAAGATAGAAGCTTACCTTACATCTGCTATGATAGATATAGCCAATACAAGATATACACAACTCAATCAACGTAAAACATTCAATTGAGCACCTATTACATATAAAACCCATATACGTTTTTTCAAAACACTTTTCTAGAAAGATTTGTCGTACATTTCTTGATACCAAAATAGTATTTACACAAGTATATTTACACAAAAGTCATAATTTTTCATAAAGTTCACAAAAGCCTTAAGTCTTGATATTTATATACAGATTGTAATAAGAAACTAGTAAGCTGCCTAAGGAGGCCTTGTTAGTTTTCTAAATGTATAAAAGATGAAAGTGTTATTAGGTTCCAACAGTTTCTAGATTTCTCCTCACTCCCCTACTCATCACACACTTACCTGAAGATGGTTATATTGCTGCATCTCAAGTCACTAATCAGTATTTACAAAATAGTCTATAGGGATGTGAGCATAACTAGCCCAATAAATGGGATGGAGACAAAAGAGCATCAATAAACACAAGTTAGGATATCAATCTAATGTAATGCAAGAAAACAATGAAACATAGAATAATGTGTCAACCAGTCCATTGTGAAGTTAGATAAATTACATTTGCTCTAATTTGATTGAGGATTTTTAGTGCGACTTATGAACTAGACCAAACCTAAGCTTGTACGATGTAGAGCATCTTCCTTCCAGTATTAATTTTGAACCAATGTTCCCAACTTTTTCATGACCTTATCTCTTATCACTTAAATCAACTAAGAGCAAGAAAAAGACCATTTCAACTATTCTCATTGAAGGATTGGTATTTGGTCTGACATCCCTAATCATTTCTCCTAGAAGGTTGCAAATGTGTATCAAGTTAGGTTAAAAGTAAGGTTTTGATTAGTTCCAATTAAAGGAAATTAACCGATTCTTAAAATAAGCCAATCATTACAACTTTATGTAGAATAACACATCATAGAGTTCAACTCCCTATCAGCAATTCAATATCTCAAACACACACATTTCATGTACCCAAACAACTTACTATAACCACAAACAACCACACTGTTAAACCTCCAGATACTTTGATATAATACTTTGACATGCCATAAAGTATCTATCCCAACTTACTTAAAATTCAATTGCTTACAAATCTTGGTCATCATACTTGCATTCTTTGTTTATCACTGTACATATGAGTAATTGATAAATTTTAGTCTGTATAAGAGCCATGAATAACTGATTCATTTTTATGTGAACTTGTTTTGGCATTGATATTATAGGTTATTTGTACTTTGATATTAAGATTTTAAGGTCGCCTATAAGTGTCTTTTTATTTATACTACCCTTTAAGTTAAGTTGTAGGTCAAGGTTATTATAGAGTTCCTAGGCGGGAAACCTTCTAATTCATCTTTTGAGTCATTTTAAGGTTAAATTTTCTTACTAATTTACGTTCTAGGTCTACCTTTGAGTCTAATCAATTTTACGCCTCTTAGCAAAATAATCTCTAAACTATTCTTTGAGTACAACTAATATTTAAGTTCTTAACAATATACCCTCTAACTTAATCTTTGAGATTCCCCTAATTACAATTTTTATAAAAATTTTCTTCAACTTAGCTCTTAAGTAGTTAACTAGTTAGATATTTACTTAATAAAACCTCTAAGTTATCCTTTGACTTTGCTCAAATTCCCCTTTAACCAATTCATTTATTTACTCTTCTTCTCATTTCCAATTAAAAAACATACATTAACATTACATTCGACTCCATATTACTCTATTACTCCACAAAACTCCATTTAACTCCTCATTGACCTAAATTGACAAAATCACATATTGTGAAATTAAACCATACATATCACATATTTATAAAATTCATAACTTTCATCCGTAAAATTCAACCAAACACCACCAATCTATAGTAAATTACACCAAAAATTAGTTTTACTCAAAATCCAATTGAGGTTCTTAAAGAAAATTCATTATTTTACTCCAAAATACCAATTTAACTATAATTTATGGCTCAAATATTAAGAAAAATATGGAAAATAATTTTGGCAAAAATCTTTGCATATCACTATTATATTAATAATGGATAGCTTACAAAAAAATTTGGAGTTTAAAACTACGTCTTTAAGGTATTTTAAAACAAGTTTGAAATCTATCCGAGCTTAATAATTTCTTAAGGACATAGTATATTGCTACTAAATTTCAACAAAACAATATATTTTCCAAACTATACGTGAAAATACTTAGAGAAACTTGGTTTCATAATTTTTTAACATAATTTGATATTTTTAACAATTTATTAAAATTTGGGTGAAATTTCGGCACTCATTGGTGTTGTGCTTTCCTACCACTAGTAGGTAAAGAGGGTGTATCAACACTTCCAAATAGGGGCTTTCCCTTCCAACTATGGTGTTGGTTCACTTTCAATAGCTAGTTATACTTGTGAACTCAAAATCACTCAAATTGTACTGGATCTTTACAATTTTCCCTTAATCCTTGTGGAGCTCTCCATATTGTTCCCTAATGCTAAGATGACCAAAATGAGCTTTAGTAGAACTAGTTGGCTATTGTATTGAGTTAGAGAGGAGTTTTTATTTTTCTTTGCTTACAAATGGACTTCATATGTGATATTTCTTAAGATTAGGTGTCAAACCTTAAGGTGTATATCCCTTAAACCCACTTGTAAGCTTGCTACGCTTACTCCATATTCTTACTACCACAATCATTTTCTTATATTTATTTATTATTTTTCTTATTTATTTTAGCATATTACATATATTTAAGTAATTATGAGTATATTTTTATACATAATAATAATACTCTATGTACATACATGTTTTCTTCATATTATTTTATATCATTTAATGATTTTATATCCATATAATTTATCTCTAAAAGTTCTTTAACTATTGAAACTTATTACATGCAATTCCAATAATTATAGAATAGTGTGTTAAAATTAGCTATTTTAACTATTATTTTATTATATTTTTGAAATATAAGCCCACGAGTCTCTTTGAGTAGTATTCCTAGCATAATTATAAATTCCTAACTCAATCGAGTTACCTTTACAATAGTCTTAAATCGATCGTTCAAAACTTAGTTGCTAAAATACAAGGCTTACATAAAATCTAAGTAAGGACATATAACACCAATGTTATGATATCAAAAGCCTATTTTGCAACAAGTAACTTACAAATCTCGATCAATTTTATAAAACAATCATGTATAATGTTTATAGATGAGGGGATTTTGTTGCAGTGCTTACATACATGCAACATAAGTCTTGCACTACACATACACTTAGAGGAGTGATGCAAAATACATGTAAAGGATAATGATGAAAATCAGGCTACTGGACTACTGACCAACAATCGAGCTCGAGGACTAGAGAAACTGGTAAGATGAATCCTCCTATTCCAGCCGACTCATACGAAGGTCGAGTATCTCCTTACCGACCTATTCTGCTTGCCAAGCCAAACGACTACCTATTTCTGGTACGTTGTGTGCCGAGAAGCAGAAGGCCGAGACAACGGCTTATCTTCATTCTCACACATGCCTAGCCAATTGCTTACTCAACCGTACCTTTACCAAGATACCGAAAGAAAGAGTTCAAACTGATCAAGCCACTCTTATTCAAACAAGCAAGTTGTTCATACCTTTTTATCCACATCTTCCAATAACATTACAAATACAGCATCGCCACGTGTACATAATTATGTGTAGAATCCATTACACCAATGATTGTTTTCTTTGTATATCAATTTTTACCCTTTTATATCTTGTACATTACTTCCTTAGAAAATACCATTTTTTTATCTTTTTCCTTTTGGGCAAGTTTCCTTAACTTATGGATATAAATACCCTTATACTTATAGTTGTAATAGAGAATCAGATTATCATTAATACACTTAAGTATTTTTCTTCCTTGAGTAAACATTACCTGTTTACTTTTGGCATTGCTCATATTCTAATTCTTAGGTAAGACTAGATAGCAAGTAACCTTACCAGATTAATTCGTACGTCATATTAAATTATGCCGTAAGTTTTCGAAAGTTCCATTGGTACGTCATATCTTCTGGAGCTGTTCGTGGGTTTTTGCTTATCCTTTATTCGCATTTTTCCTTTTACACATACTTCGTTACTTTCTTTTGAGCTTTCTACAAGCTCCAACCCATCCAGCAACTAGCTTTATCTATTCTTGGTCATAGTTTGCATCATTTTAGTATTAGAGCGAAGGTTTTGTTTAAGTCGTGGTTTGTGTTTGATGTTCTATTATACTCTGTTTTTGCATATGTGAAGCAAAATAAGCTACTGTGTTCATCTTTACTACTGTATTTGCTATCTGTTAATTCTTGAAGTGTTTGTTTGAGCTTTCAATCTGTAAAGAAGATGACAAACCCGAGTATGAATGTTGGTATGAGAGATGACAATAGTATAGTTGTTCACCATGGCCGACAGTCTTAAGGAACTTTGAGAAGCATAGATGAGAGACTTAACGAAGTGACTAACCTCTTGATAGATCTGACCTAAACTATTCATGTATTTGCTTGCCGACCCATTAAGGCCATACAAAACACCCTACAAGCTGCTCAACCTGTTAGAGGTCAGAACCCAAATAACCAGTTCTAGGTGGATCAGTAAGGAGAAGGATTAATTTGACAAACATGGGAGACAAGGAAGAAGAAGAGTCTTTTGAATAAAAGCACGTACGAATTCCGAGAGCATCTGACCATGTGAAACTTCAGATTTCGAGCTTCAATTGATTTGGGAATGCTGATGAATATTTAGAGTATAAAGAGAAGGTGTAGCGTATTTTCAATTATTATCAATCTAAAGATTATGAAAAAGTGAAAACTATTGCTGTTGAATTCTCCAGATATGTCGCCATGTGGTGGAAGAACTTTTAGGATATGAAGAGAAAGAGGGCTACTTAGAGATTAGTACTTAGCCTGAGATGAACAAAATACTCAAAAACAGATTCATGTCGGAAACTTATCTTCAAGATACTATCACTTGACTTTAGGAGCTAAGACCAGGAAGCCAAACTATTAACAAGTATATTCAAGAATTTCAAATGCTTATGATCCGTTGCGAAGTGGAGGAACCACTAACTTAAACAATTTCAAGATTTATTGCTAGGTTGAGAGGTGATATTCGAAACATTATGGAACTCCAACACTTTATCATAATAGACAAAGCCATCATAGTAGCCTAGTGAGTAGAAAGGAAAAAAAGGAGAGAAGTACTAACAAGGATACCGACTAGTCAACCTAGGCAAGCAAGTCACCAAGCTCAGTTAAGTACTGAGCCAAGTTGAGCCGAAAGATGGATGTTTAAGCCGATCAGAAAGGTCGATCTAATGCTGAAGTGTCGACTTAAACTTACGAGAAGGGGCAAGGGTCTTATAGGAAGACAAGTCAAATCAAGTACTTTAAATACCAAGGGTTTGGACAAATGGTCGCTCAGTACCCAAACCAAAGGACAATGGTTATTAAGAGAGACGTCCTGAAGGTAGAAGTAGATAATACAGATGAGAAACCTAAGGAGGAGGAGGTCTGCCAAGAAAGAACTGATTGAAGAAGACATATTTACTAAGGACTTAGACTAATTACTCATGGTTATCCGATACACTATGAATATAGAACCCTCACGAAAGGAGGAATAGAGAGAGAATTTATTTCATACTGCCTATAAGATAAATGATCGGGTGTGTACCCTCATCGTAGATAGTGAAAGCTACACCAATGTGGCATTAACTGATCTTATTTGAAAACTGAAGTTGCCGACTATTGCATATTCGAGGCCATACAAGTTGTACTGGTGGAGCAAAAAAGGAGCATTATATATCACTTGGCAAATAGTACTGCTGATCACTATAGGAAATCACTCAAACCAAATTCTCTGCGACATACTACTAATGTGTACTTCCCACGTGTTGCTAGGTAGACTATAGTTGTTTAATAGGAGAGTTATCCACGACAGCTACAAAAATACGTACATGTTCGAGGGGGATGATTGGAAGATTACACTAAACTAAATGCTGCCGAGAGAAGTTAATAAATTGCAAATAAAACTTGTCCGTAGATTGAGGAAGGCTTTAGTGATGAGTAGAGCTGAGCTTCAAGTGGCTATTAATGCTAACGAGCCAACTTTTATGTTGGTTAAGTGCTTATTAGAAATGAAGGAGCAGGGTGAACTACCCCTAAGAAATCATAGCGTTGCTTGATAAATATGGCAACTTATTCCTAGAATAGTTATTTAAGGGGTTGCCCCCAACTCTAGGCATAAAGCACTGCATTGACTTAGTATCCGGCGTTGTACTACCCATTAAGCCAGCCTATCAGATGAATCTCAAACAGGGTTTTGAGCTACAATGTCAAGGCAATGAGTTGTTAGAAAGAGGATATGTCAGAGAAAGTCTCAACTCTTGCGTTGTGCTGGCGCTTCTGATGTCAAAAAATGATGGAACATGACATATGTGTGTAAACCCTATAAAGTTATTAATCTTTACCCTAAGCTAGACTCGAGTACTCTAAATAATCTTACGAGTTGACAAAGGTAAGTAAGATAAAAATTTTATTGAATTATGAATTTGAATATAGTATTGAAAATAAAAACTCTAGAAATTCAATCAAAACCTAAATCACATATAAAAATCCTAAATCTTATGTACACATAAATACTCAAAATCGAATTTGAACTTGATAAAAATACTAAAACCATAACTTTAAATTTAGAAAATGAATAAATTACCCTAATAGTAATAAAACCCTAAACAAATACAATTATCAATTATTGCGTAAAATTAACAACAAATGCGTTGAAATAACTTCTAAATATTATAAATGTTTTGTTTGCAACTTTGTTTGATCACTTAATAAAGGGACTTAACATTATCAAACTTGAATTAACTAAATTGAAACATATGTAATTATGTACTACATAACTAATTCCAATCGTCACATCATACGAAGATAGTGAGAAGCCATACAGGGGTTGCATGCAACTTAAATTTAATGCCCTCTGACTAGCCCCCTTGAGTCGTGACAATGCGTATCGACAACTAAGCAGTAAACAAGATCACGATCAAATACAAATAGCCGATCTCTGAGGTTAGAAGATATGTTGGATGAGTTTAGTGGAGCTAAGGTTTTCAGTAAGATTAACTTGAAGTTTAGCTACCATTAAGTCCGTATAAGGCCTGGAGACAAATGGAAGACTGCGTTTAAAACTCGACATGGACTCTATAAGTGGGTGGTCATGCCATTCGCCTGTTGAATGCCTCAAGCACTTTTATGCGATTGATGAACCATGTAGTAAGGCATTTGATTGGAAAGTGTGTCGTAGTGTACTTAGACGACATATTAGTCTACAATGCTAACATGCCGAGTCACTGTGAGCATCTTTGAGAAGATTGGATATCCTTCGTACCAAAAGATTATTTAGCAATCTTAAGAAGTGTTGCTTTTGCTAGAAAGAAGTAGTATTCTTAGGCTACATAGTCAGTAGAGGAGGCTTATGAGTGAATAACAAAAAGATCCAAGTAATTGTAGAGTGGTTGACTCCTACTACTTGTGTCGACGTAAGGAGTTTCCATGAACTAACTTTATTCTATAGATGATTCATCAAGAATTTCAGCACCCTTACTATGCCTCATACTGAACTCACAAAGAAGAACACCAACTTCCAATAAGGAGAAAGGGAGAAGAGAGAATCTTTGCCAAGGTAAGAGAAAGATTGACCTCCACCCTGGTATTGGTTCTACTTGAGTTTGAGAAAATATTTGAGCTGGAATGTGATGCGTCAGGCATTGGAATAGGTGCTGTCTTAATGCAGGAAAGCCAACCCATTGCCTTCTATAATGAGAAGCTTAGAGGGCCACAGTTAAATTACTCTATGTATGACAATGAGCTCTTGGTGCTGATTCGAGCACTATAAGTGTAGCAACACTATTTACTACCAAGAGAGTTCATCACATATATTGATCATGACTCCCTGAGATACCTCTAAAGTCAAACTAAGCTATTAAAGCGGTAAGCAAGATCGGTTGAATTCTTTGAAGGATTCAATTTCGTGATTAAATACAAGTAAGGAAAGCTCTTTCCAGGAAACATGCGCTTTTAACTAAATTGCAGATCAGGCCGTTTGGATTTGCAAGTATCAAAAAGTAGTATTTTGAGATCCATACTTTAGACCCATAGTCATGCGATACGTTGATGGAAAGACAATGGATGGGTATTATGTAGAGGATAGTAACTTGTTCTTAAGTGGAAAATTATGTGTGCCAACCTATTCACTATGGAAACTATTGATTAGGGAACCTACAGTAGAGAACTCTCAAGACATTTAAGAGAAAGAAGGACCCGTGAACTGTTAAATGGTTGATTCTTCTGGCTAAGGATGAGGAGAGATGTATACCGAGTTGTCAACAACTGTACCATGTGTAAGAGGGCTACGCATTGAGCCAAGCAAGAGAAAGCAATGCCTTTACATATTCCGATGAAGCCATGGATCGAATTAAGTATGGACCTTATTCTCAGGATAATACAAACTATCCGAAGTAAAGAATCTATAATGGTCGCCGTGGATCATTTAACAAAATAGCACACTTCATGCCCTATTCAAGAACTAACGATGCTTTAGCTATTGCTTCTCTTTTCTTGCAAGAGATTATGCAACTACACTATATGCTAAGAAGTGTAGGATCTAATAGAGATCCAAAGTTCTTGAGTCATTTCTGGAGGACCTTGTGATGTCAAATGTAGACCAAACTAATATTCAACACTTCTTGTCACCCCCAAACTGACGGTCAAATAGAGGTGGTTAATCGTACTTTGGGATCATTGCTTCGAGTTGTAGTAGGCAAGAATTTGGCTGATTGGGACATCTACTTACCAGTAATTGAGTTCACTTATAACCAAATAGTACATGACACCACTAAGCAGACTCCTTTCAAAGTGGTCTACGATTTCAATCCCCAGCTGCCCCTCGATCATACCCCTATACCTGTACCCTTGTAAGAAGACCCTAACGTATTGGCTAGAACACAATCCCTTCAGTACATCTATACAAAGTCACTTAGCACATCAACCAAGCTACTAGAAGAATGTGAGAGAAGACTAAAGGTAAGAATGTGAGAGAAGACTAAAGGTAAGAATGTGAGAGAAGACTAAAGGTAAGATGGCTAACCAATTCAAACTAGGAAACTTAGTATGGTTGCATCTCAATAAGGAATGGCTCCCAAATAAGAAGAGGAATAAATTATCTGCAAGAGTTAAAGGATCTTTTAAGATCCTCCAAAAGATTAAAGATAATACCTACAAATTAGAGTTGCCCAAGGACTATGGGGTTTCTAATGCCATTAATGTTGCCGACCTAAATCCGTATCACCTTGATGGAGAGTTGAATGAAGACCATTCGGATTTGATCCTAAATCCAAAACAATTCGGAGGGAATGGTGGGAATCAGGCTACTGAACCACTGACTCGCAGCTGAGCCCGAAGACTAGAGGAACTGGCAAGATGAATCTTCTTGTTCCAATCGACTCATACAAAGGTTGAGTATCTCCTTGTCAAGCCATTCTGCTTACTAAGCCAAATGACTGCCTACTTCTTGCATGTTGTATGCTGAGAAGCAGAAGGCGAAGACAATGGCCCATCTTCATTCTCACACATGCCTAGCCAATTACTTACTCAGCCATACCCTTGCCGAGATGCTGAAAGAAAGTTTTCGGACTGACTAAGCTACCCCTGCTCGGATAAGCAAGCTGTCCATACCTTTTTGTCTTTATCTTCTAACGGCATCACCAATACCGCATCGCCATGTGTATAAAATCACGTGTAGAATCCATTGCACTAATAATTATTTTCCTTATGTATTCATTTTTACCCTTTTATATCTTATACATTACTTCCTTTAAAAATGTCATTTTTGTTTTTTCCCTTTTAAGCAAGTTGTCCTAACTTATAAGTATAAATACCATGTACTTATAGCTGTAAAAGAGAATCGAATCATTATTAATACACTTGAGTATTTTTCTTCCTTATGTAAACACTACCTATTTATTCTCAGCATCACTCTTATTCTAATCCTTGAGCAAAGCTAAATAGTGAATAATCTCATCGGACCAATTCATGCGTCATATTAAATTATGCCATAAGTACTTAGAAGTTTCATTACTACGCCATATCATCCAAAGTTGTTCATGGGTTTTTGCTTACTTTTCATTTGCATTTATCCTTTCATACATACCCCATTACTTTCTTTCGAGCTTTTTACAAGCTCGGACCCATCCAGTGACCAGTTTTGTATGTTCTTGGTCATGGTTTACATTAGATAACTTAGAGAAGAATAAGTACAGAGGAGGATTAAGTAGTTTCAAAGAGCTTCAAATGCATGTGTGATAGATGGAAGAAGTATAAAGCATCAATTGCATTATTCTAGATGACAAGCAATATGTTCTTCACTTTGAGCCCTTTTTTATCTTTGTTTATAACAATGTAACAGTACGACATTGTTTCTCTGAATAATTGAGTCTCCCAAATGAGGAGGAGCTGTTAATTATTTACAGAGTCAAGTTGTAGAAAATGAGTTCAAGAGTGGAATCTTTATGTTGCAATTTATTCAAAGAGGATTGTGAAGCCAGTATGTTGTTTTAGTCAATCACATTATATGTACTCTTTTGCATCACCGTACATTCATAGGTGCATTCAAATTATGTAGGCCAAGGGAAAGGATATATACACATAATTCACACAAACGAATCTTCAATTCAAAGTATAAGATCTACTACAGGTGTTATAACCAATAATGGAAATACATGATGCATGTAACGTAATACTTATGGCTAAAGACAACCGTCTTGTTCTGAGTTCTTAGAGAAGAAGAATAAGGGCCTATGCTTTCGATGTCATGAGAGTCGTGCACATTTAAGCATAAACACCCAAATAAGACTTAGATTCATTGTTTTAGAGGAAGAACTAGATGGTTACGAGGAGGATCGAGTAGAAGTGGAGGGTGAAGACATGGCACTAAGTAAAGAAGCAAGGAGAGCCCGGAGACAGAGAGATTAAGTTATCACTTTTAGCTACAAGCAAACTTAGTGGTCTAAAACTATGAAATGGCAATAGGAGTTCATGAATAATTTTATGTCGATGTCGCAGTTACATCACATTATACGATTGAATTGGGTGATGGACATGTGCTTAATTCTATTGTTGTGTGCATACATACATTTGTGTGTTGATAAATTGATGATTATTGTCACTTGTCTTGGAGTTTGATGGGTGGGGGGGGGGGGTTGATGCTATTTAAAGGGTAAATTTGGTTGGAGTAAATGATTATGAAAATTTCTAGACCATAAGGAGATGGTGTTGAGTGGTGTCTAATTGTAATATAAACTCCATTCACTTTGAAATCTTTATGCAAATCGGGGGACTTGAATTTTAGTAGTCTTGTGTATAGTGTGATGTGATGTGATTGAACTGATGAGTACTGATGTGGTAGTGGATTCCCAAATAAAGAAGCTATTGGAGGAATTTGCTATTGATTTTGCAAAACTTTTTAAAAAGAAAAAAAAAAGAAAAAGAAAAAATTGAGCCACCGTCTATAAGGAGAGAAAAGACCGCCAAATTCCACTGTAGGAAGGGGGAAATCCAATGCAGACGGGTCCGCACATATTAAAAATAAATAGGTCCTCACGTATTAAAAATAAATAAATAAGTTAGTGAAAATGATACAAATACGGGGATAACCATAGCTAAGCAGTAGTCCATTCTTCTGGTCCTATTATTCTGTAAAGAAAAAGGACGTTTCTGGGCATTTTTTTGTGTTGATTGTTGCGCCCTAAACATATGTAGTCATACACAATAAATATCCTATATCAGTAAAAGAAAGGCTTCCGGACAAATTACATGATGCTAAGATCATTTTTAAGATTACCCTAAGAATTGTCCTTTCTAAGATTGACTTAAGAATTGGCTATCGCAAAAATGCAAGTCTTGATGATGATGATGATATTGTAAAACTGCTTTTTGAACTCACCAAGGGCATTCAAATTCTGGCTGATACCCTTTAGGCTTGCAAATGCGCTAGCTACATTCAAGCGACGATGAATGTGATTTGTTATAGCAAAACTTCGTTCTTTTATTTTTTGACAACACATTAACATATAGTGCTGATATGGAGTTACGCTTTGCAGCATTTGAGGGTGGTTTCCAGCTGATGCAACAGGAACACTTCACATCAAGAAAACAGAAATGCCACCTTTCGTCAACGTTCACCGGTATATCTTAGTCATTGGGGTCTGGGGATCCTATTAAGATTAGGAGTGTATTTGAATGGCCAGTGCGCCTAACAAGAATGTCTGCTTGCAAAACAGAGTGATTTTGGTTTATTAAGGCACCATGCTCAATTCTCCAGAAAACAAATCTAGGTAAAAATATGAAGTAGATCTTCATATGCCAGGGCCTCCTCCCAGGTTTGAGGAGGGTGTATCCTAAAGAATCGGTTAAAAGAAAGAGAGAATAGGAAAAAAAAAAAAAAAAAAAAAACGAAACAGCGAGCACATACAGCAGCGAAGTACATTTATGTGCTAAGAGAGAAAATAGAGTGAATAATGCGACTCGATTGGTTGGGAAGATCCACATAACAATACATCAACTCCAACATTACCGCCTGGAGCAAAATTACACGCAACTAAGCAGAGCTGAAGAAAGTACCAGAAACATATCGACCGCTAATGTATATCATCTGCGAACATTTCGAATTACACCAGATAACTGCTGCAATCAGATGCTTATCTTCAGTACTTGAGAGGAGGTTGTTGAGTTGGCAGCAATCCAAATCGTTTTTTAAGAAGAACTCTTTGCCTTGAGTATTTGTCATCAGGGGAGAAACGGGCTGCAGCAATCAACAAGCAAAGATGAATCAGTTTTTTCCCCAATACATGCAATGATGAAGCCACAAAAGGATATAAGAATTAATGAAGCAAAATTTATAGTAAAAAGGGAAATAGATAAATTTTTTGGAGGGGAGATAGGAGATTAAATGAAGCCCCTGGAAAACAAGAGGGAAGGGAAGCGTGTGGTGTAGAATGAAACAAGACAGAGAGAATGGACCAAAATGGAGAAAACTGCTAGCAGAATATTTTGCATCCTTTTTGTAGACCATTTATTCAAGGACTGCCAAAAAGAGATGGAGCATTCCAACACTTCACAGGATAATGATAATCCAACTTAGTTCATGCTCAAATACACGTTCACCATAATTTTGGTGTGGGTTCAGGGAAGGGGAAGAAACAACTTTGCATGACTGAATATTAGAAGATAAAGCAGACTACAGCACCAATCAGCAACTTTACGTGTTTCAATCACTCCTAATAATTTTCTCATACTGACACTTCAGGCTAGGACTAAGGCTAGCAAATCAGCCAAAATGTATGCAAGACCAACATGTCCAACAGAGTCGACATAAAAAATATTAGAGGAATGCTTCAAGAGAATTTTAAAAATTTTCCTTCCGTTTAGCAGACATAGTGAGATCCACCAAACCGAGGAAAAGACAAAAAGCTCTAATCATTGATAAACATTGTACCTGGATGGGCAGACTGTGTAGCTATCCCTCCCGGTGACTCATTCTGCGAACAGACAAGCAACAGAATGCGATCATCATGAAATAGAAAGTCCAAATATAGTACTTCTGAACATTGCATCTGATGAGTCTAACATCCTCCTTCAGTGAGGGCACTCTAATGATTACAAAGTAATCAAATACCTATATTATGACTACAGATGCAATATGCAACATACAATACAACAGCTGATGATTACCTTAAAATTTCCACTTTTTACATTAAACTTCATAATGAATAACACTGATTGAATAGAATGCAACATCCATCCAAAATCTTGAAACGATTTGAATGTTACTCTTCCAATCATTTCCTCACTTCCACTTACCTCTATAAGCATCATTTGTATCTAATCTCATGCTTTAATTACATTCACGAATAATTGCAATACACATAAACATGTGCATCCACACATCATCAAACATTAGTGCTCAATTTGGAAAATGAGTAGCATAAATGGAAAGGTTCATCCTGAGAATCTGGCAAAGTAGCTTTGAAGATGGGCATGATGACACCATTATGCAGGTCACAAGAATAAAATCACGCACACACGTCCACAGAGACACACACAGAACTCCCATGAAAGTGGTTTGCTTCTGTCACGTAGGGGTGGGGAGGACAAGGTGATTTGCTTACTGCTAATTATTCAATTTAAACATATGGGTTATATTTAGTCCTTAAAGAAGAGGATGTCTGCTCCACCTGATTACACTAAAATATTTTTCTCAAAGTCTGGAAGCAATGGGACCCGGTCTTTGCAAAAGTATTAGAAAAATTAAGTAGCAGACCTGTAAAGAAACCGGAGAACAACCCATTTCAACTGCTTCCATTGTCGCATAATACAAATCTTAAGCTAATTCCCACCAACACCAACTGACGATACCAAAATCTTGAAGAAGGTCCCCAGCACGTTTCAATTTACTTGAATTCCATTTTGTTCATCATCAATGACTAAAACACAACAATTTAATGAATTCATTGACCTCGTTTGGCACCTTATTTCCTAACCTTATCCAATTCAAAGCCTGGAGTGACTCTGAACATTTAAATTTCCTCCTTCGAAATAACTAAACTTAACAATAGTAAGAGAACCACTAGTAAGAGAACCATGAATCTGATTCTGACACACGAACGTAAAATTAGGGATTCGCCTAGCAATAGTTAAGCCCAGGATATGAATTGGCAACCATCTATATCATGCAAGCTAATTCAAACTGGTCTGTAACAGGACAGCTAGTCCAATTACGGCCGTGCATCTCCATTACAAAGAAACTCCGAAACACAAGGTTAAAAGATTCATCAAGAGTTTATACCTTAGTTGTGTAGACCTTATCACCATTTTCGTTGATATAACACTTGAGATACATGGCTAAGAAACTGCTGCAAATTAAGCAAAAAGATAATGATAAGGCGACGAACAAAATTTAAAAACAAAAATGAAATGTTTGGAAGAAATAGGTAGAGGAGTTCAAACACAGACCTAGAGTGAACTCAGTGAAGCAGTGTTGTCCCAGAGAGGAGAAAACCCTAGGCACACGCGTAGAAAATTTTACTTGTAAGCCGGTCCTACGGTGTTGTTATAGGCGGCTCCTAGTCAGGTTAGGGTTTGCTAGAAAGAAGAGGAAATAGATTTTTTTTTTTTTCGCCCAAAGAGGGAAGCTTTTTCATTCCTCCTCCCCCCACCCACCCCCCAAAAGGAAGAGATTAAGATGAGGCCTCGGGACATCGTTGACCCATTTTCATTACATTATCCAAATTAAAAATAGAAAACTTTCAAAATAAAATATACTATTATAATATAAATATTTTGAAACGAATTGTTAATTGTTAAAATATATTATTAATGAAAAGTATGAGTCCCTGAAATTAAATTTAGGACAAATGAGTCTAAATTTAGAAATTTTAGAAAAAATTACCTGATTGAATCTAAACTTTACGATTAACATAAAAAAGTTAAACGAAATAATAGGATGAAATTAAATTTTAGAAATAATGATCCAAAATCTTAATTTTACCCTTAGAAGTAAAATTATTTAATATAATACTAAAATACTTAGAACCCTTAAAATCGAATTCGAAATATTACTATAACTTAAAGATAAGTTAATTAAGCTATAAAATAAGATAATATAGTACAATTTACTATATAAATATATTCGTATTTTTATAAGTATACCTAGTATAAATAACAATTATACTTATAAATTAACCCTGATTTACGTATTATATATATAATGTGTTGAATTCATTCGAATAATTAAAAGAACATATTCTAAAAATAAAAAATATGTTAGAAACTTAATTATATGAGTATAATTATATATTATGCATAATATATACATAAGATATATACCCGTATATTAATAAATAACTAAATATTAATAAAATATACCTAAAATATTAAAATAATTGCAAATCTCATCTAAAAGACTCGAGTTTGGTTGGGAAATTTGTTGAAATCAACATGGCATGTTGTAGAATTTGGAGTTGATGAATCAAAAGCTGATTATCTAGGAATGCGCTACATTTTACTTGTAATTAATAGGGAAAAGGCAAGAAAAAAATTATAAAAAAAGGGAAAAAAAACCAACCTAAACCACTATATATCTATTGAACAACATCATTTCACATATTTTGAAACCATAAATACTCAAAGGAAAATTAGAAAAAAAATTATGGAAAAAAAAATTAGGAAAAACATAGTACACATTGAGCTGAGCTAGTTCCTAAGGCTCCCGATGTTCTGCTGTTGAGCCACGTCACTTCCAAGGAGTACCCCTAGTGTCTAAAGCTTTCAATACCTACCCTCCCCCTCCCCCCAAAAAAATCTTCTGGTCACCAGAATATCCAAAAACACTAAGGTCAAAATTTTGTCACGTTCTTCGAATATTTTTAAAAAATTGCAAATTAGCCTAGAAAATTATGAAAAAATTTGTATGTGATATTTTTATTTTTGAAAAATTTGTAATATTTAGTATCCTTTCTTAAAAAAAACTATTATTCATCCGAAATTTGAATTATAAAATAAATATACTAAATGATGTTATTTCTTACTCAAAATTTTTATATAGAACATGTATGATATATAGGTAATTGCTATGTAGCTCAAATTTTGATTTCAATAATTTTAATATTTATTACATTTTTTAGCTTAAAAATAGCTCAAATATAGGCTAAAATTGTTAAATAAATAGAAAATTATGAAATAAAATAATTAAATAAATATGTACTAATCTCTAGTGAATAATAACAATGTTAGGTTAGATTGAAATTAATTTGGTGTAAAAATGATCATAATTGAGTAATTTAAGATAATCCAAGGGTAAAAATGTAAAAACAAATATATAGGCGATAGGTCGAAAACTTAAAACCAAGTAATAGCTGAGTTCTCCATATTTTTAGGAGTCTATAGAAATTTTTGGGGAATTATTTGATGACTCAAATTATTTATTATGAATTTTTATAGTAAAATGGCTTAAATTACAAAGCGAGACATATTTTTAGTAATAAAAAGTTAAAATGAATTAAATAATTAAATAAAAACTATACATGAGGTTGCTGATCAGATTAGATAAAAAAAGGTATTTTTAATATATTTATTGATATTTTCTGATTGAGATACATTATAAGTATGTTAGGGTTAGATAATACTCATATTATAGTATTATATGGACAAATTAGGTAAAACAAGTTTAATAATGTAAATTACGTATAATACGATAATATTTATATAAATACGTATAACTGTATTAAAAACTTAAACTACCCGTTAAAAGTCATTTCTAAAAACAAGACCCCTAACACGTTTTGTTAGGTTTGTACGAATCTAACGACACTAATTTTATTAAAATCAGACAATCTTAGGTAATATAATCTATAACTTTATAATATTCTAGAATGTGTATGTTTCGATAACCTTATCGAAATTAAAACGTAATTTAATAAATTAAGAGTATGTTTCAATATGATCGAAACGATATATAATATGTAATAGTATAAATTACATATATTATTGATAATTAATAACTTAACTCGATATATAATAATAATAATAATAATAATAATATATTTATATATCATTGAAATAATATATTTATATATATAACTGTTTTAGATTAAACCCTAATATTTTCATAATTATTACAAAAACTGAATTTGAGTCTTTTGTATGTATAGGATCTCCTAGTGAACAGACTGTTGACGACTCAAGTCTGCCGTAGTAAGCGTTTGAACATGTAAGTCAAAATTATAACTTTACTGCTTATTGAGATATTGTATTAAAGTATCCGAAAACTTAAGAGTACTTCTGGTTGTGTTTATAATTAGTTGTTTGTGCGTAGGCTATGTGTGTAAATAATATTCAATTGTGACCGGAGTCGAACTCCTTAATATACTGTTATACATGTTCGCAATGTCTTTAAATTGTATGAACTTGTTTGGTCACCCTTGATTAATACTAACGTTTATTCGGCTAAAACAAAACTCGACATGCATAACATCCATTAGGAGAAACGATTAAGGTGTCAGGTCAAATACCGATTTTTTTTCGATGAGGATGGTTAAAATGACCGTTTCCCCAGCTTTAGTCGAACTAAGTGATAAGCGAAGAGGTTACAGTAAGGGTGGAAATCGTGGTTAAAACGCAATCATAGGAAGAAGGTGTTCTCCATTACACAAGCTCGAGTTTAGTTTAATTTGAGTCACGATAAAACTCCTCAATTCGGGTTGGAGCGGATGTAATTTCTCTAACCTTACAATAAATTTAAAAATATTGTGCAATGTTTCATTTGATTGATTACATTACATTTCATCATAATTAATAACCTTACTTGTAATTGTATGGTACTCTTCTGGCTCCATCTCGCTTACTGAGCTAGTTGTGATTACATCCCCATAAACTCTTTTGCAAATATTGAGTAAGGATTAGGATGTTCCGATATCGCCAACCATATGTTAGTATACTGTTATTTAGGAAAGTGAGAAACGAAGAATCAATTGAACTTGGGCTTTTGACTTTTCTTTTGAGTTTTGAGAAAACTAATTGGGAATTCACTTCAACGCCTACTAGTTTCCTAACTTATTATATATAAATTGTAAAATCTGTGGTTTTTTTATAAATTTTGATTATACACTTTCACTTTAGAAGTGAAATGTTTGTATAAATATTATTGTGTTATGAAACAACAGGTATTTTGTAAAGCTCTACCATAGGTTTAGTTATTAATAAGTATCAAAACAAACGTTTCAAACTGGTTGAGTTATGCACACCTTGTGTAAACTATGTCTACAATAGTAGTTATAAGGTTAATTTCTATCTTAACTTAGTTTACACGGCGAGACTATTATGACTCCTCATATTCGTAGCGTGACAAAAAGTATAAATAATAAAAACAAAAAAAACTTCTTCATTTTTACAAAGTTGTATGAAGTATTTTAGAAAATATGGGTTATATCCCTTTATATGAAATTAAATCATTCAAAAAACATACAAAAATTTCCCTCAGAGTTGTGTCCTATAGATTTACTCATACTTATCACATACAAAATTAATATAAAAGAGTTTTAAAAGTCATAAATATTCTAATTAAAATCCCATGTTATATGTATATTTCAATTTAATATATCGACACAAATGATTAGTTAGATTAATATAAAGCAATATATATTCAATGATTGTTTTAAATATTTCATGAATACTATCATTTAGTTGTAGGAAAATACACATTTTCGTAGTTGTATATCATTATTGATTTTTTTTTCATATTTATATAACATGATATGTTGTTGTTATTATTATTATTATTTGCCAAATATAAAAGAAAGGGAATTTAAACTTTAATCTATCTCAATAGAATATTAATAATGATATTATTAGGTTATAACAATTTTAGCAAATGATAAATTATTTAAGGAATTGTTACTATCTTCTGATTCCAAGACTTACATCATTTTGCATTAAGTAATACAAATGTTATGACACTTCACATAAGTCATTTCTCATTTATACATAAAAATAAATCAATAAATAAGAATAAGTTAGAAGGTATTACTAATAAAAAGACAGAAGTTAGAAGTTTGATTATTTACAATCTTTGTGTGTTTATATGAAATGATATAATGTTTGGAAATAATCTCAAATTGTGAAAAATAGAGAATTTACCTCATTTTGAGTCAAGTATTGTAAAGGTTATGACTGAAAAAAAAAAAAAAAGCATCTAGTGGCACATGGAAAGAGCGAACACCTTGAGACTTTTGGAAAAAATAAAATCCTCAAATTTTATTACTTTTATATTAGAGTCACTCACTTTTTTTTTTATATATTTGAATTCTTAACTTTTTTGACCTTTAAGAAATATACGACTCTTGTGAATTGTGGTAGACCTTTTGTTTATTTCTGACGTGTATTGATTCTTTATTGGCCTTGAGGTGACCGATTAAAGGAATTGAGGTTTGTAAAACTTTTTATAACCTTTTTCTCTTAAATTGGAAGTAACCAATTAAATTTATGACGAAACCTAGAAATCGATCATTGATCTAATTGCAGTACATTCATAGGATAGATCTTAATAGAAAATTGATGAGTAATAGTAGTAAGTAATTGAGTTTAGTAGTTTCTTAGAGAAAATTATTAACTCTAAAGATATAATAATATAAAAATAAAATAAAATTGTCTTAAGCATCGACAAAACCAAAAGTCACTTGTTTTAAAGAGAGGGAGATATGTTATTCATATTTGATTTGATGGTAAGAGGTAAATTGAAAGCTAAGTAATAATAATTCAAAAAATTCTCCGGATCAAAAGTTTTTTTTTCTTTTTTTTTTTTTTTTGCCATGCTGTGATGTTAAATTTTATCCTATGTTCATTAGACAGATTGAGATTGACAAACTACTACAATCTATAGATTCCCCATCTATATCAAATCCCAGTGAGAGTAGAATCGAGTCACTTCCGCCTTGGCTTGTAGTCATAGTCGTTTAGTTTATTATGCAGTTGTCGAGTTTCCTACCCGTACATGCCCGCGAAAATGCCTCAGTTTGCATGTAATTTTATTGATTTTATTTTTTTAATTGTATTATGTAACTAAATACATTTAACATTATCATATTTAATTATCTACTATGGACTGATTCGAATCCAATACAGGTCGAGAATGGACTAGCAAATTTAATGAAGTAAACTGAAATCTTACTTTTGTGAAAGTTTAAAAATATTAAGTACCACGGACAAGTTATATTTATCATTTCAAAAAGGGTTGTATATTAAGTTTCATTCCGGTCTATTAGCTAAGACAAGCACCCCAAGATTTAGATGTTGAAACACATCCAAAAAAAAAAGAAAAAGGACCCGAATTGAAGGTCTCTCGTGTGACAAACCACTGCTGCACACAAGTACCTAAATTATATATATTCAGCTAATTTTAATTTATGGATTACATGTCCACTTTTCCAGAAAGACTTCACTGGTCCCTCAAATACCACTAACACTTCATATCATTTAGAAATTCTTGAGCACATTCAAGCTTAAATAAACTGTCATTAGATGTTAATGTGTTTGTTTAGGTAAAGCATCAGCATTTACCCTTGTGAAATGATACCAATGCAACTATAGTAACATTCCTCAACTACGAAATCGATACGGATGGGTCCGTGGGACTGGCAATACCTTGCAAAGTCAGCTTGAACAAGCAACGTTCAAACAACAAAGTAGCAGTCACTCAATCCTCCACACTTATTCGGTGGATTTCATGGAATTCTACTCAATCAAACTCCTGTTTCCTTTTGTTTCTAACAACTCTCCCTTACAGCTTCCTCCATTTCTTATTAAAATTGATACAATATCGAACCATAAAATTCGCCAAACATGGCCTCATTGCAAGTATGGCGTAAAAGCATATTCACAATCTTCTGTCGGAAAGGGCTTAAATTCGCTTATCTTTATAGAAGAAAATTGCTGATACAAATAATATAGAAGTATGAAAAGGTTAACATGCCCAACCTATGGACATAATATAAAGAAAGAACTATGCCATGCCATGGCCTCAATGATAGGTTGTCTTAGTCTTCATTGGGATGACCATTTCTATGGGGAAGGTCATTCTCATCCTCCCTTATTTCATCGTCTCTGGGCCCATAATTAACCCATGGCAGAATAGACTCGAGCAAGACTGCCAAGGCACTTCGATCACCAACATCACGGAATTGATGACCATTGCCATTTGGATTAGCAATTCTGTCGTGATCTTGAATGGCACCGTGTAGCTGTGGCTCCACCATAAAATTTTGCAGATGTTCAGGAGAAATAGATGCAACTCTATCCGAGAAATCAGATACCAAGAGATGGCTATACCTACACGGCAATAGAAGGAAAGAAACAAATGAGAGTAAAATAAAAGCTTGAAAAATGCAGCCAAACATCTCCATAATGAAAGCTACACACAGCAGCAGCAGCACTCAAGCATTAAGACCACAAGTGGGGTCAGCTGGATAAATGCATAGCGAAATTGAAATATTTCAAATTGCCTTAACAACAGATAACCATATTCCTGCACAGACTTAGCTCCACAAAAGACAAATCAAGTGAGATGAATAAGCAGTTAGGTTGAAGACTTACTCATTTTTGTCAGATGGAAACACCTCTTTTCTGACACAAGCCCAGTCCTGCGCCTCACTCCTGTTATTGTTTAGTTCTGAAATAACCAGCTCTGATGTGTCCCTTAAGAATTTTTGCAGATCTGGAAACCTCCATAGGACATTGTCCCTCTCCACATATATGTTAATAAGGTGGTCCAAAGATGGATTCCCTATTTGGTCTGATTTAAAGAACACATGGTTGGTCATTTTTGTCCAAAACCGATCCTTTAAGGGGACCTTTGCCACTAACTTTTTAACAACCGAAGGGTGAAGCATCAAAGCTTGTTTTAAAAGGTCAGTTGCTGAAGCTTTTGCATCAACTGCATGCTCATCTTTATTCATTTTATCTTGCTCCAAATAAAACCGACAAATCGCAAGAGAATATGAGAAGTTTGGAAATAACCACAAGGAGTTATCACTCTTATACTCCTCAGAAAACTGCTCTAACCACATATACTCCTCTGCCCTCAAAGCCAAGTAATCAATGCAGAACATGGCTCCCATGGGATCATCTGAATCAAGTGAAAGCAACAGCTTGCAAACTTCGAATGCAGATTGGTGGCAACCTCGCCGATCCAAATTATTCATGTGAATGAAGAGCGTCTTGAACAATGGCTGATTTGTCTCATGAGTGTACTTCAACTGACCATCACTCTTTAACGAAGAGAACATAGGATGCCATGCACATTCCAAGGCATATAGACACTTAGCAAGAGCATCTGCAGACATTTGATGCTCACCCACTACCCTAAAGTACTCTGCCATTGTTAATAGAGAATCTAAATGGTAAGGATTGTACAACAATACATTTGCTATACTGTTGAGATCATGAATAGTTTTGGCAGCTTCAAAGGCCCTTTGAGCTTGAGCATAGGATGGTGAATGTACGTATCTAAATAAAATCAGAATAGAAGTATCAAGTACCTCCACAAGCATGTAAATAGAACCGACATATAGTAGGAAAAAATCATATCACAAATTGACAGCAAAAAAGTATTCAGTCATCCACTCAGAGAGCTATGTATATTATCAATGCAATCCAGCTTGGTTTAGAGATCATCTAAACAAATATAAGCTGTGTTTGAAAAAGAGGAAGACAGAACCATCAACATCAGGAGACAAAAACAAGAAATTTCCTAACCTGAAGTAGTTTTTCCCATCCCTAGCTTCAAGGAATTCCATGGATAAGGATCCATCCCAGCGTGGCCAATGATCTAGTGGAGAAACAAGAACAGTCTTTCTTGACTTGTTTACTCCACGTCTTCCATGTACATTTCTGGAGCCACCAGCTTTATTATTCTCAAATGACTTCACGACCTTTGAGCCAAATATTTTTCGGAGCTCCATTTCAGCATTCAGGCATTTTGGATTCACTTGTAGTATGGGAATTGTCTGCTGCACAGAACTTCCATAAGCTTTTATATTGGTAACTTCATGCTTCCCATCCAAATCCAAATTTTCCAAAATCCCATCTAGAGATGTGGCAGATTTCCCCACATTTGAATAGGATTCCTCTTTTCCTCTCCTTTTTTTCTTTTTCTTTGATTTCTTATTAAGTGTTGGAACTGCCTGAGAAGAACCTTCCAGGACAGACTGTTCTTCTGCTACAGGTAACTCGGTTATCTGCAGAGTAGATAATTGCTTTAGATATCAAAGCATATGAAATCGTACAAAAGCATTACATTCAGCATGCATCTTTTATTGAGAGACAGCAGGATGAAACCAGGACAGGTGAAGCAAAATACAACAATAATGAATATAAACTCTGAAGCGACATGAATAAATGTAATTACTGATGTTGCTGATTTATGGAACTCACAAACATACATAGGACCGGATAAAGGACAAATATGAAAATAAGTCTGTGTCTATATAATAAAACAAATATAAATGCATTGTCATCCTTTCTTTCATCAAATTAACCTGTATGATTACTTCAAATTCCTTCTCTTGATGTTGCATTCGGTGCTTCAAAAGCACAGCGCTAATTAACATTTTTGCCTAGATCAGCATTACTATCCTTATCTTGCTATTTTCACCATTCCATTTGTGCAACACCTTCCCTTTTCCTTCGCTTTATATCTCTATCACTTTTATCCCCTGTAAATTTAACTTCTATCCTGGTCATAGACGATGACCTGTCTTCCTTGCCCTAACAATGTGGTACACAGCTAATCTGCTCATCAACACTCATCTGCACAAGGAAGGACTTGCATAAACAGAGAGGAAAAGGCCTAAAGAGATGTACTGTAAATAACTCGAATTTCTAGTATAGAAGAACTTTGTTTTCTCCTCAGGTAAAGTGATATAGAAGACTAAAAATTTGGGGAGATATTTATACTTGGTGCACTTACCCCAAAGTCAATATAAACTCTCAACACCCTACAACTTCCCTTAACTATATTACTGGGGGAAGCCGTTACAAAGTAAAATAACTTTTACTTGAGTTTGGATAAACGCATGTTCAAACATAACTACTATAGTGTTTAGTTCGTAAAGAACATTTCCAATCATTTTTTTCCTTTTTTTTTTTTCTCTTTGTGATTTGCTTCAAAATTCTCAAGTAATTATAGTTTCTTTTCCGAGAGGGTGAAGTCCTAATAATTTTTTCTCAAGTAATAATGGTTATAGGAGTCTTTTTAAAATGAATATCATTTTCCTTATTTTCAATTTGACATTTCTTATTGGTTATCCATCATCACAAGCCGTTCAGCCACTACCTTCACCTCCCAAGAGCGCAAAACATATAAAATTCACTAGCTGCCACATCCTTTTGAACCATATCGACTACAATTTGACATTTATAAACTTTTGGTTATTATAATTATTGAAAAAAAGTCTGGAGAAACCTCTTCCTCGAAACAATAACACCCTAACCCTAGAATTTAATTTTGCTCATTGCTTCACTCGGATGACATGAATTCTCAAACCCAACCAACACGAGATTCCCAATATTACATTTTACTAAAAGAATACTTCCTCTCCTCCTTTCTCCTCAGAGCAAATAAGAGACCTAGCTTCTAATCGAACAAATCTCCGGATTCCAACCTAAGCTTCATAAACACATCAAATATCTTGAATAGTAATTTGACGTAATATAACTTTTTAACCTAATCCAACAAACTTTCAAGTATCCACTTTGAGATATCCCAACATAAATATATGCGAGAAAAGAAAGTAGCTATAAAAGAAGAAAAAAAACCCTAATTTCGAAGCTAACCTTTTCGACGCCGCCATCATCGTCCTCGTCGCCATGGTCACCATGGTCCTCGCCGTCATCTTTAAGGAGGGCGAATGGGTTCTGAATTTTCGAACCAGGAGAGTTAGATGATTCGCTGCCATCTTCATCTTCTCGTACAAGGTGCTGCTCTTCTTGCTCATGCAAGACTTTCTTCAACAATCGGGATGACATTTTTGCAATTGGAGCAATGTTATGTTTGTCTGCAAGTTAGCTCCTAGAAATAATTTTAAGATCGAAAGCAAAATGGATATATAATAATTATTTAAACCAACATAGAAGTCACTTATTTTGAAGTTATATGCACGTATTATAATTTTAATAGGTGGATTAATATTAAATAATCATAAACTAAATTATAATTAAAAAGAAAACATAAAATACATGATAGTCTCACGATCAAGAATTCATAACCTTAGGATAATCAATACTGCTAGGCATTATAATAGTGGATAGTTACTATCACTATAAAGAATTCTATACTCCTAAGAGTAATAAGTAACCGTTTATTATTAATAAAATTAAAAAAAAAAATAGAGAGAAAGCAATTAAAGACTTGATAGGTTGAAATTCAGTAGCAAAACATTGGGGTTTTTTTGCATGTTTATTTATTTATTTATTTTTTTCATAATAAGAAACGATTATCCCTTATAATTATATAGTTTATACGTATATTATAACCTATATTTCATTTTAGCTATTTTCCAATTATTCCAATGTAAAGGTAGTTGATCTTCATATGGGCTATATTCTTTTCTAGTTCTTTTCTTCTTTATTTTATTTTATATTTTGTAATTATATATACTAGCAACCGATACTCCGTGTTATGTATTTATTAAAAATAAAAACACAAATTATTTGTTTACAAAATAACCATAACATATATCACTTTTTTTTAACTAACCCCTTAGTAAATGGAATATGGAAAATATTACTTCATCGAAGTGGTTTTATATAATATAATCCCATAATAAGTATTTTCATTAGAGTTAGAATAAAACTAATCAAACTGTTAATCAAATTGGAACAAACTAAATCGAAACATATCGAGCTGAAAATTAGGTTTGAAACTTTTTTATATTAAAACAAATTATGGACGAAGTTATGAGAAATATATATTTAAAGAAAAAAGACTACAAGAATTGTTATGTTGATGGTAGAAATTTGATGATAGTACCATTCTCTAAATAATATGATTTTTTTTTTTTATCTATCTATGTTTTCACTTCTAAATAAGACTTTGAATGAATGAATATAATCCGAAATTCCAAATATTCCACTTGCATTTTCTAGATTTTGAAAATAAGTGAAGATTGAATTTTTCCATTTTTACTCTATTGGATAGTACCTAACTTTTAAAGTACCGACTAAATTTTAATAGGACTTAATAGTTGTTTCCAATGTATTATGCTCTAATATGTTGTGTAAAACCTAAAAAAAAAAAAAAAGTTTGTTGTCTTTAGAGAAAATTTGTGGTTTTTAGTCTTGGAACTGCATTGGTAGAAAAAAAAAAGGTATTTTAACCTCAAACTAAATCAGACTAAACCTTTCGGTTTTTATATTTGAAAAAATTATAAACTAAATCATAAAATTAGGTTCAAACTAAAAAAGAATCCAATTGTAGTATTAGATTTAGAAGGACAATTTGAACTAAACCAACCCCATAATTTTCACATCTATTGCTAAAAAATGCAATTTCAATTTTAATTTGTATTTTCATTGTAGTAAGTCCAAAGTCAAATTCCAAAACAAGACGTGTATATAAAAGTTATGCTTTAATTAGAAAGCATTCACATATAAAAAATAACTAAATTGAGAAATAGAAAAAAAAATGCCAAATGTATAATATAGTATTTGTGAATTAATGGCTAAAATAAATATATTGTTGTGTTTATTTAAATTTGATAAAATAGACTTAACACTAAAATAGAATCCCACATTATAAAACACACTTAGACCTAACAAATATAAACAAAGATCAATCGATTGAAGTATTATAAGTTATAAGTTTTTTTCACTATTTAGATAAATAGTTTAGGGTAGACAAATTTCTTTTCTTTTTCTTTTTTCCAACAAGGGCCAGACAAATTTCAAAAGAGGAACAACATTAAAGGGCTTGACGAATCAATATGCACCAAAAAAAGGAACCAATGTTCTATAAACGTAACTTAAGATCTTACCATTCATTCGCTCCAATAAATTTTTATTGCAAAACCCATAACCATTATAAGTAAGCTATTAATCTTAGACCACATTTAGATTCCATTCTTTACAAGTTTTTTCAGCAAATTCTACCAAAAAAGCAATAAATAATTCATACTTAAGTAATAGAAAACTAAATGGGAAATTTGTAAACCTAATTTTTCTAAATTGTTTTCGTATCCATAATTAGCGTTATCTACAAACCGTAATTTAAATTACAAGTTCCCAATTGTTAGTTTAGGTTTTCCTTGATAACAAATCCTAACTAGCATTACCATTGAAAGTTTGGGAAGCCTAGTTTTCATTTCAAGACATAGATTTAAAAAATCTTATTCAATTGTTCCTGAAATGCTTTGAAAACTTACTCTTTAGATTTTTTTTTTTTAAAAAAAAGAACCTTAATAGCAAAACTATGATAGAAATTCAACCGTATTAAATAGATTAGGAATCAACGACGACAATGATTCAAATAATATTTCATCCGAAAGCTTTGGAATGAAAGTAGATGATGCTTGAAAGTGAAAAGGAAATCATATATGTTGCCACGTCAATCAAGGATGTAGGCTGGTCAAGTACATGAAACCAAGGCGGCCAACTACCAAATCCTCTGTACGGACCAACATAAGAAAGAAATACTTGCTAACAGGTTATGATTGCTAACATTAGTGCTATCATTTTTCTTCACCATGCTTGATGGAACTCAAGCCATATAACTAACAATGATGGAAAAATTAGAAGTATTAGTATATTCAATAGCCGAAAATATGAAATCCATGCAAAGATTGTAAGGATCAATGAAAGTTAAAATAATTGGAACATTTCCAATTATTGGCTCCAATGAGAAGGGTAATAATAAACTCAATGTCTCAACTTTTAGCATGAAAGAAATGCAAGAACATAAAGTGATGGGAGAAAAAGCAGATGTAGAAGTATATCAAGAGAAATGACTAATGAAAATCAAATTAAAAATAATCAAGACTCCAACACAGTAAAATTAGAGTTCAGGTTGATATATAGTTATTTTGCTGGACTTACCATCATAAAGACTAATAGCATTTGGAGGGTGGAAAGTGTTTAGCTTAAATTGTATGATCCTTTATTACTTTCTGGAGATCACTAAATTCATAGTATAACGAAAGTGGCTTTTTTTTTTTTGGAAAAGGATACAATAAGAGTAACAACAGCATGAAACTCTTATTGGACGAAAATGGACGAAAATGGAGCAGACAGGGCTAAGATAACAAGCATTGAATTGTCAATGCTTTTTGGACTAACAATATCCATGGAAGCATGCCTGAAGTGTCAACGAAATGGGAAAAAGTTACTATATGATCCATCGGATAATGTTCTCACCATCTTGAAGGCCGTAGAGGACCAAAAAGTTGTTCAAGTTGAAGCAATGATATTGATGCATGGTACGATGGATTGACTTTATGGATCATGGCATATAAGACTTTTAGATGTTGTAATAAGAAATTTTTAAAATTGGTCTCTTTTGACTTCAACCTTGATGACACGATCGATTTTGGGTAGGAGAGAAATTATTACATTTTGAGAATATAATAGAGCATAACTATAAATAATCAATAAATTTTGGGTAGGAGAGAAATTATTACATTTTGAGAATATAATAGAGCATAACTATAAATAATCAATAATAATTATGCAATTTTTAGAAGTTAGCAACTTTAGTAGATTATAAATACTGGTTTATAATAGTTGTATTTGTAGGAAAAATTAATTGTTAGTAATAACAAGTAGATCATAAATTATATATTTTTATAAATAGCAATATATCAATGAAGACTGAATAGAAAGTTTTTAATTAAATTCTTCAATGACTTTCTTTTAAAAGAAATTGGCAAAGATATTGACTATTTCAAAAAAAGTCGAAACTTCAATCTTTTCGTTCTTTTCATTGGTATTACTATTATCTCACTTTACTCCGACATTGATAACACAGTTTACAATAGGTTAGTGAAGTATGATTGCTAATATGAACTTGGAAACGCAATTCCATTCTAATCTATTTCTATGTATCAAATTTGAGATTAGTTTTTTATTTTTTCTTTCTACTTCCCCTATGCTGTTACTTTTTCGGTCTTCTCTTAGTGTTCCTTGATAACTATGAAAATTATATATTTTATTCTAACTTGATGTTATATTTATATGCATATTTTTATCCTATTGTAAGGAAAAATATTTGGAATTGAAAAAATCCACAAAAAGTAATTCATGAGCAACAATGCACATGGGATTAAATTCAGGTGCTAAACGAGTTTAACCTAATGAATATTTGAAGCCTCCTATTTGTAAACAAGTTACAAGGCACGAGCCAGAATGATAAGCATCACCTCAAGTCAACCAAAAGACGTATTGAAGTTCCACGTATCAGCCCATTTGCAAGTCCGATGCCAGCCTATCATTCAAGTGTCCACGTATCCCTTTCACACATTCTAGCCCATTGTCATGGTGAAATCTCCCCATTTCAAAATTCATTCCATGGTCTAAGCTTGAAAGGAGAACACATTTCAGCCCATTGCACGAGGAAGCCATGGTCCACCAACCACGTCCACGTTTCCTTGAATCAACGTCACGCGAAAATCAGATTCATTATTACTAAGACGATATGAGTTATGATAACCAGTTGGATAAATACAAATAATATTTGAATATATATTAATGATAATGAGCTCATATATTTACACGTTAGAATTCTTGGTATTTGCCTCTTACTTATCAAAATATATGATATGTTAGTACAATTGAAACTTTAGATTGAAAAGAGATATATAATTCATGCTACAACGCCATAGAGAACGATATATTTTATTTTTCATTTTTCTTTTTAACAACCAAGTTACAAAATTACAAAAGCCACAAGGATTCAAGATACTAAAGATTGATTACAAAAAATTTGTAAATTGATCTATTTTAATTGAGGTATTTGGATTCGTGTGAAGAATTTTCTTATATAGTGGCAACTCGGAAAGGATGGTAATATCATAAATACAATTACTAAGACTCGAAAGGGAAAGGGATCCTTGTGAATGTAATAGAAACTCAAATGATTAGTTCTGATGTATACTAAAGGTATTTGCGAATTTTCTAGAATCCAGATGATAACCTAGTCGATACTTATTTGGTTCATTAATCTTTTGGCCTTGTGAATTATTGATATATCCAGTTTTATTTTTTTAGTGTAATCTTAATTTATTAGCATATTTGGATTGCTTTGCTAAAAGTAATGTCTATATAATTAATATTTAGTATCCATTCTTTGTTCAAACAATTTGGTCTCACTAATTCTTTTTTATTACTGCGTACATAATCTAATAAACTTGCTAGTAAATTATGCTTTCAAAATTTATGCATACCACTTTTACCATTATGCACCTATCTTAGCCACATTGGCTCTTGATTAGAGGCAACAATCTTCATTTTCTCTTTCTAAATGGCTTATTGCTCATAATATGGTAAGATAGAGACTATATTTCATCTCAAAGAAGATGAATTATCAACAATAATTCGAGAATTAATGTGGATAAGGCAATTATAAGCCAATTTAACCTTTTTCTCATGATTAGTGGCCTTACTTCTTAATACTTTAATTCAAATGATTCTTAATGGTGTTAATTTTGAAACTACTCTTTAAAAGGGCTTAATTAGATTGATAAGAAAATAAAATAGATGTTCACACTCATTTTGACTTATGTATGAGTCCAAGAAGGACCGCTTTTAAGGTATGAGTCAAAGTCCTCAAAATTGATGTTGTTCAACTCTTAAGTGTGTTTAGAGTTTGTGTTTAGATTCTGTTTGCTACTTTTGATCATAAATATTCCAGTTAATGGGCTTCTTTTCCTTAGCAAAACTTAAATTGCTAGCTTCCATGCTCAACTTTAGCTTTGTTTATTTTAGACACTTGGATGGATTAATTGCCCTAAACCTAATTAACTGGGTTGGTTCATTAAATAGTTCACTTATTTTGTACTAATTCTTTTATCGTGAAAATGTGCCTCAAACTGATTGTCTGAAGATGTACCTAACTATAATGAGCCTATATACCCCTAGTGATAGGAGTCAACCCTCTGGATTGATCATGCATAGCCGAGCTCGAAGACTCCAAGAATTTACTCAAAGACTACTAACTTGAAGCACCATCTAAGACAAGAACTCCTACCTTAACCTCCCTATTTCCCTCTACTACTTTGCTGATTATCGAGTTGTCACATACGCTAAACTTGCTAAATAACTATGCTATGACTCAGATAGTGACCGAACAGACAACCTTTAGAGACTATTCTAGCCGATTCCCTAAGTCAACCACCAATGTTTGACCTAAGCCCAAAATGAGTAATCTCTAGCGATTGACTTACTGAGCTCTGACCTGATCTAGATCAGGTTCGCCTTGATTGCAAACACACCTTTTCTTGATTTTGCTTGATTTGTACTATATTTCAAAGCTTCTAGCCACCATACGGTACGTATTTTCTAGCATAATATTTTAAAAGGATTCTTTACTTTTTCGTATTAAATATTCTTTATTTCATTTACCCTTTTTAGTATATTTTATGAATTTTATTTGTTGAAATACCCTTTTTATCTTTTCATACATATAAAGTAACCCTAATGGGATGGGTATATAAACTCTACTTAATGTACACAGGCATTATTTTCATTATCAGAATTTATACAAGTTTCCCTTTAAGCAATCCTAATGTTCTCATTACCCTTTAACTCTTCTATATTCCCTTTAGTAAGGAGTAGTGGCGTTAAACCTTTAGTTTAGATAGATGAGTCATATCCAGCAAATTATAGGTCAAGTAGGATTAATTAGTATGTTATATTTAGTTGATAGCTACTCAGACTTTGTTAGCTTTTCTTTATTTCCTTTCATTTTCTCTTTGTTGTGGTGCCTCTTTGTATGTCTAACTCCAAAGACACATCAGCTTCACTAGTATTAGAGCACGATTTTGAAAAGAAGCATATGAAGTTATAGTAAGGTTTTTGGTTCGTGTTTATTGTTATTGGCTGCTATGTTCTTTCCATAGCTACTACAGTATGTTCGATTAAAGTAAGTTAAAGTTGTGAGTTGTGTAATGGAGGTTCGTGTGTTGGTAAGTGTAGTTCCATTTCTACTCTATTATTACTCTGATTTCACTATAAAAATAGAGTAAGTTCATTTTTGCCATGTTCGAGTGATTATTAGGTATTAAAGTTGTTAGTGTACTAATCAAAGTTTTAGGTAGTAGGGTAGCATTGTTTTCTTATGTATTGTATTGTTAATCTATTCGAAAAGTATTAATCCTGTCGAATTCGAGTGTTCAAGGTGTTATTAGAGACAAAAATAATAGTGCTCAGATTGGTTATGGTCAAAATGGTAGTAATACTCTTAAGTCAGTTGATGATAAACTTGACAGACTCATTAACTTTATAGAGAGTCTAGTTATCGTGATGCAAGTTAATAGGCAATAACCCTAATGTGTGCTATAGCACAACCTGTTCGAAAATGTACTAGAGAGACAATATGGCTAAGGTGGCTGAGCCAATTGCCTAGTTCGATCCCAACAAGCTGGAGGTGTTGCCGATTGAGCTGCTAGATGAAGGCTAGAGTTGGAAGAAATAGAAGAGAATGATGAGGAATTATATGTGGAAACTAATGTAGAGGAAGAAGAAGAAGCTTAGTACTGCCAAGTACAAGAGCAAGGATGCCGAACTCCTTGAGGACTTGACAATGTTAAGGTTCAAATTCCACTCTTTAGTGGAAATAGAGATGTTGATGAATACTTGGAATGAGAAGAGAAGATAGAAAAAGTATTTGACTGTTATGGGTATATTGATACGGTTGAGGTTCAACTTGCTACATTGGAGTTTATTGGACATACCACAATGTGGTGGAAAATTCTAAATGCAGCTAAAGCAAAAGATGGAAGATAAGGAGTAAGGACTTGGGATGAGATGAAAAGGTTGTTAAGAGGCTAATCTATTGATAATTATGTGAGAGAGTTATAAATGCTTATGATTCAAGCCAATGTGGAAGAACCAAAGGGTCGCACAATATCGAAGTTTATTTCTAGACTCAAATATGAGATTTGCAATATTGTAGAAGTTTTATACCTCGAAAAAGGTAATTAAGATAGCACAAAGGGTCGAAAGATAGAGAAAAAGTGCTCCGAACTAACATAAATCAACATTTTCCCGAGCCCCTATTTTGTGCTAACCTATTCAAGTTGAGCTGAAGAGACCATTTCGAGCTGAAGAGAGGAATGACCAACCTGATGACAGCTGAGCAAGCTAGTTAAGCCGAACTAAGGTAAGGTCGACCTTAAGGATATATAAGAAAAGACATACCTCTAGACGAAAGACCAGCAAGGTGAAGTATTTTAAATATTTAGGCTTCGAACACATGGTTGCAGAGTGTCCGAACCGACATATCATGGTGCTCTAAGGAGATATAATGGATATCACCGATGAGAGTGAGTTCAAGGAGGAGAAAGATGTTGGAAAGGCCGAAGTGAAGGAAAAAGAGGAGACCTATTTCTATGCCGACTAGGGAGAAGTAATAACCCTAGTACTAAGACAAGTACTGAGTTCCCTACTAAACTCCGAAAAAGACTACAGGGAAAATTTATTCAATATTAAGTGTACCATCAAAAGATCGTTGTAAATCATCATAGTGGATGGAGGAAGTTGTACTAACATAATTACATAGTCCTTCTTATAGAGGTCAGGTCTGCTGACTTCTAAGCTTCTCCAACCTTACAAGCTACATTACTTTATGATAAGGGTGCTTTACATATGACTGAATAGATAACTGTGCTATTCAGTATTGGGAATATGTACAAGGATGAAGTAGTGTATGATGTTATCCCCATGGAAGCTTCCCATCGATTATTTGGAAGACTTTGGTTGTTTGATTGATGTGTTATTCATGATGGGTACAAGGACAACTATGCCTTTGTTAAGGATATGAAGAAAATTGTATTGTAACCTACAATACCAACCCAAGTGAATGAGACCTACAACTAACTCACCTAAGTAAGTAAGAAGAAGGCCTTAATGATGAGCTGGAGAGAACTCTGAGTTGCTGAAAAGGTCAATGAGCCTATGTTTCTGTTGACTCGAAGATTGTTAGAGATGAAAGATCCAAAAGATGTCACAAATGAAATCTAAAGGTTTATCGATGAGTTTTTTGACCTATTCCCTAAGGAAATGCCTAAGGGACTACCCTTAATCCGAGGCATATAATATTGTATTGATCTGCAGCCAAGCGCTACCTTGTCGAACCAACTTGCCTACAGAATGAACCTTGAGCAGGCCGTCAAGCTGAAAAAACAAGTAAATAAGCTCATAGAGTGAGGATATATAAGGAGGAGCATAAGCCCTTGTACTGTACCAACTTTGCTTGTCCCAAAGAAAGATAATTCATAGTGCAAGTGCATTGACAACCGAGTAATCAACTGAATTACTGTCAAGTATAGATATCTAATACCAAGGCTTGATGATATGTTAGATGAGCTTCATGGATCTAAGATATTTTCAAAGATTGACTTGTGAAGTAGCCATCACCAAATTCATATAAGGCTAGGAGATGAGTGGAAGATTGCCTTCAATACTAGGCATAGTCTCTATGAACGGTTGGTTATGTTGTTCGAACTTATTAATTCATCGAGCACATTTATGCAATTGATGAACCATATGATGCATCCTCTTATCGAAAGATGTGTGGTCGTGTACTTCAATAACATCTTGGTATACGATGCCAGCATAAATAACCATGTTTAACATCTTTGAGCATTTTTTTATATTCTATGAGCCGAGAAGTTATATGGGAATTGAAAGAAGTGTACATTTTACCAAGAAGAACTGATTTTTCTTAGGTTTGTAGTGTCAAGGAAGGGAATTTGAGTAGATGAGGAAAAGATCCGAGCAATTTTAGAGTGGTTAATACTGAAGAACGTTACTAAAGTTCAAAGTTTTCATGGCTTGACTTCTATTTTATAGGCGATTGATTAAGAACTTCAATATCACAACCACTCCCTTAATGGAGCTAACAAAGAAGAGTAATGGGTTTAGATGGAGCGACCAAGTTAGATCGAGCTGAATCAAGGAGAAGCTCATTACCACCCATGTCTTATCATTACTAGATTTTGACAAGCCCTTTGAATTGGAATGTGATGCGTTTGGCATTAGAATTGATGCTGTCTTGATGCAAGAATGATAACCAGTCACTTACCACAGTGAGAAGCTTAGTGGTTGATGGGAATTAGGTTACCGGATCTCTAACTCGCAGCCGAGCTTAAGAAGTAGAGGGCTGGCACAACGAATCCTTCTCTTCCAACCGACCCTTACTGAGGTTAAGTACTTCATTGTGGAGTCACCCTTCATGCCAAGACGTATAACTACCCATTTTTATGTAGTATGCCAAATGGAGGATTATTCACTAGCGCCGAGCCGACTAATTATTTAGCATCTTTCTTATCAAGAAGCCGAGAGAGAGAAAGAGAGAGAGGCTTTGAATTGACTAACCTGTCCCTGCTCAGATAAGCCATTTGTTCGTACCTTTTTGTCCGCATCTTCTAACGACCTCGCCAATATAGCTTCACTACATGTATATTCATTTTTATCTTTTTATATCTTGTACATTACTTCCTTAGGAAATGCTTTTTTTTTTCTTTTCCTTTTTAGGTAAGTTTCCCTAACTTATGAGTATGAATACCCTTATACTTGTAGCTGTAAAGGACATCAGATCATTCTTATTACGCTTTTGAGTACTTTTCTTGCTTAAATACTATTTGTTTACTCTCAATATCACTCTTATCTGTTTCCTTAAGTAAGGTTAGGTGACGAGTACCCTTATCGGACCAATTTGTGCATCACATCGAATTATACTATGAGTCCTTGAAAGTTCCATTAGTACGTTATATCCTTTGGAGTTATTCGTAGGTTTTTGCTTAGTGTTTCATTCTTTATTTTGCCCTTTCACACTTTTCCCATTAATCCCTTTTCAAGTTTTCTACAAGCTTGGATCCATCCAGTAACTGGCCTTGTCTATTCTTGGTTACATTCGCAACCTCTTGGTATCAAAGTGGAGGTTTAGTGTGAACTGTAGTAGTTCTTCTTGAAGTTCTGTTATACTCTGTTTTGCATGTGTGAAACATAGCAAGTTACTGTATTTATTTGATTGCTGTGTTGTTAACTGTTCACTTCCTAAAGTATTTGTTTGAGCTTTCAATTTGTGAAGAAAAATGACAGACCTAAATATGAATGTTGGTACTATTGATTACAGTGGAGTTATCCACCATGGACGCTAGTCTAAGGGAACTCCCAAAAGCACTGGTGAGAGGCTTGACGAGGTAGCTAATCTCTTAGTAAATTTGACCTGAGCTATTCATGTGTTGTCTTGCCAAGTCATTGAGATCGCGCAAAACACTCTATAAGCTGCTTAACCTATTAAAGGTTAGAACCCAACTCAACCCGTTCGAGGTGGAGGAGTTGGTGAACGAGTGAGGTGAAGGATAAACTTGAGAGAGTTTGATGAAGAGGAAGAAGAGTATTTAGAAGAAGAGCATATACAAATTCTTAGAGCATTTGACCATGTGAAACTTCGGATTTCGAGTTTCAATGGATTTAGAAATGCTAATAAGTATTTGGATTGGGAAGAGAAGGTGGAGCATGTGTTTGATTACTATCAATATGAGGATTATGAGAAGATAAGAACTACTACTATTGAGTTCTTTGGATATGCTGCCATGTAATGGAAGAATTTTCAGGCCATGAGAAGATAGGTTGGGTATCGAGAGATTAATACTTAGCTAGAGATAAAGAGGATACTCAGAAATAGATTCATACCGAAAGCCTATCTCCAAGACACATTCATTTGGCTTTAGAAGCTAAGACAAAGAGGTCGAACAGTTGATGAGTATGTTCAAGAATTTCAAATGCTTATTGTACGTTGTGAAGTGGAGGAGCTACCAGCTTAAATAGTCTCAAGATTCATTACTAGGTTGAAAAGAGACATTCGGGACATTGCGGAGCTCTAAGGATTCGATACGATGTATGGAGCTATTAGGATTACCTAATACATAGAGAGACAAAGAAAGAGCTGAATATCGGTGAAGATGCTGATTAGCCGACTCAGATAGGCAAGTTACCGAGCTCAGTCGAATATAGAGCCGAGCAGAAAAACCTACCTAATGGTAAAGTACCAACCTGAACTTATGAGAAGGGGTAAGGGTTTAGTAGGAATACCAACCAAATCAAGTGCTTCAACTGTCAATGGTTTGGACATATGGCTGCTTAGTGCTCGAATTAAAGGACAATGGACATTAAGAGAGACATCCCAAAGCTAGAAGTAGAAAGTATTGATAGGGACCCTGAGGAGGAGGATGTTCCTATTGAGAAAGAAAATGCCAAGAAAGAGCTGATTGAGGAGGACGTGTTTCCTAAGCACTCAAATCAGTTACTAATGATTGTTGGATGCACTATGAACATGGAACCCTCATGAGAGGAGGAGTAGAGGGATAATTTGTTCCATACCACCTGCAAGGTGAATGATTAGATGTGCGTCTTCATCGTGGATAGTGAGAGCTGCACCAATGTAGCATTAGCCGATCTTATTTCAAAATTGAAGTTGTTGACTATTGCACATCTGAGGCCGTACAAGTTGGATTGGTTAAGTGAGAAAGGAGTATTACATGTTACTTGGTAAATACTACTAACAATCACTATAGGGAATTACTTCGTCCAGATTCTCTATGACGTATTGCCCATGTGCGCTTTTCATGTATTGTTAGGAAGACAGTGGTTGTTTGACAAGAGAATTATGCATGACAGCTACAAGAACACTTATATGTTTGAGAAGGATGACCTGAAGATTACATTGAACCCTGTGCCACTAAAAGAAATTCACAAGTTGCAAACAAAACTTACTCGCGGATCTAAGAAGGCTCTAGTGATGAATAGAGTCAAGTTACGAGAGGCCATCAATGCTAATGAGCCGACCCCTATATTAGTTAAGTGGCTACTAGAAATGAAAGACCAAGGTGAGTTGCTTTAGGAGGTTAAGGAGTTGTTAGATGAATATGCCGACCTATTTCCAGAATAGTTACTTGAAGGGTTGCTCCCAACTCGAGGCATAAAGCACTGCATTGACTTAATACTAAGCGCTACACTGGCGAATAAGCCAACTTATCTGATGAATCTCGAGCAAGCTTTTAAACTTCAATATCAAGTTAATGAGTTGTTGAAGAAAGGCTATATAAGAGAAAGTCTCAGCCTTTGTGCTATGTCTACACTTCTAGTGCTGAAGAAGGATAGAACCTGACGAATATGTGTCAATAGTCAAGCTATGAACAATATTATGATCAAATATAAGTATCTGATCCTGAGGCTACAAGACATGTTGGATGAACTCAATGGAGCCAAGATTTTCAGTAAGATTGATCTTAAATTTAGCTATCATCAAATTTGCATAAGGCTAGGAGACGAGTGGAAGGCTGCATTCAAGATTCAACATGGACTTTACTAATGGATGGTCATGCCTTTCAGCTTGTTGAATGCCTCAAGCACTTTCATAAGACTTATGAACCATGTACTAAGACAACTCATAGGGAAGTATGTCGTAGTGTACTTTGGCGACATCCTTGTCTACAATGCCTACATATCGAATCATTGTAAACATCTCAGAGTAGTCTTGGATATCCTCCGTACCGAGAGACTATTCGACAATTTAAAAAAATGTTGCTTTTGCTAGGAGGAAGTGGTATTCTTAGGCTATGTAGTCAGTAGAGGAGGCTTACGAGTCGATAATGAAAAGATTCTAGTAATCGTCAAGTGGCCGACTCTTACTACTTGTGCCGATGTGAGAAGTTTCTATGGACTAGCTTCATTTTACAGAAGATTTATCAGGAATTTCAGTACCCTTGCTACATTACTTACTGAGTTAACGAAGAAGAATATTGGCTTTCAATGGGGAGAAAAGGAGGATAAGAGTTTCACTGAGATAAAAGAAAGATTGACCTTCGCTTCAGTGTTAGTACAACTTAAATTTTGACAAAATTTTTAAGCTGGAATGCGACACATCAGGCATTGGAATAGGTGCTATCTTAATGCAGGAAGGTCGACCAATTGCCTTTTATAGTGAGAAGATTCGAGGACCGCAGCTGAGCTACTCCGTGTATGACAAGGAACTTTTGTCATTGATCTGAGCAATGTAAGTATGGCAACATTATTTATTGCCGAGAGAATTTATCATATATACTGACCATAAATCGCTGAAATAGCTCCAAAGTCAGATGAAGCTGTCGAAGCGACAGGCTAGATGGGTTGAATTCCTTGAAAGATTCAATTTTATAATAAAGTACAAGTAAGAAAAGAACAATGTAGTTGTAGGTGCTCTTTCAAGGAGGTATGTGCTTTTATTAGAACTGTAGACCATATTGTTTGCATTTGCAAATATCAAAGAACAATATTTCAAGGATTCACACTTTGGACCCATAATTTCATGATGTGTTGACAGGGGGACAGTAGACAAGTATCATGTGGAAGATAGCTATTTGTTTTGAGGAGGAAAATTATGTGTGCTGAATTGCTTACTAAGGGAGCTACTAATCAAAGAAGCCCACAGTGGAGGTCTCTCTAGAAACTTTAGAGAAAGAATAGTATTTCAAGGATTCACACTTTAGACCCATAATTTCACGATGCGTTGACGGGAGGACGGTGGACAAGTATCATGTGGAAGATAGCTACTTGTTCTAAGGAGGAAAATTATGCGTGTTGAATTGCTCATTAAGGGAGCTACTAATCAGGGAGACCCACAGTGGAGGTCTCTCCAGAAACTTTAGAGAAAGAAAGACCTATAATTTGTTGAATGGACAATTCTTTTGGCCGAGAATGGGGAGAGATGTCCATCGAATGGTTGAAAATTGTGCCATATGCAAGATGGCCAAGTGCTAAGCCGAACAGGGGAGAGCAATGTCCCTACTTATCCCAACAAAATCGTGGACTGAATTGAGTACAGACTTTGTTCTCAAACAGCTGCGAATTGCCCGAGGCAAAGATTTTGTAATGGTCGTTATGATAGGTTCAATGAGATAGCACACTTTGTACCCTATTCGAAAACTAATGATGTTTCGGCTATTGCTTCTCTTTTTTTATAAGAAATTGTGCCAATACACAACATACCGATAAGTGTAGTCTCTGATAAAGACCCAAAATTCTTGAGCCATTTCTGGAGAACCCTATAGCTTTGACTGGGAACCAAATTATTCTTTAATGCCTCGTGTCACCCCCAAACTAATGGCTAAATAGAGGTGGTTAATCTTACTTTGGGGTCACTACTTCGAGTTGCAGTAGGTAAGAACTTAGCTGATTGGGACATCTGCTTACCAGTGGTCGAGTTCGCCTACAGCCGAATAGTATATGACATTACTAAGAAGACTCCCTTCGAGATAATCTATGGGTTTAATCTTGAGTTGTCCTTCGACTACGCTTCTATACTGGTACCCACACAAGAAGACCCTGACACATTGGCTAGAGCACAATCCCTTCAGCACATCTATGATCAGGACACTTGGTACATCGATCAAGTTGCTAGAAGACTGCGAGAAAAGACCAAGGGTAGGACAGCTAAATGGTTTCAACCAAGAGACTTAGTGTGGTTACACCTCAATAAAGAGCGGTTTCCAAACAAAAGGAGGAACAAATTATCTGCAAGAGCAGAAGGACCTTTCAGAATCCTATAGAAGATCGATGATAATACGTATAGATTAGAATTGCCTGAGGACTATGCTGTTTTTAACAACTTCAACATTACCGACCTCAGTCCGTATCACCTTGATAGAGAATTGAGCAATCACCATTCGGATTTAATCCCAAATCTAAAACAACCTGGAGGGGATGATGGGAACAGGTTACTGGACCTCTAACTTGCAGCCGAGCCTAAAGAATAGAGGGGTTGGCACGAAAAATCCTTGTGTTTCAACTGACCCCTACTAAAGCTAAGTACTTCATTACCAAGTCACCCTTCATGCTAAGTCATATGATTGCCATTTTTCTATAGTATGCTGAATGAAGGATTACTCACTAGCGTCGAGCCGACCAATTACTCAGCATCTTTCTTACTGATAAGCCGAGAGAGAGAAGCTCTAAATTGACTAACCTGTCCCTACTTAGATAATCCATCTGTCGATATTTTTTTGTTCTCATCTTCTAACGACCTCACTAATGTAGTTTCGCTACATGTACAATATCATCAACAGAATCCGTTGCACTAATGATTTTTTTTTTTTGTATATTCATTTTTACCCTTTTGTATCTTGTACATTATTTACTTAATAAATGCCCTTTTTGTCTTTTCCTTTTTAGGCAAGTTTCCCTAACTTATGGGTATAAATATCCTTATACTTGTAGTTATAAAGGACATCAGATAATTCTTAATACACTTTTGAGTAATTTTTTTTGAGTAAACACTGTTTATTTACTCTCGGCATCACTCTTATCATTTTCCTTAAGCAAAGTTAGGTGACGAGTAACCTCATTAAACCAATTCGTGCATTACATCAAATTGTGTTGTGAGTCTTCGAAAGTTCCATTGGTGCGTCATATCCTTTGGAGTTGTTCATGGATTTTTACTTTCTGTTTCATTCTTCATTTTGCCCTTTCACACTTTCCCCATTAATCGAGTTTTCTGCAAGCTTGGACCCATCCAACGATCGGCCTTGTCTGTTTTTTGTCATGGTTCGCAACGGTGGTGCTATCTTGAATTATTCTATGTACAAGAAAGAGTTTTACTCTCTTTTTCAAGGCCTTACTATTTGGAAATACTATTTGCTACTATGAGGATTTGTTATTTACACTAACTAAGAGTCATTGAAGTATCTTGGGAGTCAGAATAAACTATCAAAAAGGCAAGCCAAGTGGTTAGAGTTTATGAAAGGTTTCTCCTATGTGATCCAACACAAGAAAGGAAGCGTTAACATGGTCGCTAATACTCTGTTACGTCAGCAAATCTTGCTGACTACTTTGTAGACAAAGTTATTGGGATTTTCACTTATCATCGAGTAGTATGCTGATAACCTTAATTTTGGTCCCATTTTTTAGTAATGCCAAGAAAGGGTTGCTGTTGGAGGATATTATGTTTGAGATGGCTATCTCTCCAAGGAAAGAAGGTTATGCATACGAAACTGTTTCACGTGTGAGCTGTTGGTTAACAAAGCTCATAGTGGTGGATTTTTTAGTTACTTTGGAGAGACCAAGACAGCCAATCCATTGAAAGAAAACTTTTACCAGCCAAGTTTGGCAAAGGATGTCCATAAAATAGTTGATAGTTGTAATGTATGCAAGAGAGCCAAGGGGAGAGGAGAACCGCATGGAGCTTTGTCCTAAAATTGTCCTAGACACTAGGGGAAAAGATTCTATATTTGTTATAGTAGATTGCTTCAACAAGATGTCACACTTCATTCCATATCATTGAACTAATGATACTTTATATATTGTTGATCTGTTTTTGTAAGAAGTTGTTCGATTACATGGAGTGCTAAAGACTATTGTTTCAAATTTATAGACGAAATTCTTGAGTTATTTTTGGAAAAATTTTTAGAGAAGACTTAAAACTAAACTTGTGTTCAGCTTCAATAACTACTCTCAGGTTGATAGTCAAAACTTAAGTAGCGAACAGAACGTTAGAAAACTTACTCAGAGCTGTTGTGGGAAGGAATTTGAAGGATTGGGATTTTTGCTTACCATTTGTGGAGTTTGCATATAATTAAACTGTCCATAACACTATTAGGAAGACCCTATTTGAGGTCGTCTATGGTTTCAATCCTATTATTACCCTGGATTTGATTGGCACCCCTGCAGCTGCTAAAAAGAGTCAATCCAAAGTTAACCAAGCCTAGGAACTATAAGAGCTACACCAGTCTGTGACTAAGAAGATTAGCAAGTTCAATCAGAGATAACAAGGGATTGGTAATCGAGGCCGTCGAACTATTTTTTTAAAGCCAAGAAACCTTGCGTAGATGCACCTCAATCGAGAATGATTTCCCTACTTGAGAAGAGCAAATTATCTCTAAGAGATGATTGTCTATTTGAAGATTCTGAAGAAGATTAACTGTAACGCCTACCAGATCGAGTTGTCCAATGACTATAGTGTTTCCTCTATTTTCAATGTGTCTAATCTAATTCCCTACTGGCTAGAGAAAGAAGACCTTGCAGATGCCCTTAAAGAACAGGAACAAGAGACCATTTCAAATTTGAGGTCAAACCTTTTTGACTCCCATGTAAATGATAGGAATCAACCCTCCAGACTAATCATACGTAGCCGAGCCCAAAGGGTTACTCGAAGAATATTAGCTTGAAGCCCTATTTAAGACAAGAACTCCTACCCCGACCTCCCTATTTCCTTCTACTACTTACCTAATTACCGAGCTATCATATACGCTAGATCTGCCAAACAATTATGCTATGACTAAGATAGCGATTGAGCAAACAACCCCCAATGACGATCTGAGCCAACCACCAGCATTCGACTGTAGCCCAAGATGAGTACTTTTTAGCAACTGATTGACTAAGCTCTGAACTAATCCAGATCTGGTTGACTTTGACCGCAAATACACCTTTTCTTCATTTTGCTTGATTTGTACTATATTTCAAATTATTCGACCATCACGCGACACGTATCTTCTAGAACAATATTTCAAAATGATTCTTTATTTTTCTGTACTAAATATTTTGTCTCTTTTACTCTTTTTAGTATATTTTATGTATACTATTTGTAGATTACCATTTTTTTCTTTTCATATATGTAAAGTAATCTTAATGGATAAGTATATAAACCCCTACTTAATGTACGTAGACATCATCTTCATTATCAGAATTTATAGAAGATTTTCTTTAAGTACTTTTTAACTCTTATCTATTCCTTTTAGTAAGGAATATTAACGAGTGACCATTCAATTTATAACAATGAGTCATATCTAGCGAATTATAGATCAAGTAGGATCGATTGATATATTATATCCAATTGATAACTACTCGGACTTTGCTAGCTTTTCTTTATTTCCTTTCGTTTTCTTTTCGCCGTGGTGTCTCTCTGTATGTCCAAGCCCAAAGACGTACCACCTAGTCACTTAGAGAAAATGGTTATCAAACTAGAAAAATAATGTGTAACTAGTATATATGTATGCATGCATAGCAAATTGTACTGAGTGAAATAATGTGTAACTAGTATATATGTATGCATGCATAGCAAATTGTACTGAGTGGTGTGTATTTGCTTACTCCCTACATTCTTTTTGAAGTATAAATCGTGACGATCTTGTCGATTACACTTTCTCTAGCTACCTTAGAAAGCCTATTAAGTATGCAATATGCTAGATAATCCCGATGGCCAATAGCCTTAAACTTTCGTTGGGGTTCTCGCAGGGATAAGAAAGAAGGTATATTAGCCCAAGATTGACTTGCACTATGCATTCATTCATGCACTATCTAAGATCTAATTCTCTATAAACCTCTTCTTTCTTTAATATTTGTGCTATTTATATAATTTTGCGCCCTCTATTATTTGTTTTCGGCTAGTCTAAGTAATAAACTCCTTGTGTTTGTACATATCATTGTCGTGGTATTTACGATTGTCTAATATCACGGTGGCTTAATGCTATTTATACAATCTTGTGCCATCTATTATTTGTTTCCGAATGCTTGAAGTAATAGATTCCTTGTGTTTGTGTATACTATTGCTGTTGTAGTTACAACTGTCTAATATTACAGTGGCTTAGTGCTATTTATATAATCTTGTGCCCTCTATTTTCTATTTCCGGCCAATCTTCGGTGAAATAAAAAATAGGCTCCTTGTGTTTGTGTATATCATTACCTTGATATTTATGATTGTCTAATATCATGGTGTGTTGTTATGATTAGGATATATTCGATCTTAAAGCATGCACATTGTTAATATGCTACTCCTTGTAACATTTTTTAAATAATTTTCTATTTTATAAATTCACATGCACGCATAACATGGGGTTTTTCCCCCTAATTCTAGGCTCATCCAAATTACCCTCAAACCAAGCACGCTCAAGCGTAAGCTTCCATTTCTGGCAAAATACTAACTAAATTTGTCAATTCCACCAAATAGGGGGAGATATGATTTTTCCTGAGACTAGAGAACCTCTTTATATACTTTAATAACCAGACATTTTATGCATCAAAAGTAAGAAATCCATGAGATTAGACACCATAAAATTAATGGCACCATTCAAGAAAATTGCTACTGTTTTTATATGGATATATGTTGTTGCAATTCACCAAGAAGTTAGTGGAGTTTCATATAACATAGTGAACTGCACAGGCAATCGAAATACATGCGACATTCATGGCCTCATTGCTGCTGGTGTAGAGTTTGTTCTTAATCACGTGAGGGACTATGCTCCGATCTAAGGCTTTGATTACTACAGTACTTATGTTGACCCCAACGGAGTTCATTTCTATGGCCATGGAACCTGCAATATAGAAATACTTGGCACCGAGGACTGCGCCGTGTGCATAATTTCGGCTATAAGCCTAATTCATTTGCTTCGTCTCTTGAAGTATTGGGGCACAAATACAGCTTACGGATTGAAGAGTTAGATATGAGTTATACCCTTTACTAGAGTAATTATTTAAGCATTTACGATGCAGGAGATCTTTATTTTGAGAAAGTATTCATGTGAAGTGAAGTGATATATCATGTGAATTATTCTGTATTAAGTACAAATAAATAAAAATTTGATATGAGAAGGTCTTTTTAATTATTATTATAGTTTTCCTGTAAACCAAATGTGAAATAAGGTTTTTGCATTGTTTTAGAACCCGAAAATTGAGCTCGCATGGGAGTTTTATGTGAGTATTCAAAGAGGCCACCATTGCTTCATATTTTTTCATAATTAATAAGACTATCCTTTAATTATTTTCCTTTTAACCAAAAGAAGGTGTTTGGATACATGAAAACCATGAAAATCTAAGAAAATCAGATAAAAATCACATGTTTGACTATTTTAATAAGGAAAAGAATGGAATCAAAGGTGAAATATTTCCACATTATAGCCACTTTTGTTTCTCTCCTAAAAGAAATTGGTAGAAAATTTATGAAATTATAGAAATACACGAATCCCCATCATATGTTTTGAAAGATAGTTTGAACTAATCATTATTTTGTTTTTCTTCTCATTAACCATGCATGTCCATTTCCATTCTTTATATCCAAATAAACAAGGGTAAACATTGTATATATTTAAAACTTGATAAAACATGATGGAAAGTTTAGGGATCAAATTGTTTGGGATAAATGCACCATAATGCTTGTACTTTCAAGTTTTGATTACTTAATATAACTTTTATTCTTTGTAATTTAGTGTCCATCTTTTCTATTTAGTTGTAGTCCAGTATTAATTTTTTTTTCTCTATTTGATTGTAATTTAGCATTCTATTTTTAGCAGATTGTAACCAAATTAGAAGTATAAACACTAAATTATAAAAAAAAAAAAAAAAACTCAAAGCTATAATGTAATGTTTTTATGGCAATTGATTCAGACGAAAAGTTCCGAATTCCATTATGGTAATTTGCCCTTATAATGAATATAAAAATACTCCAAATTCAATATCTATATACACCATTGTCAGGTTACAAGTGCCATCTCAATTGATTTCCAGGAATATTCCAATTTCCAAGTTTGTTGTTATGGTTTGTCATGGCTTGCATCGGCAATTTCAAGGGTTAATTGTTTTTCAAGCTCTTCAAAGCTGTAGACTAAAAATTAAACTAAGTCAAATGGGAGACAACCCACTCATGCTCATCCATGGTCCATGGAACTTGAATTATAAATCACAGATTCCAGACAAGCCACTCGTGCAGATCTCCAGCGGCAACTAGATTGTGCCCAATTAATTTTAAGTAAAATTGCAAATACACTCCCCCCAATTATTGCCATGTGCGGATAGACATCATAAATTCACAAACATAATTTTAACTTTTTTTTTTTTTTAAAATATGCACATGGCGTCTAAACCTTTCTTAAAGCTCAAAAGCCGTTGCCCTTGCAGTACTTACCTTAATTTCGTGGACTATGCCTAAAGAGTACTTGCATATTTTCAAATATTATGAATACCGATGGAGTATTCGTATATATATATATATGACAGACATAATTATAGATCCACGAGATTGGAAGTATTCGCGGTGTCCCCCTTGCAAGCCTAATACAACATTATAGAATTCGCTTCTTGGTTGTATGTCATCCCTTATTGATTTGTCATTAAATGCTTAAGTGTTTCCTCCAAACAATATGTTAGATCATTTCCAAGACCACTTGAACAGCTTTCACGTGTTAAATTAAGGATTTCAACTCAAATCCAAATGATTCTCATCCTATATGGAAAAATTAATGATAGACTTACAACTTAAACCTCTAAAACGAGAAAAGTAATGCGTTCTTTGTGATTTAGGTTGAAAAACCGCCCATTGCATTTATTATTTCCCACCTACTTGATCGAGGACCATCCATGGCTGCAAGACACAGTCATGTAAATTCATTATTCATCAGATTCCGATTTCTTAATCTTCAATAGCTACAAATTGCTATAATGTGATCATAATAATAATCAAATTTGTTGGGACCATCCATAGCTACAAATTGCTATAATCTTCAACTAGGATTCATATTACTTTCTCATTTAGGGTTGTCAGTTCCTAAAAATGCTCTCGTTTAGGTTAGTCAAAGGGCATGATTGAGTTTTAGTTCAATTCCCCCTATAGGGTTGCTAATCTTTTACTGATACTCCCGTAAGTTAGTTAACTCTTAAAGTGCTACCTCATATGCAATTTGTTTTAGGGTTTTTTTCTAACTTTCACGACACTACCATTCTTTCAAGAACCTTTTAGAGTTGCCCTTCCTTAGAACCCTCTTAAGTTATAGTTAGCTCTTAGAGCACTATATTATTTTGAAAACTTACACTTATTTCCTAGCTAGTTTTTAAGGTGCCATTTTTCTCTTTTAGAAGATCTTTTACCTTTCACTAAATACTCATTTAATGAAGCCTGTGATAACTAGTTATTTGTAACTCTTTTTAGTGCAAGTCTATTCATAGGGCACAAATAGTTTTTTTTTTTATTTTTTATGATAAAATTTTACTCAAACTTCACCATAAATAGGAGTAGTTGTAGACACTTTATTTTTATTTTTTTATAATTTTTAGAATTTCTTTTAGAATGAAGGAAAAGAGTTATAATTCAAAAATACAAAAAAATAAAATAAAATAAAAAAAATGAAAAATTTGAAATATAAAAGTATAAAAAATTAGGTCTTAGGTCATTTTTTAGGGTTTTTGAGTCACATAAATAGGGTCGTTTTGTTTTTAGGGATCAAATGTAATTTAATGATTCCAAGCTATATTTTGTACTATTAATTTTTTAAATTTTAATATTTTGACCATGGTTGATGTTAAATATTTTTGTTCATAAAGAGAAGATTAATTTAAGTTAGTCATGGCTTCAGATGGCACAATGATTGGACTTAAATTAGCTAATTTACGATAAAAATTAATATTAAGTTAACTGAATGATCATCCAATCAGAGTTCGTAAAATCGTTGAATTTATTTTAAATCGAGACATTTTTATTTATTTATTATTGTTGTTTTTGATGTTATTGTTATTAAGATATGTGTGCTAGATTTAATATCAGGAATTATGGCATTTTAATCTAGATTTATAGTGGCTTGAAGTTGCAAAGTTGGTTCAGGTCAATTATTATTTAAAAATAATTTTACACATGAAATTGTGAGCCAGTCCAACAAGGTTGATGAAGGCACACGTGTGCAACATAAGTGGTCCATGTTTGATCCTTAGCAGGTGTAGTAGCACTTAAATTTCTTTTTTGCATGACATGCCATGTATAGCGTGGTCATTGGCTGTTTAAGTCAACTGAAAGTGTTGACTTCCTATTCTCCATCCTTGTTTTATGCTCAGTCCCTCATGTTCATGGTGTTTTTTGGCTCGATTTTCTTCATAATGGTGAAATCGTGAAGATTACATGGAGTATTTGCATTGATGCCAAGAACTCATTCAAATTCATACATTTCAATGACCAAATCGCCTCTAAAAATCTTAAGAAAAGAAGAATATGAGATTCTGGCTCTTTGCAAATCCTCCAAATTAGAGCTTTCCGAACACAAATTGAAGCTTCCTTTCATCTTTTGTGGTAAGAAAATTGATTTCTCAACTGGTAAATCACCTCAAATAAGGCTTTTTTCCAAAGAAATGAAGATTTGCTAGTTGGCTCACCATGGACGAATCATCTATTAATGGAGCTTTCGAAGCTCGTTTAACTTCGTTTTTTAATAACTAGAGCATCCTACCTTCATTCCTGACATGGAACAATAAGCAAATCCACTCCATTAAAGTTCAACGTCCATTTTCTCTCACTACAAACCCTTGCTTGCGTCTAAACCTTTTCTCTAGAAAATTCTATCATATACTCAATATCCGAGCTCAAGATTGGTGTTTTTAGTTTCTTGGAAATTTATAGATTCATAAAAAAAAAAAAAACAATCTTTGGTTTCGATTTCGTCATTTGAAGCTTCAATTTTCAAATCCTATTCAACTTGTTCTAACACCTCATAGGCTACTACATCCGTTACGTCTGGGTGAAAGGCACCCCTACCACCGACTTCGCTACCATCAAAAAGCCTCAACCTACAAGCCATTATCCTTTGATGAGCCACCTAAGTGGCTGCGCGACTCCCTCTCTCTTGTTGGGTGCTCCGTAGTTGTAAACAAACCCGGATCCATGACCAAACCCAACTAACCCGTGATCTAACCCTAGATTAGACTTATTTACCTGTCTAGTATGCCTTTTCCTCTCTTTTTTAATTAATTAATTATTTCATTTCTTTGTTTATTCATCTATCTATTGAAAAAAAAAAAAAAACCTTTTCTTCACAAATTAGATAATTTAGAATCTTTTTATAAAAAAGAAAAATTCTTTTATTTTAGGAAACATTTTTTTTTGGACATTTAGAGAATTTTTCAAAAATAAAAACAATGTGTTTATAAAATTAGAAGAAAGAATTTTCATCATTTAGAAAATGTGCTTTTCCAGAAAATAACTATCAATAGGCCCTTTTCAAAATTAGGGATTCTTTTAGAAATTTTCCAAAAAACAACAAAATACCAAATTAAGACCCTTTTCGGTAGTTTTCTTAAATAAAAACCAAAACGTAAACTCGACTATTTTCAAAAGTAAAAAAAAAAAAAAAATCAACATACTAAAATTTTTATTGAATGAATCATGAAAGTATGATCATGAATAATGAATACGTAACCACTTAAAGGCCATTATAGTGTGATATAAAATAAGGAAAATTTTTATTTTCCCATTTGTAAATAAATAAAATTAAAAATTACTTTTTCATTTGTTAATTTCTCATTTTTCGAATGTGGAATAGTGCAAAATAGGAATATTTTGAGATTCATAGGAATATTTTGAGATTCAAAAGACGCCTTATCATTATTCATTATATAAAAATCAAAAAGTCTTCAACTTGATTTTCGATTTTATAACTCTAATTACTAGAACTCATGATAATAATAACTTATTATAATCAATTTTCAAATTCTAGAGATAGTTACTTTTTTTTTATTAAAATATCAACTACAAATAGCAATATTATTGCTATTTTCCGTTCCAATATGAATAATACCGATGATAGAGTTTCATAAAAAAAAAAGCCCCTTATCGGATTTGAACCGATGACTTACGCCTTACCATGGCGTTACTCTACCACTGAGTTAAAGGGGCCCCCATTTTTGAATTTTGTAAATATGTAAAAATTATTCATTTTTTTTATTTGTAAATTAGCATTATTTTTTCTTTTTCAAATGAGTAATTTTGATAATATAGTTATATTTGAAAGGTTAAGGTGGTAGCCATTTAAGTTTAATAAGGTCACTCTTAAACTCACGATATCTAGTTTCTTGAAAAAATTTCAAAAAGTTTTTAGATGCATAAGCTAGTGACTAAATTGGACCCAATCTGCTTAGTTGGTTCTAATTTAATCACTTTTTCCAATTCTACCGAGTGATGACTTCAAAATATTTTCAAAAAATAAAAAAAAAAAACTAAGTTTTCTTTAACTTTAGTTGAGAGTTTAAATTAAATGGACACAAAGTTTAGTTTAAACCAAGTTAAAGAAAATGAAAAAACCGAAAATTTAGGCTCGACAATCTTTCTATAGATAAAGAGAAGATCCTTACATAGTTATTGACATCCAAACTTACTTGAGATACATAAAAAAACCTTAAAGAAAGTCATTGAAAGATGGATTAGAGATTTAGATAAGATGAGGCGAAAGTATACCCTTTTGCCTAATCTAGAAGGGAATGGAGTCGAGGCACTTAATGTACTAAAGGAAGTTAACAAATTAGTGTGACGGTTTTCAATTCCCTTTTATCCATGATTTGCTCAAGAAACATGAATGATTCTAAAACTATTGAGATCCAAGAAATTAGCAGCTTACACAAATGACTTGGAGGATCTAGATGGTAAGCTGCTTCTTCTTTAGTTAAGCAAAGGCATTAATGTGGTATTAGCACAAGACATACCGAAGAAATTGGAGGCATTAGAGTCCAACTTTTAAGAATTGGAGGATGATTTAGAATTTGCCTTTAGATGTATGGTGAAAACAAGAGCTTCCATTCTTAATAACTTTACTCTGTAAGTACTACTTTTGTCATTGTACAATCATGTAAAAACTGGTTGTGTATAAAGTTCATATATAAAGATGAAAAACTAATGAAACATAAGCAAATATGGAGTTAAGTATCTTTCTTAAGAATTTCAATTTATGCTAGATCTTCATTTTGTGCCAAAGCATCTCTATCTCATGTATCCTTTGACTTCATTCATTTTCTTTACCTAGATGGTCATTAAAGGGAAGAGTGCTTTTCTAAAATAGACACGACTTATTGGTAAAATGAATTTGTTTTTTGGTACTATGCCCTAGAATTACTTCCAACTCTATGTCAAGTAAATGGATAAAGTCATATAATGCTTATCATGCCTTAAATCCAAAGAATATGGTCAACCCCCTTTATATTCCTATATTCCTACCTTAATGTAAATATGTAAGCTTAGTCTCTTATAGTCACTTGATTTTTAAGTCCCAGCGAATACTATATTACGAAGAGATACATATGGAAAACTTGAACATAAGCCTACAATTTACCAAATGCATCAAATGGATTCATTAAGATGAATTTATTTAATCCAAGTACACAATATAATCTAACAGTTAAAGAATCAGAATGGCATAAGTTGCACTTTAAGATGTGACAATATTGTAGCTTATTACCTATGACAGCTTAGGCGAATAATAGACCCATTAACTATGTAATACATATTCATATATCTTTTAAGGATTGGTATTGTAACCGTCTATTGGATACATTAATCGTCTCATATTGAATTTGTTACCAATTAATTTGTCATTAACAATTGAGTCTATTTATCCTAATTAGTATCCCGTTATACTGCTTAATCCACAAATATGATTCCCTTCCTTCTTGTTGACTTAATTAGACATGATTTCCTCATATTGATAGCCTACTAAGTTACCGCAGCAACCTTAACACTTAATCTAACCTCTTCATTCACGAAGAATGGACCACCGTACTTTTGTCCTTATTTGCCACTCATAAATCTAAATGGCCATGCATAAACAATATAAGCATTTTATAGCCAGTATTTGTTAATCAATTTTTAATTGCCTACCATGCACAAATAATAAACATCCAACATAATACTCACCTTTATTTTCACAAAAAGCCATTCTTGATCCTTAAAAAGGCTTAATTAGGTTGATAAGATAATGAAATAAATGCCTACCCACATTTTGATTTATGAAGAAGTTCAAGAAGAACTGCTTTTAAGGTATGAGTCAAAGTCCTCAAATTGATACCGTTGAACTCTCAAGTGTATTTAGAGTTTATGTTTGGATTTTGTTTGCTTCTTTTCATCATAAATATTCCAATTAATGGAATTCTTTTCCTTAGAAAAATTTAAATTGCTAGGTTCCATCCCTGATGCTCAACTTTGGGTTTATTTATTCTAGTCACATGGAAAGATTAATTGCCCCAAACCTAATTAGCTGGGTTGGTTCACTAAATACTTCACTTATTTTGTGTCAATTCTTTCGTTTAGAAAATGTGCCTCAAATTGATTGTCTCAAGATGTACCTAACTAAGAGTCCATGTATCCATAGTCACTTCGAAGAAATAGTTATCAGACTTGGAAAAATAATGTGTAACTAGTATATATGTGCACATGCATAGCGCATTCTTCTATATAGCACGTATTTCCTTGCTTCCTACATTCTTTTTCAAGTGTAATTCGTGATGATTCCGTATATTACACTTTCTCTAGTACTTTGTTTACAGGCTACCTAGGAAGCCTATTTAGTGTGCTAGATACTCGCGATCACTTAGTGCTATTTATATATTATTTTGCCCTTTATTATCTATTTTTGGGCCAATCTAAGCAATAGACTCCTTGTGTTTGTGTATATCACTGTCGTGGTATTTATGATTGTCTATTATCATGGTGGTTTAGTGCTATTTATATAATCTTGTGCCATCAATTATCTGTTTCCGACCGCTCTAACTAATAGATTTCTCGTGTTTGTGTATATTATTGCCATTGTATTTATTTATGACCGTCTAATATTATAGTGGCTTAGTGCTTTTTCTATAATCTTGTGCTGTACATTATCTGTTTCCAGCCAATCTAAGTAATAGACTTTTTAATTTTCTTTTATCCTTTTTTGTTTTTTCCTCCCCTCCCATCCAGTGAAATAAGGGATAGACTCCTTGTCGTTGTGTATATATTTTACCTTGATATTTATGACTCTGTTATATCACAGCGTGTTGTTTGTAGTTGCAATTAGGATAGATCCGATCTTAAAGCATTCACATTGTTAATATGTCACTCTTCGTAAGATTTTTTTAATAATTTTTTATTTTATAAATTCACATGCACGCATAACATGGTTTTTTTTTTTTTTTTGTTTATATTTCGCTGAATCCAATGCTCATCGAAATTACCCCCAAACCAAGCACGGTTAAGCGCAGGCTTCCATTTCTAGCAAAATACTAATTCAAATTGTCAATTCCAGCAAACAAACAAATCGAATGGTAATTCTACATTGATCTTTTCAATGAAAATAGGGGGAGATACGATATTTCCTAATTTATATAATTTACCAGCCAGTGGATAAAAGAATATCTCCTAAGACTAGAGAGCCTCTTTATATACCTTAATAGCCCGACATTTTATGCATCAAAAGTAACAAATTCATGAGATTATATACCAAAAATTAGTGGCACCATTCAAGAAAATTGCTTCTGTTTTCATAGGGATTGTATTTTGCAATTCATCAAGAAGTTAGTGGAGTTCCATATAACATAGTGAACTACATATGCAATAGAAATACATACGACATTCATGGTCCCATTGCTGCTGGTGTAGAATCTGTTCTTAAAGACTTGAAGGACTACACTCCGATCCTAGGAAATGACTTTCACTGTAATTATTTTGACCCCATTGGAATTCATGTCTATGGCCATGGAACCTGCAACGGAGCACTTTCCCCCATCGACTGCGGCGCGTGTATACTTTCTGCTGTAAACCATTCATTCAGTTTGTCCCTTAAGTATTGGGGCACAATTACAGCTTACGGATTGCAGAATTAGGTATGAATTATACCATTTCTCTGAGTAATGATTTAAGCGATTATGTTTCAAAAGATCTCCATTTTAAAAAAGTATTTATGAGAAGTGATACGCTATGTGAATTGTTCAGAACATTAAGTATGAGTAAATAGAAATTTGATACAAAAAGGTTTCTGTAAACTACTTATAATAGTTTTCTGGTGTATTAAATCTAAAATAAAGTTTTTCCATCATTTTAAATTGAGGTGCAAGCAAAAAAAATACCTTTACTTTGGGCCAGTCAACTGGAAATATACCAAATATAAGGTCCCCAATCTTATAAAAGCCTCAAAACTATTACGTCGCTTGAGATTTTCTGGTTCCAAGTTATGTGAGTGTTCAAAAAGGTCACCGCTGCATCATCTTTTTTTTTTTATATTAATAAGACCATCTTTTATTCTTTTCTTTTGAAACAAGAGAAGGCTTATCTTTTCACTTAAAACCAAGGTTTGACGCACTAGATCTCCAGTTCAATTTTTTTTAGTGATATTTACGGTGAGTAAGACAAGATAGGAGCCTAATTGGCCTAACTATGTGTGGATGGGTAGAAACCATGAAAATTTAAGAATATTAGTGAAAATCAATGAAAACCATGTGTTTGGCTATCAATGAGAAGTGAAAATCAAATAAAGGAATGGAAATGAGTTGGACTATTTCCACTCTCTAGTGACTTTCTATTTTTGTTTCTCTCCAACGAAAGAAATAGGTGGAAAGTTTAAGAAATCACAAAGATACCTTTAAAACAAGTCTCATCATATGTTTTGAGAGGTAACATCATTATTTTGTTTTTTTCATCAACCAAAAATGCAAAATTATATTCATATTATAATAAATAGTTTCAAGAGCTCTTTTCATATATAGTTCTACAATTATCATGCATTTCATAATTAGGTTTCTTCAATTTACAAGCTCATTTAATTTTTGAAAATTAATCTTTTCTTCCATTTTTGTTAATGTCATTAATTTAGTAATCGATATAGTACATTCATGATTAACTCCAATGATTCTTCAATCATATTATATTATATAGTTTCAAAAGTTCTTTCCTTTTTTATTTCATTATTTTTAATAAATTTTGATAATTCTTTTGTCATATGATAATGCCATTTCATAATTATTTTCCATATCTATGCCTATAAATAGGTCCACATTCTCTTCATTTCTCTTCATTCTTCTCCTTTTCCTTTCATAATCAACCCTCTTCATTGTTTTATAAGTTGGAGCTTCACCTTCTTCTTTGATTCAAGTTACAAGTTTCAATTTCACTTATTTCTAGACACATTGATTTTATTTTATTTTCATCTATATTTCTTGAGTAGCTTATATTTATACTAGCGGATACCACACCTGCGTTATGGTTGCTAAAAAATAATAAATGATTGAGTAAAATAATTTGTTGAAAAAAAAATCAATAAATCACATATAGAAATACTTATAAAAATAATTTTTTTCCTTTTCCTCTTGAATGAAGAATAGGCATATGTACTAATTGATAGTTTCATTAAATTTTATATCAATTATTACGAAAAATTTATTAAGAAAGTTTTACATATAAATGTTTTTCCTTAATATAATAAATAATAAATAGATAGAGAAGTTTTAAGTGACTATGAATGTATATGATTTTAAATTTGCATGAAAGTTAAAAGTTGTATGGTATATGTGCAGGATGTAGAAGTGAGATTGGAGTTGGGAGTGGAAAAGTTGAGGTGACTATGATTTAGGTCATTAGGAAAATGGAATGAGAAATTATGGAAAATGATAAATTTACCCATATTAATATATATATATATATATAGTATTTTTAGTGTTAATTTTTTTGTTATATAATTTTAAACTAAAAGTCCAAATACTAATTTTATAGGGAGCATTTACTTAAAACCTTTCCACTTTTAATAATATAGATATATATATTTTTGGTTATATCGATGAAGATGGAATAGGAAATGGATCCAAATTGGGCTTTACAAACCATAGAAGCAAAACGATTGATAGTACATTTTATAAAGGTGGTTTCAACTATTTAAATTTCATAGTTAAATAAGTTTAGAGCTATATAAATTACGTTTTGATACTATAAAATTGATGTATTCTATCATTAAAGTTAGTAACATTGAATTCCCTTATAATATTTGAGTTATATGGATTCAATTGTAATACTATATGAATCCATTGCAATTTTAACTATTTTTTTTTTTCAATTTCATGTTCTTTGTTATAATCATAGAGCTATATGAATTAAGTTGTCATACCATATGACTCCGTTGTAATTTTAATTATTCTTTCAATTTCATATTGTATTTAAAATTATTTTATCAATGTAAAATTAAATTTAAATGAGCATAATTTTAATTCATTGTTTTTAGCTTACTTCATTTGGTGGGAGGTTTCATCTATTCAACATATTTTTATGCCATCCACCATTACAATAAAAATATTCTAAACATAGTTACTTTTGAAAGAAAAATTGATACATACTTGTAGCAAACTTTGAATTTTTTTTTTTATAATTGTTATATAAAAGGATACTATTAATGTTTTGGATTGTTAATAAAGAAACGAACTTGAAGTAAAAATAATTTATTAATTAATTAATGTTTGAATTTCACATTTATGACATAATTACTTTTTATCCACATATTTTTTTTTCTTTCTTCTTCGGTATTAAATTGCACAAGGGCCTTTTGGCATCTCTTCTATATTTCCAAAATTTCCCTTTTAATATATTAGTATTTCATGAAGTTTACTCTTTGTAACTTTTAAATACATGCTTTTTATGTTATTTCACAAGGATTATAACTATAAATTATCTTTATTCACCTCTTACACAAAAAATGAGTACTTATATGTATAGTATCTTTTACATTTTTCACCATTATTGTTTTGTGTTGTTTGCCATTTATTATTACTTTTATTACTAGTTTTCTATTGTTTCTAAAATACATTTAAATCATTACATTATTGTACTAAACTTTACATGAAGAGTACATAATGTTTTTGTGACTTCTCTCTATTGTATTATATATTCTCTATTCAATAAATTAATAGAAATCATGCTTGAATGTTTTTACATTATCTATTTTAAGTATCTAATTATGCATTTCCTTAAGGATATATCACATCTTTTAGTATCAATATTTGTATTATTATTATCACTTTGAATCACATTAAAGAGACGTAAAAATGAAGAATTTGCAATGATTTAAAATGTGGAACTACTATGTGACAAAGTTATTAGTGGATAAGAGTAAAGGATGGAAGTTAATGTTTCCTTTTGTAGAAAGTTAGATATGTGAATAACTTTTATAAAGAGATAATTAATGAAGATATGAATTAATGTAATTTAGAGGTACTTAATATCACTATATATACAACCCTCTTTTGCTATTATACATATTCTGCATTTGATAAGCCATTTCTTTTTAGGTTTTTTACCAAGTATTTTAGAAATAATATGCAATACATTTTGTGCTTATCTATATCGGCCATATTATCATTTTCAATTAAATCAAAAGCTATAAAATAAAAAATTTTGAATAATTCAATGTATTGATGGTATATGAAAAAGTTGATAAAAGAAAATCATTCAAACTCCTTATATCTCCTTTATAGAAAAAAAAAATGCTTCTTATATCTCACCATTCTAGGTTACACGTGCAATGAATTATTCAATTTAAAAAATTATGAGAAAAACACACACACACATACACAATAATTACAAAATTTTATTACCTATAAGGTATCATTTTTAAACAAACAATTAAAGAATGAATTTCTTTTTGCCATTTTTTTTTTGGGTTGAAAGATAAATACATAAAAAGTAAGGTCAAAATTCAAGTAAATTCTTACTTTATGGAATGTTGAGTTTATGGAAAGCAATAGATACAATGAGATGATCACTAAAGATAGTAATTAATGTACTAAGGTATACTTAATGTCTTTTTAACCCCCCTCTTACCAATTTCATATATTTTACCTTCAATAAATTATTCTCTGTTTTTCTTTTCTTTTTATGTATTTCATATTTCATATATCTCATTATTTATTTAATTGCAAGAAGTATCATAGATTTTCTTTTTATTATTCATATCTATCTTATTGTCATTTTCAACAAACAGATATAAAAATAAAATTTAGAATAGTTAAACACAACTATAGTGCTATGATATGGGAAGGTTAATCCTACTAAATCTGTAACACTTTGCATATTGTAAAAACCTTTTTGTTATTATATTATAATTTGCAAAGAGAAAACTAAGGGGTATATAAATTGAAATTTTCTTCCTTCTTCTTTCTTTGTTTTTTTTTTTTTAATTAAGACACTTTTTTTTTGGGCTAACTATAAGAGAGGGGATTCAAACCTTAATCTATCCCGTTGGGAAATCAATGACGATGTCACTAGACTACAAAGGCCTTGATAGTAAGATACATTATTAAAAACAACAAAATCTTGAAATTGAAATTAAGAAAGAACTAATCAATAAAATTAAAAGTAATATGATATGAAATATTAATTAAACAAATTTATATAAATATGGTATGAGAAAGGCTAGAATTTAGATAGTTTCTCATTTTATATAAAGTTTAATTTATGAAAGTTAATCAATGTAATCTTTATGGATAGATAATTCATAGAGATAAAAACAACATCTCATCACTATAGAGATTTGAAAGTGTTAGTGTTTTATATGTCTTAAAGTAAATTCAAATAAGTAATAGTTAGGTTAGTAGGCAAAATAAAATCACAAAATTTAAAAAGGTAAAAATAAAAGAATGAAAATAGGAATTAAGAACAATCAAAAGATGATTATATAGAGCGGAATTAACATTTCATCATTATAGCAATTTAATAATGTCAACGTTTCACCAAAGCCATCATAGTCTAATGGCATTATGACTACTCTCTTATTGGGATAGGTTAAGGTTCGATTGGCAAAAAAAAAAAAAAAATCAACATTTCTATGTTTCTAAGAAAAATTGGAGGGTCAATGATTTCTCAAAGAAAAAAAAAGAAACAATAGAAGCATGAAAATAAGAAATAAGAACAACCAAGATATAATCAATAGAGATGGGAATTAATATTTTATTAATATAAAATTTTAAAATATAGATGTATATATGTTTATTGTCTTTAAGGGAATTTAAGGAGAAATAATTCCTCAAAATTAAATGGGAAATAAAAGCATACAAATTGGAATTGAGAACAACTAAATAGTGAAAATAATAATTATAAATGTAAAAGTGAATAATTAATTATAAAAATATTATGTTTCAATGAAATTTAGCTCATTGACATTCAAATGCTAGAAAAATGACTTAATGCTATGATATGAAAGTCTGATGAGATGATTAAAGAATTCTTTAGTTTTATATGAAAAAGTTGAGATGATAAAAGATAGCGAATCATTATTTGATAGAGATATATGAAATATATAATATGGCTTATACATGATTTAGAATATAAAATGTTTCTATTTTATATGACTATTTAATTATTTAATTCATAAATACTTATATTTTTCATTTTGTCATTTTGATCTTATTACTACTAAAGATTCTTTTTAATCCATATATAAAACACATGCCCTTTACATTAAAATTGATACTTATATATGATGGAGTGTCGATGTTTATATGATGGATAACTTTTGTTACTTAATATGAAATAGCATAAAATTTTCACTTATTTATAGTATCATTGATGTATTTCTATAATTTATTTCATCAAATCATATCATATTATAATATATAGTTTCAAATATTCTTTCCTTACTTATATTCTACCATTTTATTATATCGCAAATGTATTTGCATAATTTTTTTTTTTCAAATAGTATCATATCATATAATGATACATAATTTCGAAGCTCTTTTCTTTTGTCTATTCTATTTTTTTTATGATATCATTAATGCATTTTTATAATTTTTTTGGTCTAATTTAATATTATTTTGAAAGCTCTTATCTTTTCAACATTCTAGATTGCTTAAATAATTTTGAAATTGGATATTACTTAGTAATTCATTTTATGTCAGTGCTTATGTGAAAATTATATATATTATATATAATTGGGTAATAAAAACACGTTCTTGTGTTTCTATATATAACAAGTCATTTGTTTTCCCAACCTTAAATTACTCACATAATTTTGTAATTTTTTTTAATAATATATAAGGTCATTAAATTATTTTTACTTTAGTTTTTTAAAGAAAAAATATAATTATTATTTAAGCTTTTATTTGAACTTTGAGAAGACTATTTAGCTAGTTTATAATAATTGTAAAATTTATATTTACATTTTCCTTTCTTTTCTTTTTTACTAGTTTCTTTCCATTTCCACTTAACTTAAAACTTGCCAAATCATGATGTAAAGTTTAGTGACCAAATTGATTCAAGATAATTGCAAAGTAAATGTTTGTACTTTTAAGTTTTGACAACTTAATATCTAAACTTTTATTTATTTATTTTTACAATATAGTGTGTACATTTTCTATTAGGTTGTAGTTCAATGTCTATTTTTTTTTTCCTACTTAATTGCAATTTAGTATCCATGTACTTTCAATTAGATTGGCCATTTGGTATTTAAATTTTTATTAAATTATAATCAAATTGAAACTAAATGCTAAATTGTAAAAAACATAAGCATAGACACTATATTGTCAAAAACTCAAAAAATATAGACACTTATAACTAAGGCTAGGAATGAGCCTAGCTAAATCAAGCATTTGAAGATTCATGCTTGACTAGTTTAAAAATGATCGAACTTGAGCTGAGCTAAGCTTGCTAAATTGGAAAATTATAAGTTTGAACTCAAAATTGTTAAAGAATCTGAAAGTTTATGTAAACAAACTTAAACTCGAGCTCAAGCTTGAATCAATGCTTAAAATTAACTAATAATTTTCAAAATATACTTTTTAAAAATAAATTTCTAATTATATTAGTCATATTCTTATATTATATATTTTAATATAATGTGATCTTTTATATAACTTATCTGTGTGTAAGTCTATTTACATGTCTACTCACGAAAGTTATTAACAATATAAACGAGTTCACTTGCGAGTCTAAACAAAAATTCGAACTCAGTTTATATAAACAAACGTGTTTCGTTTTGAGTTCAAATTTTATTTATTTATAAATTAAGCTTAAATAGCTCACAAGCGGTTCAACTCATTTACGACCATATGTATTTATCCCTATCAATTGAGATGGAAAAGTTGCAAGTTCCATTTTGGTAATCTGCTATGCTCTTAATAACAAATATAAAATACCCAAGCTAAATATCTAAATAAGCCATTGTCAGACTATGAGTGCCATCTTAATTGATTTCCAGGAAGATTCCAATTTCCAAGTTTGTTGTAATGGTTTGTCATGGCTTGCATCAGCAAATTTCAAGGGGCTAATTGATGTTCAAGCTCTCCAACAACTGTAGACTAAGTCAAATGGAGGACAACCCATTCATGCTCATCCATGATGCATGGGGACTTGATTTATAATTTATAGATTCCAGACAAGACCCTCGTGCGCATCTCTAGCAGCATCTAGATTGTATCTAATTAATTTTAAGTAAGATTGCGAATACACACCCCTCTACTGCTATGCGCAAACAAACCCCTTTAAATTCACGGACATAAATCTTAATTTTCATTTTTTCTGAAAATACACAAATGGCATCTAAACCCTTACGAAAACTCAAGAACGGTACTTCTTACCATAATTTTGTAGACTATTGACCGCCTAATGGATGTGTACGTATTTTCAAATGCTATGGAAATCGACGGTGTCCTCTCACAGATTTAATACAGCATTATAGATTTTGCTTCTTGGTCACATGTCAGCGCCCAGCCTAAATGATCTGTCATCAGATGCCAGTCTCTGAGTGTTTCCCTGCAACATGTCAGAATATTTCCGAGACCACTTGAACAACTTCCGTGTGTTTAATTAAGGCTTTCAACTCGAATCCTGATTCTCATCCTATAAGAAAAAATAATGTTGGACGTTACAACATAAGCCTCTGAAACGGGAAAAATCCTGTGTTCCATGTTATTTAAGTTGAAAAACCGCCCATTGCATTCAATTTTCCACCTACTTGTCCGGGGACCATCCATGGCTGCAAGGCACTCGTGCGGATTCTTTCTTCATCAGATTCCGATTTCTTAATCTTCAACTGCTGCAAGTTGCTAACGATGGGATAATAATAATAATCAGTTTTGTCGGGATTCCGAAAACATGACAACTCATGAAGGCAACAAACGTCTGATATGTATGATAATCTCACCATCTATATAATGAACGGAACGAGGGTTGTGTCTTCAACAAAACAATCCTCCTGAATTTATTGGCATAAACAAAGGGAGATAACCCTTCTAGCAAAATAGAGATGGCTTTAGTTACTAACATTACGAAACCTACCTCTCATGTTCGTTCAACGAGTTTGCCATCAGCAAATCATCCTCTAACTGCCTCACTTGAGGACCATTTGACAAGGTTGAGGATCTCAGATGAAGCATCTACATCGATTAGCCACAAATTGCATAGCCTTAAAGATCTTCACGAGTCTGTTGTCGATTGGCTTCAACTTCCCATCTCTCAACAATCCCTCTTTCATTCACAACAGACTGGATGTGTGGATGAATTGTTGGATGGATCTTTGAGGCTCTTGGATGTTTGTGGAATGGCTAAAGATGTATTCTCTCAGACGAAGGCCTTCATGCAAGAACTGGAGTCCTCTTTACGCAGAAAAAGAGGCGATCCTTGCATAGCTAATGACATCCGAACTTACTTGAAATGTAGAAAAAACCTGAAGAAAGTCATTGAAAGGTTGATTGGAGATTTGGATAAGATGAAGCAGAAGCATACCCTTTCGTCGAATCAAGAAGTGAATGGAACCGAGGCACTTGACGTACTAAAGGAAGTAGAACATATCAGTGTGAAGGTTTTCGAGTCCCTTCTATCCATGATTTCCTCAAGAAACGCAAGGACGAAGCTAGGTGGTTGGAGCATGGTCTCAAAACTATTGAGATCCAAGAAATTAGCAGCTAACACAAATGACTTGGAGGATCTAGATGAAGAGCTGCTTCTTCTCAGGTCAAGCAAAGGCATTAATGCGGTACTAGCACAAGACATACCGAAGAAACTGGAGGCGTTAGAGTCTTGCTTTCAAGAATTGGAGGATGATTTGGAATCTGTCTTCAGACGTATGGTGAAAACAAGAGCTTCCATTCTTAATTATCTTACTCTGTAAGCAATACTTTTGTTGCTATACGACCATGTAAACACTAGCTGAGTCTGAAGCTTGTACATAAAGATGAAAAGCTAATGACACTTAAGCAAATTCGGAATCAAGTATCTTCTTTCTCAAAAATTTCAATTTTGTGCCAGATGTTCTTTTTGTGCTTAGGCATATCCGTCTCCTCTAATTTTAGAGTTATGTTTATGTTCTTTTGATCGACGTTAAAGGGAAGATCGGTCGCCTGAGATAGTAACACGAAATTTTGGTAAATATCCTGGTCCTCTGACCTAGAATTTATCCTATGGAGACTTGTATCTCTCATAACATTGCGTTGGTCCATTGAGAAGACAATCCCTCGATGGTAAAGCCATTAATGCAATGGATGGCTGAATGCAAAATTACTTCCACTCTAAGTCATGTAGATAAATCAATTTATATAATGCCTGTCACGCTCCAAACCTAAAAGGTATTGGTTATTCTATGCCTCATATTCTTGCCTGAATAAAAATATATAATGCTCGTCTCCTATGCTCTCCCAGTCTTCTAACTCCCTGCAAATACCATAATATACTATGCACACATACAAATGAAAGACTTGTGCAAAACCCTATAATTTACTAAATGCATCAATCACATTCATTAATATATATATATATATATATATCCAAACACATACCACAATCTTAAAATTTCAAGATTTGGAACAACATAATTCGATTTTCAAATACTTGAACCATGATGATTCAACAAAATTTCAAACTAAGTCCAAAGGTTCCTAAGTAAGGATTATTTAATCATCTCTTATTGTATGAATAGATATATATAATGACTTAAAATCCAGTGAAAATTTTGTCTTTTGATCAAAATAAAAAAGTGGTTTTTCTTTTAAAAAAAAAAAAACAAGAAGATAAATCTTTCTTGTTTCACTAAACCTCAAAATGATAGGCCAGAAAATTTTTTTCAGTCTTCCAATGTCGATAGGTTGATTGTTTCGCTTTGTATCTTGCAAGAGGAAAATAGATCTCTAGGTGCTCCTTTTTGCATTCTTACAATAACTAAAAAGTGTATCATACCTAAATCTAACCTAGGCTTGCAATGGTCGAGGAATCAAAACCAAAAAAAAAAGAATTCTAATTATAAGACATCTAATGAAACTATCTCTTGAACTAAGATCACATTCAAAGAGACATATATCAAATATCTTAAGTTTCCTTTTATATTCTCTAAGGATGATAATATCTCAATTTATTGATAACCTAAGCCAGACCCATCAACCGCATAACAATATATCCACATATCTTCTAACAGTTGATTTTGTTATTGTCTACCAAACATACAAATCATTACATACTAAGTTGTTCTAATCAATATCTCATTCCATTGATTAATCTATGATTGTAACTTCTTTCCTACTTATTAATCTAATTAAACATGATTCCCCCATAGACTCATTAGGTCATTATAACTACTTTAGCACTTAATTTAACCACTTCATAAAGAAGTATAGGACCACCATAATTTTGTCCATGGCTACCACTCATGTGTCAAAATGCCAAGCAAGAATAACAAAAATATTTTGTAGTCTAATATTTGTTAATCAATTTTCAACTAGCCTACCCTGCACAAATAACAAACATACAACATAGTACTCACCTTTGTTTTCTTGAAAAGCCATTCATGATCCTTTGAGTCCAAACTTCTTAGTAACAATAAATTACTTAATCAAAATTGTAAACTTATTTTAATACATCTCATTCTCATTTCCAAGTTCTTCATATATCAACCTTAATTAATTGTTCAAATGTTATGTTCTTAAATTCTAGGATTACTCTTACAAATTTAATTATGTGTTTGGTAGGTAAGACTGCTAGTTTACGAAATTGCTATTATTGCGGAATTAAGAATTGCAATTCTTTATGAGACCAAATGAATAGCTATTTTTGGATAATTTTTAATATATTTCCAAGTCAAGCAAAGACGCTATCAATAAATAGCTATTATTTCTTTTTTATACTCCTTGAAAATGACAATTTTATTCATGTTTTATTCCATTTCACAAACCAAGCATGCCAATATGGTTTCATATTTTCTCCCTTCTAAATATGTGATGTCCTCATCGCATCACCTTCTGGTTAGGCTTAGTCTTTTCCTTTTTTCTATGTGGTTCATTATAGGGCCCCTTACCAAGAAGTCTCACCATTTTACAATCTTGCCAAGAACCACACTTTGCAAAAGACTCACAACTTTAGTTAATAGCCTAGGGTTTTTTATCCACTTAGCCTAAAAGTTCGTAACTAGTATTGGCTTACTATATTACCTTGGCATTATCAACCACCATCATTCATCTCTCATAATCTATAGAAATTTTACAATCACTTCAGTATTACAATGCATTTGTAACGTCTCAAACCTGTGAAAGTCAATAGTGAAGCTAATAAGTAACTAAAGAGCTTTTTAATCTATTTGGTCATAAAGATTTAAACTAGTAAGGACTTAATATTCACTAAATTGGCCTTATGAACCATAGCTATTTCTCTCCCATAAACTATATAGAATATACAATAACTTTAAACATCATAATCTTTCCCCCTAAAACATACAATGTCCTTGTTGCATTGTCTTATGATTAGGTTTAGTCTTTTTCCCCATTGTACTCAATCTTATTCATTCTCACTACCAATATTCCTAGAGACTTCGCCATCCTATAAGTTTGGAAGGAGCCATACCTTGCTTAGGCTTTGCTTAATGATACTCCTTATTATCATTGAATTGGCTCTTCAAGTTAGTTACCATAGTTCCACTAACCTTAATATAGGTTTTCCCTTGAATTATATACTTATTCATATAGGTTTCAACTTTTGACATCACTTGAAATGACTCTACAACTCTATAATAGAGGTGTTATTTGCTTTGGTGTAATATTCCCTACTGGTTTTTCTTTCGTATAATTGCTTCCTTAAAGCCCCTCTCTTGCGATTTCTTGCAATTTCTCATCACTAAACACATATACACTTCAAGTTCTAACAAGCTTGAGGCCACTATATTAAAAGGCATCTCATCATATTGACACACATGTTTAGGGCCATACTATTTTAGAAGGACTCTAAAGGTGGCCTCCACAGGTCCAAAGGATGAACCTACTTGTAACTTTTTTCATTGAATGAGTTTAAAAGGTGGTTATAATAGTATGCAATTTGTCCGCTCCATAAATAGGTTAACTGCTCTAATGCAATTTGTAATGTTCAAATTCATTGGTAGTTGATAATAAAGCTAACATGTGACTAATTGGAGGAAAAAATCAATAGGAGTGAGATGTTATGTGTTATACTTGGTGGTAAATAAAATCATGAAAGTTCGAAATTTTACCCATCATGTTAAGATATTTATTGTGAGTAGTTATAAGTACCTTCACATGTCAAGCTTTTATTCTTTTCTTAGATACTTGTTGCTATCCACATGGCGTATCACTTCTCATGAAACACGTCTCCGTAGACTTTTTTCCATCTAAATTCCTATTGGACCACCTCTTTGGATCAGGTCAGTCATCGCATGTGGCATGCCATCCAACTTCTTCCTTCGTTTGCCTTTGAATTGTACACCTACAGCTATGGGACTGGCTCTGATGCAAGTTGTAATGTCTCAACTCAATGGTAGTTAATAGGTGATTGATGGGCCTTATTTGTTCACTTACCCTAAGATCACCTAACTGTTATTAACTTAGTAATTACTACTTTGTCTTATAATCCACCACCATTTATCCCTTATACATCCCTTGAAGCATGACAACGTGGCATAATAAAGAGAAAAAAGTGTATAAGCATAGTGATAACAAAAATATGGAAAGAAGTGGAATCTCGAAGCTCAAATTTGCCACATCTTATGTGCTTGCAAGCAGAGAGCACAACCTGGCATCTTTAACTCGTGCATCTTGTCTCACCTTATTAGTCCACTAAACAGAAAACACCCACCAACAGCATTTTAACAACTCTCTTCTCTTCCCCTAGCATGTTGTAAATGGAAGGTTCCATTGGATTTCATTTACATCGGAATTGTTTATCTCCTAGTTTTGTCTCATCCTGTCTTCTTTACTTGGAAACATCCTTTCCATGTGTAGATTCATAGTCAGCTCATAAGCTTCATTCGTAACTCTTACTTGCTTGCTTGTGTGTCTTTTAATGTCATCTCAAAAAATAAAAATAAAAATAGAACTATGATTGTCAGCTTCTATTAGACATAATTATGCACCATAATGGCGCACGTTCACTCTTAATCGATTATGACCATACTTAATTATTTAGTCTACTTCCACCAATATTTCCTCTCTAAAAGCTGGAAACCAAAGCCTCAATTTTTGTAGTACCATGGTTTTGATCTCTAATGTAAAGTTTAAGTCCCTCGGTTAGGAATCCTGTGTTCCATGTGATCAAATCGAAACAGCCCTGTTATCCATCTATCCGTCTAGGGACCATGGCTCCAAGACACACGTACGAATTATTCATTCATCAGATTCTGATTATTTGATAATCCAACTGCTACAGATTATAATGTGTTATTACAATAATCACTTCAGTTGAACATATGAAAACATGACAACTAATGAAGGCAGGATAGTTTAATAATCTTAGCATCTATATAATGGGTGTGATGAGGACTTGTGTTCAACATCTTTCTGCTAGAGTTTGAATAAAACATACTACCTAAGCAAAACAAGAATGGCTTTTGCTTCTGCCATTGCAAAATCTACTTCTCATGTTCGTTCAAGAAGTCTGCCATCAGCGGACCATCCACAAACAACCACACTTGAGGACCATTTGAAAAGGTTAAGGACCTTAGACAAAGCATCTACGTTGATTTGCCACAAATTGAGTGGCCTTAAAGATTTGTACGAGAGGGTTGATGATTGGCTACAAATTCCTCTTAATCAACAACCCCTCTTTCACTCACAACAGCATGAATTCGTGGATGATGTGTTGGATAAATCTTTGAGGCTCTTGGATGTTTGTGGAACAACCAGAGATGTGTTCTCGCAGATAAAGTCTTCTATGCAAGAGCTAGAATCGTCTTTACGCAGAAAAAGAGACGATTCTTGCTCAAAAAGTGATGTCCAAGCCCACTTGAAATCTAGAAAGAACCTAAAGAAAGTCACCGAAAGGTCAATTGCAGATTTGAAGAAGATGAAGCAGCCCACCCTTTCACCGCCAAGTGAAGATGTAAAGGGAACCGATGCACTTGATGTGCTAAGGGAAGTGCAGCATTTCACCATAATAGCGTTTGAGTCCCTGTTATCCGTCGTTTGCCAGAAAAATATAGGAACAAGCAAGTGGCTTGTCCATGGTTACAAAACTATTGCGATCCAAGAAATCAGCAGCCTATGCAAATCAACTGGAGGATCCAGATGCTGATCTGCTTATTCTTTGGTCAAACAAAGACATCAATGCGGTACAGGTGCAAAACATACTGAAGAGACTAGAGGCACTTGAATCTACCTTTCAGGAACTGGAAGATAATTGGGAATCTGTATTTAGATGTATGGTGAAAGCAAGGGTTTCCGTCCTCAATATCTTTACACTGTAAATGACAGTTTTGTTCACTATACTACTTTGTATCACACGATCCAGAATGTAGAATTCTTGTGTACAGCAAAGAAAAGTATACGAAGCATTAGCAAGTTATAGCACATTTTGAGGCAATTTTCTTCAACAAGAACCTTAGCTTGTGCCTTTTTCAATTTTCACCGGCTGAATTTTTCCTTACCAAAATTAAAGCCTAATTTTCCCGTTTTACTAGGAAGTTTCACTTTGATTTTATACATTAACGGCATGGGATACAATCAAGCGTGGTGTGGTTGGTGCAATAGTAAATACACATGAACTTGAGGTGAAATCATTTTGTTGTCATCGGCACATCGCCCAAGACTCATCTCATGGACTTCAGGTAATATCTCTCTCCATAATTCATTACAGAACAGATAATTGACTTTCATCTTTTCTAACATTGCTCTACAAGACAAATTGTTTCTATCACTGTCGATCTTTGCTTTGAGAATCTCCTGAGATCTAAGTGTGGAAGGCACAAGGAATAAGTGCAGCAATGCCCCTGCAAAATTTTCCAGCCAAGTAGACATGTTCATACGATGCCACTACAGGATTTCCTGAATCTGTTGTAAGTAGTAGGATCAAGCAATCAGAAACCAGAGGACTCATCAGAATGCATCTTTCAGCATTTGGCAAAAACAAGTAGCCTTTCTCATAATTTCTAATCGCATCATTGCTTCTTTCTCCGGCATGGAGCTCAATTGTCGTAACCTCCACAAAACATGGTTAGACCACTCTACTGAACCTTCGCTATTTTCCAGCATATAGCTAAAAAATCACTGAGATTCGAATACTGTACAGGCAATATATACGTAACAACCTGATCTTTCTGAATTTTCACTTCTCCTCAAACTATATTATAGACATTGAGGTTGCCCAGGTGATGCTCATTTCATTATCATGTTGGTTCTCATTTGCATGTAGGATAAGATGTCAAGATATGTTTAAGCAGAGGGATCGTTTAATTTATAAATGTTATGTTAATAAAGAATTTGACATTTTGATGCAACTAGCGCGTTTGGAATGGTTGATTTACCAGACAGAAAATGAAATTATCAGATGCAATAGTAGTCGTATGCCATACAATTGCAGCAATAGCTAATTGCGATTACTAAAAGAAATATCAGGTCATAACAATCTAGATAATATTTTTCTTCACATCCCTTGCACGTATATCAGATTTTCTTTCCTTATTTCGAGTTGGTTTGCAGCCTAGTGTACGATCTTGATGGTATCCACCCAAAATTAGATTAAGCATAAAAAATATCTTATTTTCTGCATTAGACTCTTAATCGTAATTTTTTTAAGGTTTTAACTTTGACGAAGAGGGAAATGTTTGACAGAATTAATTTGTAATATATCATCAGAGATGCCATCGTCCACAATATGCAAGATGTCAAAGGGCTAGCAGCAGTTATATTGGGAGCTGAAGCTCTTCAATATTTTGAAAAATCATATTGTACATTTAGCTAGTATGTAGAACATAATTTAGTAAGATTGTGTGCTAACTAGCTAACTTTGGTAAATTTTTCTTTAGTTTTCTTTGGTAAGGTTATAATAATTTTACATTATAGATTTATTGTTATGATATTAGATTCAAGGTATACCTCACAGACAATGGAAGCCTAGACTGTACGGAGTCTAAAAGTTAAAGATTTGGTGCCGACTTTATATTAATTACTTGACGCTCTAATCAGTAGAAAGAAAACTATTCAACATAAAGAAAATTGAAGTGAAATGTACCAATGGATCCTGGGTCCAAAAACTATATCAAGCAGTCACAAACTGAAAGTTCATCCATACTACAAATTGCCTTTGCATTACGAGCGTATTATTAATGATGTTGAGCCTGTCTTTTGAGCTTATTATGTGAAAATATTGGTATGCGTTTATCGTTTAGCATGTCATTTTTACATGTGTTTTGGAGCTTTCATGGAAATGTTGGAAGATATTAAGCAAAAATTTTGAATCCCACTGCAACATTTACATGTCTTGTAGTGAGAAGGAAAGGTATCTAAGTACAGTTGTGTCCGATCTAAGAACATGGAAACAGGCAGAATTCCTAAAATCTTGTTTGCTACATCTTGTGTGCTTGCAAGCAGGGAGCACAGCCTGGCATCTTACACTCATGCATAAGGATCACGGCTGGACTTTTTGTTTCCTAGTTTTGTCGTGTCTTCTTTACTTAAAAGGGACATTTCCTGCCTTTAAGCTCTTACATCCCACAGAAAGTGTTAGCTATCTGTTTATGCTGGTAAACAACATATGTCAATTTGAATTTGGCGAAAGATAATTTGAAGGTCAGTTGTGTTGCAACTTTACCTCGATTCTCAAGGACTTCGTAAAAAGGAAATCTAAAATGTACTGCTTTAATTGAACAAACTCATCAGAATATTTTACTGAGTACACAATCAATCTCTCTATGTCATCTTAAGAAACAAAAATAAAATGGAAATTGTCATCTCATATCAGAGATATTAATGCACCTTAATGACACGCATTCACTCTTAATCTATTACAAGCATACTTAATTATTCAGTGTACTTCCATCAAAATTGCTTTTTGGCTAGCGGGAAGCAGTTTTGCCAGACAGCTTTGAGAAACCAATACCTCAATCATTGTAATATAGCGGTTTTGATCTCCATGTTGGAAAATTTCAATCTCAATTGGGAATCCTGTGTACCATATGATTTCGTTGAAACTGCCTATTGAATTTATTGCTGTCCATCTATCTGTCTGGGGACCATAGCTGCAAAGCACTTGTTAAATTATTTATCAGATTCTGTTTTTTGATATTCAATTTGCTACAAATGGTTAGCGTGTTAATATAATAATCGGTTCTGTTGAACATATGAAAACAGACAACTAATGAAGGCTGGACAGCTCAATAATCTTAGCATCTATATAATGAGTGTGATGAGGAGTTGTGTTCAACATCTCCCTCCTTGAGTTCGACACAAATAACATACTATCTAAGCAAAACAGAGATGGCTTTTGCTTCTGCCATTGAAAAATCTACTTCTCATGTTCGCTCAACAAGTCTGCCATCAACTGATCATCCACTAACTACCACACTCGAGGACCATTTGAAAAGATTAAGGACCTCAGAAGAAGCATCTACATCGATTTGCCACAAATTGAGTGGCCTTAAAGATTTGTACGAGTGGGTTGATGATTGGCTTCAACTTCCTCTGAATCAACAACCTCTCTTTCACTCGCAACACCATGAATGCATGGATGATGTGTTGGATAGATCTATGAGGCTCTTGGATGTGTGTGGAACCGCCAGAGATGTGTTCTTGCAGATAAAGTCTTCTATGCAAGAGCTAGAATCGTCTTTACGCAGAAAAAGAGACAATTCTTGCTCAGCAAGTGATGTCCCAGCCTACTTGAAATCTAGAAAGAACCTAAAGAAAGTCATCAAAAGGTCAATTGGAGATATAAAGAAGATGAAGCAGCCTACCCTTTTGCCTTCAAGTGCTGACGGGAAGGGAACCGATGCACTTGACGTGCTAAGAGAAGTGCAGCATTTCAGCAAAACGGTGTTTGAATCCCTATTATCCATTTTTTGCCAGAAAAATACAGGACTAAAGCTGACTGGCTGGTCCATGGTTTCACAACTACTGCGATCCAAGAATTCAGCAGCCTATGTAAATGAACTTGAAGATCTAGATGATGATCTACTTTTTCTTAGGTCAAGCAAAGACATCAATGCGGTACAAGCGCAAAACATCCTGAAGAGACTGGTGGCACTAGAATCTACCTTTCAGGAATTGGAAGATGATTTGGAATCCGTCTTCAGATGTATGGTGAAAACGAGAGTTTCTGTCCTCAATATCTTTGCACTCTAAATGACAGTTTTGCTCACGCTAATCCATATTGATGATGCATTAACGAATATGTAACAGTCAGGTCCTTCGGAATCCACACTGTTCTTAAATGACATAGGAAACCTTTCAGCAACCGATTTTCTGCTCAGGTCATGAACTTGTCAGCTTCTCATTTGCATGTAGGAGAAGATGTCAAAATATGTTTACGTAAGTAGAGGGATCATCCACAAGGATTATGTTAACAGAGAATTCGATATTTTCATGCAACTTATGAATTCGGAAAGGTTGATCTACTCAGACATAAAATGAAATCATCAGATGCAACAGGCTTTATAATAGCATATATCGGTCAAAATACTATCTCTCTTCACATCTCTTTCACGTTTTCGCAGATAATTTTTTCTCAAATTTAGCTGATCTGCAGCCTGGTATAGGGATCTTGATGGCATCTGCCCAACATCGTAGACATTAAGCATTAAAAATGTCTTATCTCCTGCACTACGGTCTTAAAATGTATTATCCGTGAGCAAGACGCACATGTTTGGCAGTATTATTTTATCATGTTCATCTATTCATCAGAGTCAGCGATGCCATCTTCCTTGATCTCCAGGCTGTCGAGATTCCAGGTTTGTTTCAATGGCTAGGGGCTATAACTGTTTCAAGCTCTTCAAAGGGCGTGGACTATTTATTTTATTTAACAGAGTCAAATGGAGGACAAGAGAACCCACTCGTGCACATGCTTTTTGTTATGTGTTTTTGTGCGTGCGTTTGTGTGTTTTTTTAAATGAAAAATTATCATATTTATGAAGAACTTCTCCAACAATTGTGTGTGTTTTTACTGCAGAAACGCCCTCGGAAATTTTTTCGACATTTGTTGTCATAGGAATTTTATAGTTATCATATATTATTATGATGGTCTCAAAAGTTGCAATCGCAAACACTAATTTTTGGCTGTAAATCGTGGAGGAAGAAAACAGTGGCTGGCCACCAGTGGTGATAATTAAAAACCACGAGGATACTTACTAAAAATGAGAAAAAATATGGAAGCCATTTTCACTATTTTCGCTGATATTTTTACGTAGGCTATCTTTGTCCCTCACATCACTTCTTGTTGAAAGCCATGTGGAATTTTGATTTCTTGAAACTACGATAAACACACACACACACATATATATATATATAGAAAAATCCTCTGTGAAACAAAGGCAAGCTATTGAATTACCTTATGTGCAATGCGCAAAGCATCCATACATCACAATTATATTAAAAAGGAAATAATAGCTAGTGCTATAGATACATTTTTTTGAGTACTACATTTTTTTTGAGTACTACATTTTTTTAAATGTATAATTTCTTTTTTGCCAATTCTACGTCTTTTAGATTAGAAATTAGCTATAAATGAGTTAATTCGAAATAATATCGCATGAAACTCAATCTCAAATTTAACTTAAAATTTCAATGTTTGAGTTTAACTCAAATTTGATCGAGTTAGAATTTCATGAGCCCTAGCTTGACTAAAATAGTCCTCCACAAGTTTACATTTGCCCCAATTCATAGGCTTGATTTTTCTTTAAAAGAAAAAATCTCTTTTAATTAAAATAATATTGTTACGTAAACTCAAGTTGAACTTAGCTAATATTTAAGCTCGATTTGAACCTGATTAGACTTACTAGTTAATGGAGTTAAATATTATGAAACTCACGTTCAAGTTAATAAACTATTTGAATAGCTCAAGTTTGAGTTTGATTGGACTATTATAAAAACAATATCGATTAAACATTAAACCAAAATCAAGTAACTTGCAAATAAATTTATCTTATTCACACATTGAAATAGAGAAGAAGAGAATCAATCATGTTAAATCCTAATGAGAGAACATCAATATTAGATGAACCAAACTCAAGTAGCTTGCAGATAAATTTAATTTATTGGCAGGGAGAATTAGTCATGTCACATCCTAATGGGAGAACATCAATATCATATGAGCCATGAGAGTCATCGCATGAGATATAATTAACCTTAAAATTCATACATTGTGTTTTTTAAATAAAATTAACAAGTCATGGGCACTTATTAACAAAATCCAAAAGCTAAACATTTACGGTCTGCAAATGGGTAATTCCCTATTTAACGAGTATGTTGACAATGTGGCGCTTGCCAACCAAAAAAATAATAATAAATAAATAATAAAGGGGAGAGAAAGAGAGAGAGAGAGAGAGAGCACAGTTAACTAGTCTAGACTGGATCGTGCGCAGGCCTGAATAAGTTTACTGCCAATCAGAACGCAAGGCGGCTGTAATTTGCAACGTAAACCATGGTACATACAACACAGGAAGTTTAAAATTTGGCGCTAGTAACAGTTATCCTGGAAGCTGTAACTCTTCAATAGAAAAATGTTAAGGGGTGTACTTTTAAAAAATTTGAATATCCTCTTTCTTTTTCATTCACATAAGTCCTGTAAAATGTGTAATCAGTATTGAAATATATAACAATGTCTTTTTTGCGATTTTAACAAGCAACTCAAAGACAATTGTTCATAAGACCCCTTACCAAAAATGTTGCATATTAGCTAATATATTAAAGCATAATTTGGGAAGACTATATGCTAGTTGAATTCGACAGAAAATAGTTAGGTTTTCTTGTTTGAGGTCATGGTTGATGATGTTTTATTCAACGGCAAAAGATGAAGTGGTTGCTTTTTAAGCAACTGCATTGTGAATTTCTTTTTCTTTTATTTATTTATTTATTTTTCCTTATGTAAATATGGGGTCTATAAAAATTTTAAAATATGATAAGGAACTCTATCTAAGAACCTTACAAATAAGATAAAAAAGCTTTTAAAAATTAGAATTTCTCAAAATACCAATGTGATACCGAAGGGCCTCATGTTCAAGAAAAATTGAAGTACAATGTATCCGCATTCCCTATGTCGAAAACACTCTCAAGCCAGTTATAATAAGCCAGCAGGAATTGGAACAAACTGAAATTTACTCCACACAACAAATTGCCGACGTGTTACCAGTGTCTTCTTTTTGGAGCTTTTATGGAAATGATTGAAAATAGGGAATTAAAAAAAGAAAAAAAAAAAAAAAAAAAACAAATCTCTCCAGCATTTGCATGTCTTGTAGAGAGGAGAAAAAGTATCTTAGTATAGTTGTGCCAATCTAAAAACATAGAAACAAGCAAAATTTTTCTACTCTTGTTTGCTACATCTTGTGTGCTTGCAAGCAAGGTGCACAGCCTGGCATTAGAGAATCGTCCATCTATTGTCTCACGTTATTAGTTTAAACAGACATCATCTACCAACAGTATCTTGACAACTTGCTCTCTCCCTCTCTCCGCTATCTGTTCCATGTGTTTATGGAAGGTTCCTATGGATTGCACTTGTATTACAGTTGTTTGTTTCCTGGTTTTGTCTTGTCCTCCGTACTTAGAAAGGACATTTCCTACCTCTTTCCTTGTGCATCCTACTGATAGAGTTAGCTGTCCTGCACACCACCTTTATATAAAATCCATGGTCAGCAAGCTCATAAGTTTCAATTCAACCATAATCCTCACTTTCATGCTAAGACTCACCTTGTCACCTTCAAAACAAACATTGCTATTGTTCCTCATTTCAAACAATGGCACATCTGAATTTTGAAGCTCTCAGAGCCCTCCATGATTATGCCAATGACATGCTTAATTCCCCGGAAGTCCAACAATCTCTCTTCCAACATCCACAGGATGGATTTGTCGATGGCCTATCAGAAGCAACTCTAACAATGTTAGATGTTTGTGGCAACTCCATTGATGTTCTCTTACTTGTGAAAGAACATCTCCAACATTTACAATCCACATTGCGTAAAATGTCTAGTATCGAGCAAGGTATTGAAGAGGCGATTGCTGCAAACAAACGGCTTAAGAAGATGTTGAAGAAAGAAGTGTCAAAATGCCTGCAATCTCTTAAAGGGATGAATCATAGATTCATCGGTTTGGGTTTCTTTCCCACAGATCATAGCCTAAATGTAATTCCCGAAATGCTTAGAGAAGTTAGAACCACCATTCTAGCTATTGTACAGTCGCTGCCATCAGTTGCATTCATGCCCTTTTTAGATAGAAAGTCAACCAAAGAGTTATTCTCAGCAAAATTTATAGGTGGCTGGAGTCGGAATACCATTGGTGAATATGCTACCATTCAAAACGCAAATAAAAGCTTAGAAGCAATGGAAATAGCCAGTGAGAACATTCAACTAGAGTTGGAAAGCATGTTCAGGCGCTTGATCCAAACTAGAGTTTCTCTCCTAAACATGCTTACTGTCTAGAGGGAGCCTTTGATAGTTGCGCCAAGGACTTTAGGTTCAACCATATCAATAATTAACAACAATAATGGTACAAAAAATCAGTAATGTTTATTCTGCTAGCTTTAACAACTCAGTCACATGCTTTTACATTGTATTCTTTCATTTGTTCTAATAAAAGGATAGCAGCAATGTATTCTTTCATTCTTTCTAATAAAATCATAGCCCCAATCTGGGCCTCATTTCTTCAAGTTGTTTGGTATCATACATGTAGGAGAGGGTTCATCCTTACAGGAACTTCAAATTTTGTGTATCTAATAAGCTACAGCAATGCCAAGGAATGAAAAAAGCGTGGGGGAAAGCATTAACAGATGCAAGTAAATCACTCTATGATATGCTTTTTGCTGACCATCCTGACAACACCCATGACCCGACAGTAGGTCATCAATAAATACGTATTAGAAGAAAAAAAAAAAAGGCAAAGCAAGATCATTTGACTATGAACAACCTACATTCAAAGTATAGAATACTTTTGAATTATTACAAAGAAAGGCTCAAGCTTTGCTGTACTTGTTGTACTACAACAAAGAAAGGCACCTGATTAAATACTAAATTGATGATTCTTCGTGATGTATCTATACCTATTTCATCTCTCAAAATCCTAATAGGCACATAGTTCTTTTCTAGGCTGTAGCCGATCGTATTACTAAGAAAAATACATCGACGGAAAGCATTTACTTGGTACACTTGCTCCAAGATTTACAGTTTCACCCTTCTTATTTACACACAATTCTCACAATTCATGCATAGATACGTTCCAAAACACGTATTATGTTTTTTGGGCTAAATTAAAAACAAACCATGTTGAGAGAGAGGGAAAAGTGATGGTATGTGTTTCAGAAAGTATATAATGTAGTAGCATTAAAGAAGCATACTTTTATTGGCTGGGACCAGTGTTTGATAAATCATCCAACACATTAACATGCTAGTAATAAAGGGAAAAAAGGTGGCTGCTATTATAAAACTCTGCCATTGAGTAAATAGAAAACTGTTCACACATAGGTGGTATGAATATGTCCATCAAATTCCATACAAATTGTTTATTGCAGAAAGAACAGAAAATAATCAGAAAGCATTACTGGTGAAGGCAACATCAGCATCCATTATCTGTTTCTCCCCCAGCTTCCAAATAGCTTGAGCATTTTTCTAACTAGCAACATTCTCCAATGCGCTCTGCAAGAAAAGACTTGGTACTTACTACCCTAAAATGTAAAATCAGAGAGTTCGATTTAGTATATGGAAACTTTCATATTTCCACTAGATTGTTGGTCCCTGGAAACAGTTTTAAAGGCAATGACATCTAGCGATGTAAGGGGGGCAATTAACATTGTTTCCCATTCTCATATTCAATTTTTGTAATTCAAAGCCTTCCTTAAGTAAATTTTGCATCACTCACTTAGGCAGCACTCACAGTTTCAACTATTACAAAGCACAAGAGGCTCATTCCATATGGTAGAAAAAACAAAACTATAAATCTCATGGACAGAATAAACACAGGCTTTTGGCTATTTGTTCAGATAAAATGTCCTCCCAGCTCCAATGCTGTAAGTATGACAAAAATCAATTCGGTAGAATCAGCAGTTTGTGATGAAAATTGTACTTTCAAAATAATAAAAACATATTCAACTGTTTCATTGCCATCCTTTGGAGGGCAAAACATGATAAATTGTACACGAGATGGTGTAGAAATTAGAGATTACAACAATAAAAAGATTTTTGGTAACTGAAATCAACATTATGAGGCATGTTTGAAAAAAGAAACTTGGGACAGTTAAGATATTAATATATATTGACCAATACAGCGATGTCCCATGCCCATCCTGCATGGTGACATGAGGCAATGTTAGGATAAACACTTCAATATTCTATAAATGTTGAATTCAAAACCAAGCACTTGATAGAATCAATAAGTTGAAGTATTTTATCACAATGTCAGCCCTAGTGTTTCATATAAGTAATAGAAACCACAGGAGTCTGACTGATTTTATTGAACAACAAGTGATAACGAACCCTAATTCCAAGAGGAATCAAGCCATAAAGCATACATGACCCATGACCATGAAATCAATGCATGCCTACATGACCCATGTAACTACCACTATGTATACAACCATAACCCCTTAAAATACACAGTTGCATCTTACTGGACCATACTAAAGTACTAGAATACTAGAATCTACACCATACTAATAGCAAAGTCTGTACCACCCTATGTAAGTAGCAATGTGCAACAAGTGTGATTGAGTTCTTAGGTTCTTCATAAACCACAGATAGAGCTACTTGGACTTTGAGATATGGAGATACATCGATTCGAGGTTTAATTTCTTCAAATGTGGGTGATAAAACATTCTATGTGATGATCAAGAACAGACTACTTCATCATCAACAACTAACTATATAGTCTTTATATAATTTGCATATTTTTATCTGAATAGATAAGGCAGATGGTATTGGCAAGTTGTATTACCAAATTTATTAGAGGCGTTGCTCATGTTAATTTGGGTAGAGAATGTCAAAAGAGTATGGCGTAAAACAACCAAAATGAATGAAAATGATTTGTGATGATCAAGCAGTCATAGCACTCCCGTGTTTCATGATTTAAAAAAAAAAAATGAAAAGATTGCCATTTTTTCATGAAAAGCATACATTAGTAAAACCCTACATTTCAAAATAAAATGAATCTTTGAAGCTGAGGCTTGCTTCAGTTCATTACATATAAAAACAATCTCTATGGATATCCCATTCTTGAGTGCTACAACTCAAATTTACAGGCATGTAATTAAAAAATTGTTGTAAACGAGACAGGTGGACAAACACTACTATCCAGAGGCACCATAAACGAAGATTGAAACTCAACAATTCTTACATCCCATGTCATAAAGTAGCCTCAAAAGATAAGTACCATTGAGATGCTAAAATATTTTCCATCTCTCTTACAAACAGAAACTAAGCACATACCATGGACCTCATGTCCATGCCCATGGCCATCTGAATGATCTTCATGACCTTCCCAAGGATGCTGCCAACCCTAAAACATTACAAAATCCAGAATCAGCCTTAATATCAGAAGGAAATGTCTAAAAAGACTCTAAGGTTCCAAGAAGCCCAGAAATTGACTACTCTTACCAGTACTACAGGACCATCTTGCTTAGCCCTATAGAGAACCCAGAACCTGAAAAATCCAACTTATCAATCAACTTGGAAAAAACAGAGTAACTATGCTTGACCAAGAAAGAAGTAAGAGATCTTTGTCTTCAACACAGACTTGCAAAAGATAAAATTCCTTGTGACTTTATTTTTTAATCATAACCACATTTTCCACCAGAATTTCACAATTATACACATAACGCCTCTTCCCATAGGGTCAAATGATAGAGTTCCTATGCTGTCAGTGACAGGAATCAAACTTAGTCCCAACTTACTTTGCTTATAAAAGAGAAGCAAAAACCAAATTTCCATTCACTTTTTTTCTGGTTAACCAGACAGACACGATCATAGCTACGTCAATATGCAGGTGGTCTCGAGGATGGCCCAAATATGAAATGGATACATGACCTAGCGTAACTTATTATGAGACTTTCTGGATTGTGTTGCTGAAGCCAAACAATGGAACCAGAAACCTATTAACGGATGGGAACATATTCCAACAATTTCACAAACTAGCAAAACTTCCAACGGAATCTGGATTACATTGCAATAGTGTTTCAGTTAGGCAAAACTTTCACTAATCAGAAATCATAAATAGGCTATTGAAAACTCAATTTAGTCCAATTGAAATCTCCACACCGAGTTGACTAATCTTACCGAATCACATAATGTGTTGATGATCCTCCGGTGCTATTACAGACAGATCAAAGACACTATATCGAGTGAAAAGATGCGAAATTTGAGTAGTTAAGAAAGAACATATACCACATAATGGCACACAAACCTTTTCCGGTGACAGTATGCCATCGCTTTGGATGGTGCAATGTGAAACCCTTGGACGTTGTACTTCCTTCATGGCCTCCTCCTCCCCCCATCTTTACTCTGTGTGTGTGTGTGAGAGAGAGAGAGAGAGAGAGAGAGAGAGAGTGAGAGAGAACAGGAATTGGAACTACAGAGCCAGAGACGGCGGATGAGAGTCAATTCTGAGTGTGAACCGACCGGTCTATTCGGTCTGAACAACTGAATCGTCGATTGTCTCAATTGAAATCGAACGCCAAGATCTCGTGGCGGCAACCGGACCGTTAGTTCTTTTCTTGTTGTTTTCTGACCCCTTAAATTTCAATTTTCACGAGTCATGTGATTCGTTTAGTCGCTACTCCAAATTTTCACTAAATTTCATGTTAGTAAATTTACGAGGGTTATGGAAACTCGTCGTCTCATTAAACTATCGGTATTTACATCACTAAATACAACCGTATTAAGTTTTATTCACTAATTATATATTGTGATATATCAATAATTTTTAAAATTGGCAACTTTCCTTATGGACTTTTAAAAACATGTAATGAGATATGTCGTATAAATAAATATTAATTTTCATTTTTTTTATAAATTTTAGTTATGAGATTATCTACATAAAAGTTTTATTATCGTCATTCAAAACTCAAATAATGAAGAAGTCTTGTATAAGACTATACGAGGCATTATGTAAACATAAAAGGTTATTATAATCTTTCAGTTTCAATGCTCAAATGAAAAGGTCATTCATTGTATAAGACATAAGTACAAATAATATATGCATATATATATATATATATATATAGATATACACATATAAAAACTTCTTTTCTTTTAGAAAAATTCTCCATTCTCGCTAAATGATATACGCGAATGCTAAAAAGGAGACAAATTTTCTTAGATAGCGTAGCAAAACTGAGAAAAAATTTAAGTAATAAAATCATACACATCTAATACTAAATTCTAGGCATTTGGAATTATTATTTATATAATTTATTCAGCAGTTAACTTTCGCAACCACACTTTGTTTGTTTCATCAAAAACCTCTTGCAAATGGAAAATATTTTCTTGAAAATTATATATTTTCATATATTTGATTATTCTTACGAAAAGGTATTAAAAAGAATTTTTCTTTGTTTGACATTAATTTTATTTGAAATATTTTGAGTCGTTATCTTGATTTGTACTTTAACTTTGTCGTTTTTTACAATTATATACTGAAAATTTTAATTTATCTAATCATACACTCAATTAAAGATTTAGTTATTACAATCTATACCTCGATTAACTCAAATTCATATTGTTAGTCCATTCGATACAATTTACTAATAACATTGCTACCCATAGCCTTAAGGGGCTTACCCAACTACCCATAAGTGACCACCAATTACCTCTTGCGAAACTATGAGTTGATATCCATTTAAAAAATATAGGTCATGCGTAATAACTCTCTACGGGCGTTTACAACCTTATGAAGGTTACATAAATCACCTAAAGCTATGGATAGCCATCCGTTTAGCAAATTGTATTAATTGGATTAACGATATAAATTAAAATTAATTAAGATGTAAATCATGACAACTAAATTTTCAAGTGAATATATAATTAGATAATTTGAAATTTTAAATATATAATTTCAAAAAGTGATAAAATTGAGGTGTATATCATGATATTCGTCAAATATTTTTATGTTTAAATAAAGTATCATCAATATATTATCATGAGCATAGTAAAGCCTTTTATGCGAAAGTATAACATGTGAATTGATTTTTAATATTCATTATTATAACCTCTTTAGGCTTATATTTTAAATTTTTATTAACAAGCATTTTGAGTTTTTTTTTTCCATTAAAGTCCTTTTATATATATAATTTATAGGTTAATCTTAACAAAAAAATCAAGTAAATTTTACTTTTCAAAAGTTGAAAAGCTTATAGAAAGTAGTCCGAAAATGACTTTTCATTTTTAAAAGTATAAGTCATTTTCTTAAGATTTTCCCTTTAAACTAAATATGTTTTCTCTTGTAAAGGAAAATGTTTCATATTTGAAAGACTATTTTCAATCTAACAAATAAAGAAAAATAAGGAAAATATGAAAAATACTTTCGCTAAAACAATGTCGGTATTCAAGTTGTTGGGTATGAAGAAAATTAAAATAGAAATATTTGCAACATTTTGACAAAAGAATTTCTTTTCTTGTTTAGTTAGAAAATAAATTAACTTTTGTTTTAGTTTATAATCACCATTAATTAGGCACCGGTTTCTTCTTTTTTAACTTTTTGTGGCAACTTTAAGTACTATAATATAATAAAGGTTGAAAAAACAAGAAATCTAATAGTGTTTTGAAACTAAGTGCTAAAATGTTGATTTTGTATACATGATAATCAAATTTTTGAATAATGCTATGATAGCACATAAATTTTTGTAAGAGAGTTAAATAGATCAAATCCAATCATCCAATTTGAACCACTGCTTAAGTAAGTAAACCCATCACCACCAATTTAATAAACGAGCCAGTTTATTATAGTCTAGTCTGTCTAGGCTAGTGAATTACTCATTAACTGACTCATTTAACCCATTCTTATGTTTTAATAGATTAATTAGGTCAACACAATCCATTTAACTTATTTATGCATTTTAGTGGGTTATATGGCCTAATACACAGCGACTAACAATAAATTTCTTTTTTCTTCTTTTAAATTGAACAAAATGAGAAGGTCACAATGGCAATACATTGTTACGTAGCAGCATGATAAGTCGACTAGACATGCTTTTCCCCTAACATAGATATTATAATTGTAATATTTTTATAATATGGATAATATAAAACGATGGAAGGAGTAAAAAATGGTACCAATTACCAACGAGGAAGATAGAAAGACTTAAGAGAGGAAAGTAATAAAGAAGGATAAGGAAGAGATGATGAATGATCATATGCATCTAGGTTAAGCTACATTGATTTTTGAAAGAAAAAAAAAAATTCTTTAGATAGGTGGGTTATCAATTAATAGAATTACTCATTATAACTCATCGGTTAAATTAGTCAGACTTATTTAGCCAATTTTTTAAACACGTATAAATATTTACTCATAACTAACTTTAAATTGGTTAAACAAACCAATCCATATGATACGATATTAATAGTTTAGAAACTTTCTTACAATTACGATGATTATGACATAGATATACTGAACATGGATAGAGCAACACATGATTAATGAATAAAAGCACTAAAATAACACGAGTTATTAAGAGCATAAGTAGGGCAATATCTATATTTTTGAAGTGTCTCGCTGCATATTTAAAAATCTTTTCTCATATGATTGTTACCGTTCTTCTTAACATAGAGAGAAGCGTCAGGGTATCACTTATATGAATCAAGAAATTGCAGATTTGGAAGATATGTCACTTCAATTTCAATGTACTAAAAGGAATTATTTTCCTCTAATCATCATGTTTTTCTTAATTCTGGAGAGAAGCTGGTTGTTAGTGAAAGATGACTCTCTATTGAAATTATAAGATTATCTTTTTTATATTAAAAAAGAAAAGAATTCCCTGCTCTATCAATTTATTAGAAAGTAATTGTGATTTAAAACAAATCAAACACCGTCAAATTTTGATGATGTGTCAAAATATACTTGTGTTACGTGTGTGTAGGTGAAATATCAAAAGTTTTGAACAAATAAGTTTATAATATTTTGAAATCTTCTGGTATGGCTTTCATCAGAACAATAATTAAGATATTCTAAAATTTTATTATCATATTCTCTAATCATTGAAAAATATTTTAAAATAAACCCAAAAGTATTTATAGTTAAATTTATTTCATTTAATTTTAGAATAAAATTTTAAAATTTTTTGTTATTACAAGCTTTTAAGAAGATTGGTAAACCTGACTTTTCTACATCTTCCATTAAGCTCAAATTCTTCACAATTGTCACATTTCTAACTAGTTCCTACAGGAAAATTTTGTCAAAAGAGCAATATACAAGAAAAGATGAAATAAAACAAAATAACTCTAAATATTTTTCAATTTCAGAAGTTGTCGCAATAATGTCTATTCCGAGATGTTTATTTAATATCTAGTTATGCTTTGGGATGGTTCATCTAGCAAATTTTATGCTTTCTCGATCTGCTTTAAATCACGTTCAAGAAAAGACTGAAAATGAGGAGAAAAAGGCAACATGTCACTTTGTCTCGTCCGTTTTCTCTCGACGGACTAGAGATCGGTTATATATGGTAATTTTTATGATATTGAGTAAGATAAAAGAATTTATTTTATATTTAATTTGTAACTTTATCTGGTGACTAAGTAAAATGTTTAAATTTTTTTTATCCCACTTACACCACGATACAAAAATAAAACTCATTAAAAAAATACTTATTTATATTATAATATTGAGTTAATTAATATTATTTTTATTAAATATTATAAAAAATAATTTATTATATAATGTAAATAATTAATTTTGTAACAGCTAGTAATCTATATTTTTTATTTAATATTATATATCATTTGTTTAATTATATAAATTCAATAATCCACTCAGATCATATTTTAAATAATCTAAAAATATAATTAAAATATACATTAAATAATATTGAGGATATAAATATCAAAATATAATAAAGATTCCAATATTTATATATAACAAATAGCACAAAATTTTGTATTTAGTATTATACAAATCAAATATAGTATAATAAGTTTATATTGTCCAATCATCTTTATATTTAGTCTATCTAGCTCACTTTATCTAATCTAATCCTTACAATCAAATACTATCTAAGTATAAGAAAATAAACATAGGAAAAAAAATTATCAAATTTAGGTTGAGCACTCATTGCTTACACCCACATAACTTCTTGGTTTATAGTGTCCATATTTAGTAGCAAGGCCTGATTTTTAAGTACATTATGTGACTATTTATAAACCCCATGAATTTAGTTATTTAAGAATAAAATTGAACTCTAATATTATAGATAACTTTATAAGTCGATAAAGCTGAGTAAGATAAAAATTTTATTAAATTATGAAATCGAATATTATAAGTAATAAAACCCCTAAAATTTTGATCGAAATCTTAATCGCGTATAAAATAAAAATAAAAAACCTAAACCTTGTATATGCATAAATACCCAAAATTGAACTTAAACTTGATAAAAACCTTAAAGCTATAACTTTAAACTTATAAAATGAATAAATTTATTTTAATAGTAATAAAACCCTAAATGAATATAATTATCGATCAATACACGTAATCGCGTAAAATTATTAACGAATGCGTTGAGACAACTTTTAAATATTATAAACGTAACGGGTAGCAATTTAATTAATAAATTTTATAAAATTTCAATATTATTTCATAATCACTAAATTTATAATTTTTATATTTAGAAAAGTCTAATATTTTTATTTTTTATTTTTCTTTCATTTCCCTTTCTTTTTCCTTTTCTTTTTTTTTCTTTCCTTATTTTTTTTCTCCTTGCCACATGAATTCCAAAATTGTTTTTCGACTGCCACTTTTGTATGCATAATTCACCACGTGATAATTGTTTAGATAAAACAAAAGTATTAAATAACCCTCTTGTCAAATCAAGTAATTATCTTATCTTGTTTTTGTTTTTGTTTTTTGTTTTTAATTTTATTTTCTTCTTTTCCTCTTGCTACTTCACGTCTGTTGGAAGAATAAACATATATGCACATTTTTTCAACACAAAAATCAAACTCTACATACTTTCCCCCTCCCCAAACCGTAAGGACTCTATTCTTTTTTTTTTTATTTATTTCTTTTGCTTTCAAAATGTCATCAAGAAGAAAAAGAAGAAGAAGGAGCTTTGCCATATATTATTCATCAACTTATTAAGGAAAATAGATAAGTAGTAAGTGTAGTATATTTATTTTGTATTAATTATCTTTATGTGTTCTTGTTCATATATATAATTGGTAGAATTTTATGTATAATAAGGTTATGTAATAGAGATATATGTAGGATTTATATTTCCTTATGTATAGATACTAAAGTATATTCATATGTACATACATATTATATTTGATTCTACAGATATTTGTTATAAAAATATTTAGGCAGATGTATATATATATATATATATATGCATATATAATAGTATTTATATTATGTATTTCCAATATATAGATATATATATAAATAGACATGGCTACATATGTATATATATTCATATATGGTAGTATGTATATTAAGTATTTTCAATAGATATATATATATATATATGTATATGTAAATATGGTCGTATATGTATATATGTATAAAATATAAAAAATACAAGTATATATATATATATATTGGTATCCTATTTATAAGTATACACGTATAGCATATGTAATATATTTAGGATTATATTATTTAAGCACAAAGTATATTTATACATATAAAAATACATATGTTACTAGTATAGTATATATAGAAATACAGGTATATTTAAATAATACATATATAATATACTATAATACTAAATTAATAAATAAAGCAAGGTAGTATATATATATATGCCATGAGTTTAAAGGAATAAGAAAATAATTAATTTATAAAATTTAATAAAATATAATAATAAATATAATTATATACATATTAAGTAAAAAAAGGAAAAGATTAAAAATATGCACAAATTCGCAAAAATAACATGTGACACCATCTTATGCTACCATGTCGGCATTTAATTAAATTAGTAATAATAATAATAAAAAATAATTAATTTCTTATAAAATTATTAAAATAGTAAAAATGAATTAAATAAATATTAACCCCTAAAAAAAGGAAAAATAAGTGAATTGTGATAAAATAGACTAAGAAAATAAGAAAATTTCAAAATATAAAGTTTAGATATTTAGTAAATTATAAATATGTAAAGAAAAGCTTAAAATAATAATTTATAATTATTTAAGTCAAAATAATAAATTTCATAATATTTTTACATCATAACGAAAAATGTGAGTTATAACGTCCAAAACGGATCCCACTATAAAAAAGTATATTTGAAAACGATAAAGATAAATTATAAATTCATGAAAATCGAAGTTAAAATGAAAAATTTATAAATAATTGAAAATTTTAAGATAAACTGAGAAAAATAGGTTGAAGATTTAAGTTAAATTATATTTATTGTAGAAAATTAAGCAAATAGTGATAAATATTTATTTAACTAAAAAACCTAGTTTTTCAAAATATTCATAAATTTTATTATCTTTTAGATACCCAATTATCAAAAATTGAAAATCTTAAAGGATTGGAGAGTAAGTATTAAATCAGGTGAAGGGGTTATTATGATATGCTATCTGCTTACTATTTGTTATTTGTATGCTACTTGTTAATTGATATTGTTTGTTGATTAAATGACTGATTACTTTATGTACTATCATCTGTATGATCACTTTATTAAATTAATAAATATAACTATTCGACTAAAATAACTAATTATATTTATTACATGTCCATAACCCAATTGGTATATTAATAGAGAGTGCTAGTTTTGTAGATTTTTTATAAAAGTATTTTTGGAAAAACATTTTTTCAATCTTTAATATATTTTATATGATTTTTGTGAGAGCTCGTAATGCCTATAAATGTTATTTTTATCATTAAGATAAAATTAGCATAACATCTCCAACTAATTATGAAAGAACTCGCATATTTGTGCCCATGGAGTCTTAAATATATTTTGTTAGCGAGATAACTCACTTTTAGATAAAAGTACATGCCTTAGATATGTTCAATGAATGACTCAAGTTGAGATCCAACCATATTGATCGCTGTTCTCAACCAGAGTAATAGTCAAGTATCGCTTGGAGAAATGGTGTCCCCAAGAAACCTCATGTGATTAGGATGAGATACTTTATGTGAATAAGTATGGAGGATAATCAACGTATAGACGACGTAAATTTACACCTTCCATAGTTTTAGACTCTTATAGATGTGTTACTTATATTTATCGTACTTGTATTCATTTTGTATGTAGATAACTTGTATGTGTACTACTAATGTTTGACAACTTGCTTAAACAATAGTGATGGGGAATGAACTCATTGATTCGTCGTTTGCTCATTCCCTTATAATTTCTTTTACAGGTTCCTTTAAGCAAAAATTGGAGAAAATCTTGAAAGTAGAGTACAAACCGGAAATAAGTTTGATAATATTAGAGTTGATTGAAATGTATATAATTAGTATAGAAACAATTGATATAGAAAATATTTATATGATAAGATTATGTATAATATAGTGTATCTTGTAAATTATTAAGTTATTTTATCTTATTTTAGCATTTAATAAACGATGCCGATTTTCTGTGATTCTAGTAGACTATGGACCATAGAATATTGAATATACATAGTCATTTTTATTTTATAATAAGTTAATTAATTGAAAATCGAAAACCTTAATGATTAATTATTTAGAATTTTGCAATCTTTGATTTATAAGATAGTTTTCGTATTATAGGTGCATATGTGATATAAAAATTTTAGGTGATCTTACTAGACCCCATTTAAGGTTATGACAGTATTGGCAATAGATTTTTCCTTCTTTTGGGATTTACAACTGCAAAATTTTAGTAGTAACTATTGTTATTATATTTCACCGAAAATAAAACTATTGTTATTATAGCTTACAATACCATGATAATTAATACTTTTATTATGTCATATGATCCACTTATAATTTTCATTGCCGAGAATTATATGACCTTTAAAGTAACTTGTAGCACTGATGCCTGATATGGAATGTATCGTTTAAATTTTAGACCGATTCAGTTTAGCTCGAAGGATATAGAGCACATATGATGAACTATTATATGACAGGGGTACTCTTTCGAGTATGGCAGTTTGGCTTTGTAACTTAACATATTTTAGATAGTTCTCGAAATTATGATTACAATGACATATCTGATACGAAATGAGGAGATAAAAATGTACTACTGAAATATGCATGGATAAGTTGTAGACACAGGTTGACTATAGGCTTTAATTTACATATGTTAAGTGTCTGTTTTGGCAGTAGACTTACTTACGTCAATTCCAAATTGTTATGTTTGTAAGTTTTCACTATGAATATGATGACTTTTGACTTGCTTCCTCTATTGTTTCGTACTCAGTTAATAATTATGATCACATACGACCTGGCAGGATTTTTACAGTTAAGTGAATTTCGATACTGAGTCATATATTATAATGGGGAACTTCTGAAATGATACTTTCTTTGACTGAAAGTTGTGACTTAGTTTGCTATATGTAACTTATGCTTGGTTATTTAAGACACTAGTTGATGTATATGAAGAGATTTTAGATACTAGATTTTCACTCAAAAGGGAAAATGATAGAGAGAGAGAGAGAGAGAGAGAGAGACTTTGGCAAAAGATAAATACGTGGTTTGAAAAGCTGGGTTATGAGTATGCAAAATTGCATTAATCTGGAAGCTCTGCTTTTAGCCACTCTTCGTGGTCGACGAAGCCAACTTTAGTGGATATTGATTAGGCTAGCTAGGTTTTGACTCGACCAACTTTGTTGGATATTGGCTAGGCAAGATGGGTTTTAGACTAGGCTTTCGGACTTTGTATTTGGATGCCCAGTGATATTAATTAACCGACTATACACTACGATTATGGTATTACAGCATGTCGGGTGTATCACTCTAACATGCATTCCCTACGTTGTTGCTTTAATGTAATATATTTATTGCCTTGTGTTGGCTACACTAGTTAGCAATCATACGCATTTTGCTCGTGTGTTATATTGTATTATTATTTTTCTACTTACCCAACTTGAGAATTAGTTGTATCCTAAAGTTTATGAGTGAAGACTAAGGAGGAGCCACTACAGTCAAGGACTGTGAAAGCACTCGTAGAGTCTATAGCACATGTCAATAAAGTGTTTATATAAATTGTTCACCTTTTTCCATTTTTTTTTTGTCTTTTTGGTATTTATTCAAATCTTAGGTTTAGTACAAATATGACATCAAAAAGATGAAAATATAATTTTATGTATATTATTTTTAAAATTAAATACTTAACAAATCATTACAAAATTGGATTTATCTACCATTTATTTTACTTTATATTTACAAAAATATAAATTAAAAAAATCATCTCCAATACATAAAAGATATTTTTAAAAATATTTACTTAAAAGTACTCAAATTTTTATTTTTCAATTTTAATACTCCAAGCACCGTTAAACTAGAAATAGATAAAATATAACTAAGATAACTTTTTAAACATTAAAATTTAAATAGATATAGATAAAATATAATCCAACTGAAACCTACATATATTCACCTATTTCTTATGAATAATATTGAGTATACCTATGTACTAGTCCAACATAACTCATGAAAGCAACCGTAAACCGTCGATTCACCCACCAGTAGGGGAGTGAACTAGACCTAACCCATTAGGGGGTAGGTTTGAACCTAAGCCGATTCAACTAAACCGGTGGTTTAAAGGCTAGTTTTGTGGCTTTTGAACTGTGATTTTTTTTTTAATTTCCCTTAAATATTATAATTTTTTTTAATTTCTATCAAATATTATAAATAACTTATGATCTATTCATCTATTTCTTTTCTTTTTCCTAATTAAATCTAAAACTTTATGTCAATATATTAGCTATTGTTGCATATGAAATCGAATTTCCCTTAATACATGTTAATATTATATATAGTATTTATATCGTATATATGTATAGTATATTATGTTTGATTTATATATATATATATATATATATGTGTGTATGTTTTTTTTTTTTAAATTTCAAGGTTAGCTCGACTTCGAACTGACTAATTGAATCGCCAGTTTGAGATTTGGCCAACCCAACAGTTTAAGGGCTAAGTCTAGACTACTCATGATTGAACTGAGCTAGTTTCAGATTACAGTTTGAAACTAGCCCTTGTATAAGTTTAGTATTAAGTGATAGGAATTGAAGAATGAGTAAGGAATTGTAAAATAAAATTTATTGGATCTTAAATTCTCCTTTAGCTAAGAATAAAGTGAATATGGATTTAAATTTGTCAATGATAATTTGACAATGTAAATTGATATTCGATGATCATTTAGATAAAAGAAAAAACAAAAACCGTCGAAAGGGCTCAAGAAAATCACTATCTACCGAAATCTGGTGAAGCGATCAATATGCTACGATTGTAAATTTTGATTTGTTTTCTTCTTACTAGAAATATTACTAGATGGGTCATTATAGAGTTCTCGATCCATTAAAAACCGTGTAGAATTTGACAATTAGGATTTTGGGTCGGGTTTTTGAAGTGGTTTTTAAATCCTATAATGTTTCGGATCGAGTTTTAGGATTTAGAAAAAATCCAATGGAAAAATCAAACTCGATAAAAAATAATAATATGATATTAATGATTTAGTATTAGCAATAAATAATAAAACATAGTAATTAATAAAAAAATATCGTAGTTGTAAATAATAAAACATAATAATTAATAAAAAAATATCTTAACTGTAAATAATAAAACATAGTAAGTAATAAAAAATATCTTGTCTCTTTCATCATTTATCTTTCAAGAAAACCTTAACCTTACGTCTTTCTCTTTACATTTTTTTGTGACTTTCTTTTCTCGCCTTTACTCTATCTCTCCCAAGTAGTAGGACAAATTTCTCAATTCCCATCCATCTTCTTTTCATAAATCCTGTATTAATTTAAAATAAAAAAAAAGTTGGTTTAGTTTTGAATAATCAAATGTTATTTGTTTTATTATTTAAAACAATCCATATGCTATTTCTTTTAATTTTTTATGTACATCTATAAATTAATTTTTTTAGTATTAATGAATTGGGTCGAGTTCTTAACAGGTTTCATAAAACCTTATAAAGATAGGTTCTAGAAATAGGGTGAAACCTCTATAAAGTATTTTATAAGGTTTTGAAAAACCTTATAAGGTAGTAGATCAAGTTCGAATTTTGTAAAAACCATTCTAAATCTGCCCATGTGCCCCCCTCCCCCCCTCCACACCTTAATGCCCCCCTTCCCTACCCTCCCTCTCTCCACCCCAAGAAAACTAAAAAAAAAAAAAACAAATTGGTTTCTTTTGGAAAACTCTAATGTACAGGTGAATTATAGATTTATGAAAAAAAAAATTAATTTTTTCTTTGTCCAATCACTATACATATTATAACTCTAGAGAAAAGTAGAATCAAACTTGATTTATTTTATAAGGAAACTAGTGGTCATGCGATTAGCCTACAATCATCTTGGCATGCAAAACACATAGTTGCATTGAGACCTATCATATCATATTTCTTAGCAATACCGTTCAGTGGAGTTCTCGGGGAGCCGAAACTAACTCCAATTTATACATGTAGGAGAAACCTGGAATCATTATCAATTTAAAATATCAAGACTTTATTAAATTATAACTAAGTTTAGGAGTATATATAATTAACATTTATCAAAGTATAAAATAATCATGTATCATAACCATACAAGAATAACATGGTATTGAATTTAAGAAATACTAATAGGTATTTCAAATTGCACTGTTAAGAAACCTTATAATATATATAAAGTATGAACGATTTCCTTTGAAATCTTTTCATAAGCTTTAATTGGAAAATGGATAAAAAGTTGTCAACAAAGCAGATAGGAAGAGACCTAACAAAACTTCATCTGAATACACAAGAGCCAAGTTATAATCAACTCTTTGCAAAAGTTAATACAAACATGCTAGTACTTTAAAATCACCCACCAATAGTTGCATTTCCATTACAAAACCATCCTCTCAATCTCGCAAGGATGACTCTGCCCATGAAGAGATGCGCCAAGCAAATCATCCCTTGATGCTATCCTACAATTTGCCATGGAAACTAGAGCTCTTTCCACTTCCTCGGGAGGGTTTTTCCTCAACAAGCAGATTATATAATTCATGAGCTCATCATCGCAAGGAACTCGAAGGGGTCCATCCGGACTTAACCCGAACTCCTCCTCAGCCATTTCAAGTAACACTTGAAAAATAGGGTGGCTCAAATAATACAAAGGTAAAACGTACCTCTTGCCTTCTTTTGTGTACATAGCAAACTGACCCTTTTTCCTTTTTATCCATTTCCTTATAATTTCGCTAAGCCTTTTTGAGGATGTCTTCATTTCGACGTGTGACCTGAGAACCCTAGGGTTTGATGGATGTTTTTTAGGGTTTGATGGATGTTTTTTAGGGTTTGCGAAGAACTAAATTCAAGTGTGTTTCTATAGATAATAGTGATGTTGATGAGAGAGAATAAGGATTGGCTATATGATATTATGTGTGGAGGGAGTGTGATGCCTTGTGACTTGGGTGAGAAGTCCGGGAACTTTATGTTTCGTGTCTCGTGGAAAGCTAGGAAATGCCGTGGTTTGCTTTAAATGAAAAGAGCATATGATTTAGGTCAATCTCGAACTTGTGATCAGCTATGGCTAAAGACTTGTAGAAGTCTAAGAGTCCAATCAAGAAAGTAAGTAGAATTGGCGGTGTGAATGAATCAAACTAATTTGTAAACTACTTGAGTTCAACTTGTATTTTATTCTAATTCAATTTAACATTAATCAAGTTGAGCTCAAACTTTAAAATACTAAACTTATCGGGTTCACATGTCTGGTCGAGTTTAATTGAGTTTAGCATAATTTTTAATTTATTTTTTAGATAAAATTGAGTCTAGATTTATTTAGGGATTATAAACAATTTGAGATTAATCAAACTAATCGAGCCGAACTTAAGCTTACTCTATATATCTTTAAATCCAACTTGAGCAAAAAAATTAAAGTTCAATCGAACTTAAAACGAGTTTAAGTTTCGAGTTTTTAAATTGAGCTCAACCTCAATCTTAATACCATAATAATTCGATTTGATTCGATTATACTTGTTAGTGGAACTATTTATAGTATATGATAAGTATAGAGATTTGGTTTAGTTATCTATGTCTCTGCATTAGTTTCAAATGACAGTAAACTTCGTTGGAGAGATACATCATATGGATAAAGTAATAAATAAGAATATATACGTTTTTTTAACCCTGAATTTGGAGACATTCAACGAGAGGAAGGATAGACTCTGACAAGAGAGTCAGAAGCACCCTTGTAGAAGGAAAAACTCTTGCAAAGGGTTAAAAGTACCCATAGATAAGAACAAACAAAAATCTATCTTATAAAAATAATTATAATTATAATTGTAGTTATAATTATAGTAGTTATTCTAATATGATGAGCAAAATGTCTAACCTTGGTATGATTTTTCTATCGTTAAATATTATTGCAGATTACATTCTAAATTCGAATCAACGGTAACATATTCAGTGCTGGCGCAATTTGAGATGACCCAAATTACTATAATTGCATTCAATGCTACTTCTAGATCAAATAATAAACGTATAACAAAACGAATAATCTACATTTACAGCATGCCAATTTGATAAACTGTTGATTATAATACAATTTATACCAGTTTGTCCAGAAATTTCAATAATGAATAACTATTAGATTTGTGGAGTGAATTCAACTCTTTGAACAAACTCGATCTGATTTTTCCTTCTAATCGTTATTTTAGGCATCATGCCAAACTTTAGTCCTTACAGTTCAATGATGACCTTTTGTGTTTTTTTTTTTTTTTTTACCAACTATAAGAGAGAAGGGCTTCAAATTTTAGTCTATCTAGATAAGAGACCTATAACGATGTCATTAATCTATAATAGTCTTAACAACTTAATGATGATTCAACTCATGTATTCCCTTCAATAGACACCACATTTTTAGATAATTGACTGTAATATCTATTAAATTTAGCTCTGCAAATAATTAATTTAAAATTTTGAGCTTGTTGATTTGTCCTAACATTTATAATTCATACTTTAGCACTTATTTGTGTTCATGGACATGAATAAAACCTATCATGTGAAAATAAGAAAACGGGAAAATAAATAAAAGAACAAGATCCGGATGATGTAAGACCTTTTGCTTTATTATCATGTCAAATTTATGTCTATAAATTAGTGTGAGTACTTGTATCATATGTTTTGATAATGATATTTTAATAAATTGTCTTCATCCTCAACCAATTTATAAAACCTGTTATCGAGAAGATTTCACCAAACAAAACCCAATGGTGACAAAAATTTGATCTTATATTATGGACTTGCATGCACCTACGAGATTACAAATAGCACACTAGGTTACTGACTGCACATGCAAAATGTCTCAAGTTATAGCATCATATATTCAATCAGCAGTTTCCTTTTATTAGCACGCAGCTGTAGCAACAAGCGATCCAAGTTAAATTGTATACATAGAATATATATATATATATATATAATATTTATAAAACGACCAAAACATGATATGTATTTTAGTCTTCTTACAAAATCAACTGATTTTTATATTTTCATTTTCCTTTAAACAAACTCATCATAACCCATGTTCTTTTCATTATACAATTGTCAAGCACTATTCAAAATTCTACTTGACAGGTATGTGACTCTAAAAAAACCCTAAATCACAAACACACACACACAAACTTCATGAAAGTCTCAATTAGACATAAGCCCCAAATCAGACAAAAGAGAAGCATATAATGAAGTTCTCTGATTTGGGTTTTCAAATTTCTCCGATTTATTTTGGGGCTTCTTATTGGGTGACATACATGTTAAGTAGGATTTTAATCAATGATTGTAGATGGGAAGAAAAAAAAAAAAAAACATAGACGTGCTTATTAATAGAGCTATATAGATTAGTTGTTTACGAAAATACAAAATTGGTCGTAGTTTTGTAAATTTATTTATTTATTTATTTTTCCTCTTTTTAAGGCCAGCTCCTAGTGCATGAAAAGTAAAATGGCTAAATCGAAACCGTTTCTTTAGACGGAACCCATGTGAATCATCAAAGGCTTTTCACGTGTTGCGGTATCGATTAGTGTACTGCACTACACATCTTTCAATTTCAAATACCAGGAAGTTGGAACGGCTTTTATTCTGGTCCAATTTCAAGTAAAAGATATATTAGGAACTATCTTTTACCCAACGGTTGTTGATTCTAATTGCAAACCTAGGGGATGAGAATTTTAGTCATATGTGTGTGTATATATACATATATATAGATATATGAGATGTATATTTCGAGTTTCTCTTTTCTCTTTATCTATGTAAGGTTTGTCTTGTCTCGCGATAAAAATACAAGGAATGAGTAATTACAATCACAGCCGTTAATATTTGGAGTTTTGCCCACTACATATTGCTCATAGGTACTTATGACAACCTTAAATAAAATATGAAAAGAAGAAAGAAAAATAAGAAAGATTGTAACGTATAAATATGTCGACAGCCTTGTATTTGTGAGGCGGGAGCTTTAGGGAGTCTACTAGTCTATCAACCATCCTGTCACATATGAATAAGCACACTCCTTTATTTTGAACCATTTAAAAAAGATCATAAGTTAACTCTAATTTAGCATGCTGAATTTGCACCCAAAAAAAAAAAAAAAACTAGCGGTGCAGAGGACAATGTACTTACATTATTATAAGTACCGTGATTAAGTAAATAAATCAGCAATGAGATTGTTTGAAAAAATTACTTTCTTGCTATGATAATTATCATCATTTATTAAGGAAGATTAGATATATGTTTTTATTAAGTAGCGTAAAATAATTTCTCTCCAGGTAACTTTTCTGTATCTCAGTAATTTTCCAAAAAATTTCTCTAATTGTGAGTTGTGACTTTCATATTTTTAGAAACTCAAAAAAAAAAAAAAAAAGCAAGTCATTTATTTACCGAAATCAAAACCCAAGATAAGACATCCTATAAAATAAAAGCTAATCAGATTTTCTTCGCAATAAGGGAGAAGTGCCAAAAATAAAATGGTTCATCGTATTATCGCAAGGTCCAATTTGATAAGATCAGCTTTGCAAGTTGAGCCCATGACCTTTGGTAGACCGAATTTGACGTTTCTTTTTTGTCTTTTTGGCCCAAAAAATTCGACCAATGTAAAAGTGAATTACCTAATCCAATCTCTTATTAAGTAGTAATTCCTTTCATTTTACTCCTAGCAAGCTCCGGTTTTACTAGGAATCAAGATGGTGGACGAGGTGGGAAATATCCACAAAAGGTTAGTGAAATATTAACTTCTTACGTGTTGTTCGTTTGATCTAATCAAACTTCTTGATTAATTACAAACTTCAAGTTAGATTTTGGAACATGGTAGGATGACTTATAGATTAAGTTGGTTTAGTTAAAATAATTGAGGATGCAGTAATCAAGATTAAAATTTAATTAACTTAGATGAACTAATAGACCTAGCAATAGCGCTATTAGAAACACGTTAAAGAAGGGTTAAACTCTAGATTGGATGGATATTGGATAATTGAAAACAATGACTTTTAGAGATTAGATGTTGAAATAAATAGATGAATACTAAAGTCTTTTTTTTTTTTTTTCCTTTTCCAGACTAACCATTACAACTATCGGAGGAGTAGCAAATCCAATGTAAGCTAATTGAGAAATTAGTATTATACCCTTAGACTATAAGGGTGTTGATAAATGTAAAAGAGATTATTAGTATAAGTGAAATTAATTATTAAATTATATAAGTAAATCTATACGCTGGTTCAATCCAACCTAAAACTAACCCTAAATTGCTGATTCATAAGCTGGTTGGAGAGTAAACCGAGATTGACTCTTAAAAAGTCAAGCTCGAGCTGGTTTAGCTAAAGACCTTTGAATCGTAAGTTTTTTTTTTTCTAATTTCCTCAATTATTATAAATTTTGTTTTTCTTTTTCCAAATTTGCATTGATTGTTATAAATAATTTGTAACATATTCATCTATTTTCCTTTTTCCCAATTAAATCTAAAACTTTATGTTGATATATTAACTATCATTACTCGTAAATCAAATTTCCCTCACTACATCTAAATATTATATATAGCATATATATTATAGTATATATAGTATATTAATTATTATATAATATATACTTATTTACATTATATTTTATATATAGTATATTGTATATATATAGTACATATGTATAGTATATTATATTATATATATATATATATTAAATTTCTAGATTGGTCCAACCTTGAAGGACGAACAAACTGCCAATTTGGCCCATTAGTTTGAGGCCTAACTAACTTGCTGGTTTTTGCATGTTAAACCTCGTGGACCTTTAGAGCCTAACGGTTCAACGGTTAAGTCAGGCTCACCTATGACCAGGCTAGATCGATTCAATGGCTTATCATAAGTTTATATATAAAATGTTAGAAAGTCAGTTGAAAACATTCATATTTCATGGATTAAATTCAAAATCTAAAAAACTTAGACTTTGATTGGCTAAACCCCATTTCAGTTGTTTTGACCAGGTAAGTGAAGGAATAATTAAGATAGAAGCAATTTAATTAATGGAATCACTAAAATGGTTAACTGTATTTAGTTAGACCCAAATGATAATTTTCTTTTCATTCGATTCAATTGATCAAAATTCATCAATAGTCAACCAAATTTAGCAATTTATTAATTTCAGTCGACTAATGACAACTTAGGTGGATCAAACTCCTCTTTTTTTGGAATAAATCCATAATTAACTGCTTAATTAACTTTATAAGTGAATTTAAGAATTATGATAGCTCGAGGTGTGATGCCACTCTCCTTCCATGTTTATATCGCTTCTCCAATATTGGCGTGAACGATCCTCATGAAATAACCTTCCCAGGATAGAACGGACTCTTTCACGGCACTGATGAAAGCATGAGCAACAAAATTAACTTTGTAGAGCTAACTTTAAAACATTAACTATTAAGTGGAGTTTTGTTTTTCTTCTTTGTTTTTATGTAGATGAAAGGTTACGTGATATATATAAATAATTTTTAACAATATGGCAATTTATTAATAATGGCTTTTAGGGCTGCTCATACAACCTAACAAAATTAAATTAGAAAATGTTACCCTTTCATATTTTAATTCGATTTGCGATTCAATTTGAAGTGAGCACAAACGGTTAGGTTCAATTTAGGGGATCAAATGGAATTTAACCATATTTTACTTAATAAAAAGGAGGTGTCATATTTTGATTTTCAATGTCAATAAATTGGCCTTGATAACTAGGGATAAGCAAAAAAACCGTGAACCATTGATCAAATCATAAATCGAATTGAAAAAATAGTTTTTTTTTTCTTTTTAACAAACTGTTTTATCACGGTTCGGTTCAAGAAAATAAACCAAACTGAATAGTTTTAAACCGAATCGTTTGGTTAAACAAAAATAATTTCATGCAATTGTTTTATTATTTTTTTATTTTCTTCATCAATCTTTATAGATTTTATCAAATTTTTCATATTCTTCTTCTTTGTCTTTTTTTTTTTTAGTAAATTATTAAGATTAAGTTGAGTGAGTTTCATCTAAAATTTTATGTTTATATTTTTTTTTCTAAATTATCATTTTCTTATATGTTTCCAAATCAATCGTCTCACCTTAATATTTTTTACATATCTCTCATTTCTTTTTCAACCTTTAATATATCTCTTTTGTTTTCTTCATATTGCTTTTTTATGAGTAACTTTACATCTCTCTCCTCGTTATTTATTTGTTAGAATAGTCTCTTATTCTCTTTCAATTGAATTGAGTTTGTTAAAATCTTGTATAAGTTTTTATTAAGTATCATTACATATGATAAATATATAAAAAATTAATTATAAACATATGAAAGTTCAATGGAAAGAAAAACATATTATTAGAGATAAAAATATTTAGTAAAAATTTAACATAAAAAGTTCCAACCGTGGTTTAAACCAGACCAAACTAATTTTAATTAAATTTGAAAAATTTACGAATCAAGCCGTATGTTTAAGTTTGATTTAAAAAAAAAAAACGAATCGTTATATTAGGTTCAGTTCGATTCGATAAAGGGGACAACTTGTAATGAACTGAACTAAAACAAGCCCTACTGATAACCTTAGTGGAAAAGAAAAATGAAATCAACCTAATTCAAAGTTATTGACTTAAATAGCCTATTCACCAGGGGAAATGGCTTTATAGTCCCCCATTTCCCTTAAATTATTTATGTCATGGTTTCATTTCTTAAAATTAAGAAAAGCAATTCCTTGTTGCTACTTAAGAATTGCAATTTTAAAGAAAAAAAGATCCTCATTATGCTCTGTTTTCTTCTTCCTATCCAACATAGCAACACCACCACCACTAAACCACCCATAGCAGTCACCTTTAATGTACCACTTACCCTTGTTCATTGTAGCCATCAATCATAAAAGCCATGGAAGTTTTCCATTGCATGAATAAGACTCATGCTTGAACATTCCAAAAGACGAGGTAGAGGTAGCTTCAACTCTTTATCATAAAACTTCGATTCTCTACTAAAAATCTTTAGACATAAGTAAAGAGGTTGATGCTTCTAACCAAGAACGACAATTAGTATCTCTAACTTAGAGGGAAGAAGATTGTGAAAATGACATGGAATAGCTAGATGTTTAGGTTCAAATCATAAGAACAGAATTTCAAATCATTTGGGCTTGAATTAGGGAAAAAGAAATCAAGATTTCTCTCTCTACAATCATCATACCTATTTTATTCTTAACCTCCCACTAAGAATCTATGAGATACAATGAAAATATAAACTTTTACTAGGCACTAGAGGTATACAAAAGAGTTTTGGCCGATGGGCTTACCCGTTTAACCTACTTTATAAATGAGTTATGCAAAGGTTTTTTTGCTTATTTAAAAAATAAGATAAATGAACTCAACCCATTTAACTCATGAGCTAAAGTGGGTCAATTTGGGTTGATCCATTTAATACATTTACACATTTAGCCCACCGGCTAACTTGTGTAAGCCACTTTTTAAACAGGTTGGAGCGGAGGTTTTTTTATTTATTTAAAAATCGAGCCAAATGAGCTTGACTTGTTTAACCCAAAGGCCAAACTAAGCTATGCTAGGTTGATCCATTAATCCACTTGTATACATCTACTAGGTGCCATTTGAATCTAGGAGTCGAGAGTATTTGGAAAAATTCAAACTTTAACCTTAAATCTTCATAGATTTTTCAAATCAAAGGTTTGGAATTTGACCAATTTGGTTTTCACAAGACTACTATCACCACCACCATTACAACTGTTGTACTTAGAGCAAAACAACCACCATAGTAAGGTTGGCCGCCACTAAGAGATCTCACCTGACCTATCTCCTTGTGTAATTAACACCAAATCGTGTAGATGAAGCCTCAAAAGTCCTTATCATTCATTCGCGGTTCAACACATTTACGTGATCTATGGAGAATTTTCCTTTGTTATTAAATAATATCTTCATTAATGTGTTGTATTTCTTTTTCTTGATCACTGTGACATGAAGGTCATTATTTAGTTAAAAGATCGCTAAGGAAGAAGATGGAATAAAAAGAAGGAATAAGGATAATATCGCTCCTTTATTTCACTCTCTTGCATACAAGTCTTCACATTAGATTAGAGTTTCACTCTAAGTTCACACCTTCATTAAGTTCAATCTTACTCTTGCCTCTTAGTCTATCCCTAATCATTAGATTGATAGTGGTGATGGCTATTTTTAGCCATGGGCCCCTAGGCCGAAACTGATGGCCCAAAACTGTTAATAAGCCTACTCTAAGTAACTCTTAGCTTCATCTCCTATAAATGAGAGATGAAGTCCCTAAGTATAGGATTTTTGGTCTCTTGCTCCTGTTTTTGAATTAGGGTTTCACTTTCATGACACATCATTGACTCAAGTTACTCATTAGAGTAATTATATTAGAGCAAATTCCAGCATCTTACCAACAATATTTTCTTTTGCAGACAATCTAAATCGATGAATCTTTACTAGTAAATCAAAGGAGTGAAAATGGTACGTCACATTAGCACCATCTATGGGAATGGATTATTCAAAACTAATTATTTCTTTGCATTTCGAATCGACTTTCATGTTCCCCGTTTCTCTTCAATTAATTTCGATATGCATGCGCATAACAGGAGAGATAATGGTTATAAAAATGCTTTCCCGATCAAAGCGTAGCCGACGATTATATATTTCAATCTACATGACTCATCTATAGGTTTTTTCATCTAGAACTTCTTCAATTGTTGTTATTATTGATATCAATTGCTTGACAAAACAATACAGGTTGTTTAGAAAAATAACATGTGATATCTTGATAACAACGTAATCAAGGGTCATACCTCATGTATATGCAGGCCTGCCAAATGTGGAAAATTGGTTAGTACTCGTATGGTAGATCAAACCAGTGAAAAGATGGCTCCTTTCCTTATTGGTGTTAAATTAAATCCACTCATCTATTCATTCAAAGTAGTCAAGTAGCTACCATTCAAATTCTATATTGGAACACTTGTCCTCCAATGCCTCAAAAGCTTACTTATGCATGAACTCTCATTATCGATTCTCTGATAAGGGAAGTTAAGGTAGGGGGTAGGCGGCGGCAGTAGGGGGGGGGGGGGGGGTTGTGCACAAATGAAGTCAAATTAGATAATCTCATGGGGAAAAGTCCAAATCACTTAGATAAAAATCCAATTTGTACGTTTCCTGAATTAAATTGGAAGCGAGTGGATGAAAATCTGAGTTACCTAGATAAAATTCCAGGTACATAGATAAAAATCCAAATTGTTAGGATAAAATTCAAGGTATAAAGATAAAAATCCAAATTGCTCGAATAAGTTTTAAGATATTTAAGGTAGGGGAATTTTTTATTTAATGAAGCTCAAGACAATCCTTGGGGGTGGGTCAACAAGCTCTGCTTAAGAATGCTTATATATGAAATTGAAACACTTAGGCGCTATGGAAACTCTTCAGGCGAAGAAGTTCGAGGTAAATCATTGGACCATGGCCTTTTATCCCGGTTACTAAACACTAAAGTGTAGTTTGACAATCTACAAGTTTATGCCTAAATAAAAATCCATGGGTTAAGTCATCGGATAACTTTCACGTACCTGAGACAACAAATGCTCGAATCCTTAGGTATCCTAGGTAAGGAAAATTCCGATATGTTAAAAACTTGGAAAAACCTTACTAATGAATTGCTAACCAATAGCCACATTACTTGTGTATGGCTCCGTGGGCTTAAATCCCTCACATGGAAAATTCTCTATTAGTAACCTATTGATGATGAGAAAGTTTACGCTAAAGAAATGTGGCTGAACTCCTTAAGGTCCCTTAATTGTCGTACGTTGATTTGTATACTCGATAGTGATAATGTCAACCATTCCCTTATCAAGGACCTTGTGCCAAGTAATCCAACCAAATACTACCGAGAAGTTCCTGTTGAGTGACGAGAGACTCATTTAAACGGCCGAATAGTTTTCTCTCGGCATTCCGCCAAATCTTTCATCCTTGCCCTTTATTGTCAAAACATTTTGACCCCTCTCGCCTGCTGTACTTAGAGAATATTCGGATGAGACCAATGTTACACTACCACTTGTCTACCTCATCTGACATTATACTACTTTTCCATTGTTAGTCTTTTGTCCTTTTTACCCTTTTTGGTAAGTATTAGGAATCCCTTTTTTGTATATACTTTCTTGCCATTTCATTATTTGTAATATTGCTTTAGGGACTTACTATAAATAGTCATTTTCTTTTGTAAGCCAGATATAACTTACATCTTAATACCGAATATTCCATTCTTATGAGACAACCCTCTCCAAGTCCATATTTCATACACTCTTATCTAAGTCCATATTCCGCCAAATCTTTCATCTTTGCCCTTTATTATCACAACATTTTGACCCCTCTCGCCTGCTGTACTTAAAGAATATTCGTATGGGACCAATGTTGCATTGCCACCTGTCCACCTCATCTGACATTGTACTACTTTTCCATTTTTAGTCTTTTGTCCTTTTTACCCTTTTTGGTAAGTATTAGGAATCCCTTTTTTATATATACTTTCTTGCCATTTCATTATTTGTAATATTTCCTTAGGGACTTACTATAAATAGTCATTTTCTTTTGTAAGCCAGATATAACTTACACTTTAATATCGAATATTCCATTCTTATGAGACAACCCTCTCCAAGTCCATATTTTATATACTCTTATCTAATTTTTCCGAGTAGCTCAGGATTAATGGTAGTTGGACCTTGACATCAACTTATGTGTCATATCAAATGTGATTTTAAGTCGTGTTGTATTCACTAATAAGTCACATCCTCTAAGCAGCTTCACGTCAGTTATTCTTGTTCGGTTGTGGATCATTTCCCTCTAATTTTCTTCAATATCTCGAAGGACCCATTTCAATTTAAATCTGTCTCGGTAAATCTTAGTGATAACTGAGCTTCTAAGCACACCATATATTCATGGTATCAAAGCTTAAAGTTGAGGTTGAGATAGAAAGTTGTGTAGTAATAATCAATCACTGTTCAAGATACTGTTTGTGATTGTAGCCATTTGTATAAAGTGTAGTTACTGAAATTTTGTGTTAGAAATGTCAAACCCTAGTGTACAGGGAGAGATTCACAATGTCGAAAGTGTTACTTATGGTTGTAGTCGAGTTATCTAACAAACATCAGCTACTATCGATAAGCAGATACAAGATCTTACTACTATTGTGGCTAATTTAGCTATCTCAGTAAACAGGGTCTTAGAGAATAGACCATGTGAGAGAGTTACTGAGTAAGGCCGAGAAATGCAAGATAAGCTAAGGAGGCAAATGAACAAGCGAGCTCCAAAAGCCTTTCCAGTGAACTACATACAACTACGATGTGCCGATAGAGTCGCAAGAAGAAGGTTAGAGTTAGATGACGTCAAAAAGTATGAAAAAGAAGAGGACCAGTACGTTGGGATTGATGAGTGAGAGTTTAGAGTGCCAAGAGGTGCCAAACATCTTAAGGTACAAATTCTGAACTTCAATGGGTTTGGTAGTGCTAATGACTATATGGATTGGGAAGAGAAGATCGAAAAGATATTTGACTTTTATGAGTATGAAGATGCTGTCCGCATTAGAGTAGTCGTGTTAGAATTTTCTGAGCATGTGGCAATGTGGTGAAGGAAGCTATAAAATGTTTGCTTAAGGACCTGATGTGAGGTCCAAACATGGAATGAGATGAAGAGAGTTCTAAGGAATAGGTTCGCTCCCGAACACTATGAACAGGACACTTTTCAATGACTCCAAGACTTAAGGTAAGGTAATAAGTCCATAGACAACTATGTTTGAGAGTTTCAGTTGCTCATGATATGATGCGATGTTGACAAGCCTGAGACTCGAACTATAGTACGGTTCATCTCGGGACTTCGAACTGAGATTAGTTATGTCGTAGAATTGCAAAGCCTCACAACTTTGGATGAAACCATCCTTATAGCCTAGAGAATTGAAAGGCAACGGCAGAACTAAGCTAGCCGAATGCCGAGTAACCAACCATGATGCTGAATAGGACTGGCCTACCAAGTAGACCAGGAAATGATAGGGCATCAAACAGTTTTGAGGTGGAATGTCGAGCTCACGTGCCGAGCCAATCAAATAAGGGCCAAGGTAAGAGCAAGGTTGAGGAACCTAAGATCCGAAGAGACCAAGGTTAGAGTTTAAGGAGGAAAACCCAAGAAATTAGATGTTTTAAATGTCTTGTCTATGGACACATGGCTAGTCAATGTCCGAACTGTTGAGTCATGACCACAAAGGGAGACAAACTCCAGGTTGAAGTAGAAAGTTCGAGTGAAGGGGAGGGAGAAGTGGCAACCGATCGGATGTTGGGAGAATTTGAGTAAAATTAGGAGGTTGAGATACCCCCTGAGGGCAGAGCCAAGTATTACTTTGTTGTTTAGCGATCTCTTAGTACTTTTGTGGCGTCTTTCATATAAATTGCCGGGTGAATGGCAAGTTATGCGCCATGATCATTGATGGAGGGAGCTGTACCAACATCATCGTGCAAGGGGTAGTAAAAGCCATGAAATTTCTAACTCTTTCGCACCCTAAGCCATATAAGATTCACTGGCTGAACGAGAAAGGAGGATTATACATTTCCAAATAAGTCAAAGTGCCGATTACTATTGATCATAGGTACAGGATGAGGTGATGTGTAATGTCCTTCCCATGTATGTATTTCACATATTACTCAGCCAACCGTGGCTATTTAACTTGAGAGTATTACACGATGGGTATAGAAACACCTACATATTTCAAAAGGACTGGAAGAAAGTTATATTGATCGCTAATTCTCTGCAGCAGAAGTCCTTAGTGACTTCCCAAGCTCAGTTTACACGAGAGGTCAAGGCTGAGGACTATGGACTCCTCTTGGTTAGGAGACTCTTAGAGGTTAGAGAAGTCAAGAACTTACCTACTGAAGTGTAGCAGCTATTTCAAGAATTTGCTGACCTCTTCCCTGCCAAGATGCCGAAAGGATTATCTCCCTTGAGAGGAATTGAGCATTGCATTGATCCTCAACTTGGAGTAGCCCTACCGAATCGACTTGCCTATAGACTCAATCCTGAACAAGCAATCAAGCTGAAAAAGCAAGTTGATGAGTTGGTAGATAACGGATTTGTCTATGAGAGCATGAACCCATGTGTTTTCCTAGCCGTGCAGGTACCAAAGAAAGATGGATCATAGAGGATATGCATTGATAGCCATGCCATCAATAAGATTACTATTAAGTATCGATACTCGATCCCACAGTTGGATGACATGCTCGATGAGTTATATGGTGCATGTATCTTTTCGAAGATTTGAAGAGTTAGTATCATCAAATACGAATGAGACCGGGAGATTAATGGAAAACAACCTTTAAGACTCAGGACAGTCTATTTAAGTAGATGGTTATGCCATTCGGTTTAATTAACGCGCTGAGGACATTCATGAAGCTTATGAATCATGTGTTCAGAACATTGATAGGCAAATGCGTTGTGGTTTATTTTGATGATATTCTGGTTTACAGTGCTGACCTTCTCGTTCATGTCGAACATTTGAGATTGGTGTTTAATATACTCTATGCCGAGAAATTATTCAGTAACCTGAAGAAATGCGGGATCTATCAAAGCGAGATTGTATTCCTTGGATATGTCATTTCAAGGAGTGAAGTTTGAGTTGATGAGGAAAAGGTTAAGGCTATTAACGAGTGGCCTATGCCAATAAGTTGAGTTGAAATCAAAAGCTTCCATAGCTTAGCTTCATTCTATCAAAGATTTATCCGGAACTTCAGTTCCATAACTAAGTTGTTGACTAAATTAACTAAGAAGAACGTTGAGTTTAATAGACAAAAAAAGGCTTAGAGGATTTTTGAAGATGTGAAGTGTAAGTTGATGTCTACTCCAGTACTTACCCTACCAGATTTCAAGAAGGTTTTTGAGATTGAATGTGATACATCTGGCATTGGCATTGGCATTGGTGCTGTCCTTATGCAAAAGTGTCAACTCATTGCTTACTTCAACAAAAAACTCTAAGGTGCTACCTTGAATTACTCAACCTACAACAAGGAGTTCTATGCCCTTATCCGTACACTTAAAAACTGGCAACATATTCTATTGCAGAGAGAATTCATCATCTATTCGAATTATGAATCTCTCAAGCATCTTCATGAGTAGTAGAAGCTTTCTCAGCACCACACTGAGTGGGTCAAGTTCTTAAAGACCTTTTGCTATGTCATCAAGTATAAACACTAACATAGTGGCTGATGCACTTTCTCGCCGTCATACCCTCGTTACGACAATGCAAGCTAAAGTGCTTGAATTTGGCACTTTACCTAATCAATATAAGCATGACCCACATTTAGGGCCTTTAGCAGCTAAGTACAGTAATAGAGGAGCTGTAGACGAATTCTACTTGAGTGAGGGGTTCCTAATGAAGGGAGAGCAGATTTGTATACTAAGTGGTTTTGCAAGAGAGCTACTAGTTCAAGAAGCTCATGCCAGGGGTTTGACTAGCCATTTTAAGAGAAAGAGGACGATTAAGATGTCACACCCCGAAGCGGCAGAGTCGTAACAACCCCGCCGTGTAAACCACCCTAAGATAGAAGTTAGCCTTACAACCGCTATCTTAGACCTGATCTACACAAAGCGTCAACGACTAACCCGCTTTGAAGTAAACAGTTTGTAATTTCAATAAATCATTCATCTAAGAAAGTGAGGAAATATATATATTCACTATAATTTAGTGATTACAATTATCGTTTGCAATGTTTCTCCGAAATATATTTCCTAGTTCTAAAGTAAAAGCTTAAACCTTAAACCTTAAAAATATATGTTCATTATTCAATATTTTTCCTCACTCCACAGGATCCAGCAGTTACTAGCTTCAGAGTAGTTGTAACCGCTTCTTAGCCAGCACCTGCACAATGTCTATAGGGATGTGAGCAACCACAGCTCAGTAAGTTAGGACGGAGGATTTAAAACTATACCATACACACAACAAGGTTTTCAATCACTTATTAGGTGCAATGCATGTGCAAGCAAATGCCATCGCACGACGTTATCCGGCCAGTCGTGAGATTAGAGAAATTGCGCCCGCTCTAATCCGGGTTGAGGAGTTACCGTTAATGCAACAGCTCACGACCAAACCTAGGCTTGTGTAATGGAGACCTTGCTCCTCCCGCGACTACCTTCGAACCACTGTCTTCACCCTCGCCGCGACCTCCTCTCCTATCACTTAGTTCGACTGAGGATAAAGAAGGGACCATTTTGCAATCATGCGTTATCCCTTCCGAAGGGGTCAGTATTTAGCCGGAGAGTCCTAAGTTCCCCTAACGGGTTGCCATGCATGTCCGATTATGATTACTGGTCGGATATTTGATTAAGTCCAGTTGAGGGTGATCAATCCTTTCATACAATATGTGCCAGAGCAACAAACAGGATCATAGCATCACCTATAATCAAACATATGTACACATTCAACTATCTAACAAGTATAACCAAGGATAATCTTAAGCCTCCAAAATATAGCATCGTATTAATTCCAACTTATCTCGACTCCTCGCTCATTCACTCGAGGTCCGATTTGATCAGGCCATCGCCGATCATCCCTATAACACAAACGTGGTTTCAGCTTTTTATATAACTATTATAGGTTCATTTTATCCTATAACACTTATTATTACGTTTTGTTTAGGGTTTATTATGCCTAATTATCTAGGTCTTACATCTTTTACAATTATTTAGGTTTGGGGTTAGGTTCGGGTTCGGTTTTCGCATCGATTTCTAAATTAGGTTCTAGTTTGATTTCTAAGTAGTGTTTTATACTGTATCCCTAGAAATTCGTTTCAACCCATAATGTAAAATTAATCACATTATTTCTCGATCTCCTAAATACCATCATTACCCCTAGTCAGTATTTTATTTCACCCGGTACACTTATATCCTTATTAGTGTACCGAATTTACTCCTAATGTGAGAAATTTTTACATTTTTCATATAATTACATAAATTCAAATTTCCTATCAGATTTATTGTACATTTTTATTATTATCACAATATCAATTTTTATTATAATATTTCCTATTTATTATATTTCCAATAATTACCTATTATGTATTATTACCTTTTATGTATATATTACACTTCTAATATTTATATCACTCTAATTATCATCTCTAAACATCAATTATCATTTCAAAATGTCTAAATTCATCCTAAATCAGATTTTACTCCTAATTACCCTAATTTACAAAATTAACTTAAAATGTACTATTTTTCCATATTATTTATTTACTACATAATTAACCTAATAATTACATCTAACACCCTAAATGCTATAAGTATCATTCTCCATCAGATTTCAACATCCCTAAACATCTACTTATTCACTAATTCAGTAATTAATAATTTAATTACTTAATTAACTCCAAATTACCCAATTTTTCCATCATTTTAGGGCTAAAAATTAACTTAAAATTTTCAAAAATTAATTTTTAAAAAATGGCTTCATATCACTATTCTATATCACATGAGAATCCTACAAAAAAAATTGAGCTCCAAACTACACTCTTAAGGTCATTTATCTCTAAACCGAAATGTGCTTGGTTTTGCATGATTTCTTAAGGACCATATATTACGGGATATGTTTTCATCAAAATAATATTTTTACTACAAACTACATACAAAAATATCCCATAATAACAAAATTCATAATTTTCTAATAATATTTACTATTTTTACAAAATTACACAAAATCGGACTGGAAATCGGACTCACCAATCTGGGTGACTCCGGCCGCCGTGGCCTTGTTGTTCGGCTTAGGTGCTGCCACAACCGTATGGTAGTGGTGGCCGTCTACTCCCAGCTGCTCGTCCAGTGGCGGTTCCCGTTAAAGGCCCTAATTGCACAGTTTTTTCTAATTTTTTTCTAAATCGAATTTTTCTCTCAATTTTTGCCTCTCTCTAATTTTCTCTGATTTTTATCTAGCCAAATGAGCTTCTGAATTTTTCTTGCTATTTATAGACAATTTTTGTAATTATTATGCATTAATTTGATAAGACTTTGCCCATTTTCCTTGATTTTTGGCTTTTATGTTGTCCAAATTTTATTGGTTGATTTTTATTTTGCTTATCCTAACATGCCACGACCTGATCTTGATCCATATTATCCTCTTCTGATTTTTTTTTATTTTTCCATAATTAATTTATAATTTTCTATAATTAATTTATAATTTTAGTATACATATAATTTATCTCTAGCGATTCGTTAAGTATCAGAATGTCTTTTACACATTTTCGATAAATAACAAGTTATATACTTAAAATTTGAAAATTTTGTAGTCTCCTATTTTATTACTTATTTTCTTAAATTCAAACTTACGGGATCGATTTACTAATATTTCTAGCTTTACTTTATAATTTAGGCTCGATCGAATCATTCAACCGATCGAAACCTCGGATTACTTAGTTGTGAGGCTTACATAAGATATTAAAGGAACACTTTTACTAGCCTGGGATGATGAGGAATGTGCACTAAATACTTAAGAGGTATAAAGTGTGTAAGTATGCAAAAAGGAGGAGAGAACCCTATGGAGAATATATACCCCTATCAATTCCCGAGTGGCCGTGGATCGATCTAAGTATGAATTTCATGCTCGGCCTTCTCCACACACTGAGAAGACACGATTTGATCATAGTGGTGGTCGATTAATTCAGCAAAATAGGCCACTTCATCCCCTGCCACAGGACTAATGATACTTTATTCATCACTAACCTCTTTTTGCAAGAAATTGTGCGATTGCATGAAGTGCCAAGGAATATTATGTCCCATCGTGATTCTAAATTCACGAGCTTCTTTTGAAAGACCTTATGGAGGAAACTTGGCACTAAGCTCCTGTTCAGTACCTTTTTCCACCCTTAGATAGACAGCTAAATTGAAGTAGTTAACAGAATTGTCTATAATCTCCTACGCACCACTATTGGAAAGAACTCTCGTGATTAGGATTTATGTCTACCCATCATTGAATGTGCCTACAATCGCTCCACTCACAACTTTAGTGAAACATCACCATTTGAGGTTGTTTATGGACTTAATCCCAACCTACCCTTAGACTTAGTTAATAGTCTGACTATTCAAGGAGAGAGTCAATCTGGCCTGTATTGTGCCAAGGAATTTCACAAGTTGTATCAAAGAATTGCTGAGCAACTAACCAAAACTGTGGCTTAACAAAAGGAATTGGGAAGCCGCGGAAGGAAACAAATCGTTTATGCCCTTAGGAACCTTATCTAGATTCATCTTAACAAGGAATGCTTCTTTAGCAAGAGAATAAATAGACTATCTCCCAGAGCAGATGGCCCCTACAGGATCCTAAGATGCATTAATGATAATGTCTAAAAGATTGAGCTACCCGAAGGTCTCAGCGTATCTACTACATTTAACATCGCCGACTTAACTTCATATGTGCCTGGAGATGACAAAGACCAAGATTTGAGGATAAATCTTCAACAACCTCGATGAACTAATGAATTGCCGACCAACCAACGGCCCCATTACTCGTGCATAGCTTTGAGTACTCCAATCCCTCACACAATGAATTCTCTCTTGGCAACCTGCTGATGATGAGAAAGTTTATGCCAAAGAAATGTGGCTGAACTCCTTGAGGTCCCTTAATTGTAGTACGTTGATCTGTATACTTAGTAGTGATGATGCCGACCGTTCCCTCGCCAAGGACCCTGTACCAAGTAATCCAACCAAATACTGTCAAAAAGTTCCTACCGAGTGACGAGAGACTCACTTAAACGGCCGAATAGTTTTCTCTCGGCATTCTACCAACTCTCTCATCCCGACCCTTTATTGCAGCAATATTTTAACCCCTCTTACCTGTTGTGCTTAAAAAATATTCGTGTAGGACTAATGTTGTACTGCCACCTATCCACCTCGTCTGACATTGTACTACTTTTCTATTTTTTATCTTTTGTCCTTTTTACCCTTTTGGTATGTACTAGAAATCTTCTTTTTGTATATACTTTCTTGTCATTTTGTATATAAATAGTCATTTTCTTTTATAAACCGGATATAACTTACACTTTAATACTGAATATTCTGTTCTTGTGAGACAACCCTCTCCAAGTCCATATTTCATACACTCTTATCTAATCTTGTCGAATAGCTTAGGATTAGTAGCGAATGGACCTTGATATCAACTTGTGCGTCATATTAAGTGTGATGTCAAGTCGTGTTGTGTTCATTGGTGAGTCGCATCCTCCGAATAGCTTCACGCCAGCTACTTTTGTTCGGTTGTGAACTATTTCCCTTTAATTTTCTTCGATATCTTGAAGGACCCATTTCAGTTCAAATCTACCTCGGTAAGTCTTAATGATAACTAAGTTCCTAAGCACACCACTTAGTGAAGGCATCAAAAGCCTATACTAACTAATGCCTAGCAAACTCACTTTCTCAAATAATGCCATGGCATTTATGCCCTGGAAAAGTTTGATTTGTACAAATAATCCCGTAGCACTCATACTCAAGAAAAATGCTAATCTTATTTAGATTACCGTCACTAGCATATAAGCCTAAGGAAAATTTAGCTCTTCTCTTTAAGCCATTCAATTATCTTCATTGGCTTAAAAGGCTGGAGAAAATCTGATAACATGCGTGTCGTATTACTTCACTTAAGTCAAGACTCCAACTCAACAAATTATGGGTAAAGCTAGAAACACCTATGAGGAGCTTTCTTGCAGTGTAGCCATTCGGTTTGGGACCTTATGAGCCTATAGAAGCATTCGGTCTCTTTATCGAAGTCATTAATAAAGAGACTTAAGGGGGGCAAGTAACGATGGCTATTTTTTAACATAGGCCCCAAGGCCCAAAACTAACCGACCTAAAGCCATTAATAAGTCTACTCCAGGCAAAGGCTAGCCTCATCTCCTACAAATAAGAGATGAATCCCCTATATTCAAGACTTTTTATCTCTCGCTCCTCGTCTTTTTCAATTAGGGTTTCACTCCCATGACACTTCACTAACTTAAACATTAGAATGGCTGCACCAGAATAAATTCCGATACCCCACTAACATGAATTGTTTTACAGACAATTCTAAATTGAGGAATCTCTACCGACAAATCAATAGAGCAAATCTAATGAGTAGATTTCAACATTTTGCAAGTATATAATCATTGACTTCTTTCAAGTTACTTAATATATAATAGAGACTAGTTGGTAGTGAATTTACAAGATAGGTTCACATAGTTAGTTGAGCTTACTATGAATTCATTATTCATAATTATTTGTTTTTCATAAGCATATATGCAATTATAGTTTATTTATTAGTTTTTTTTACTTGAAATTTGTATCAAATCGTATAAGTAAAAAAATTATAATGATATATATATTGTCGATATTGAAATATAACTAAAAACAATTATATGTTTTTGAAAATGGTTTCAACTAAATGGTTTATAACTCTTAACCATTAAAAGCAGTTTAGTTCACTAGAGGTTCAAATTGAATTAGATCGAACTATAATCACTCCTTATTGCTTTAATAGTTGGTGGGAATTTCTCCATTAATGAAACTATATTACTTCTACTCATATCCTATGTCACAATCCCATATTTGATAGTAATATGGACTAAATGTATTATTTAAGTTTCAGGCAATCTTCTACTTATAAGTCTAGTTTTTTAGGATGGACCCTTCTCTTATACTTAGATTGTAGGATTTGGTGCTTTCTCCGATGATCAACCCAACGAAAAGGGTACTCTAGAAAGGAGCAACCTATGAGAGGGTTACATGAGACAAGGTTATCAAGTAAAGTAAAATGATAGTTATCCAAAGTAAGAGCTCCTTAAAGGAGTAGTTCATAATAAGTCAATGCTGATGTTGGCTTTCAAAGGGATGATAATATTAAAATCTTACATAAGATAATAATATGGATTAAATATAATACATAAGTTTAGTGGGTTATTCCACCTATCACACAAACTTTTGGTTTGGACTCTTTCCATGGCCTTAGATAGGCATGTTAGTATCATTTATTTCATTAGCTCTTGTGGCTAACTACAAAATCCTCATTAAAGACTCTGTAGCCATTATAAAATTGTTATACAAACAAAACATTGAAAAACCTTTGGAATATACGAGACATTTTACCTTTCAAGCAAACTGAGGATATATTTGCGCCCATCTGCAATTCGATTATTCATACGAACGCGTATTCTAGCGACATTTGACAACATTGTAAAATTTCTGATCCCTAAATCGACTGATGTTTGTGGGTTGTCCTATCAGCGTCGAACTATTTTATTGATAAAAGAAGTTTCGAATCTTTCTTTACTAGTCAAGTTGTACAACCCAATACGTAGGGAATTTCATATTTCAAACTTTCGAGAAGCACTGAAATTAAACCATACTGGACCCACATCCAACTTGGGTCGATTTATGTAACAATCCCCCTTCACTTTGACGCACTTCCCATTCAGACATGGAAGATGAACTGTTGACTTCGGCAAGTCTACTCTGAAGGTTGCCTAATTGATACAAATTTAATTGCGCATTAATGGCTTCTGCTTTTGCTGGAAGCCTTTTCTTTCGTGATTTATTTTTAGTGGAAAGAGAAACAACTTTTATTCTAATGGAACAACAATATCCACATTCTATCTAGAGCTATACAAATGGAGCAGTGAGTGTTACAAAGAGTAAATTAGGGTTAAAAATTACAAGTCATTTATAAAACGGGCTGCCAGTATGCCCACTTAATCCATACGTTAAACAGGCTAACCCATTAAAGAAGATTTGGTCAATGAATCCAGAAAAAAAAAAAAAAAAAAGATTGTTTAGAAAAATGAAAGATAAAGGACTAAAAAAAAAAAGCCTCTTAACTTATTTTTAAACAAAACTCTAAACTAAAGTAAAGAAAATAAGAATTCTTTAAAGAATAATATATGATACTAACTAATTCAACAAACCGGTGTTTAAGTCTTCTCGACATATATATATATTATCGGATTGATACAATGAAATTGATAAAATTGATTTTAATGGGATTGTCTAATTTTTCTCCTATATGTAAGTATAATTCTTTTTGTAAAATTTTAATTAAAAATATAACATTTATTTTAATAGGTTTATTTTGTAATGTTAATTTCCATAATGAGAAAAATTCTTGATAAGTTGGTGGGTTGGCTCGCTTACCTTGCCAAATTGTATATATAGGTTTGATGTTGCAAGTTGATGGACTAATCACTATAATTTGCTAACCCATATTGGATGGGTCAAGCTGAAAAGTCTAGCCTACATATTAAGTAAGCCACAACGAGCTAATCCATTTAATCTGTAGGTTAAAGTAGATTGAGACAGGTCATTTAGTCTATTTACATAATTCTACCCGTATGAAATATGAGTTTTCATTCTAAGAATGGATTAAAAGATAAAAAGTTTATTATCAAATTCAACACGAAGGCAAGACGAAAAAAGAAAATGTACAAAAATCAAAAAGATGATCTTGACAACCAATGAGAAGTTTTATAAGATGTAATAAAGTCGATCTATGGGATGACCTAAGCCCACTATCCTTTACTTTGATATGATCGCGTTTAATGAAAAATATTCAAGTATTAGGTTTACTCTGACTAGAATGTCTTATCACTTTCTCTCTCTATAGGTACGACTCTTTCTGTGACTACTTGCTTCTTCTTTCTCGTTTTAAATCTATGGTTTTACTTTTCTTGTTGTTTATATTGAACTGATGAGAACAAATATTGGATTTGTAATCATCTTATCTTGATCTGTCTTTTGATAGTGATTTAAGAGTATTTTGTTGCTAGATCTAATTAGGGTTTTGTACCATTTTCTTATGATTGCGAGGCACAAAATGAAAAGACAGACAAGAAGATTGGATAAAGGAAAAAAATGATGAATGAATTGAAAGACTAACCCTAACTTTGAGTGTCAGACAAACTCCTTACAAGAATTACTCCCAAAGTGGTTCGATGCCTTTTTCTTTCTTTCCCTTCGATTTTTATATCTCTTTCAATTGTCCTCTCATTACTACATAACAAAGTCTATTAATCTTGTATGCTTATGTCTATTATCAGGTATGCTAAAGTCTATTACGTGCCTAAGTCTAAATATAATGAATTACTTAAAGACTGATGTATTGCTATTCTATTAGCAAATGTTTACACAAAATCCTCCAAATGTTTAGGAAATCTCTTGTGTCTTTGATGTCTTCGAGTAATATCCTTGCTAGTCATAACAAGATGCCAATGAATGAAAGAAGACTAATTAAAATTGAACCTCAGAACAAAAATGTAGTAATTAGAAGAGCTATTGTCATAAAATTAATTGCAACTATGGGGAGAAAACGATGGGAGAGGGAATATGAACTTGATTTCAACTCAATCTTTTCATTAAATTCAATAAGTTGAAATGTATTTGATTGATAAATTGTCTACATCATCTACATATTACATAGAAGCAACCACCTCAACCAAAAGGAGGGGTCCATGCCTACTTCAATTGGTGAGTGCTAAGTTTTGAAAAGGTATGGGGTGTATACAATTTTTCATTTTTTCAAGAGATCCATATATTTTACCCTAAACAAATTGCCATAGTTACTTAAGGATACTTTTAGGTTATTATGTTATTATTATATGATCAATGCCCTATAATTTATGAGTGAGCTGCATGAGTCATCCTTAAAAACCTCCATAGCTATGTAGATCCTAAAATTCCTTAAATTAAGCATTTTTCCCATGTAAAAGGCATAGGATCCACTTTGGTTTGTTCCCCAAACTTCACCACCTAAGTGAATGGAACATCTAACCTAGCATTTTCAAAGTATAAGTATACATTGGAGGTGTGTAAGTGGGTTAAATAGGTCAATACAACTCAATCCATTTTGACCTACATATTAAATAAGTTGGTTTTAATTAGCCAGCTTTTAAACAGGTTAAAGTGCCTTACTTTTAAGCTGTTTGAAAAGCAAGCTAAATAGATTGGCCCGTTAGTCAAAGATGTAAATGTGTTAAATGAGCCAACCCCAACCAACCCAAACCAACCCACTTTAGCCCACAAGTTAAACGAACCAGATTTATTTGGTCTGCTTTTTTAATGGACTGAAAAACATTTATTAAAATCTGATTAAAAAGCAAGTTAAATGAGTCACTCCTATGATACTTTAGTCTTTGAGTAATTATCGAGAACTCAGAATGGTAACACATTGATTATAAATATAGAACTTTAAAAATATGAACTGGGAAGTAAGAAAATAAAGAAATCATGAGTACTAGCACATAAAGTGATCATAGTTGCTTGGAATTGATAGATTTAAGGTTTCGAAAAATATTCTCGAAATTGAGTAAATTTCTAATATAGGGTGAGAAAAGCTAAAAGAAACCTCCTTTTAAGGTTTATTTTGCAAAATAAAGTAGGCAAAACATTGAATTTAATAACAACATTGTTTTATCAATAACAAATATTTTTATCGTAAACTTAAGATGTGAGACTAGTTTGTAGTGAGACATTAAAAATAAATTACTTAACCTACAAATATAATAATTTAGAGCAAATAGGAAGTGAATAGCTATATAAATATTAAATATATAAGTGTATACCTAAAATTGGAAAGAATAATAATACGATATGTATAAATATGTATAAAATCAATATCATAATTAAGTAAAGTTTATAGAAAATTCATAGGATAGCTAGAGAAGTTAATCTTAGATATGTTTTGGATGTGGCACAGCTGTAGGAGAGTAGACTAAAAATTGGGACTAAGCTTTTAGACATATACCAACTTAGAAAAAACTTGAAATTTTCACACTTAAAAATTTCTAACCAACTAAAACTCCCTTATAAATTCATGAAACCAGCTTCACTTACAAGTTTAGGCAGTTTACATCTCTAGAGAATTTAGAGTGGGGAAATAAAAGGCTAGAAGAGATTTTAGGAAAAATTTACAAAATATAGTGTAAATTCGGGGATATGTGAGAACAAGGGTACACGCGTGACCTAACACGAAACTACCGCCATAGACTGAAGGAGCACTCGTAGATAGGCTCAGTTAACACACACCCCGCCCCACCCTACCCCACCCACCTCAGCAGCCAAAAGCTCGGATTTCATTAAGTGCTCAATTTTTCAATTTTTCTTCCCTAAAATTCTAAAAATAGTAAGCAAAGTTCAAAAAAGATCAAACCTGTTATTCTTAGATATTTTTGCATGTAGAATCTAAATATCAAACTAAAATTTTCAAATTCAAAATATGGGTTCCTTAAGAAATAGAATCTAAATATGAATTTTACATTTAATTTCAAAAAATAGTAAACAATATAGCTTTAACTCTAATTTTTGTATATAAGTTCTTGAAAGGGTCTAGTTTATTTCTATGAAAAGGGTTCTAAAAAAATTCAGAAGTTGAATTTTTAGTATTTTCAACCTACTTGCATTATGTGCTTATTGCTTAAAATGAGAGTTTACTTAGGTAATTTGACTTCGAAGTGTTACAATATAACTGTAATTAAGTTTTGAAATATTAGGTCAGAGTGATGACGTATGGAAATAAGGGAATTGATATTGAGGTCAGATGATTTAATTATCTAAGAAGTATTTTGTGCAGGTCAGAACGTGAGTCAGAATATTGGTCAAAACGTCAAACAAATGAAAATATAAAATAACTTAATATGCAGAGCTTAGATTAGAAGTGGGTACAGAAGGTTGGCTAATTTTGTATTTCTATATGTGTATTTTTTGAGATAATTCCTTATAACACTTATACGTATATAGTTATGTAGTTAACTTAGATTATACATCAACAATACCATAGTAATTGAACATTAAATAAGTATTATATTGAAATCTCTTATCTTGGAATCAAAGTGATATAGTAAAATTATGGAATATAGTAATATTCATATAATAATTAAGTGGTTGGAAGCTATGTCAAAAAGTATGTTGGAAGAACATAATATATAGAAGGTAAGTTAGAAACTAAGTCACAAAGTACCTTAGACTAAAGTTGCATTATAAAGAATTACACCAAGACCTAGACCATAAGTATAAGTAAGTTAGTGATCTTGCTTATATTTGATATATATTAACTTGAGTATCATTCATGTTTTGTTTAGGAGATATGGGTAAGGAAAAACCTCGAGAACAATTGTAAGATGTTGGGAATTTGCTAAGTGGCCTAGGTAAGTGGATATTTGTATATTTCAAGTAGATTTATATCTACTCATGTGACTTACGAGCTTGCTTAGTTATGATTAGCTTAGTTGAGTTGTGTACAAGTGTATTACATTGATGTCTGAGTTATGGAATGAATTTTAGTTCTTTTGTAAATGATGTTTGATGAATCATGCTTGGTTAGTGATTTTGATGACTTTAATTGTGTTGTTGCTTAGTTATAATTGTTAGTTGAGATCTATATTAATTTAGACAAGAATTTAGGTACTAATTACTAATTCTACTTTTTAAGGTGTTTACTTAAGTAAACCCGATAACGAGACTTTAGAGATGAAAAAGTAAATGAAATAAAGTAAGAGTTTGGTTGATAACAAAATGAGTACATTTGTTTGGTAATTGCACGATATTGATTGGTTTTCTTTGGAATGTGCTTTTTGCATTCATAGCATAACATGAAAAGGATCCACAAGTTAAGTGTTTCTAAAACTAGGATTTCACTTGGCTATGCTTTACTTTAAAAACCTAAGTTTTATTAAGTAAACAATTTAGTTTTTGAGAGCTTAGTTTTGTAAAAGATGTAGTTTGGTTTATAAAAACTGGTTTTTCAGCAATTAGAGCTCATATGGCTTTCGCTGGAAGTTCTTTTCTAAGTTCTTGGACATAAAATCTAAATGCTCGGGAACGTCAACTAACCGGAGGTGCTTAGGCTTAGGCTAGGGTTAGAGGTTAGGATATCGATGCCAATGTATGTCACATGCATGAGCATGTCATGCGTATGTTACCTTTGTATTACCTAGTTGGATTAGAGTGTTATATTTGAATTGATGGATTGCTTATATGTTTACAGTAAGATGCTATTTGTACTATTGTTTATTATCTATTCTTACTCCTTATAGTGTAAATTGAGGGGATAAGTTGTCTTATCCTCAAATTAAGGAAGAAGTTTAGACAGAACATTGAATTACATAAGCAAAAAGGCTTGGAAGTGATTGATGAAGCAATATCCCATAAGAAGGATCAAGCAATTGTAGGATTTAACTTAAGTTCTAGAAAGTGACTTTTCAAGAAGTCACAATATGTTATGTATGGATTATAACTTAAAGATTGTAAATGTGTTACTTACGTTTTGTAATGAAACAATGTATAAGATTGTATAGTTGTGTTACTCTAAGTATGACTCACCATCATAAAATTTTCCGTTGTGGTTTATTATATCAAATGAAAATAGATTTAGGAACAAGTGGTTCCTATTGTTGAATGATGGGTAGATCACAAGTTCTACTTTATCCCTAACTCAAGATTAACAGTAGCAAACTATCTTCATGTGCCAAAAGTTATAAAAAAAAAAAATTAAGTAAATGCTTAGAAGGAAGGGCATTACAGCTTTATGGACCAAAATCTATTTTCACACCTCTAATATATGCCTAAGTGTCCTGTTTATAAGTAATGTTGATAAAAATGTTAATAGCAACTTGTTTTGTTATAATGAAACATAAACTTATGCTTAGAAAAAGTTTAGATTCACCTTTAGGATTTCTATATAGTTAGGTGCTTAAGTCCTTAAAAAAAAAAAAAGAGTGGATCCACCCTTTTTTATAAGGAATCGTTCAATTTAAAGAATCTTAAATATTATGTTTAGTATGTGTGAACTAGTCTAGAATAGAATCACAATTCTAGAATCAATTTCCTTTCTCATGTTTAGAAGTGCTTTTAAGAGTTAAAATCGTAATTTCTTCGATTCGACAATTCTAATTTTAAGGGCATTCAATTTCATCTTTGAGGGGATAGAAAAGATTCCACTCCCCTCATTTACAAAAATAAGCTTTTAATATATAATGTATATTTCTTTCATCCATAAATTAGAGGTATTTTTGACAAATACCACTATAATTCATAAATAGAATTAATGATGTATGGACGTTTTCAAATATAAGAACGAAATTATCATTTGATTCTTGATTATATTCCATTGCATTCAAATCTATTTAACTTCAAGCCACTCTTATATAGTGGTATCTAGCATATGATTCTAAGCAATTATAAAACATCAGTTAATAAAGGAGAGAGTGATGATAAATACGAAACCCGGAGAAAAGAAGTTGAGAATGCGCATTAAGAATTTGAAATTAATAAATTTTATTTTCTAAATTCCACCTTCCAACGGTGTGAAGACAAATGGTTCGGTTTTGATAGTTTACAATTGGGGACCAATGAATGATTCTTCCGGTAGAAATATATTTGGAGAAAATATTGATGATTAGTATAGGATGGCATTGTGGACTCGATGGCATAACTAATTATTCCTACTTATCTAGAAATTGACCTTTGAATGTACTAAATATTCGTAAAAGGGAGGATTTTTTGTTACGTAACTTCTTCCAAAGTATCCCATAACCTCATATAAAATCGTGATTTTCTAAGTAGATTAATATTTGATGAACACTTGACGAAATTAAGGAAAGTTTGGTTGACGCTTAAACTACCAAAATCGAATAATTATTTTAGTCCCTTAATGAATATTTTCTTCATTTCGAAAAAAATGATCCTCTTCATAATTCAATTCTCGCCATGTAGAAAATCTAACCCTAATTGGAGCATAAATGAGATTAAAGTCCCAATTTTTAAAATCCTAATTCTACACAACTAAATCATCACTTGAATAATCGAATCACCTAAACTAGATTAAAATCTATCCCTTCCTCTAAACTCCAAAACACAACTCGCCTTGATGACTATTTTAATCCAAATCCTTGTACAAAGACAAAATGTCTAGTAAGAGGGAAAAAATAGAAAATAAATTTTCCGTTACCTTAATTTCTCTTAAAAACCTCTCGTATGGTAAATTTTGAGGTATAGGGGTGGTACCACTAGAGAGGGAGCGTGTGTTTTTACTTTTCTGAAAGGTGAAAGAGAGGAAAAATGGACTATCACTTATTTTAGAAAACTTTCTATAGTGTTTTAGTTCTCGAATTTCAATATAAGCAGTCAAGTATCATAAATATAGTATCCAAGTTCTGTATGGATTTGTACTAGAGAAAATTCCAACTCGGTGCTTCCATAGATCTTAATCATCCTTTCACTAATTGGCCCCTATGTAAGTTTCTTTAGGTTAGCTAATTCCACTATTTCTAGGAAAATTTAATTAACAAGTGATTAACACTTAGGCTTATGTGTCCTTGAGGTTCACAAATATAAGACAATTACTCTGAGACTCCAAATCTCTTCATGATGAAGCACAATCGTGGGCAATCCGCAAACAACTCTTTTGTCCCATCCATCATATGATTTTTATGGTGTTCCAACTCTTCCACTACCACTCCATGTCATAATAAAGTCAAGGATTGGATTGGGCACTAACAAGATATAAAAATCCCTTGGAAGGTGAATTCACCTACTTTTGTCATGCGCTATGTTTCACTTTTTGTGAAAAAAGTACCACTTCTACTTGGATGGATGATCAATGTAGAAACTTGTGACTCTTATTAATGATACAAGATCTTTTGCTCATCTGCCTCCCCCCCCACCCCCCCAAAAAATAAATAAATAACTTCTCCTATCAATTAGTTGGTACGTTCAGCTCTGGTTGTTGAAGCTAAACTTTTAGGTTACTTATCTAAAAAAATAGTACATTATGGGCTCTTTAAGTCATTCACGGTGACATTTTTCATCGTTCATTTTACTGTCAAAAGAACATAATGATAAGAAACCATGATGATGTGCTTACATGGCTATCACGGGTTTTAAGATTTATCCAACGATATGATATGTCCTCCTTGGAAAACGATCGAGGACAAGGCAACATCTTTGAGAAAAAACACGGATGCGGTATTATACCATGTATAATGAACATATATTATAAATTTATATATAATGTCCAAATCACAAACAGTATTTATTTACATTACTATGCATATGAAAGTTTTATTGATATTTATTAGCTATATCTGTAATACTCTTCTTCTTCTTTTTCCTATCTTTAATGCATTATGTCACTGCACACATATAAGTATGTTAAAATTAAGGATGCACTAACATAGTTCTTGACTTTTTGGAGAGTAAATGAAAAAAAAAAAATGTTAAGATAGTTATAATTCGATGATATAAATACTAATCATCGGATTTGAATCTTAATTCCTCTCATTTTTTTCAAAATGATAATATAATAGTTAGCAAATGGACAAGGAAAAAACATTTTGAACCAATTTGGAAAAAAAAAAAAAAAATCTTTCAAACAACCAAGAATTTTTAATTTATCGTAAAATCCAACTGCCTTACCAAGATAAGATTGTGTATTGACGATGGAGTAATATGAAAAATTAATTTATGCAATAGCAATGCCATACCAAAGTGCATTTTTTTGTGATCTAATGCATATGTTGATATCATATGTACTTTGAATATTTATGGTATCTGGTATTGGAGCGATGATCAAGACAAGGTGCTTTCAACATTTCAATTGATTACAGGAGTTCTTGGTTAAAAAAAATTTTGTACCAGTTTTATCTCTCACAAAAGTTTGTCAAACTTTTAAAACACGATGAGAGAAAAAAGAACATCAATTTTGTCAAACTGATCCCATACAAGCACCAGTCAACAAATGTTATGCACTCAAAATTGAATAATTCAACATCACCCGTCCTTTTTATAAGGAAAAAATATTATAAACTCTCTAACATTTACCTATTTATATATATATATATATGAAATTATATAATTTATATTCTACATTTTTTCAGATCGTAAAATTTCGGTTTAAAAATAGATTACGTTAACATATAATATGAAATTATATAATTTATATCAACATTTTTGTAAATTATCTACCTACTTTTTTTAAATTACATAATTTATATTAAAAAAAAATAAAATGGTTTTGAAGTTTTAGTGGGTGCCTTAAAACATTATTTAACAAGATACTTTTATCTCATATCCAAGTTGCATAATTCCGTTTGTTATCATAGATTTCCAACATTTTCAAAATTAACCATGCGCGAGATTACTATAAAAACGAGCTCCAGGCCACAATTCTACATGGGCAGAGTGTGAAACGTAAAACAAATTCAATCGAGAGAGAGAGAGAGAGAGAGAGAGTGAGCAACAACAACATGGGAGATGAGGTTGTTCTTGAAGATCATAATACCACAAACCCTAGTGCTAATGTTACACAAAAACAAGACATGGAATATAGTACTCCAAATCATCTTCCTGTTTCTGCTCCCCCCATGCAAATGCAGTTCACCAATTCTCCATCTTTGTCCAATAAACCGTTGCTCCTCTCAATGCAACAATCAAACTCCATGGAAATCATCGCCCCAAAACCCCATCATCATCTTACTCCTAGATTTTTCACCCCACTAGGTAGTCCTATCAGGAGGGCACTTCAAATGACAAAACTGGTTGATCAACAAGATGCTTGGCTTCCCATAACTGAGTCTAGGAATGGGAATGCTTATTATGCTGCTTTTCACACACTTTGCTCAGGGATTGGAATTCAAGCTCTTGTTCTTCCAGTGGCCTTCACTATTCTTGGATGGTGAGTTTCTTTCTCTGCTTACCCTCTATATTTTGGGAGTTTGAGATCAAACTTAGAAAAAAATTCAAATGGTATAGTTGTCAAACCAGCGGTACTACGAAGAATTAAAATCTATAAAATAGTAAAAATCAATAAAATCGTAAATTTATAAAGTTTATACATCTATAAATCGTTATTCCATCGAGAGTCTATAGTAAAACAATTTCGTATCAATTTTAAGTAAACAAAACTCATAAAATTATATCAATTCACTCATGATTTTAATAACTATACGTGATTATAGGTTAAGTTTTCTTAAAGTGCATCGTATCTTTTTTCCGTTCTTTTACGTCTTGTTTTGTTATAAAATATGTTGCAGGACATGGGGAATCATAAGCTTGACAATAGCATTCACATGGCAAATTTATACTCTCTGGATTTTGGTGAAGCTCCACGAATCCACTGAAACAGGGATGCGTTACAGTAGATACCTACATCTCTTCAGTGCAGCTTTCGGTTTGTGACACTCTTTCTTACGCTTTGCATTTTTCTTTCATTATAGTCAAAGTCCTTTGCTTTCCGGGATTAAAAAATAAAATAAATAAATAAATTGGGAAGTTCAAAGTCATTCCATTTTGGAAAGTTCTCTTTGAAATTGAAGAATTGAAACCTTTCCTTAAGTCGTGCATTGGTATCCGAACCTTAATATATCCATCGGATGATGGGTTTAGTGTGTGTGAATTAAATTATTGTAAGATTATTTAGGATTTATTAATTTAACAGTATGCTTTTAACTTAGTGGTACCATGTTACGATAAAACAACAACAGTAACCAACTCATTATTGGAGAATATATTACTTATAATAATGTTTTGCATTTGTACCGGTGAAAAAATTGTTTATAAATTTAAAATAAAATGTTGACGGTTACAAAAAAGAAGAAAAAAAAAAAAGACTTTATATCTTTTCATACACTTGTTTTACTGTAACTTGTGTAATAGGCTTTTGAAAGTTGAAAAGTTATTTCTACAAGTTTATTAATTAGTGTTTAGATGACTAAATGATGCATTGACTATAAAAGAAAGACATTTGCCAAGAAATTTAACGAAAAGGATTGTTCGGAGGGCTAAGGATACTATACCACAACTTAATTTAGAGTGGAAACGGGTTAAAATAATAATAATGATAATACTAGTAATTTAACTGCTGAGAAATGATTTTAATGTTAAATTCACACACCAACCTATTTATGTACGCCATAGTCAAATTTACGATTACATTCATACCTATAAAGAGGATTAAAGGAAGTTATATAGTAGGAAAATTATAAGTGCAGCCTCAAGTATTGGTTATGTACAAATATATCATTTAAAATCCTAAAGTTAATTTCTTATTCAATAACTTTTGAACATGCAAGTATTTGTTAAATCATTAAAAAAATCTAAAAATCATTAAGTAGCAATAATTTTTTAACCTCAACAATGATTAGAAATATCTACATATTTTGGAAGTCAGAGGATGAAAAAGCATGCTCAAGGTTTAATAGATGTTGGTCGATATTTTTGAGGATGTACTCACGAGTCACCATTCCCCAGAGATATTACCGACACAATCTTCTCCATTATATTGACATGGGAGCAGCTAATAGATTGTGTTACTATCCAGGTGACAGAATGGGGAAGATATTTACCCTGTTTCCGATCATGTACCTATCAGGTGGCACATGTGTAGCACTGATCATAGTCGGTGGTTCCACTTCAAAGCTCTTCTTTCAAATAGTTTGTGGACAAGGCTGCTCAGCCAAGCCACTAACAACGGTTGAATGGTACTTGGTGTTCACCTGTGCGGCAGTTCTTCTCTCCCAACTACCTAACTTGAACTCCATAGCCGGCGTCTCACTCGTCGGGGCCGCCACCGCCATCGGATACTGTACTATAATGTGGCTAGTGGCTGTGACCGAGGGAAGACTGGATGGAGTTTCTTATGATCCTATGAAAGAAGACACTAATACAGCTTGGATTTTTAGTGTGTTGAATGCTTTTGGAATCATTGCGTTTGCATTCAGGGGACATAATCTCACGTTGGAAATTCAGGTATATAATAGATAGCAACTTAGCTTCTTGACCGTTACAAACGAGAATCGATGTCAATATTTTTGAGTACGTTTAATCAAATGTTCAATCTACTATAGCTATGACCATACATAATATAATCTCTACTGTTAAAAATTTTTTGAAAGAAAGGTATAACCATATAGACGTATACAAAATATTTTATCAATCTACATTAAATGAATAACAACAATATATATATATATGTATGTATGTATGTCTTACCTACGTTTAGGGCTAATCCCATGTCCTATATTTTCCAATTTCCTATAAATAAGTAACCCTTAAATTTTTCAAAAATTTTAAAGTTTACCTTTTAATCTATTATTTGAAGGTAAAAAAGCTCAAAAAAATAAAAAATCTTCTAAATGGACCGTCAAAGTGTGAGCCCGTTTACGTTGGTGGTCAGCCTGTGATCAAGGTGGCCTTGGGCCTTTCTAATTTCTTGAGCTACTTGTTCTGAAATTGATGAAAAGAAGGAAAATAAAAAAATAAAAAAAATTGTATGATTAGTAGCAATATGTGATGTATAAAGTTTAGTGATAACTAATAAGAATTTGATATGTCTACTCTCGTGTCAAGAAATTACTACGATGATTATGAATCATCCATTAAGATTTTATTTGTTTGTAATTACACCTAGAAAGTCCATATGACATATCACTTTTAGTAACTCCTTCAAACAATCTACTTTGTTTTTATTGTAGCAACTTCAATATATTTCTTTATCCCCAGTGCTTCTAATAGCTGTACAAAGCATGAGATCACTCCCTTCCTTTGTCAAAGAAAACTTTTTACAGCCTACTCGTTCAAAGAGTCATCTTTAAAGTGGGTAGTGATATATTTGAAGTAATCTTAATTTTTTCTCTTTGAAAATTCAAATGCAAACCTTTTGACTTCCAGGCAAAAGGTGAGACAACAAAGTGAATCATATAAGCGTGATATTGTTAACTTATTGCCAGAAAAAGAGTGAAACTACAAAGTGAAATAACATTAATACAAGCATCTGTTTTTAAAGTAATCTAATTCGCATGCAAACTTTGTGACTTTCCCAAAATCTGTAGTAAAATTGTAATGTTGTCCCTAAAGGTCCTCTGGTCAAGCCGTTAGTGATGATAGTTTTTATGCTAGCACTATAATCAATTCATCTAAATAAGTTTAAAAAATTTTTATATGAGATTAGTATCGAATTGGGATCAGACGTTTCACATTCAAACCCTTATATTATTAATCATCTTCATCTAATTAAGTTGTGTACTTTTTATTTTAATAAAAAAACTGGTCTATAAGTCAGGATATTATAATAATTCACACAGAATCTATAAGTTTAAGTTTATGGTACTAATAATTGCAGTTTAAACCATCTAAATTTAATCTTTGGGGAAAGTAAAACAAAGGAAGTCTTTTAATTTATAAATTTTCCACCCAAGCATATAGCTATCATCTTTAAGTAATCTGGACATCTACCCATCATGACAGGGGGAAAAAGAAAAAAAAAAGGATAATATGACTAGGATATCTCCCTTCCTCGGAGAAGCTTGTGATATACATATACTTTACCTTCCTTTTACTTCTGTTGATTTTCATATGTATATATATATATATATTTTTTATTTTTTTTGTTTAAATAGGCAACCATGCCCTCAAATGAAAAGAAGCCATCTCATTTACCAATGTGGAGGGGAGTGAAAGTGGCATATCTGATTATTGCAATTTGCCTCTATCCCCTAGCAATAGGAGGATATTGGGCCTATGGACACAAGGTAATGTTCAATTTCATCTAAACACCAAATTACTGCAAAAATTATTTACCAGTCTTAGACACAACAAATAGCTCTAAATTTTTCAGATTAAATGATTTATGAACCCGTATTTAATTCTGATATAGTTTGTGATTCGATTACATTATAGATCCATCAAATCCGACAATTACTACAAGTTATTCGCATTAGTATTGATTTTAGTTTATTGTAAGAAATCATGTTTTTTTCCTATCGGTTATCTAATAAGTAATTTAGTATGATTGTCTATTTTTAGTTAAATCTTCTTAAGTGATGCACCATTTTGCCTTTGTCAACAATAAAAAAAAAAAAAATTACAAACAGATAAAATATAGAAAATGAATATTCAAAACCGAGAGAAATAAAAATGAGGTAAAGAGAGATCTCTTTATTCGAAAATACATATTCATTAGTTTGTAATTCCGTTACTTTTATTAAGAGTACAATGATGTCTAAAGTATGTTTCTCTTAAAAATTTGAGATGTAAATACTCAATTTTAAATAAAGAAACTAACTGTATATAACGTAGGCATAGTGCAATTTATCAACAATAGCAAAAAAATATGTTACCCAAAAAAAAAAAAAAAAGAAAGAAAGAATACCATAAAATATAATTATTGCTATAAGTATATCCTTTTCAATCGCATAACGACAACAGGCAATATATTTCCTCCATCTGCACAAAAATATATTTCAAAAAACAAAAATTATACGCAAAAATAACTTCCCCATTTTTTCCCTCTTTTTATTTTTTATTTTTTATTTCAGATACCACCAAATGGAGGCATGTTAACCGCAATTTACCAATTCCATGGACGAGACACTTCACAAGCAATTCTAGCCCTAACAAGCTTACTAGTTATTATAAATGCAGTCACTTCATTCCAAATATATGGCATGCCAATGCACGATGACATGGAATCGAAATACACCAGCAGGATGAACAGACCATGTCCATGGTGGCTTAGGGCATTATTCAGAATCATGTTTGGTTATGGATGTTTCTTTGTAGCTGTGGCAATACCATTCCTAGGCAGCCTGGCAGGTTTGATAGGAGGTGTTGCTGTGCCTATAACATTTGCTTATCCTTGCTTTATGTGGTTGAAAATTAGGAAACCTAGGAAGCACAGCCTCGTGTGGTGGCTGAATTGGGGTCTAGGCCTCTCCGGGGTGGTTCTTAGCACGATCTTGATAGCGGCCGGGGTTTACGTTGTTATCGACACCGGCATTGAAGTGAGCTTCTTCAAGCCTCACTAGTTGAATTTTAGTGCCCGTCATGGATTATCATCCACGCCATTTAGCGTAATGCATGGTTAATTTTGTCATTATATTTGGTTTTTATTCATTGACATCTTTCTTTTATGATACAGATTCACGTATATGAGATTATTGTAGATCTAATCCATAATAATAATAATTCCAAAAACGTTTCATTCATTGTTTAAAGTTAAATACAAACCAAAGTATTGTGTTTTAGATTATTGAGATTCATTAGGAGTTAATATAAAGCGTTTTTTTGACCTATCTTGATAAGATAGAGAAATAATTTGATAGATCATATATGCGTAGTATATAGATACTAATAAAATATTAATGTATAAGCTCACGTATATTAACTTAAAAATTATTGTTATAATTTATATTTGTGTTAATATTTTATTAATATTAACATATGGTTATAATACCTATAGAATTTTTTTTCCTTAATAAAATTCTAAAATTTTGACTTTAAGAAGACATTACTCTGGGTTTTTGGGTAGTTGGGAGGATTGGAACAACCTTTTTAAAGCAATTATTAGAGAATTAAATGGACTCATTAAAAATGCCATGGATTACATGACAGAATTTATTTCATGCAAATATTATAGAATTCAAAAAAGAAAAAGAAAAAGAAAAGGGAACACGGGAAACACATTGATTCAACATGTGATCGATTAACTCGTAAGAAAAGATTTTGCTTTAAGGAAGCTGACTTTACTCTACGTTTTTGGGTAGTTCGGAGGATTGGAACAACCTTTTTAAAGCAATTATTAGAGAATTAAATGGACTCATTAAAAATGAGACGGATTATTACTGCGTGATGAATTTATTTCATGCAAATATTATAGGATTAAAAGAAAAAAAAAAACAAAAAAAAAGGTAACATGGGAAACACATTGATTTGAGACGGGGTCGATTGACTAATAAGAAAAGCTTTTGCTTTAAGGAAGCTGAAGCAGAAAATTTATTATGAAATTCTGTTAATCTTCTATGAGCACAATGATGCTGCTTCGTGGAAGATAATAAAGACTACTTTCCTTTCTCCTTTACCTTTGTGAATGATTGATGAAACATATGAGAACCATCCGTAGCTTGTCCAACTATTGGAAGATAAATAAATAAAGTAAAGCAATAGTGTCAATTCAATGAGAACCACGAATGAGAAAGAAAGAAAATCTTTTCTTTTATCTGTCGCTATCACAACGCAAATACATAAATCATCATTCCACCCAAAGTAAATTAAATTCATGTATCCAAAATGACTTTGCAAATATCGTCACTCGTAATTTATGAATATAGAGAGAAAGGGTAAATGATGGATACGACTTAAACTTATCTGGATAGACCAGATATTTTTTTGTTAAGTCATCTTGGGATTTAATTAAGTCAAGTTGGCATCATATGATTCTATTTAAGTTGAAGTTAATCGAGTCTAAATTTTAAGTTTGATCTTTTGAGCTCAATTACCAATAATGTTGAAGCTCGATAAATTGAAACCGAACCTAATGTAGTATGTTTAGACTCGTTTTATTTTTAAAAGTATTTTTTTTTCTAAACTAAATTAACATCGATATTCGAATTCGATTAATGATTTATTAGCTTATCAATCCAATATATCATGAAAACTTGAGCTTAACTCACGGACCAATTGAATAGCTTGAGCTTAAATATGACTCATTCTTAACTCAATTAAGTTTGAATAACTATTAACCCAACATAAGTAATTTATATAAGAATTTAACTCATTATTAATATCCTTTTAAGTCGTTGGCGGGTGGAACAGTGCCAATCCATTGTACGAAAGTTCCACCTGCAAACAACACGAGCCACCTGTTTCTCCCTTAAGGGAAAGGCCCTAAAACATATAGGAACAGACAATGAAGAAAGCATTGTTTAGGCAAAATAAAAAGTGGTCCTAAGGAAAAGTTGTTCAGAGGGAAGGAGCAAGGAAACACGGAGAGGTGGTAGCCCCGTGGTGAGAGACTTAACACGGTGCATTTAGGTCACTTGTACTAGTACTCGACTTTTAAGTGTGGTGATATAAGCCACTTCTTTTTTGCTTTCGTCGTGACATTCGCTAGGGTTTTGAAGACTTCACATTTTGTAAAAAAATCGTTTGAAAATGACTATAATTGCGCCAATCCGCATCACTAAATTAGATAAGGATTTCCAAAGTGGTGATTCTTGCATAGATTAGTTGAAAAAGAAAAAAAAAACAGCGTAACAATCAAGATAAATTTCATTTGTTCTTCTTTTTCTTTTTAATCTTTAACAAAATACGTGATAACCCATATTTAAAATAGACTGCTTTATCTAACTTAAAAACTATAGAATTTCATTTAACATCTAAAATAAGATATTTAACAAACTTTTTAACTTCATCTATAATACCTAGATTAGCTAATTAATAGCATGAATCGGTAAAATTCAAGTAGTTAATTATAAAAAAATGACAAGTTTCAATTATCAATTGTAAAAATGCACAATGCTATGTTACTAAATTGGTACTTTTAAGCTTTGGATAGATAATTGTAAATATGGAAAAAGTTCACGTATCAAATTTGATATTTACCATTTTTCAATTAGTTCAACCCTAACCCTATTGAACCCTATGAGACAAAGATGGGTCTTAATAGAGATGCTAAAGATGGAAGCGAAATGTTAATTAGTACTATATATAATACAAAAAGATTCATAATGGTTGGATTATAAGTGCATATTCAGTTTAAGGGAATAAAGTATAGTAAAAATTGTTATTCTAGAAATAGCCTTCTTAGTGTTCAATTCGAAAAGCAACTAGGAAGACTTTTTTTCTCTTTTGAATCACCTCAAAAAAAAAGAAAAAAAGAAAAAAAAGTTATTCTCGATTGACAATTGAGAAGAGATGGCCAAGCTCCGCAGGATCGCACTTCTCATTTTACTATGGAGGGTCAGCCACACGCCCGCCTCGGTGGTGGCAGCAACTTATCTACATTGTGAGTTACCAACCATCATAGGCAAATGTCAAAAGAAAAAAGAAAGAAAAACAAAAGTCATTTGGTATCAGATTATGCGACTTAACTTGTAAACTTAGACCACTTGTTTTTTCTAACGTTGCTAGTGGTAGTTAGCAACCCTTCACTTTTGGTAAGGAATTACGTCGAAAAATGTTAACAGGAAAGAATTAGAAGTAGAAAAAATTAATTAATTTTCTTGTTTAGATAAGTAGAAAGGGAAATGAGAGAATACTTTTTAAAATAATATTTAAAAATTCCTTCCACTATATCATTTTATTATCCTAAAAAGGTAACAAGAATTTTAAGAAAATGTCCATTATTGGAATTTTAATATTTTTCTCTTTGATCACTCTGATTCGGAGTCCAAAAAAGCATAACCCAAGGTATTTGATTCCCATATGGTTTTCTTTTCCTCTCAATTCTCTCTTTTTTCAAACAACGAAGAGATCATTAATTCCCTGTAGTTTCGTTTCTTCCTACGTGGCTTCTTTCCATTTCCCATGTTTCAATTGAAGTGTTAGGATCCCAACCCAAATCCAGATTCCCTTCCTTTCTGGTGGTCCATGATGGAGGGCAACCCTACTCAATAAAAACTTCATCATATTCTTTTCATTAAACACTAAAATAAGTATTTGACTGAAAAAAAAAAAAAGTTTCCATATTTTCCATCTTAATAATCCCAATGATAGAATAATAGTCGAGTTAACTAAGCCTTTATCGCATGATTACTGGCTGAGAAAAATTGATGGCCACAGAAGGAAAAACAATAAAGTAATAGTTACAATATATCTCTTTTGTACATTATACGTACTATATAACTCTATTGATTTAATATATTTTAATTATAAATAGAATCATGATTTATACTGTAGTTTAATCAAATATCTATCGAAACATAATAGCTAGTTTATTTCTCCCGTCTGTCAATTTAGTGAATCATGAATCATGGTCCATAATCAGATCTCTATAATTTGGTACAATAAGCTATAGTATTAGTGTAATTTAATAATAGCCTTATCCTATCCGAAATGACCATCAAACCTTTCTGTGTAAAGTTGATTCCTTTCCCCCTTTTAGACCAAATTTCGTAAAGATAGTTAGGTAACCTACTATGGGTGCATTAGTAGCATTATTCTTCACCCTATAAAAAAGAAAGAAAGCTATGATAGGTATCTTGGGGCACGCTTTAAAAATTTACATAAAAAAAAAGTTTATGGTTTGTATTTTATTTATCCATAAAATATATACTTAATCTTAAAAAATATTTAAAAATTTTTTTCAAACTTTTAATATATAACTCAAATTATAGAATAGACGAAAGAATATTAAACGCTTACTATCATTATCTTTAAAATAAAAATCTACTATTATATTTTCTCAGGAAATTGATAAAAAAAGCTACAAATATATCTTAAAGATTTCATCTTATCTATTGACCATTAAAATGATCCAACAAATATTGTAAATGGTCATCCATCGGGGATATGATGGTCGAAAATAAACCCCAAAATCTATGAATGGAGACCTTCTCCTCTCCATTTGACATATTTGATAAATTGAGAAATATGCCATCGTACTACTAACATATAACCATGAAAGATTCAACAAAGAACGATTAAGAGCTTCCAAGACTTGTCAGGCACGCCAGTAAGCCTCCAAGTTTGCTTTTTCCTCCATTCATGCCTCTCTCCAATTATATATCTCTACTTATCATCAAATCACGACATATCATTTGATCATCCAAATCATAGTTTCACAAGACGTGCATGTGATCAATCAATTACAGTACTACCCCCACAACGGATGCTTGTTAGACTAGGCTCCTCTAATGGCCCTTAGCAAAAACTAATTTCTTTTTAATCGGTGAGTGCCTCACTGAGCAAAAGATTCATACCGTCACTTACCTTATAGCAAATGAAGCAATTCTAGTTCCTTGTTTTTTTTTTATCCATCCTTTTGGTACCTTTTTAGTATTTCCTTAAATCTTATGTTTGGTAAAAATAAAATACAAAAAAGATGAAAATATAATTTTACATATCCCCTTTTTTTAAATTATATATCCAATAAATCTCTATAAAGTTGAATTCATTTATTATTTGCTTTATTTATATTTATAAATATATCAATTAAAATAATCATCTATGATGAATGAAATATATTTTTTCAAATATTTTCTCTTAAAAGTACTTAAATATTAATTTTCCGATTCTAATATTCTAATCACCATCCCATTATTATTATTATTAAACAGAAACAAATAAAATACATTAAAAAAGAAAAAAAAGCAATTCAAAAGGAACCACTGGTGCCTAAGACCACAGATTTTAGTGTTTTTCTCATAACTTGACCACTCCATGGTTCCAAGTCACCCTTCAATGGAACCCTTCAGAAAGATCATCTTAGCAATCATAATTTCATATGAAACACGTCTGGCTGCCCAAGATATACACAAATATAGACATATATGTATATATATGTGTGTGTGTGTGACGTAAGTTTTTCTACGTAGATCCAATGACGTCCTACTCATAAGTCATATGAGCATTGCTCATGTATAGGCCACGAAGCTGGTTAGAAAAATTATATTCACTTCTAACGGAAAAGTCTATCACGTTTCTAAATCCCAAACGTGTGAACTGTTTTTCTTCCAAAGAAACAGATAAACTTTAAAAAGAAATAAAAATATATTGATGTGAATAAAATTCATTTGCGCTTGTCGTATCGTTTCAATAATTATTCTCTATTAAGTCCATATAAAAACACTATAGCATATGAGAATCTTGAAATTTCATTGAAAGTGCCAAATAAAAAAATACATCTACTTAAAATGAAAGGATTTCGCGCCACGTCTTCAATTTATTGCATTCAACGGATTAAGGGTGTAAGTATTATAAAGTTTTTAGTCTATTTTCCAACTTCAAGGGTTTCCTTCGATAAATAAATAAACGAGATAGTTAGATTGTGGTAAGAACTACAGCCAATTAGCGGTTCAATCAAATCTTTAATCTTATATATGTGTTTCTTTTTAACAAATGCCCTAAGATATTTGTTAGGAAAGCATGAATTACATTTTTATGGGTAAATTATACTGATTAGGGGAAAAAAAAAAGGATAAATTGTACATATGCAATTCATTTCATTCAAACTTGGTCCACTTCTCATGAAAGGATGCTGAGAAAATCCGTCAAAAATTATGTGTTTAATAAATATTGGATCATTTATCCTTATACTGTTAAAATGATGAAATTTAAAAAATGTTATTACTCAATTTTAAATCAGTGATAACTTTCCTAACATCTTTTCTAACTATTTATCATCATTCAACTAAGAAACTTATCTAAAATTTAAAAAGAAAATAAAATTTCCATTTATTTAGTATAAGGTATAATTCACTACTCAAATTTTAAATATTTTTTTAATTTTATACATAAAGTTTGAAATTATTCCATACTAGACTTAATTGAATTTTTTCTTATCAAATTTATTAGGGTAAAATTGCATGAACTACCCTTTAAAACTATTATAATTGCACAATCATCCTTTGTTTTAAAAATTAAGCATTTACACCCTTGAAATATATGTAGGGCCTACTTTTAATGTGTATCGACTACCTATGTGGAAGTATTAGTTGATGTGGCTAAAATAAAAAAGAAAATAAATGCCACGTTAAATAGATAGGATGACATAGGAAAACCAAAAAAAGGAAAAACATTTTCCCTTTCTAAGAGCACCAAGGATCAATTATAGAAAAAAAAAATTGAATGGTATAAATAATAAAGGTTATTTATATATATATTTAGGTCATCTTTCACTTTATCCTACTAGATTAGATGTCTTTTGTCATTTTTTTTTTTTTTTTTGCCAAAGATGTCTTTTACCAGTTTAAAATTTTGCCTTTGTAGAGAATTTTTAAATTGAAAATTTTCTTTTCTATGAAGAATTTTTAAATTGAATCGAATTCTGGTATAGCTATCTTATTATATTTTGAAATAACTCATCTCTAGTTTAGCTTCCAACATCTTCTTTAGTATACAATAACAACTTGCTACAGTAATCATATTCAAAATATCGTAAACATATATTAACTGATATAAATATACATTCACGAATATATTTTACAATTTCGCAAGATATTAGAATGCAAAAAATCAAAATTAGAAAATGAATAGGGAAATATCTTTGTAAACTCGCACACAGGAATTCAATAGGAGTATCATGAGCTTAGTTACTTAGGTACACGACAAAATAGGCACACGGCAAAATTTGTAATACTGCAATTTTTATATAGCTAAAATAAAATCACTGAGTAAAAGTTACTATTAATAATAGTGGAATGTACTTGTCCACTTTTTAACTTCTAGAATTACTCGCTTATTGTGTGTAGTCTCATGACATAAGATTAGCTTAAGATAGATACTACACATAAAATGTCCTTGACAAGGGAGATTACGTTTTCCTTTTTGTTTTTTATTTTTCACATCATCCTATTTATCATACGTTTTATTTATTTTCTTTTTTATTAATCAACAAATATTAAAAGTGAGTTCTAAATCTATTTCAAGAGCATAAATACTTAATTTTTAAAATGAAGGATCTCCATACAGTTATAACAGTTTTAATAGGTACTTTTCAAATAGTGACATTTGCCACGATATCTTTTCGAAGACGGAGCGGTCATTAAGTAAAGATTCCATTTAGCAGGGCATCTGGCAACTTTTGGGTATAAAATTAATAAATTTTCACAATGTTATCTCTTTGTTTTTTCCTTTTTTCCACCTTTTGTTTTAAGCAATGATAAAATGGTAACAAAAGGACCTAAAAGCACAATTTCAAACATAATGGGATAAAAATTAATGATATACATTTGTATTATGCCCATATCTAAAGCTTTAAAATAAATGTTTTTATGATTAAAATAATATCTCCACGACAAATAACTTACAAACTACCTTTACGCTGAGCAACAGCAGCCAAAGAGATATAGGATGGGTCAAATCCTCATTTTATCTTATTCCCCACCATTATATCTCCTATAAGAAGATCCAATTCAGCCTACTCATCATGCACAACCAAAATGTTTAACATTACTTTGTCTCAACAACTCCTGGGCAATCCATGTATCAACTTTTCGGGAAATAAATTAAAAAAAAAACTATCATATTAATATAAAAGGTATCTAGATAAATGATACGTAAATATCACTAAACATATATTGTATTTTAAATATGCTATTTATATTTTTATACAATTAAAAATTTCATTAATAATCAAATGTTGTTAATCATACATTTAACATGATAGTACTATTAAAAGTTCCTAATATTGTTTTCTTTTAATAATTATACTAGCAGACGATACATATATATTACGCGTACAAAAAATTATAAAAAAAAAAAACTTAAACTAAAAATTAAAGTAAATTTTTCAAATAATAGCAATGTTAGGTAACTAAAATAATGGACAAATAAAGAATAACAACGTAGAATTATAACTATATAATTGGGTACGGTTGTTTAAAATTATGTGGGATAGGTTTGATTTTTTTTTTTTTAGCTACCATATAAATATATTTAATGAATAAAACTATGTGATATCATATTATTAATTATGAGTAGTTAAAATAAAACTTTCTATTTAATATTGTGAATATATTTAATGATTAAAATTATATGATATCAAATTATTAATTATAAGTAGTTAAAATAAAGCTTTCTATTTTATATAATAGATAATGTAACAATAATTTTCTTAGCTGCTTAAGTACAATAAAGGTCTTGATACCAATTAACAAAACGCACATAACATATCCTAAGGATGCTTCGTTACTTCTATAAATAGCCAAATCTAGGGAAAAAAAATCATTGACATACACTCTGTTCAGTATTTAGTATACGAACAGATGGTCGGGTCACTCTTTGGCACCATTAATGGGTGAAGTAATGGAAGCGAACAATATGAACAGTCCAAGTATAAAATCGAGTGACCATAAAAAAACTCCATCACCATCATCAGCAGCAGCCATCTCTGCCCCTCCATTTCAGCTACATTACGCACCCGCCCTAGCTCGATCACCGCTTCTCGACTCTGCTCCTAGGACGCCGAGAAGCCCGTTTGTGGCGCGGGTGATTACCCCAGTAGCTAGCCCCATGAAGAAGGCAATTTCGAGCATGCAAGGTTACTTGGAGGAAGTAGGACACTTCACCAAGCTTGATCCTCAGGACGATTGGCTTCCAATTACTGAGTCAAGGAACGGTAACGTGTATTACTCGTCATTTCACACCCTTTGTTCGGGAATTGGTGTTCAAGCCCTTGTTCTTCCCTTAGCTTTCACTGCTCTTGGTTGGTAAGTCAACAGTTTTTAATTGCAAAACCTTTAACCTTTGTTTGGGATAAGGAAAAGGAGAAGGAAAGAATTGGGAGGAAAGGAAAATTTTTTAAATCCATTAGAAGGGGATGGAAAATGGAACAAAACATTTAATAGGTCCTACAATTTTTAATTCCTCCGAAAATAGAGAAAAAAGGAAGGGAAAAGGGGTGAGGAAATGGTTATAATTCTAATTTTATCCCTTTCATTCATTATTTCTTTTATTTGTTAATTTTTTTATAAATATATGGGTGATTTTACATTACATCTTATTTTTATCTTTAATAAAAATTATCATTCTTTTCCTTCACCCTCGCTATCCAAACAAGTTATTTTCTCCTATATTCTTTTCATTCTAATTTTTTCCTCCACAGTTCCTTTCTTATTATTTTCTTCATTCATAACAAACAAAGTATAAGGAAATATCGAATATCGAATATGAGCCACTACATCTATCAGTTACATATGAAAATATGATTAGTCTAACTGATTTAAATACCCAAAATGCTTCCTTGATGTAGACTGGATCTATAAAAATTTTCTTGACATCTGGCGAGATATATTTTTTAAATTCTATTTTACTAGAATTACAATAGTGACATTAACTCGTGGAGAGAAAATATAAGGGGGTTCCTAACTTTCTGAAAAGAGTCACTTTATTAAATGAGGGTGGCAACTTTTTAGATACCATGAATTAAACGCAATACACAATCCAGATGATATGGTTGATTCTCTAGCTACAACATAAAGTTTTGTAATTAAAAAAATAAATAACATCAGCATTTAATTGTAGATATAAGTGATGTAAAAACTGTACGAACTTCAATCAGAAAAGAAACCTATGTACATCAGAATCACCTATTGGTAAAAATAACGATAAATTTTATTTATTTATTTTAAATCTAGGTTTTAGCATATGTCGAGACATGAAGAAGGAAATCACGGAACTTCGTTATATACTATCTTAAAAAATAAATAAATAAATAAATAAATGTTTTGGTGCTAAATTGAATTGATGTGTTTTGCAGGATTTGGGGAAGTATATGTTTGTCACTGGTTTTCATATGGCAGTTGTACACTCTTTGGTTGTTGATTCAGTTGCATGAATCGGATTCCGGAACCCGCTTCAGCAGATACCTTCGCCTTTCTGTGGTAGCTTTCGGTATGTATCTCGTAAGACCATCACAATGAAATTTGACTTGAATAAAATACATTTAATCAATACATGAATCTTATAAGATGTTTGTAAGATCGCCTGTTTAACCGATGTGAAAACTCTACACTGAGACACACACAAAGTGAATTGGAGTCATAATCAGTTCACTAACACATGAATTATTGGCGTTTTTCCTTGTCTAGGAAAAAAGGGAAAGAGACAGGATTTCTAATAGCACAAATATTCAGTGAAATCGTTATTATGAACACGATTTTCAATCCTCGTATCTCTAACTCAATCAAATGCGAGAGTGACATTTTCCTGTTAGACCTTTTGGAAGAAGATTTTAGCTACATATTTTATCTGGCGGCTTTTAATGCACTTATCGAGAAGCATGATAAGGAAATTTAGCACTTTCTTCCCCTAATCAATTTTGAAAACTTTCTTTTATTGGCACCCGCTACAGTACCGAAAATTTCTTGCTTCAAACATTATTTGGGTTTAAGACTGTGTTTATTCTTTATTAATAAAAATTGTATTTTAATCATTGATGACTCAGAGTTGGATAATTCTTAAAAAGTTCACCCTATATTCCCTAAAAATTTATAAGTCAGTTTCGTTTATTAACTTATTTTCCTTTCCGTGAAAATTGATATAATTATTGCCGTGATACATCAAAACTGATCTAACTTTCCTCTCGAATAATATATATATATATATATATATATATATGTATATGTGTGTGTGTATAGATGTGTAATAGTATGGTGGGATTACTGAAAGAAAATTGAATGGGAATAGTTATAAATATGTCTGTCATTCCATAACATAGCATTTGGTTTATTTAATTCCTCTCAATCGAAGATAAAATAACAAATTTTATACCACGAAGGGCGCTTGTCTAAGATTATACATTTTTGTATATATAATGTTGTTTTAACCCTAGGAACTTGTTAACCAATGCTCTAAGGGCGCCGACATTAACATATAATCTTTAAAAAAGAGTGCAATCAGAACCCGAATGACAAAAAAACTTCTATTGAATATAGAACTTTGAAGTAGAATTGAATAAATGAATGACGGTTGAAAAAGAAAAAGGATGATTGTACAATGATTCTAAACTCAAGAACTTTCCATTCGTATATCACGACCAATACCGTATAAAAAATATAGCTTAAAATTCTCATTTTAGAAAATTGTGCCCTATAGTAATAGATGTATTTTTAGGTATTTTCACAACAAATTATAAGTTGCAATTACGAAATGGTAACTTTATGTTATAGGCATTTTGTAAGCAGATAGATGAATGGTTTGGAATTAAATTAGTTTGAATGAACGGTTTAGGTAGGTGGCTATATTTTGTATTCACCTTTGAGTAGTTGTAATGAGCCTTCCTTCTCTTTTTAAGTCCTATCAAAAAGAGGATACAATATTTCTTAGTCATAAATATATGAATTGTACGAACCATCTCTTGGTTTCAATGCTGTTGAATCTCCGTATTTTGATGATGAGTATCCATGTATTTACAATATAAACAATCAAGAATGATAAATCAAACAAACAATTATTCTCAAAATTATGTTCCAAACTACATATATAACATCATCAACCGGCTCTAATTATTAGATTAAGCTACGTATGCATCATCAACTGACTCTAATTACCAGATTAAGCTAAAATATTCCTATCTTCTTAAACAATTTTCTTAGTGAAACGACGTATAAGAGATAATAACATTATATTCAAACGAATGAAACTTTCCACGATAAACAATTTAATAAGTAATATATACGTATATAATACCAATAAAATATTATTATATATACCGTATATTTGTTACGCATGATAATTGAAACTAAAACTATTCATGTTATTGATATATCTATTAATATATTATTAATATTTACACACTAGGTATATATAAAAAATAAATAAATAACATGGAAGACCATTGAATCCTTCTTCACTCCGGATGCTAGTGATAAAGCTCCAGACGCGGTAAAAGATGACATGTAAAGACCATGTTGAAACTTAAAACACCATTTTTTATAGAGGATTTATTAATCAAAATAGTCTTCGGATTATATAATATGACGGCCACAGCCAAGCACAATTCATCGAAATTCTTACAATCGAATTAACAGATGATCTTAAATATTTAGCAAGAGCTGACATTTAAACACCAATTACATATTACAAAAAAACACATAAAAAAAAAAAAGATGAATGCTTTTATTATTCGACGTTTCAACTGGTTTTGCTTGCATTATATTCTCTTTCTCATCGACAATTCATAAATTTGCTAAAGAATGCAATGATTGCAGGTGAAAAGCTAGGAAAACTCCTGGCACTGTTTCCAATAATGTATCTATCTGGTGGGACATGTGTGACTCTAATCATGATAGGTGGAGGGACCATGAAGATTTTCTTTCAGATAGTGTGTGGCGACACGTGCAGCATCAATCCACCCTCAACCGTTGAGTGGTATTTAGTCTTCACTTGCTGTGCTATTATTATAGCCCAGCTCCCAAATTTGAACTCAATAGCTGGAGTCTCGCTTGTTGGTGCAGTCACAGCCATCAGCTATTGCACCCTTATATGGGTCCTCTCTATTACCAAGGCTAGGCCCAAGGGTGTAGTCGAGGCAAAATCTCAAGTAGCTCGGGTATGCGACGTATTCAACGCAATTGGAATAATTGCTTTTGCATTCCGAGGACATAATCTCGTGCTCGAGATTCAGGTAAAAACTCGTTTAAAGATGGAACTTCACTGGTAATTTGATCAATCCATCCTTTGTAGTCATTGCCTATTTGATTGGGTTTATTAAGTGCATGGTGATTCTATAAATGTCCCCTATGGACTGAACTTCCTATTTTTCCTCCTTAGTTTTCTTTTTTTACCCATACTAGATTTTAGAGCATGAACATTTTAAATGGTAAATGTGGCTTTTTATCATAATTGCAACTCCAAAATAACTTATCAATGTGAGGAGAAATTTCACAATAGAACAGAAAGATGGATTTACTCGATAGGACATAGACAAGGTAAAATGAAACTTAATCGCATAATAAGCGATCGTCGAACCAATATGCAAATGAGATTTTGGTATCATATCTAATGGATGTCAAGGGAATAAGAAATCTTTGAAGGATGCTTGCTTGATCATAAAAAATGCGACATCGAGTTGTACAGATTACCAGTATCCTTGCTACTTCTGATCCAATGGCTAATTTGGAAGTGGCGTTGCAGGGCACCATGCCTTCAAGTAGACAAAAGCCATCACGCAAGCCAATGTGGGAGGGTGTGAAATTCGCATATTTGGTTATTGCAATCTGTTTGTTTCCACTAGCATTAGGTGGCTACTGGGCTTATGGAAACTTGGTAAGTAACTTTCTTTCACTAGAACATGAAACATCCAATATGTAAATTTGCATTTGTAGCTCCAGGACAATTCCGATACATAACAAAACATTTACCGTTTATTTAGTTGACTCTGCGAAGCTAACTGGAGTTTTCTTCACAGATACCCACTGCTGGAGGAATGCTAAATGCCTTGTACAAATACCATGAACACGATACAACGAAAGCTATACTTGGCCTTGCAAGTCTACTGGTTGTAATTAATAGTCTCAGCTCATTCCAGATATATGCAATGCCAGTATTCGATAACCTTGAGTTCAGATACACCTACAACAAGAACAAGCCATGTCCCAGATGGGTCCGTACAGGTTTTCGAATGTTCTTTGGGTGCCTTGCATTCTTCATTTCAGTAGCATTGCCGTTCCTACCAAGCTTGGCAGGATTGATAGGAGGGATTGCATTACCTATAACATTGGCATACCCCTGTTTGATGTGGATCCTGATTAAGAAACCTGCACGGTATAGCGCGATGTGGTGTATCAATGGAGTATTGGGAGTGTGGGGGATAATTCTAAGTATTCTCATTGTTGCTGGAGCAATCTGGAGTATAGTGACAATGGGAATAGAAGCTAATTTCTTCAACCCGCATTAAAATTTGTTCAATTGAAGAAGAGACTCCAAAACAGAGATTATGTACCCAAATCAACCATTGCTGAACAGACAGACTCAGACGAAGTGTGGTGCTTTCACAAAAGGCTAACGCTCTGATGTGCATTCTCAATATATTCTGCCTGCATAAGATAGAACAATCTGAACTAGATTCTACTACTGGCTCAACTAGTTTTTAACAAAATGGAATTGTCTAGGGCTTGTGTTTCACAATACCTTAATATGATAGTCGCACTGTGAAATAAACAATTAAAAAAATTAAAAAAAAAAAAAAAAAAAACGTTACAAGTGCAAGGATAAAGATCTATTATCCCAAGTTCTTTATCTTGTGCATATCCCAACGAATCGCATGCAAATATTTGAATAAGGAATTAATTCATGATCATGGAAGTTTGTTTTACTAAAACATATGTATGTATATGATTAATTGGAACATTATCAAGATAGAGAGTTTGGAAAAACATCTATCACTAGTTCAACCATCCCGAGAGAGAGAGAGAGAGAGAGCAACCTTGAATGTTTTCCAGATCTAATTTGAACACATCCAGCAACTACAAATGTTTCCATACAAGCGCTTCCCCCACCCCACTTATCAACCTCCCACAACTCAAGAAAACACACTTATTAGAGCTTGGGCTAACAATATGAGATCCGAACACAAACACGACACGATTTAAATGGATTAGCATACAAAAATATTTGATACGAAATACAAATGAGTCAAACCCGTTTAGACATAGTGAAATTCATATCCAGGTTTCGTATTTAAATATCAGACCCATTTATGAACCTATTTAAATAAATAAATCTTGTAAGTAAATACGAGTTCAACCTACGAACTCATTACATTTAACTTTTAATTTATTTTTCATCTAATAAGAGTTCAAGAGAAATAGTGAAATACCACACCAAAAAATTAAAAAATAAATAACAAGTCTTTTCTTTTCTTTTCTTTTCTTTCAATTTAGACAAACTTAAGGTTTTAATTTTTATTATTCTTATTTATAGTCTCTCATTGTCGTAACTTCTTTTTCGACTTTTCGTCCCAACGTTTTGATTTCAGTTAGCAAGATAAGGAAATCCTCTTTGTCAACTTGAAATGTAAGTCTTTTGACTTTTAGTTTGATTTTTTTTTTCCTTTAACTTTTGTTTTGTCTCTTCTTACTTTAATATTCTTTTATAGTGAGAATACAAATTATCTATTTGGGGTTGGACCTTCATGGAAAATCACTTTGATAAGTATTATTGTAGAAAGTATGGGTAAATTTACACTTATCAAATGGCTAACGACCATTAGGATTTTTATGATTTGTTGGATTTTTATTATGAAGCTTTATTTTGATACAAAATACTTTTATAATCATCACATTCAATTAATAAAAAATCAAGCAAAACAAAAACCTTTCTTAGAGTTGCCATCCTCCACTAGAAACACTACAACACTAGAATTGTTTATATTGTAAGAAACATGACAGATGCTAAGATAAAAGAAAGTAACATTTCTCAAAAATTTTTAAGAAATACACTTATCCCATCCTAAATTATTAAATTACTAATGTAGGATCCATATTAATGAACATTTAAAGTAAAAAAGATATAGATAAAATGTCAAGATCAAAGTTAAAAAAACAAAAAAGAAGAAGAAGAAGAAGAAACATGCGTTTGTACAATCTAAATTTAACTCTATTTGAGTTCGAATTCATAAATTAAATTATGTATTAACCGACCTAGCCATATTGAAATAGGAGTGGTGAAAATAACAAAAAAAATTGGTAAATCATATAAAAGAGAAAAATAAGTATAATTATTTAAAACATATATAGATAGTGTTTGTGTCGTTATCACCTCACCTATTAATATTGATGGAAAATAAATTTAATTAACTTTTTGGGAGTCTAGTTATTCAATTTTTCAACCATTATTTAGTTTATTTGTATCATGATGTTATTAGGTTTTGTTATACTATTCATAACAAATTTTTTTGTTATAAAAAAAAAACTATATTAAATATAATAAAACTTAATATAAATGAAATGAAAATGGACATATGTTTGCTTTCATGATTGGTTTATATTTCATTAAGCACGTTCATTTGTCTTTAACTTTGGATAATAAATGTTAGAAGATACATACACTTCATAATTTAATTTAGATAGTAAATATCAGAAAATACGTATACTCCAAAAAAATCTTCCATATATTTTTGGAATCTATACAATTATTTTTATCAAAATTTTGGAAATATACATATAAGTTTAGTATAAAATTAGGATAAAATACAAAAAGATTGATCATTAAAAAGGTAAAAATAACTTTTTTCGATTTATTTATAAATTTTCAAGCGATGTATGAGTTCAATCCGGATATAAGATATATTTATTAAACGAGTCGAATTACGGGTTTAAATTTTTTTATACGATTAGTAAACGTGTCATATTAAGAGTTCAAGTTTTCTAAATACGAACCTATTTAGACAAAGACACGAAACATAACACGATGATAAAAATTGTTTACCTTGACTAAAGCAATGCATAAGAACACCTTACGCATGACCAACACTATGTACCATGTGGTCAATATCCAATTAAAATATCCTACAATTCACGATCATGTACTAGTTACATGATCTGGTTTATATAATAAGTTGTATACAAAAGCTCGAAACATTATTGTTTTTAAAGTAAAATATAAATAACCTTCCTTAACTTTAACCTAAGTGTAAATATATCTCATAACTTTCAAATATCACAATAACTCCATTAAAGTGGTAAATAATCCCCCATAAACTTTGGCTTAAATATTAAAACATCTTTAAACTTATCAAAATATACTTTAACGTCCCCAAAACTTAAAACCTGCTATGTCTAAATTTCTTTATATTATTAATTTATAAAGGTTTAAGGAAACCTATTACAATATTTGAAAGCTTTTAGGTGATATATCGTAGCTTTAGTCAAAGTTTAGAAAGTAATTTTTAATTTCCGCTTGTTTATAATTAGACCTTAACTCTCAGCAATGTTTATTTTGTGTAATCATCCCCTTGTATTTTTTCCTTTATATAAAATGATTAAAATAAGACAAAGCAAAAAGAGAAATTAATGGATTCCCGTTTCTTATTATCATGGGATTGGATGTTGACGATGAAAGACAAAAACATTTATTAGTAGGCAATCCATCCCTGAGGAACACCTATCATTCTCCTATAGATAACAATCCCTTCATCTTTCTCGCTTTCGCTCTTTCTCTCAATTAATCGCAAGGCATCCAGGCATCAGAACACAATTGCCGGAGATGTCTTTCGTTTCTTTTCTTTTCTTTTCTATTTTTTTTTTTTTCCCTTCTTTGGGCGGGGGGAAGGGGAGGGGGAGGGAGAGGGAGAGGGAGAGGGAGAGGGAGAGGAACCTTTTTCAAGATTCCCGGTTAAACACTCCATTTTAAAATGGAGATTAAATGCACGTGGAGCAAAGTAAGGGGTCTATTTGCAATTTACCCCTAATAATTATCAATAATTCCAGTGCTCAATGAACCAAGCTAAGAACAGGAAAAAGATATTCTCATCTCATTTTAACAATAGATAACCTTTTACAAATATTGCCTGTTAGGACTGCAATCCCTGTAGCCTGATAGCCAGAAAGAGGCTACCCTACACCCAATCCCTGTCAACAGACTAAAGCAAAGAGCATTTCTACTCTGATCGAATGGGCACACCATCTTTAACTGGCATGTGCCGAGAAACACAGCTAACCAGATTATCGCCTGGCATATTCAATGAACAAAACAGATGGCCGACCAACGCCATGGTCAAGTATTTTTAGCTTTGATGTAAGAAGTTAAATAATTGAAAAACCGTTGTCGTTCCCAAGAGCTCTACATAGATAATGGAAGCAGCATCCTTCGCTTCTTCTTTCTGGCTGATCTTATCTTCTTCGCAATTCTCATACACAAGAGCAACAGCAATGTGACACATACCAAGATGAAAGCAAGTCGAATACGCCTAAAATATAGAGAAACTGCTGAAAAGACCAAGAAAGCTAAAATTACAAGTTCCCAAATGACAAAGACCACAACATCCACCCTGCATCCAAAAGAAGTAGAACAATTTGGCATTATTACTCTAGCAAGTAAACAAATTAAATGCAAAAGCACAACCAAAATAATAAATGGGAAATGCAATGAAAATTTTCTAAATGCCAGAAACGCGTCAAGTTGAAGATGAGTTCCATACCAAACATACTTACCACTAAGCAACAAATTTATAGACATAGGAACTGTCACTTAGTCAATTATCATGACTTGCATCTACAACCTAATACCACCTCACACAGTCAGATGACGGGTTGAGGTACTTTCTGATCTTTATTACAAATGGCCATCACACCAACTATTACACAAATTGGTGATTTCAACAAGTTCTTTGATAACAAAAGTAACTTTCTACTCCACAAAGCAATTAGCCAATTGACATCAATAGAAATAAATAATTTCCTGGTTATGTCCAACAACAGTTACAGATGAAGGGAATGACTTTTATAGTTTTTGTATGTTTCATTGAAACATATACAGGATACAAGAGATCTACTCTCATATGATCATGCCTCACATCAACTGCACATAACATTTATGTGAATAACTATTTAGTAAGAAAAATAGCAGCATAACAAAGATTCTCTGTAAAGTTTGATATTGAACAAAATAAAACAAAGATCATTACAAAATAATTGCTTCGTTTTTTTTTTTTTTTTTTTTTGATAGTTAAATGTAAAAGAAAGAGGCTAATTTGCAGTAAAACTCATGACCAGCAGGCATATAGTGAAAATATATCAACACAAGCAACCTTCAAGATTACTTTACATCCATCTCAACACTAACATACAGTCCTTTTGGTAACACACATATGCGGTCACTTAAAATAACACAAGAAACAAACTCATCACACCAAGACTGTCTCTAAGAAGCCACCAGTAGAAGATATCATGAGGTGCTCAGCAGTTTTATTTCACTAATATTTTTCTTTCGTTGAAACTCAAATCAAAATCAACAGCATACCCAGCCATCATACTTCCAATTCTCACATTTAAATTACATGTCACATACTAAATCTGCAGGTTTATCGCCAAGACCAAGAAACAGCAACAGTAGATCGAAGAAATTTATTCATATAACAGCAATAGATCAATTTAATACACACAAAAAATAGTCTTGATGGCAATGCTGATCTGAACAAGTTCCCCACCAAATAAGCTAATAAAACAAGCTTACCCCACAGTAGCAGAGAGTGGATATGGACATTCTTTTCTAATCAAAATCACAAGCTTCTAATGAAGTAGATGTCTTAGTGAACCCTTTATATAACTTGGCTCAGCACTCTCTTGAGTCTAAATTTAACAATACTTCTATATCATATTCCTTGGATGTCAAATAGTTCCATGCTTTCCCTAGGTCAATTACGATTTTCTGATAGTAGAATTGGGCCAAAATTGAAATGGCTAAGACCAATAAATGAACCAATCTACAAAGGTAGTCCCAAGAAGCCATATCTTGCAGTCCATTCCATCTTAACAGCTAATCTTATAGCAAAGTTTCTTAAAGTAAAAACTAGAAGAAGAACATGGAAGAAAAACTTGTTCTTCCATTCACATAAAAGCTTTCATAAATACAAGATGCTTGGAGCTCACAATATGATCAATACTGCTAGGAAAAACACCCGAAAGAAAAGGGGGGAAAGAATAAATCTTAGGATATCTTATCATATCTAAACTAACCTTATTTAATATCGTTCCTGGGAAATGGAAAGAAACAAGCAAAAATAAAGATATAAATACACAAGAAATAAAAACGTACACTGAAAAAATATATCATAATTATTAAATCTAGAATTCTTCCTAATTAAGGAAGTAATATTGGTCACTCCTATCTTGCTTGAACTTTCTATGAATGGTTGTTTTGGTGAACACTTTGTTGAAAATGTCTGCTTCTTGTTGGTGAGAAGAAACACGTCGTGGTTTGGTTCCTCCCTCTTAAGTTTTGGGTTTAATAAAATGACAATCTATCCTCACATGCTTCATATGATCATGTTGATCCAGATCATCGACAATACTTGGAGCTAATTTACTGTCGCTGTATACTACAATATCTCCAAAATCTTCAAGCAGATCCTTCAACATTCTTTGAAGCAAGGGTACTTCACAAATTCCTGGAGCAATTCTCTACATTCCACCCCAGCAGTACTCCTAGCAACCACAAGCTGTTTTTTACTCCTCCAATTCACAAGATTACCCCAAAGCTTAGTACAATATCCGGATATTTTACCCAAAAAATGAGAAAATATATATATATATATATATATATATATATAATCTGAATATTGACTTACAAGATAACCATACCCTAGGAGACTTTCAAGCCATAAAGTGATATATTTAATTACATACCTTACCAATTCTTCCTGAAAATGTGAATCCTGGTGACATTTGCATATATATATATATCGCCTCCTCTAGATCCTCATTTAGAAGGCATTTTTCATATCCAATAGTTACACTAGCCAATCCAGATTAACTGCAGCTGATAGAATAACTTTAACAGAGTTTAATTTAGCTATAGGAGCAAATGTTCCTTCTAGTCTATGCCATAGGTTTGAGTATGTTCATGGGCAAGTAAATGTGTTTTATGTCTCTCAACAGTTCCATCTATTCTATATTGGATGCTGAACACCCAATTAACCCCTATAGCTCCATTACCCATAGGCAAATCCACAACATCCCATGGTGCTATTTCCTTTTAAGAACCTCATCTCTTCTAATACTGCCTCCCTCCAATCTTTCAATTGTACCTTATACAATTTTAAGAACTTCTTCCTCATTTGCCCATGCAGTACATGATTAAATGCCTTGTACTTGGGATACAATTTTGAGTAAGTTAAATAGTTTGACATTGAACATTTAGCACAAGACCTCTCTTTTCTCAAAACCCTAGGCAGGTCCATATCTTCCTTCTCCAGATCTTTGCAACCACATTCAGTTGTTGGTAAAAACAAGGAATCCAGGAATGATGATTGATTGTGCATAGAATATTTTGGCCTCCTTGTGTATACTTTAATTTCTTTATTCTCTCAAGCGTTCCCTAAATTCAGAGAAAAATCAGAATTTGGAGCAACGGAAGGCAATTCTGACAGAAGATGCAGAATGGATGCCTTTTGAAGGAGGACACATTGGCTGAGAGAAGCGGGCAGCAACGAAAGGACAAGGAAATGACGACTAAGAACTGGCATTTGTCATCTCTAATGGGTATGAAAATGTTTAGGCTAAAAGTCAGGCACCTACAACTTGTCTTCCTGATAAGAAATTTAGGACTCCCCCAGAACTGAGGTACCAGAATATGCCTGATTTTCAAGAAACGATATCAACCATGACATATACTCTCTTAACAGGAGGATGAAAGCACTTATATCCTTTTTGTGAATAAAAGTACCCAATAAAAACACACTTATGGGTCTCTAGATTTTATACTCTTTGGGTGTATTGTTGAGTATATACAAGGTACAGCCAAACACCTTTGGCGGTAGAGAATTAAGAATGTGAGCATGCATATATGTATCTAGAAGAACTCTTATTGGAGCAAAAAGTTAAAAGGACTTTTTATGGTTATCTATTGATAAGATACAATGCTGTTAACCAGTTTCTCCCCATAGATAATTTGGAACTAAATAAACTAGCAACATGAACCTTACAACCACAAGGAGATGTATATTCTTAAGCTCAATAATCCCTTTTTGCTGAGGAGAATATGCACAAGAGCTTTGATGCACCATCCCATCATCACTCCAATACTTCTTAAATTCATTTAAAAAAAAAAAATCTCTTTCATTGTCAGTGTGAAGAACCTTAGTATTGCCTTGGAACACATTGGAGACAAATTTGTGAAACCACTGAAATACAGGACAAAACTCAGATTTCTCCTTCAGGAGAAATAACCAACAATCAAGTGTATAATCCTTGATAGAGGTCACAAACCATCTATTCTTAGTATAAGTTAGAAACCAAGAAGGCCACAAATATCAATGTGAATTAGATTAAAAGGTTTAGATGGTCTGTAAGGATGAATATGACAAGAACTTTTTGACAATTTAGCCATGATGCAAGATTCACCACTGAACTTGCTAATTCTTATATCCCTAAATAAGTTGGGATACAACTGTCTCATGTAATGATAACTAGAATGATTAAGGCATTTACACCATAACATTAGGCTCACTTAAAATGGAAACTAAGGACTTAGACTTCATTTTCTACCTAGGACCTATTCTAGAGACATAGTATAGGTTGTCCCTTAACACTGCTAATCATCATCCCTGAATATCTTACATAGCACGACAAGTTAATAAAAATATTACTTAACAATTCAAAACAAATAGAGTATCTTTTTATTTCAAATCAGCCAAATACACAATACCCCTTTCCTTGGATACAACAAAATCACTATTAGTCACTAAAATCACGGTTAAATTTTCACATGTTGTAAGAGACTAAAATAAACACTAAGAATTGCATATATGGTCAAATGCTCCAAGGTCTATTATCTAGCTATCATGACCTAGAATCTTAGGCAAACAGATAAGAAACTAACCATTTGAGCAACAGAAGCCGATGGGTTCTAGTCACTTACCTTACCATCACTCATTTTGGCCTGATCTAGAATCTGTTGAAGCATCGCAATCTGATCAACGGTGAGGGAAGTCACTGAACTGGAAGTACTCTGTTGGTTCACCTTGTCAACTTGAGCAGCTCTAGGGTTTTGACCACCCTTCTGATGATTAGAGCTTAGGTGCTCCGACTTCCTGTGCAATTCCCAACATGTCTCTCCAATGTGATCTGGTCTTCAACATTAATGGCATCACTTTCTTTACTTGGTTGAATCCCAGTGCAAAGCTTTAGCAACTAAGGCAAATGACGAGTTAATCTATCACAAGTTCAACAACACCACATGCCACCTACTCTCTTCTCTTCTCACTTCATCAAATGCTTCCTTTAAGCTTAGAAGAGGTTGTTTCCCTCACAGATGACCCCGTACTTCATTTAAATACAAACTCAACCCTTCAGACACAAAAATCCACTCCTTGTCCAAGATCTTCCTATACTTCAACTATCTTCCACAAATTTCCGACCAAACTCATAAAATAAGCCCATCCCCTGATACAGCTCCATTAGAGCATTAAAACACTCAGTGATAATCAAATAACCTTGAGTTTTTGTTCAAAGCTTAGAATTAATCTCAAAACACTGGAATGTGTTCTCTAAGTTAAAGCAAACCTCCTGTATATTCTCTCATATTCCATTTGTCGTCCCACAAAACAAACGGGGTTTTCCAAATCTTAGTTCCATTGAATTTATGAGCCAAACCATTACCAAAGAGTTCTCAACTTTCTATGCACTATACTCATCTGACCCAACCAGAGGAGCCTTGATGATATCCATTGAATACCCTAGTCTTCCACAACCACATATCACAAATTTCATGGACTGAAACCATTCACAAAAATTTGATCCATGCAGCTTGTGTAGGGTAATTTAAAGGGTATGACTGCCGATCATCAAAGGAGTAGAACTCCAAGTGCTACAGGTAGTGTCTTTAGGTGAGAAAGATCCAAACTTTAGTTTGGACCTGGGCCACAGGTCTTCCGTGTCCTGCTCCTTGTGGGTTTATTGCGGTGAATAAGAATCAACCAGAGTTCTAATACCATAAAGAAAAAGCTGGAAGAGCTTGGTGGAAAAAGCTCATACTCTCATTCACGTAAAAGCTTTTATATATAAAAGGTGCTAAGAGACAATTCTAAAACACCTAGGCATAGATCCGATAATTCTAATCATGTAACAGAAAAGGTTATTCATCTCAAGTTAAACTGTAATACGGGGTGGATATATATTCGAGGCCTAATGTTCTATCAGTGCAAGAAACCTGTCCTCAAATAAAAGGGTAAAGTCTACACAGAAGGTGAGTGCTAAAATATTGCCATATGTGATTTAGTTAATTGATCTTAGCTCCCTCAAATCCATCTCTAACTTTGTCTTACTGACAGCGTACATTCCTATGTGATAGGATCCACAATCAAATGCACATAAGATTGAGTTTAGAAGCTAGGGTTTCAGACAATAACTGAGCACTTATTCAGCCAAGCTAATGCTTCTTCTTTTTTAAGATTCTAACTAACTTCCTCCAACTGCCATTTCCTCTTATTTATATCCCCCAAAGATTCTTGAATATTCCAGATTGCCAGCTCAGCAAGACTTGCCACATCAGCTCTTAACCAACCCTTTCTATACCACTACAAAACTAAACACTAACTACTGCACACTACTACTCCACACGACACCTTACTGCACTTACTACAACAGAAACAACACGCCACAACACCTTTCTGCACTTACTACAACAGAAACAACACACTGCAACACAACACAAAACAGAACGAATAATACAACAACAACACAGCACACGCCACAGAGTCTCACTTCCTACTCTCCCCACACCCCTTCTCTTTTTGAAAACATTCACAATAGGAGCTTCCACTTGCTGTATTCTATCACTACGTGGGTATTTCTCTCACATCAAATTAAGGAATCGTCCTTCTTTTTCCTGGCAAGTAAATGAGGAAATGTAACCATGAAACCTAAGAAAAGTAATTTTCATTTCTGAAAATATCACACATCTGTTCATTTAGTAAAACAACAGCCAATTACTAAAATCTAGACCCTTAAGGCAAAGAAGGAAACTACTTTTTTTTTTTTCCCCTAAATTGTTAAGAAGGTCAAGCAAGTCTCCCTGCCTGTCCTCTACTAGGCTAGCATAATCCAATTCCACAAAGTCAACTATGGCCCCATCCTATTAGAAAATATTGCTTCTCAACCTTATGGCTAAGTTTAGTTTCCATGCTATGATAGTCTCCTCCCAACTGCCAACATATGGAAGCAGATTCTGTTCAATGAAAAAAGAAAAAAGGATACTTTCTAACTGATGCTTATCAGGTGGCATAAAAAATTCAGAACATTCACCAATAAACATGTATCTTTGTGGAATAATAAATTAAATAAGACAAAACTGATCAGTAAAAGGAGGCTAAAGAAAAGGTTTTTTCCCGTGGTATTGTACAGTAAGAGGGTAAGTTAGTTTGCTATTTTGATAACATGTAAGTCACAGATTCAAGGAACGAAAAGATCACTTCACAAAATGCAAGAGTGAAGCTAGTATACATGCCTCTTTCACACACCAGCTGGGAAACACTTTGTGCACAGGGTGAGCCACTTTGAGGTAAAAGTAAATGAAAAGTATGAACATGAAACAATGACAACACCACTGAGGATTCCCACTAAATGAAATTGTTTAAGATTCATTTTGTACAACATGAACCACATGATTGAGTAAAACAGAAATAAAGATCTACCAATCAACCTAGTACACAAGGGAGAATTGTGAAGATGAAAATACTGAATATGAATGGGATCGCTGCCCGCTCAGCTAAGTTTATAGATCGAAGAGTGATCCATTATTACAGTTTTCTTACACCCTTTCTCGTGGATACTCACACATTTTGCCAAAATATATACAACAATAAGAAGAAATTATATGGAGAGGTAACCTATGAAGCAAGAATTCAAACAGAGCATTTTTCCCCTAAGACCAGAAGCATAGTCGATTATTTAAATAATCCAACAACCCCTTCCATCTTCAGTTCTAAGAGGGAGAAAATTCTCCCTGAATCCCATCAAAACATCAGAAAGTGACAAGCTATATCATTTATCCCCTTTCAATACCCAGTCTGCTTCACCTAAAACAGAACAGTTTAGGCTATCTCTACTAATTATTCCCTTTCAATCCCTTCACTATTCAACAACTTTCAGTAATAATCCAAGAACCCAAGAAACATAGAATCACAAAACCTTGCAAAAACACCAGATACATTACCCACATTTAAAAAGGGTACAGATAACGGGTGTCTTGGGACTAGTTAAGACACCTAAAAAAGAAACTTTTCACAATTCCAAGATTTATTATGCCTGAAAAGGGTGGGAAACTTTCTTCTATAGTCTCTTAACAAGTGCACTGCAACCATCAACGTTTCTCTTAAAAAAAATTTGAAGTCTTGACGACTTCTTGTTTAATTTTATTTTGCCAACATTGTTTCAACTCATCAAAGAACAAACAAAACAATCGAAGGACATAATATTTGGAAAATTTCTTCAAATATACAATAATTTGAGCTTGATTGTATTAAGCTAAGACCCTAGTTCATACACAAAATTCGAATGGTACACGCCACAACATACCACGATCCACAAATAGAATCAAATATCAACACCTCCCAGTAGCCAAAACTCTAAACAGATTAAAACAAAAATTAAAATTCTAAAAATTACCAGTCCACGAGATCTTGCAACAACCCATTATCATTTATTTAAAAAATTAAGAAATGTTAACGTACCGAGAAGAGGAAGAGAGATTAGAAGAAGTAGAAGAGAAGAAAGAGACAGTGGCCCAATCGTGTTTGGATCGAATCTGGTATTCTCTCAATTGCTCTGCCAAATTCGATCTCGTTATCATCGTCTTCTAAAAAAGCTGCAGTTTAATAAAAAACACACTATATTCGAAACGAATCGATATCTGGTTGTACGAATATCGAGTGCTATCTTGGTATGTTCTTTTTGCTCGTGTTTGGTTCGAATTCGTGGAGCTCGAGGATTCAAGGACGAACAACAACAACAACAACAACAAAAGAAGGATAAAAAGGAAAGGAAAGAAGGAAGGGAACGAATTCAAAGAAGAAAAATTAAATTGAAGATGGATCGGACGGACAGAAACGACGGTCGTCTTGTGTCGTTGGACTTGCTGTTTTGGCGTTGGATTTGGGTTTGGGTTCGGATTCTTTTATTTTTATTTTTATTTTTTTGGGTTCGGTTTTTCTTCTGATTTGGTGAATGATTACTTGGACCGGACACACCCGGTTCCTGATTTTCTCCTTCTCCTACCCTTGAACTAAATTTTAGGATTTCAGAAGAGACGTCTGTCCATATGCAGCATGTAGATGTCAATGCACATGTATTTTCATATAATGAGTGTGTACCTGTGTTGTTTTTATTAAATTTATGTAATATTTCAAAGGTAGCTCGAATAGAACCAGGAGACAAGCCAAACTTGTCTGGAATCAGCAAGCCACGATTCAAAAATATATGGAACCGAGCCAATTTACGTGGCGTGCCGATCCAAAGGATGGTTTATGAGTCCATTAATCGAAATTTCCAATTATTTTCTCGTTTCGTTTTTTTTTTCTTTCTTTTCACTATATACACGCGCACACACATATTACATATATGTCTAAACATTACATGTTACATAAATGCATGTGTACACACATGCTCATGTTACGGACCTCTCGAAGTGGGCCATTCTTAAAAGGTTCCTAAAACCCAAAGACAAAAACCCAATCCCACCAAAAGCTTATAGATGATGAAAAGTTCTAAAAGGTTCTAAAGAAGTCTAGAAGATTGTATAGTAGTTGGTGAAGGTAGGTAAATGTAGTAGTTGGGAATCAATTATAACCATTAGATCGAATCGATCTTGACCATTAGATTGTAAAGGTTTTCTGTATATATAGGGGTATTCCCCTCAAATGTAACACACAAGTTATTTGAGTGAATACAGTATACTATCAGAGTTTTTCTCTCTACTTTCTCTCTCTAACATTGTGAGTGTATTACAGGTTGACTTAGCCTTCCTTAGTGAGGTCAGGAACGCTAAGTGTCGTACGGGGTCGAGCGACAGAATCCGCCCGTGACACTCACACACCCACATATATATATTAAATATAGATATAATATGTAAATTACACATACACATATTATATATATTTTATATATATATATATATGGGTCAAAAACCACCGATTCAAATGAGTTTAAGACTATAACCTACCTATATCAACTTAAACTAGCAAGTTTATGGTCGATACAAGCTCGCTTAGGGACATGTCTAGTCATTACCATTGCCAACCCAATTTAAGACTGATTCTTAGATTTGAACCGACACTTATATAAGTCTAAGCTCAACTATGATCTATATAGTCATTTAGGGAAATACTTTGTTATTTTTATGAGATTACAAGATTCTTTCTTGATGAACTTAATAATTACTATTTCAATTGAAACCTCTAACAATGTTATCATTGTCAGATTTTGCTTTCCATTCTTTTTTTTTACTTTTTTTATTGCACGTTTGTTTGACTTCATAAGAATTTAGTAGAATAGTTATTCCTTCCCTATAAATATATCCCTTCCCTTGATTTGCAAAATTGCTATTCTACAGAAGTACTTATGCTGCCAAAAGAGAAATTATTATTCATTTATCAAACCAAAAGAATAACCATTCTTCAACTGATTTTATCATATTTCCAAATCCATCTATGGGATTTCAAATGAATAATAAAAACTAGTTATAGACACTCGATTTTTGTCGATAATAGTTATAATTTTTGTTTTTAAGGTTATAATTTAGAAAATAATAAAAAAATTGAAAAATGATAGAAAAGAAAAAAAAACTAAAAAATTGTTGGAAAAAAAACTAAAAAAGAAAAAATTCTAAAAAATTAATTTGATGGAATCTTGACTAAATAGTTGTCAAAAAAAGAAAATTTGATACGATGACGTTAAATCTAATAAAATCAAAATTTTTAAGATTCGAATTTATTTTGGATCTTTATCAATTTAAATTCAATTCGATTCAAAAAATTTGTTTTCGAATTTTATAAATAAGGGTTGTATGGTGCGAGCCAAAAAGAACAATTACACATTTGTTAAAAACACGCTCGAACCCACTCTTTAGACTGATTTTATAGTTGTGCATGTGATAGGACTAGGAATCCAATCTGTTTATTTTCATCAGCTTTGCGTATTTTGCCTTACATGTACATAATAGTGATTTTTAATTATTGTCTATAGCTTGTCTTATTTATTTATTTTTATCTCACTTAATATATGTGCAATTATTATTAAGACTTGTACAATTTTTCTTTTTTTAAATCATGTCTTTAATTGCTAGTAATTAGTTATAGCATTAGTGTTTACTAAACATGTGTTAAGTTAAATTTTATTTTTTTTATTTTTTTTTTAGATTTCATATTTTCAAAGTGACATTTTTATAAAATCTCATATTTTACAAAATCTCATTCTTTGCATATTGTATTAATTTAGAAAAATTGCATTAGGCATGTTAGGGTTTTCTAGATAAAAAAATCATTTTAATGTTCATAAAATAAAAAAAAATCTTTAATTGACTTCTTTTTTACTGTGAGACATCTTTTTTATAGTTTAAGTTTCTTTTTTATGATTTAAACATCTTTTTTATGGTTTAGACATTATTTCTGTGGTTAAACATTTTTTCCATAATTTAGGTCTCTTTTCTATGGTTTATATATCTTTTCTATCAATGATTTAGTTATCTTTTCTATAATTAGGAATTTTTTTTCTTTTTTATGTTTTAAATATATTTTCTATATAAAAGATTTATCATGTAGAGTATTGCATATTTCATAAAAATTGCATTTTTAGGTCTTTAGGGTTTTTCTTGAAAATAAAAAAAAAATTATCACTTAGTTGTTTTTTAATAAAAATCTTAATTTGGGACTTTTCAAAAATTAGGTTTTTTTTTATAATTAGAAATAAAAATTAGGCTTCTAGAGATTTTTCTTAATAAAAATAAAATAGTTAATAAAAATGCAAATTGAACCAATTTTTTTTTTATAAAAAGTACCAACACATTAAAGTTTTCAGAAAGAACTACAATCCTCTGATCCCGGCTAATGGATACGTAAGCACTTTCGGGGCGTCGATAAAATCTATAAAAACCTAGGTTTTTTTTTTGTTTTTGTTTCCTTTCCTTAAAGATATTAAAAAAGATAATTTAGAAGAATAATCCTAATTTCAGTAAATAGATAACGGTACCCGTTAGAGTTTAATAGGTTAGTCCCCGGATTTGGATTACTTTGATTTGTATTAAATTGAAATCGAAGATTGATCGCTAGATCGTAATCAATTCATCCAATTGATTACGGTTTTTTTTTTCTTTTTCCCGTCTCCAGTCGAGTGGAAACTCCAAAAATTTTTCTAAATATATTGTAATTGTATTTTTACCTCGATTAATTATGCAAACCAAATGTATTGTCACAGCCTAAACGAGTGAAATCATAATAGTCTCGTTGTGTAAACTAATCTAAAATAGATCCTAACCTCACAACTATTATCATAGATATAACATACATAAGGCAAATTACTCAATTCACTTAAAACATCCAAAGGATACATGTTTTAAGTAGATCATGTGGTATTTCCTTCAAAATATTTATGCAAGAAGACCTATAATATACATGTTAGTACTTAATTTATATTTACATAACACCATTTACACCAAAAGACTTCATTTTCAAAGAAAAATTTTAAAAGCTATAAGTACACTTCATTTTCAAAAGTATCATTAGAAAACTAATGGTTACCTAGGGAGACCAGTTAATTTTCCCAAAGAACAAAAACTTTCAAAGTGATTCAGTTTCGGCAGTCTTCATATTTCTTCACACTCCCCAACCCCCTCGCGTACTAATCTATGGTTAGGTGTATCACTGCAACTTTATTCTTTACTCAGTACATGCAACAGAATCTATTGGGATATGAGCACAACTAGCTCAGTAAGCGGGATTGAGATAGAATAGTGCAATACAAACACAAGTAAGGTTATCAATTTTTAATGAAATGCAATGCAATCAGTCATATGAAATATCACATAATGTTATTCAGTCCATTATGAGGATAGAGAAACTGTAGTTCCACTCTAACCCGGATTAAGGAGTTTTAATGCGACTCGAATTAAATCAAATTTAAACTTGTGCAATGGAGAATACTCTCCTCCTAAGACTACCTTCGAACCACTATCACCGATCTTCTCTCTTGTCACCTAGTTTAACTAAAGGTGGGAAAATGACCGTTTCAACTATCCTCATCGAAGGTGTTTACTGCGAACTGTGATCAAGAACAAATAAGACCAACTGCTGAATGGGTTTAAGCTTATCAAGAACATAAAAAGGTAATGATGGGAAATGTGCAAAAGGACAAATGCAAATGATAAGTAAGCAAAAACCCACAAATAACCTAATGGATATAATGTGCCAATAAAACTTTCGATGACTCATGACACAATTCGATATGACACATGAATTGGTCTGGTGAAGTTACTGGCTACCTAGCCTTACTCAGGGGTTAGGATAAGAGTAATGCTGAAACTAAACATGTAGTATTTACGTAGGGAAGGAAATATTCAAGTGTATTAATGATCATAAAATATGTCTATGACTACAAATATAAGGGTATTTATACTTATAAGTTAGGGCAACTTGCTCAAAAGGGAAAAGACAAAAAGGACATTTTCTAAGGGAATAATGTACAAAATATAAAAGGGTAAAAATGAATATTTAAGAAAAATAATCATTGATGTAATGGATTCTATATATGATTTTGTACACGTGACAATGCTATTGGTGATACTGTTAAAAGATGCAGAAAAAAAAGTACTATTAGCTTGCTTGTTTAAGTAAGGGTGGCTTAGTCAGTCCGAAGTCTCTCTCTTGACATCCTGGTAAAGGTAATGCCGGATGAGTGATTGGCGATACATGAGTGAGAATGAGGACTGGTCGTTGTCTCGACCTTCCGTTTCTTGGCACACTATCTGTGAGAAATAGGCAGTCATTCGATTCAACATACAAAATGGGTCGGCAAGGAGATATTTGGCTATAATAGGAGTTGGCTGGAACATGATAATTCATCTTGTCAATCCCTTTAGTCGTCGGGTTTGGCTGCGAGTTAATGGTCCAGTAGCTTGATTCCCATCATTCCATTTGGATTGTTTTGAATTTGGGATCAAATTCGAATGGTCTTCAATCAGCTCTCCGTCAAAGTGATATGGACTGATGTCGGCAACATTGAAGATGTCAGAAACCCTATAGTCGTTGGGTAACTCCAATCTATATATATTATTATTGATCTTTTGGAAGATTCTGAAAGGTCCTTCAGCTCTTAGGGATAGTTTGTCCCTCCTTTCGCTCGGAAACCTTTCTTTGCTTAGGTGTAGCCACACCAAGTCTTCCGGCTGAAAATGTTTCACCGTTTAACCCTTAGCCTTCTCTTACATACATTTGGTAGCTTGGTCGATGTACCGAATGACTTTATTGTAAATGTATTGAAGGGATTATACTTTAACTTTTGCGTTAGGGTCCTTCTACACGGGCACAGGTACAAGGGTGTGATCGAGGTACAACTCGAGGTTAAAACCATAGACCACTTTGAAGGGAGTCTGCTTAGTGGTGTCGTACACCATTCAAGTGTAAACGGATTCGACTATTGGAAAGCAAACATCGTTCTTGCCCATTGCAACTTAAAGCAGTGATCCCAAAATGCGATTAACCACCTCTGTTTGGCTATCAGTTTAAGGGTAACAAGAAATACTGAATAGTAGTTTAGTTCCCATCCGACGCCACAAGGTTCTCCAAAAATGGCTCAAGAACTTCGGATCCCTATTATATACTATACTTCTCAACACGCCATATAAGCGCCTAATCTCCTACAAGAAAAGAGTAGCAATAGCCGAAGTATCATTAGTTTTAAAGTAAGGCACAATGATAAGATTCGAAGTACTAACCCAACTTAACTACTAGGGTCGAGCTCATCTACTTACTGACTCATTATGTCTGCCGAGTCGAATGACCTTATTTCTTACAAATAGAGTGCCGAAAAGCAGAAGGTCGAGACAACACCAATCTTCACCCATACCTGACCAATTACTTACTCGGCTTTATGCTTGTCGAGAGTTGGATCCACTCGGCAAGGCCTAGAGAGACTAATGCCAACTAACTTCAAAACTCAACAATTATGGGCAGACCTCTCTGGTATCTCAGCCAAGCAATGCAAGACTACTTCCAAGGCATGTCGAATGACCACATGCAGACTTTCCCTTGTAAAACGTACAATTTTATATTTTTGCACATGTTTGTCTTTATTTTATTTATAAGCCTAATTTTTTAAGGTTTAAGGCCTTATGCATTATTTATAGTTTTACCACTAAGATTTAAGACGTACTATAAATAATAACATCTATAACAATACAAATACACAAGATGAATGAAAAACCCCTTTTGAGTATTTTCTCTTGGAAAGTTCTCTCCCTCACTAGCTCTTATCAAACTCTTTAGTAAGGACTGTGGCAGGCAACTTTATCATTCGGATCGGTGCTTCACATCTAGCGAGTTTTTGAATGTGAAGAATTTAGCTGGTATGTCATATCCAGTTAAGTGGCTTATGGATTCGCTAAAACCCTCACTAAACCCATTATATTTTTCATTCCTTCAGCGGGATTGGACCCACCCCCACAACCAGCCTTATCAATTCTTGGTTGCAATTCATATCATCTTGGTATTAGAGCTCGAGGTTCTAGACAGGGTTAAGAGTTTTTAGGCATTGTATCTATTCTATTTTATATTTGAAGTTGTATTGTACTACATAGTATGCTGAACTAAGTAATTGGACTGTCTTGTTCAAACACTTATCAAGCTGTACTTGAAGATTGTTAAGCTCTTGTGACATGCCGAGCTTAATTAAGTGAAGGATTTTGAGCTACCAAATTGAAGTGTCCAAACCGAGCTGCTTTGAAGTTCTCATTTTCTCGAGTTAAAGATACTTCTGAGGTGGTGTTGTATGTGTCAAAGTTTGTTGTTATAATAAGCTGATGTGACATGTTACTATTGTGTGCTAGCCGTACTGTTGTAGCCAAGTGTCAAACTGCTATACTACTCTTTGCTGCTGTTTCTTAAGTGCCGAGTTATTGTACTCTAAACAAGCGTTAGAGCTGCCATCCCACAAAATGCAATCTGAGCTGCTGTCAAATTGAACTTATGCCAAACTATTGCGTGTGTTAGTCCAAGTGACAAGCTGGATTGAAGTACAAACCGAGCTAATTATTGTCGAGTTGTTAATACTTGCGATCCAAATACTAGTACCTTTTTTGCTGTACTTATGTCCATTAGCTACCAGGAAACTCTCTCTCATATAAGCTTAAGTACTGCGTTATTGAATTAAGTATCCCTAACATGACATATGAAGCTAGATACAATTATGAATATTATTATGAAGACGTAACGTCATAAATTCCAGAATTTGATGGATATGGAACTCTAGAAGAATATTTGAATTGGGAATTTCAATTTAATCAGATTTTTGAAAATTATTCTTATCTCGAGCATAAGAGAGCGTATACTATAAAGAATTCAATAATTGGCTTTGCAGCTACTTGGTAAAAGAGAATGATATATTAAAGAATTGATAAAGGAAATATTGAGATCATTACATGGGACAAGATAAGACGTTTGATGCGAAGAAAATTCATACCCTGAGATCATCACGACAAATTGTATGAGAGAAAACCTACCTATGAAGCTAACCTCTCAGAAGTGCAGCATCGGTTGAAGAAGATTAAGAAACGACTTAAAGTGTTCAAGGATGAAATAAGACAACAAAGGAATGCTGAATTAGGGAGTATTGAAGGAGGAGTTAAGGAGGTAAAAGTTGTTGGAGAAGCCAATAGTAGAGAGAAAGAGGACCAAGCCGAGTTGGAGTTAAACCCCCATATTCCCGATGCGCTCCCATTATCAACCAACCAAACTGATGAGCATGACCCCAAATAGGAGGAGAAAGAATTGAGTTGTGAGGAAGTGAAAGGGGAAAAGGCTACCGAGCATGAACTTGTGAGACCAACATTGAAAATATGTATAGCTTTAACGATTCTTAAGTCAGAAAAGAAGTTTGAGATTTTATATGTTCAAACTCCCTAGGTCCATCACATAATGTTTGAGCCAAAAATTGTATTATTCCCCTTGAATGATGGTTACTAGGGCTACTGGGAAAAAGGTGATCGGATACATGATGAATAGAAAGAAGGATCCTTAAGGAAGAGTTTAGTTAATCGGGCTCATGACCAATGGAAGAAACATTGGTCGATGATAATACTAGTGACAAAGCTAGAGTACTTTTCTATGCTTAAATTTCATTTTTACAGGTTGGTATTTGATCTTGGTGGGATTTAGAGATGCCAATCACCAAGTCTTGGGTTGAAACTTCTCTAAGGGAGAGGGAATACTAGGATTCAAGGTACTAACCCAATGCAACTGTTAAGGCCAAGCTCATCTAGTAGCCGACTAATTCTGTCTGCTGAGTCGAATGACCTTGTTTCTCGCAAATAGAGTGCCAAGAAGCAGAAGGTCGAGACAACAATCGATCTTCACCCATGCTTGACTAATTACTTACTTGGCTTCACGCTTACCAATATGCCAAGAGATCACATTACTGAGAGTTGGATCTACTCGGTAAGGCCGGGAGAGACTAATGTCGACTAACTTCAAAACTCAGCAATTATAGGCTGACCTCTCTAGTGTCTCGGCCAAGCAATGTGAGATTACTAACAAAGCATGCCAAATGACCACGTGCCGGCTTCTTTCGGTAAAACATACAATTTTATATTTTTGTACATGTTTATCTTTATTTTATTTATGGGCCTAATTCTTTAGAGTTTAAGGCCTTATATATTATTTACAGTTTTGCCATTAAGGTTTAGGACGTACTATAAATAACAACATTTGTAACAATACAAATATACATGATGAATGAAAAACCCCTTTTAAGTCTTCTCTTGGAAAGTTCTCTCCCTCACTAGCTCTTATCAACCCCTTTAGTAAGGATTGTGGTCGGCAACCCTATCACTTGGACTAATGTGTCATATCTGGCGAGTCTTAGGACGTATAGAATCTAATTGGTGCATCATATTTAGTTAGGTGGCTTACGGATTCACTAAAACCTTCACTAAACTTACTCTATTTTTCATTCCTTCAATAGAATCGGACCAACCCCCATGATTAACCTTATTGGTTCTTGGTTATGGTTCATATCAACACAAAGTGTGCCATCTTGCTGAATCTATCCACTACAACCATTACAGAGTCTTTGCTTCGAGCAATCTGTGGTAATTGGTGATCAAAGTTTATGCTTAATTTAGTCTGAAGTTTCATTGGAATAGGTAAAGGCATTGCTTTCCCTTACTCGGCTAAGCACTTAGCCCTTTTGCATACGTAACCGCTTTCAACAACTCAATGCACATCTTGCCTCATTCTCAGCTAAAAGAATCGACCACTCAATAATTCATTTGTTCTTTTCTCCCCAAAATGTCTGGACAATCCTCTATTGTGTGCTTTTCTGACCAGCAACTCCCTTAGAGAATAAGTCGGCACATATAATTTTTCACCTCGGAACAAGTAGCCATCTTCCGCATGATACTCGTCTACTATTCTTCTATCAACACATCGGGCAATTATGGGTCTAAAGTGTGAATCCTCAAAATACTACTTTCTGATACTCACAAACCCAAACAGTTTAGTCTATAATTCATTTAAAAGTGCATGTCTTCTTGAAAGAGCATCTATAACTATATTGCTTTTTCCCTATTTATATTTTATTACAAAATTGAATTCTTCAAGGAATTCGACTCATCTTACCTGCTACTTGATCAAACTCATCTGGCTCTAGAGATATCTCAGAAACTCATGATCAGTGTAGATGACAAATTCTCTTAATAAGAGATAATGTCGCCATACTTACTGTCGACTCTTTTTGTGATCAAAATATTCAATACCAAACTACATTATGATCTAGTTTCTAACAGAGTTTTTGACCTTACTATTACTTCTATACTTCATAATTTTATACGTAAATTCAACTTACCCTAAGTTATAAAACTATAATAACAACAACTCAATTCCTAAATCCTCCGATTATACTTGTTCATCCAAACTTAACATATATATAAATTTCTTAAGAAAACCTCAAAATTAAGCTTACATGCTATCAAATTTCAACTTAAACTGAAAAATACTTAACTTAGAACTTGAAATTACTCACTTTTAGTCACTATATGTTGATGAATATAGATTAAAACATAGTTTTATAAAAATCCAACAAAGCTCTTTTAGAAAAACTCATTAACGGCACACTGTTTTGCAAAAAACCAATTCTTTTTTCCAAAATCTAACCACATAGCACAAAAATATAACCTTTTTAAGAGTTTACTCATAAAAATTCAAGTCAAAACTACAATAATTGGATTTTTGAAAATGCGTTCAAAATTTAGCTATCGAAACACTTGTCTTTGAGACCCTATATTAGCATTCAAAATTTTGAAAATCTAATTTGATACTTGAATTTCTCATGTAAAAATACATAGAAAAACCAAGTTTCAAAATTTTTTGAAGGTTATTTACTATTTTTACTAAATTTTAGTTAAAATCAGGGAAGTTAGATTACCTACCATAACTTAATGCTTCAATTACCATAGGAGAGGGGAGGTGTGTCAGCCAAGTTGGATGTGTGGCACTTCTTCAAGCTATGGTGGTAGCTCATTTCTAGTTTCAATCGAAGGCCAAGAACCTATACATCCTCAACTTGCACCTATGACTCTATGTAATTTTTCCTCACCCTTTCTCATCTAATTTTTCTCTCATAAATTTTCTCTAAATCTCTAATTGTCTAAACTCTGTAAAATTGCTAGGTTAGTAATTTTTATAAGTAGGTGTGATGTGTTTTACTCTTAATTTCATATAAACATTTGGAAATTTGCATGGCTAGGTGTCAACTAATAGTGTTTATCATCCTTGATTTATGTCCAAACCATAATCCTAAGTTTGCCATGCCTTAAGCAAGCTTTTCTATAGGCCATGGAATTTTTTATAATTTTTTTCCTTATTCTCTTTCATTAATCTAGTGAATTTTTCATATTTTCGAGTATTTTTAGTAATTATGATTATATATATTTATATAATAATTATATCTAATATATATACATATCTTTTACATATTATTTTATGTTTATTAATAGTTTTATTACTCATATTATTTATCTTTAAAAGTTAATTAAGTAACGATGCTAATTCATTCATTTTCGATACGTATATAATAATATAGTAAATTTTTACTATTTTAGCTATATTTTTAATATTTTATTTTATCTCATATATCTAAGTTTACAAGGTTTCCTTAACTAATATTACTAATCAAATTGTAAATTTCTAGCCTAATCGGGTTATCTTTCTAAATGCCCTAAATCATTCGCCCGGAACTTAGTTGTGCATGTACGGGGCTTACATGTACCATTAGAATTTTGATTGTTGTCACACCCTAAACCTAATGAGTCGTAATAGCTTTACTGTATAAACTAACCTATGGTAGAAACTATCTACCTTAGCTGCTAACATAAGTATGGTCTATATAAGGCGAACGACAACTCAACCAACTTTGAAGTAGTCAAATGGCGCTTGTAATATATAATACCTATGGAGTTACACTTTACAAAATATCGTTTCCCATACTTACAGATAGTCCAAGTCCTTTACATAATTTTATATACATCATAAGTTTTAAATTTTCCAAAATTACTATACAACTTCATAGAAAAACTACTTTATATATCATAGACATATAAGCGGGTCAATGAAAACTATAAATCCTCTCAAGAAGACTTTATAGTCTTCCCATAAAAGAAAAACAAGGATAACTTAAACATTGATCCATTCCTTAGTTTTCAACTTTTCACTCCCCAACCCATCGAAACTAACTTGTGAATTATTGTAACGAGACATCTTTGGATACTACTCTATACCTGCAAAACAATGTATCAGGATTTGAGCTTAACTAGCTTAGTAAGAAGGGACAAAGTCATAAGAGTACATTAACAAACATAATTGTTCAATCATTATTTAAATGCAATTACGACAAGCAAACAATAGTTCATTGCATAATGCTTAACCGATCCATTGTGAAGTTAGAGAAATTTCTCCTATTCTAACCTAGATTTTGAAGAGTTTCAATGCAACACTATCGAACTAAATCTGGGCTTGTGCAATGGAGAGCAACCTCCTTTCTAAGCAATATTCAAGTCACGGTTCCCAACTTTGCTGCAACCTTCTCTCATGTCACTTAGTTCAACTAAGGATGGGAAAATGATCATTTCTGTTATCCTCATCAAAATGTTGGTATTTAGTTTGACAATCTAATCGTTACCCCTATTGAGTTATCATGAATATCGGGTTAGATCTTATTGAACTTAAGATTAGTCTAGATTATAGGGTAAGTAACTAAGTTCATACACACTAAACATGATATGCTCAAGCAGAAAACAACACTCGGAGTTCAACTCCTAATCATCAATCAGAATCATAAACACATACTAATACACGCATAAACAATCTAGCTACAACCATAGACAAGCACTCTTAGTTCTCCAAGTATCTTGATATAATACTTCAACATGTCATGAAACATCGATCCTAACTTACCTAATGTTGGCATGAGTTAGTCTTACTTATCATGCTCAATCCCTTCGTAAGTCCCTAAACAATCAATACAAACATTTTAGTTTTTGCTAAATAGAAAGTAAATGATTACTTTTTAATATCTTACATATAGTTTATATAGGTTTATTAAGTCTTTGGTTAAGTTTTAGCTTATTATTAGAGTTTCTAAATTAGGTTCTGAACATTAGTCTTAATATAATTTTTACCCTAGAACCTTCTAAATGAGTATTTGAAAACGGTTTCGTTCACTAAGTATCCTCTAAAGAAGTATCTGAAAACAACCTTATTGGCTAAGAATTCTCTAGTTAACCTGCAAATGCTATATTAGCCAATTATTTCATATCAGGTAGCTCTTTGATCAAGTCTTTAAACTTAGGACTAACCCATTTTTTAACAACCAATCTTCTAAAGAAGTGTCTAAATAAGGTTATTTTACAAAGTTTACTCAAAACAACTTATCCCAAAATCACATTATAGATTATAGATATGTTAGATCATATTTATATATCAAGTTTATTATACCAAGTAACATCATAATACCATCCTGAAATTCATTTACTTACCTATTAATTCATTAAGTCCATATCCACTAACCTACACATATCTCAACTCCAACTCAAATCACACAATTCCATATTATTCTTCATAGTAGAATATGATCCAAGTAAACTTTAGAACCTAACACTAAGGGTTTCATTAAGTTTTATATGCAAAATCTTCAAGAAAATTATATTTTTCACCTAATTTAAGGACCCGAAAATCTCTAAAACTTATAAAAATTATTTTTGTCTAAAAACTTTTTATGCAATATTCACATGCAATATAAGGACTCTCCAAAAGAAGTTTGGCTTTGAAACTACTTTGATGGGGTCATTTAAAGCAGTTCTGAAAATTGATCAATTTCACTCAGTTTATTAAGGAAGTCTCGTTCCCAATCAAAAACTTTATAATTTGATATTTTTCTTTAAAAGTATATGTAAAAATATGTTAGCATAATTTTTTTTTCATAAGTTTTGGAATTAAATTAATATTTTTACAATTTAAGGGGAAATTGGACAGAAATTTCCACTCACCAGAACGGTAGTTGTCTGACCACTAACAACTTCCCCTAGTTGTCAACCACTTTAGGCACTGCCACCACTGAAGGGTGGTGATAGTTTACAGCTAGGTGCTTCTTAGACTATTGTTCGCCAATTCCATTCAATTCATGCAAATTTGCTTTTCAATTTTTTCAGAATTTTTCTACTTGCCTCAACTCCTTCTTCAAATTTTTCCAAAATTCTTCATATCCTTAAGAACACTCAAAAAGGCTTTGGTGAAATTTCCTAAGCTTACATGGTGCGTAATGGATGTTTTCTCTCTCCTAAGGGCCTTTATCTCCTTAATCTTACATATTTAGGTGTTCTAATATGAAGGAGATGTGTCAATAGCTGTTCGTAGAGTAAGTCATGCCCTAACCATTGCAAATCTGGTGTTTTATCAATTTTTCCTTTTTTTATATTATTTTTCCCATAATTATTTAGTTAATTATACATGTTTTTAGGTATTTCAAGTATTTCCAAGTGTATAATTATATATAATAATTATACCTGAGGTATACACACTATTTTTTTATATTATTTTATGGCATTTTATAATTTTTAGTATTCAAATAATTTATTTCTAAAGCTCAATTATTTTTTGTTACCTAATTTATGCGTTTACGCGAGATAAATTACAATATAGTAAAATTATCTATTTTTTGTTATAATTATATCATTTTATTATATTTCAATACTTTGAACTCACGATGTGTTATTGTTTAACTCGTAGAATCCACACATGAAATATTATTCGAATTGGTCAATTTTCACATATATCCTAAATTATTTACTCAGAATCTAACACGTAAATTTATGGAGCTCACAATTGCTCTAAATTCAATAAAGTCCAACAGTACTACCTCATTGTTACTATGGTATGAACAATGAGGGAAGGCCTATTTGAAGCGAAAGCTTAAGAAAAGTTGATCAATGAAATTTATGGGAAGAATTATAATAGAAAAGATTAATGCTTAGGAGTAAGTTCAAATAGAATGTCAATGTTTCAAAAAGTTCAACAAATAAGATATTAACTTTCATAAAATAATTAAAATAAAGGATTAACGTTTCAAAAAATTCAAATAAGGGATTAATGTTTTACAAAATGGTTCAAACAATTTTATAGAATAGTTATTATATTATAGTGTTATAATAACCGGATTCCTTATTTGAATCATTTTATTAATTGTTAATCTCTTATTACTTATTCCCAAATATTGATCACCCTCTATTATAAATCTTTCCCGAAACTTATGTAAGTGACTACCATGGTTAGGTATGTCAAATTTGATGTTCAAAGTTCACAAGAAGTTTTGTGATAATATTTCCAACTCAATTATCACAAAAGACATATTGATTCAAATACAATAATAATAGATGTCCAAGGTTTAGAGTTTAAGAACTTGAGTAATAATGCCATGAACCTCATGAGAAGGTCACAAAGAGTTGATGGAAACCACTTTTTGGAGATACTTCTCAAAATCTTTATTATTAATTCTAATCCCAGTTTTAAGTGGCTGTAGGACTCAATCAAGTTATTTCAAAACCCAAAATAAGTTCCAAGATTCATATTCTTGGCAACAAGAACCAAGACAAATTACTCAAAGTAAATGATACAAGTGAATTGCTATAATCTCTTAATAGTGGTAACTGTACCTATGATGACTAGGGAATATATTAGGATTGAGTAAAAAAACCATGAACCTCGAATTGATCCATAAATAGAATCGAATCAAACTGAAAAAATGGTTATTTTTTTTTACAAACTGTTTAGTTACAGTTTGGTTGGGTTATATATAAATGGTTTGTAGTTCGGTTCAAGAAAACAAATCGAACCGAATCGAACGGTCTTAAATTAAATGGAATCGAATCGAATCGAATCGAACCGAACCGAACCAAACTAAATCATCTCGAACCGAACCGAACTGTTTGATTAAACAAAAATAATTTAGTGTAATTGTTTTTTTTTTCATCAATTTTTATGGATTTCATTAAATTTTTCATATCTTCTTCTTCTTTGTTTTATTTTTTGGATAAATTATTAAAATTAAGTTGAGTGAGTTTCCATCTAAAATTTCATATTTAGAAAATTTTCTTTTCCAAAATAATCATTTTCTTATATGTTTTCAAATTAAGGGGCTCACTTTGATATTTTTTACGTGTTTCTCATTTCTTTTTTAACCTTTAATGTGTCTCTTTTATTTTTTTCATATCGTTGTTGATGGGCAGCGCTACTTCTCCTTTCTCGTTGTCTATTTATTAGAATAGAGTCTTTTATCATTGTTCGATCAAGTTAAATTTATTAAAATCTTGCACAACTTTACTAAGTGTCATTACACATAATAAATATATGAGAAATTAATAGAAAACATATGAAAGTTTAATTTAAAGGAAAATATGTTATTGAAGATAAAAATATTTAGTGAAAATTTGATATAAACGGTTTTAATCAGTTGTAATTAGGTTCAAAAAATTTATAAACCGAACCGAACCATATGTGTATATATATGTATGTATACGTGTATGTATGTACGTTCGGAGAGGATGGGAGTTGTGGGTTGGGGTGTGGTGTAAAAATAGTGGTTATAGAGAATTCTATTACACTCTAAAATTTAAGAAACTTGAATTTCTAAAAACATAGCACTTCCAATAATCTACCATAACTTTCCCTACTTACTACTGAACACCGCAATTGACCTGCATGTAGAATTTACATAGACATTACACAAAAACACACAAGCACTTGCACATCTATATCATCCTAGGATTAAATATAATAAAACATCTATCGGAAGTCAAGGTCTATTTTAGAAGAAACTGCTTCCCTACATCGTGATGACCATGAACAAGTGTTGTTGGACTTCATTGAATCAATCGTCGAATAGTCAAAGAGGGTGATAACGATTTCATCAGACGATGGTAACATTATTGCAGTACCGAATTGCAATGGTAATTCTTATGTTCGTTACAAGCCAACCTAATGTGATGGACTTGATTAGACGAAGATCCCTCGATTCTCCTAAAATATATGAATTCTAAATTTCTAAAAACATAGCACCTTCATGTCAATTTAATGTGCCTAGACTGATCAACTATCGTTGTTCCTCGAAAGGAAGCAACTAGGATTATAAATTGACCACCGAGGTCATCGTAAAACTAACTTGCAATTAATGCTTATGTGAGGTTATATATTTAGAATGAGGTGGTATCTATGAGTGCTTTATCCCATAATGTAAGGTATAAAAAGTCAAGGATTAACTATCAATGATTGGATGGAGCCAAGAAAGAAATCGGAGTGAAATCATTCAATTAGAATGGATAAGAAAAGAAAAAACAAAAAAACAAAAAAAAGGGTGGGGGGGAATATTTTGAATGGAACTTGCTTTATTATGCATTTAATTAGAAGATTTAAATATTAATATAACGTGTGGAACTCCCAAATTGGTCAGTTATGGGTCAACCCGTAACTTTTTAGACTAATACCCACTTTCTTACTCTCAATTCTTGCTCTTTTCTTGTCCATTTGTCAAGGTTCGCTGCATATTCTCCATTTGTCTTGAGTAATTCATCAATAAAAGGCCCAATTACTAGATGTTAAATAGCCCACAAGCCCTTGAGGTTCCACTAGCGGGCTGGCAAACGAAGTAAACGTGCAGAGAATGGGCTCATCAAAAAGCCTGAAAGATACAACATCCCAAAGCCACTCGGTTGGAGTCCGCTGTAAGCCTGTAAGGTTAATATCTGACTGGCCTTCTTCTTTTATTTTTTTAGTTTGCCAACCTAAACATTACAGCTGCTCTTAATTCGTTATATGAAAAAAAATTAGTATTTATATTATTAAATTATAATAGCTTTAACGACGTTATGTTTTTTAAACTGTGATGATGCTTAAAAATAATGAAAATAAAAAATGAGATTATAAAAAGAATGAAAATTCAAAAGCAATAATTGTTATTTATATTATGTAATTTTAAATTGCGCATGCTGGCAAAAAAAAAAAAAGATTGAGCACGACAAAAAAAATTGTGTAATTGTTTGTAATATGTTGTACATGAGGGGAAACAAATTAACAAGGAAACAACGGCATGAATATAACAGACGAGAATTTAAAGCCAAAGAGAAATAATGTGCCTGGGAATGAAAATGCAGAAAAAGTAAAGGGTTAGGAAAGAAGAAAAGAATAAAAAAAATAAAAATAAAAGAGGAAAAATAATCAAAAACAAAATAGGAAAAGAAGAAGAGAAGCGTAAATGGAGACAAAGTCTACCTAGAGTATTCAAAGTCGAAACGCGGATGATCAGCCAAGGGAATATGCCAGCGGGGACAGTAATACATCGTAAGCTGACCAAAACATGACAATCGAAATAAAGGTTGAATTAAAATAATTGACATTTAGTGAAATAATGTTAGATATTATTTTTAATTACTAAATGTTTTAAATAATTCTGATGACTATATGTGTCCAATGTAGCTTTTAGGGTAATCTGGTCAAATTAGAGAAGACATCTAAAGATCCTCTCGCACTTTAAAGGCAGGTGAATGTTAATGGATATATTTGTTTTATTTTTTTTTTCCCGGTGACTAGGATATATTTGTTAAAATAGAAAATTTTCACATTTTCATGTATTCTCTTTTTCATAAATAAAAAAAGTGGACTTCTAAAAATAAGAGATTTCTTTTTTAAACATTTTATCCAATGCTGGATAATATCTCTAAAATTATCTCTCTCCATTGAAAATGAACAAAAAAATAAAAAATAAAAGCTTTGACCAAATACTTTTCGTTGTAAGTTGACTTTTTTTGATAATCTAGGAGATCCTATGTGTAACTTATCTTGTTCGTGTAAACTCTCAAAATATAAAACTGAAACATATATTATAACTCATCAAAATCGCTTTAGATCCAATACCATATGAAGCAAGTTACAAGAATCATGTGGAATTTAGAAATGTTTTATTAATTTTATAATATAACAATCTTACTACATACTCATTTGTATTAATTCTTAAATATTAAGTTTCTTTTATAACCAAATTTAGTTACAAGATTGACTAAACATAAATTAAATTGAGTAGGCGTATAAATGAGTGAACTCTGGAAAAGTGAGCTAGCTTTTTAATGAAAACTTTAATTTTTCGACAAAATTATGCATATTAATAGATGTTTGTTAACAAATGTTTAATGTTTCATCTAGACTTGGTTAAGAGCCGGTTTTAAACCGTGCACCAACTCAACCTGTGGGAGGCTGGGCTAAATTGCTCCCCTGAATTAACCGGTCGCAAACCGTTAGGCCAGCCCGTTATTAAACCAGCGAATCAATTCAGTCAATTCATCTTCTTAAAAAAAGAAAGAAAAAAGAAAGACCACTAAGTTTGAAAAAATAATTGGATAATATTCAATAAGTTATTGTGTATCAAAATTACTTTATTTGCGATGGTGAATAACAATTTTTTAAAAATAATATCATCAAATTAATGATAAATTATTAATCATAAGTTAATTATGTATTAAGGATAAATGAAAAATTCAATTTCAGTTAATGCAATTTTTTTTAGAAAACTTGTTAAATATTAAGGACTTGAATATGCGGAATAAAATAAAATCTGAGGGAAAAAAAATAAAAAAGTTAGATACACATTAAGTCGAAAATTAATAAAAAATTAGAAATTATTAATGAATTAGTATATTAAAAAAAAGAAAAAGGATTATTAGAAATTATTAATATATTTAAAAAAAGAAATAAATTAATTATTAAATATTTAAAAAAAAAACTTGTTTAAGGACCGAATCAGCCGAAAATTGGCCCCTCACGAATTGGTCACAATTCAGCCGTGGTTAAGCCTATAAATCAGCGGTTCCGAGCCAATTTACAGCTAGGCCAGCTTGGCGCCCACCTTTAGCTTTACCACAGTACCATTTAAAAAAAACCCTAATGTTATGATCGCTTTTGTAATTATTTAGTAATACGATATCTTTAAATCATCTATTAATAAATAATTCTAATGTATTTTTAGGTAAGATCCATCATGATGATTTATATATACGTAAGGTAAATGAAATGAGTTTGAAATGGATTATAAGAATTCATAACTCAGTTTGCTACACTAATAGGGTTTCTAAATTTTTTCTAAAACCCTATCAGGTTTTTAACTCTATACCCAAAACTTGCCTCGCCACTATAATGGGGTTCTAACTTATTAATCTATTGGACCTGTTTATAATTTCTTTTTATCAAATCTCTATTTTTTCCTTTCAAATCATTGTATGAGAAATTAATTTAAATTATTTATCAGATATGGGTTACATAATGAGAATTAATGAATCCATTGGTTATAGCCTCTTCATCCTTTATATCTTGTGATGACATTAGTAGAGCACTTATTAGTACTATTATGCAATATGTTTAATAATCTATCTAGTCTCTATCTTGATTTTTCTCTACATATTGATTTTATAGATATGGTCAATATTAGTATCAACTTTGTTATGTGCTTAACTATTTCTTTTTACTATATAATAAACACAAAACCACCTTCCCTTAGCTAAAAAAAAAAAACCATAAATACATACACATAAATACTAATAAAAAATCTTAAACTTGATCAAAGTTGTTATTATCCCTATTTCTATCTATATATTATTTTATGTTTTAGAAATTTTAATTAATATTGTATCATTAATTTATTATTTTTTATTAGGTAACAGGTTTCCATTAGTTTTTTTTTTTTAAATGCAAAAACTTATTTCAAAACTTTAATGAGTTTTTAACTATATCTCAAAACCTATCCTAAAATCTTATTAACTAGTACCCTATAAAATTTTTAGTAGGTTAGATGGCTTGGGCACTCTATAATGACCTACTCGATTACATCCTATATATATGCTTGATTTGTTAGTCTTACTAATAAGTATCATAGAACACTCGATAAAAATTAAAAATAATGTAAAATAAGCTTAATTATCATTTTTAAGATGGAATTATCTTGGCAAAAAGTCATATCAATTTGTATAATCTTATGAATGTTTATAAGATAAGCAAATAAAATCAAAATTTTATGTTGATTCATACCGAATGTTTTGAAAATCTCAATTATCAAATCTATTTATATTAAGAGGAAAAAAAGTCAAAAGAAGAAACTTTTATATATTTTAGCAAAATCACTTTTCCCTTAAAACGTACAACCATTTTTAAAAATCTAGAACTTTTATCTTTAAGCTTGTTACCAATATGGAAAAAAAAAGCTTATTATCTAATACCTGATAATAGATCGATAACTTTTCTTTTCTTTTTTTTCTGATAAAATAAGGTGCTTATATTACTTAGAAAATACTTACAACCTTAATAGTCATAGTGTTAACCTAACAAAACCTTCCATAATAAAAGTTTTAAGAATAATACACCCAAACATAGGATAGCAAAAGACATAAAGCTAGATTCCCTAATTTTTATACACAACAAAATTACAACCCTAAAAGATCAACCATATCCTTCGATATAGGCTAAGGAAGGTTTCTGTCTTGCCTTTCTTTTCACTTTCTTTGTTCTATACCCTTGCAGGTCTTGATCTATTATCTTTTACAGGATCAAGTATGGCATATCTTCAAAAAAAAAAAAAAAAAAGCCATAGTGACTCTAATTGTTCATGAGCAAAATTGGCCATCCAATCTACAATCATGTTGATTTTATAGGGAATTTGTCTAATCCGCTTGCTCTCTAGAAGGTATGCCTATAACAGTCCAATAGTTGAATGCATTACGTCTTGATGTAGAGAGGTTAGGAGTGGGGAATAGGTATGGTAAATGGAAATTAATAAATAAATTAAAAAAAACAAAGCTAATTGGTATTTGATGTGAAGACATGCATCTCAATTCGTCGCTTGACAGCATAGATTTAGTCAAAACTCATTCAATTAAGTTTATATGATAATGTCTTTATAATATTGTAAACATACAAAACAAGAGTATTTATGATTCTGAGATACACAACGAGGAGCCCAAGAGTCTAATGGTAGCACAACAACATTAGCAATTGATGTGAGTAGCCAACCTCTACATTGACTAAAAAGGAGAAAAAAGTAGCTAAAAATTGAAAGTTGCCTTATCTAGCCGCCACATTCGTATGTAGTACTCGCTGCTTATTGTCCATCTATAATCTATACATTATTGTTCGTTGGGTCCCAAAACCTCGAATAACTCTTGTCATAGCTTTGTTCTACTTCTAATGCTCGTTATCCAACATAGTTCCACATATCAACTGGCCACTTAGCCGTTCCTTGATGGATATTGGTATCTAAAACCTATTGTATCCTAGATGGACCAAGGTTGTTGCTCTTCGTCTTGAGATGATGAAACACACATAGCATGTAATTAATTAGGTCGAATTTATGTATTAATCCGGTTTATTACTTCTATTCTAGTACGCAACAAGTTACTACATGCTTGAAGAGTCAAAACCTCTTGAAGCAAGTAGTGAATCCCAAATTCAAAAGCAATTATCTATGTATCACACCATTACGTCTTGTTCGCTTAAGGGGAATTAGAATTCAATTCCCTTTTTATTACTTATTACAATGTTTATTTGGTTTTTTGTCTCTGAATCGCAATTCATTAATTACAATGTTCACTTATTTTTTGTTTCTGAATCGTAATTCATTAAGAATCCCTATTACGTAAAATTAAGTAATAGGAATTCCTTAATTTAAGTAAAGAATCACAATTTTTCGTAAAATTTTACATTTTTTCTAAAAATAACATTATATCAATTTAACGATAACAATAACTACTACCACTATTAGCATCGCCACTACCGACTATTAGTACCGCCACCATTACCGTCTACTAGTACCGTCACCATTACCGTCTACCACTATTATCGCTACTACTAACCACCATTACTATTGTCGCCATCGCTGTTATTGTTGTTGTTGCTGCCGCTATTACTACTACCATCATCGTGACCACTTACCATTGATTATTATCACCGCCACTATCACCATTAACCACTGCTATTATCGCCACCAACACCATTTCCATCACATTGTTGCCACCACCATTACTCTGCTGCCACCACCATCACCCATCATCGCCACTGTCACCACTCACCGCTGGCACCACTATTACTATCACCTCTGACTACTACTATAATTATCATTGCCGTAACTATTCCTACCCCTCTCTAAGTCGCTACCCCAAGTATTGCCACTACTATTAACTACTACCACTACCATCGCCTATCGCCATCATTACCGCCGCCTTCGACCATTACCATCGCCTTCGCCTTCGCATCCGTAGTCTATTTCCACCACTATCACTTATTACTTAGAATTACTTAAAAAAGAAAATTAATTAAGAGTAATTTAGTTATTAAAATTTTATTATGTATCTATTCTTAAGTTATTTATTAATTCAACTAAATAAAGTAATAGATATTACACCTTTATTACGTTCCTTAAAAATTCTAATTATATTCTTTTTTAATTTTATTCAGTGAAGTAAACGAGCTATTAGGAAAAAAAAAATTCTTTATTTAATTGATGGGGATTAACTTTAAGTTTATTATATTTAAGCCTACTAAGTTAATAGGCCCACTATTTTATCCAAGCAGTTAATTCAATTATTAGTTACAAGCCCTTATTTTCTTTACAAAGCTTGTTAATTAATCTTTAATTATATTTTATTAATTATTGTCTCAACTTAATCAATTCAACTAGTTCAATGGATAGTAAACCAATTAAGGAAAGATCGAGTAAGTTTGAGGTTAATTTGCATTCGGTTCAATCTCAAGGGATTTAGCCCTAATTTTATTCAATTAAAATACTTCATTAATAAACTCATCTAAATTGAGAACCGGTTTTAAGATGAACCGGTTAGAGGATGTTGAAATATTTTGGAAAAATATTGGTCCAATTTGATCCTAAAGGCGTCAGTTATAATCTATTTTATTTTAATTATTATTGTTAAAGTACATCAATTTAACCTGTGATTCGGAAATGGAACTAACATAGTAACAAATCTTATCAAGTTAACTTAACTTAGAGGATATATAAAATATTTTTACATCACCAATGTTAAGTTTGATACGTGAAAATGAGCTAAAATAGAATAAAATAGAATGAAATGAGTAGAAATAGAATCATAATATTGGTTCTTTTAAGATAAAATCAAAATCTTACTTAAAGTTAGAATCGACAATTTTAGGGAATCATGTTTTGACTTTTAAAAATGTATCAAAATACAAAAGTAAAAATAAAAAAATAAAGATAGGACATGAAATTGCAACTCCGTTTTGCTTTATTCCTCTATACCAAACCTCCCATATAAGTTTATATGTATATAATCATCTATAATCCTACTAGAAGTCAACTTACGGTGCAAGTAGGCGATTTGGCAAGTAACAGTACGAAGCATTAGGTTCCTTACGGTGCAAATCGAAAGTGAAATAAAACCAATTAACAAATCAATCATCTTTTCCATTTATAGATAATCGAGCATTACAGCTCGGACCAGCCAATTCTGAAACGCATTGCATCTCAATCTACTATACAGCTAAACATTATTATATTACTATCGCTCAATATTACTAACTTTCATTAACTTAACAATAGTAAATGTTATAACATACTTTTACCGTGCAATCCAAATCAGAACAAACGGTTCAATTGCCATAAGGAATCCATCATAAAAGGGATAATTAACGATGGTTAATCCCAGCAGCAACTCCACCACAGATTAGTCTTCCTTCCGCACCTTCACCTCAGTCGAATCCTACAGGTGCTGCCATTTCACCAGCAGCGCAACCTGTTGCCCCCTATGCCATCTGAAAATATAAGATTTAGAGAACAAGCTCCGATTGATAATAACCAGCAGTACCTTTCTTCTCAACAGAGTCAGCCAGTTAGGCTGCCCAACGACTCTCTATCAATTCATCCTTCCATCCACTACCAGAAATAGAGGTGTGCAAATAGATTTTGATTTATAAATCGAACCGTTTAATTTGTTTTCTAATGAGTTTGGACTAAAATTTTTTAATTCCTTTAAAAAGTAAGTCCAATGAAGTTCGTTTAATTTATAGATCAAAGTAAATAGATTTAAATTGACCATTTAATACATCTATATTTTTTATATATAGTTAGGCTCATTTAACTCATTTTTTAAAACAGATTAGGATTGAAAGTTTTTTAGTTATTTAAAAATAGATCAATTAAATCTATTCTGTTTAATTTTGTAAGATAATATAAGTCGAATTGGATTAATCCATTTGATTCATTTTAATATTGCTACAAATGGTAGGTTAATATATATCCAAGGAGAGCTTGTCTATTATTATATTGAAAAGACAGGATGAGTTTGTTGTCTTTAGAAAAATACTATAGTAATTTAATAGAAGTCACAATTTGAAGAATGGAAATGAAGTTATAATTGGAGTGTTGTGATGGAAAAATATGAGGAAAGTTATCATTTTATTACTAGATTTTCTTTTTAATTACCTGTGATGCGGGTGCATTTTTGCATCATCAATAGTTAAATTGAATTTGCTAATCAATACAATAAAAAATCAAAGACCTGTATTCTTCCTAAGATCAAAAGCATAACAACTCAATACGAAAAACGCAGACGGCGCAGGTGTTTTCTTTTATTTTGGTCATATATTATAATCTGTAAGTAAAATAAAGTAAAAAAAATTCTTTCAACTTTTGTTTAAGAAAAATATGGATGAAAATACATGAAGAGGAAAACTTTTCCATGAAATAGGAGAAAAAGTAGGATATTCTCGATACCGATCATCTTTTGAAACTCCCTAACTATCAGCCCAAAAATTCCTCTTGAAGAGCCTAAAGCTACTGTAATTGAAGGGTAAGGGAAAAAAAAAATCATAATAATAATAGGGCTACAGGATGTTTTAGAGTATTTTGGACCATCACACTTCGGCCCGTGCTCCATTACATCACAGATTTAATGATGCCAAGCTGGCGCATTATGCATTTAATTCATTCATTCCCGTAGCATGTGATAATGTGATGTAGTGTGGACGGTTCATATTTAAAATTTACTAATCCAATAAGAGATAGGAAAAATTATGTAATCCCCGCGCCACCACCCCCCCTCCTCTCTTACACCAATGAGCATCTTTTTTCCTCCATGTGATGTTAGAGATTTTAACTTTGAATGATTATTTTTGAGATATGAAAATTTTCATATATAGTAGTTTCTTGTGGTAAATAATTTTTGAAATTTATTGTTATGTTTCATTTTTCCTATTTTATTGTCAAAAAGAAAGAATTTTTATCCAAATTGAATTTCAAAATTATCACTTGCCATTTTTATAACTTATTTTAAAGATGTCAATATGTCCAATTTAACTTTTAAAATTTATTGATATGTTCCAATTTTTCTTTTTTGTATAGAAAGGAAGAATTTTTATTCAAATTCAATTTCAAAATCATTACTCGTCATTTTTATAACTTATTTTAAAGATATCAATAATGGGACTATTTTAGTAACAAAAAAATAATAATTTTTATTGATTGTCTTTCTCTAAAGGCAATTGTTTACAAATACTTTATAACATTTATAAGTTAAGTTATTATCATTACTTTTAAGAGCAAGTATCACAAAACAAACTCATAATCCAACATTATAAGTTTTTAACGTTGAAATACCACTTTTTACTACCGTCATCATACAAATATTGTCGTTACTATTATCGCTCTTATTTGCGACAATATTATAAAATTTTTATTACACATATGGCATATTATGGTTTTTTTTTTTATTTGTGACTTTTCTTTTCGTTTTATGATTTGTTTGCATGATATTGGTATAAGTATCATTGTATTTTGTTTTTTTTTTTTCAGTTATCTTACCTTTTTCATCAATTTTTTTAATTTGATTTTTCCTAATTTCTTTTCCTATGATTTCACATACCGATTTTTTTTTTTTTAATTTGACATGTTAAAGTTGTACGTTTTCCTTTATATAATAATAACAACATGGAAATAAGTTTTGTGACATTGATGATGGCCCCTCTTCCTTTTATTCCTGCGTTAGTCCTTGCTTGATGCTCTATGAATTTTTTTTACTATTTACAAAATAGGGCTTTGTCCAAGAAAATAAAATCACATATGTACTTTACTACCTATCGGACATGTCAAATTGAGACGATATGGTATTTAAATTTGAATTGAATTAGATCATATTGAAAATTTTAACATTGAAATATAAAATGATATTCAATAAGCTTAAGATCAACTAAATTATACTCCTTCTTCATTGATTTTTCTAAAAGGGGACTATTTTCTTTCAATTATAGCATTAATATCCAAATTATTGAGTTAATATTTAAGTTTGATTTAACTCGATTAGGTTTGCCTTAATTAAATTATATCTCTCTACTTAAGTTGGATTCGGTTATTATTCAATCAAAAATTCAAGTAAATATATTGGAATGCAACGGGAGCGTGTTACTTTGTTTTATGCAACAGAGCCAGCCAATCCCACGTCTACTGCCACGTGATTTTGTCCAATTTTGACAGACTCGTAAATGCAAAATCATCGGCCTTGAAGAAAAAGTTTGAGATTTGCCACCACACAAGGCAATAACATGTTATTAATACTTTAATTTGGAAAAGTGAGCCCGCCCATTGCCACACCAAACCGACCATCAGTCGACTAAACTCCACATCCATAGAGAAAAGTATCTTGAAAAAATTGACAATCGTACCAATTAACAAGACTATTGTTTGGTGAGCATTACCATCAACAAAAGAGCAACACCCAATATTCTTTTTAAACTACTAGTCGCAAATCTCAAAACGACTTCCTAACTTTCTTTTAGGGATGGTCCTACTCGAATGGGGTGGATCTTGCGTTTCTTCTATCTTTTTTTTTCCTGTAATAAAAGTTATTAGTATCATTTCCTTCGAGTTTTGCTAGTGTAATAATAAATCTTGGAGAAGATAAGATAATGCTTTATTATCGAATTTTACTTCGTACAAAACTAATAACATAAACTTTAAATTTCAATCATTATATAAGATCTATTGATTGGATCGGACGGAGGAGTAGAAACATCGATGTGCATCAGTTCGACAACCACCGTCGCACAATCAATCCAATGATGTCACAACCCTCTCGTGAGCAACATCCAATGTTCTTGTTGTTTTTTTATAGTTTAATAATAGAGAAATGATAAAACCACCGAAAAATTTTGAGAATGCTTGAGCCGAATTATTTTTCTCCATTCGATATTTCACAAATGTTGTTACATCAATTTGTTGAAGAAAACAAGGCAAAATTAATTGGTTGAAAATGTTTCGCAATGCATTTCGGCACATATATCACAACTCTTAATAATATGGATATGGATGGCTTATCGCAGAATATTACTCACCGACAAGAATTGAACTACACTCACCTTACTCAATATGACACAAGAATGAGATGAATGGTTTATTAGCTACGGCTGAATATGATAAATAGATAAGAACATGGTTTGAGAAGGATCATGAAAGTTTGTTTACAACTCTTAATCAATGTAGTTGGGCATAAGTAGGGTAAAAAATGTAAATGAAAATAATAATCAATCATCTAATAATATAAAAAAAAAAAAACTGCGATTTGCCTTACTAGCTTCCCAACATTCCATGTCATAGAGTCCGGACGATAAGGTATGGCTGGTCTTTTAGTCATTGGATCAATTGAGCATTTGAATTGTGTCCCCTATTCAACTTACATTTACCGTCTGAATGTTGATTGTTAAATTTGCAAGAGTTCTCCTCAACTTGTTCTATCTCTCTAACTTACTCTCTAGTGTAGTTGGCTCCATCTAATTTAAGCCCCATCTACTCAACAAATACTCTAAAATGGATTCTGTTGTTTCTCAGTTCTTACCGGTAGTTGATTAAGATCTATACGTACTAGGCTTCTAAAATAATACACAATGAGGAAACGCTAGGAGGTTGTTCGATATAGCCACTCTGATACTTAAGTTAGCAATAGGTTTTTAATGAAATAGAATACTTGATACGTAAGCTTAGAATGCAGAGTTTGTAGAGAGAGTTACCATTGGACAGGTGCCTAGTATTTATAGCGGAGTGGAATAGGCCGTTGGAGATCAGTTTGCAGGAAAGATCTTCTCCTATAAGTGTGGGAGAGTAGAGTTGCTGTGCTCGACGTATCCTTAATATTCAAGATATGGTTATTTTATCTTTGTCTTGTAGTTTATGACCGTTACAGTACTTCATGGAACTGGGCCATAAGCCTGGCCTTGGAGCGAGGCCTATAGAGGCGAGCCTAGGGTGGCAAAACTTAGCGAATCTGGTCAAGCTTGAAAGGTCTTTACTCAAAGTATCCTGTCAACACTTGCCCCCCTGCAGTTTTATTACTAAAGAAAAAGTAAGGAGAAGGAATGCATGGGCCGTTCAGGTATGATCGATTCGACTTTAACAAGTTTGATCCAATGCCAGGATGCTGTTGTGATGAGGTAGATTCGAGGTGATGAGGTCTAAGTTGGGAAGTTGTTCGAAGCAATGTGTTGCCAGTTTGAAAAGATTCGAAGCTAGGTAAGCAAGAGTAATCAGCAGTCGTTATGGGGCGGAGTACCGAAGACCTAGGTGATGCTTAGGTTAGGGTGTTAAAGCAAGACACCTTTAAAACTCACTGGGCAACAGCATCATGTCTTAGCTATGTCAACTAGATAAGAGTTGAATAGGCCTTGAAGAAACTTCTTGTAGAAGGAATTTTTCAAAATGCGACTTTTGCTCGCTTATATTCTGTTCATTAAATGTGATACGCTAGATGTCATGCTACAACGGGCTAGTGTGTACCTACATGCTTCCTATCTTTTAAAGTCAACCGTTTGATTAAGATGCTTTCCATGTGCCTGCTGTGCAACATTTCAAGGGATTCATGCTTGTATAGATCCCCATAACTACCTGTATAACTTCCCAAGCAATTTGCCTATAAATGGGGTTATCATAGAAAGAGAGTGCTTTTCTACAATCTTCTTCCCTAATTATTGCAATTTCTGCTTCACGCTCAAATTCTCAAACCTTCTTTAGAAGTTTTAATTTTTCTTTCAAGAATTACCATGATGTCTACCAACAGAGGTGAGGCTAGCTCTTCTTCGCTGCAACTTACCTCCAATTTAGACTCTATAAGGAGTGGTCCTCCTTAGGCATAAGAGGGCAAAGTGTTGTCACTAGCACAACTTAACTAATCTACGAAGATGGCCGTGGAAGCGTTATACAGGGCTAAAATTATCAATGTCATCCTTAGAGACGTATACGTAGATATTCCCTTGCACCCCACAAAGGATTTATTCAATGCTCTTGTTAGGGGCAAGGGGCATGATGCCTGTATAAGTAAAAGTAGGTAATCTGCCTTCAACTAGGTCATCAGCAACTTCCTTGTAGAGGCGATTCCCAAGTGGCATATTAAGTTGCCGCGTAGGGACGAACGGGTGGCCTTGTTATCGGGGAGGCGCTTTGCGGTTTTTGAGAAGTGCCTAGAGTTTAGGCAGTGTCTCCCCTTAAGTTGTTTTGAGAGTGAGTTTTTTAATTACCATCACCGCAACCCGTCGTAGGTCCTTCCCAATGAGTGGAGGGTGTTGAAGGCGTTCTAGGCGCTCTACGAATACCTAGTGATAAGGGCTACTCCCGAGCTCTTCTACTACTTATACATGTAAAAGAGCATTGGAGGGTAGCCTTACCTCCTGCCGCGCCCAGGAAAGAAGTTGTTCTGTGGCCTTATCGACTCGGTTAAAGGTTAACAAGATGAATATGTGGTAGTGGAGTTGCCTAAAGAGGTCAACTTTGGACCCAATGGACCGATATGGTTCGTACTAGAGGTAAGAGAGGCTCGAGCAGAGTGATGCTAAGGCCATTTAGGAGATCTTGGCCTTCATGGAGTTGAGAGGTGGCCAGGAGATCAATGCTACGGAGACCATAGAAAGGTATTTTCAGCGTTCGATCTCTGAGCTCTTCCCCAACATAAAGAAGGCTATGGCGGAGAAGTGGGTTGAAGGTACTCATTTATTCTTATGCGCTTGTTTATTGTATTAGTGTCAGGGTGCTTTGTCTGACGCTTGTAGGATGGGAGGACCTCCTTGGTTATGCCGGTTACGACAGTGTTTTACAAATGATAGTGGTAGTTTCTTTTGATTTGTCTTTGTTTTCTTTTTCTAACCTTTAGATTGGTCTTCTTGTAGGCAAGAGTTTGGCCCTGAGGATGTCTCGTCCATTTGTGGACAACCTGATGAACCGGCGCCAAGTGCAATCTAAGCTGGCCTAGCTAACAAGGAAGGTAATAAGACCAAAGCTAGCATCAAGTGAGACTAGCAAGGCACGGGTGAAGTCTGTGCTATAAGGGATTCCCTTCATTGTCCAGGAAGAGTTGATAGACGAGGAGCCTTTAAGCATAGCTTTACATGCTGCTACCATCCATTTGTCTAAGCCCATCATCATGGGTAATGAAGGCGTCACTGCGAAGGGGCCTAACATGCAGGTGCTTTCTCTTTCGAGGGCAGCAGAGGGAGAGATTAGGGAGGTGGCCACCCCACTTGCACTCGTAGGCGAGAAGCGCAAAGCTCCCGAGGTCCCTGGGGATCCAAGTCTCAAGGTAAAGAAGCAAAGGCCCCTGGCAAGGGGACATTTGGCAAGGGAAAAGTGGAATGAGTAGCCTTTAGCTCATCTCTACCAAAGCATGGATGACATAGGGGACGGGTTTTTTGACATCCTCAATAAATTCTGAAAGATGGTGTTACAGCTACACTCATTCCTAAAAGCACCATACACTTCTCAAGATGAGGCACTGAAGAGGGGGGGGCCCTCGAGTTGGAAACGAAGAAGGCCCGAGGAAAGATCTTAAGGTTGAAGTGGGAGGTTCGTGCCAGCGATCTAATATTGTGACAGCCAACCCTCGGCTATCAGGCTTCGATGGGGTCTTACACCCTGGTGATTAGGTTATCCTGGAGAAGATCTCCTAAGAGGACGGAGGCAACCCCATACAGATTGCGGGCCACTTGAGTACGCTGATGCGGCAGGTAGGTCTTCCTTGTTGTTGTGGTGTTGTTTTTTAGTGTCATGTACTAATTTATAGGTTTCATTTTCATCTTATAGTACTACGACCAAATGCTCCTTGAGCTGAACAAGTCTCATACCGCTTAAAAAGAGTTAATAAGGTTGTGGGAGGAGTTGTATCAGTAAAAGAAGTACTTGCTACAAGTGGAGACTCCTAATAAGAGGTACTTAACAAAATTCGATCAAGCTAATAAACGCATGCACTACTCTATTGTATAGGTAGTGGGGCTTCAAGCGAGGATCAAGCATGCCAAGTAAGAGAGGGGCAAAGTCGAGAGAGCGGCCCAGGAGGTCATGGAGCTGAAGGCTCAACTAGAGAATGGGCAAAAGATAAGGGCTCATCTCTCTCAGAAGTTGGACGACAAGGGCGAAGCCAAGGCCTGACTTAAAAGGGAGAATGCCGAGTTAAAGGCTTGTATGGCCAAGCTGCAAACCAACCTAGTAATGAAGGCATCCGAGTATAAGGGCATTAAGGCCACCTTGCTAGAGCTGGTCGGTTTAAGAGTTGATTTAGAGCGATAGGTCAAGGAGCAGTAAGTTGGAGAGTTGCAGGACAAAATTTTGAAAATGAAAGAGATCATCTCCAAGTTGGAGAGTAAGGAGGTCCTCAGCGATGCTGCCACTAAGAAGGTGGTTGTCGACTACCGGAAGACCGAGGAGTGGCTAGAAGAGCTAAAGGACCTATCCATTAACTTCACCCGCTACATTTGAAGGGAAGTTCTCTCCCATTATCTGGACCTAGACTTGAGATTTTTAGACTTTCTGGATTTCTCAACGTTTATTGAGAAGAGGGAAGCCTTGGCACGAGAAGAGTTCGATCAAGAGGTTAATGATGATGTAAGTGCACTCCCTACTGTTGGGGCTGGGCAGGTTGCTCCTACATCCGCCTTTGCCCCAGCAGCCCAGCAGGAAGTTGCCCCAAAAACTATCCTTGAGAGAGATCTATTTTGTAGGGGATCCTTCTATTGCTCCTAGTTTACATCCTTTGGGTCCCACTCTAACTCAAGGCCTGCTGTCGAAAGTGCCTGCAAATTAGCGCTCTAAATAGATAGACGCCTTAGATTTTTCAATGTTACCAGAGTTAGCTAATCTTAGGCGGTAGAAGGGTTCTCCTTTTTTTTTTTTTTGAACTGAATGCAATTAGGGGCAAATTATTGGCCTTTTTTCTATAAATAAACATCCAATAAATGAATGTTTTTCAAACGTCCTTAGCTATTCTCTGTCTGTCTTTAAATTTTACTAACCTTTGGTCTCGATTTTGTTGGGGAAGTTTCTCAACCAGGAGGTGTTTACCCTTGTCGAGGTTACCCTATGGGGTCCAGGTCGGTGGCATTTCGACTGGCCTTGTTGGAGAGTTCTTTAGTGCAAGGGTTGTTTCCCCTTGCCAAGGTTACCTTAAGGGGGTTAGGTTGGTGGCATTCAGACCTGCCCGGTTTGTGGAAGTTCTTCTGTGCAAGGAGTATTTCCCTTTACCGAGGTTACCCTAAGGGGTTAGGTCGATGGTATTCCAACTTGTCTTGTTGGGGAGTTCCTTTGTGCAAGGGGTGTTTCCCCTTGCCGAGATAACCTTAATAGGGGTTAGGTCGAAAAGCCTTAGTTCTTGCCGGTAGTTAATTAAAGTCTGCACGTACAAAGCTTATAAAATAATGCACAGTGAAGAGACATCGGGGGGTTATCCGGCATGGCCACTCCAATACTTAAGTCAACAATAGAATTTTAATGGAATAGAATACTTGATACATAGACTTAGAATGTAGAGTTTGTAGAGAAAGTTACCGTTGGGTAGATGTTTGGTATTTATAGTAGAGTAAAATAGGCCGTTGGAGATCAGTTGACAGGAGAGATCTTCTCCTGCAAATATAGAAAAGTGAAGCTGTCGTACCCAACGTGTCTTTAATATTTATGATGTGATTGTTTTATCCTTATCTTATGGTTTATGACCGTTACAATACTTCATAGGATTAGGCCTAGCCGAGACTCGAGGCTTACAGAGGCGAGCCTAAGGTGGCAAGGCTTGGTGGATTTGGTCGGGCCTGAGAGGTTCCTACCCAAAGTACTCTATTAGTAGATTCCAAACCCTTCAATTAATGGTCTTTCATCATCTTTTGACTCTCCATCTATGACTTATTACACGAAATTTTGTAACCCTCTGGCTCTTGATTTAATAATCGAATTGCTTGAATCCCTATCAAACAACATAGTTGATTACTTAAATAGCATGGTCAATCCAGACATACTATATAGTCCACCATTAATACATTATGTTTGAATGACCCATACAATTGGTTAACTTAGCTTGTAATGCATAGTTCTCTGTCCTTTTCTTCTTTTCTTTTATTGGTTTCTTTTTTATATTAATTTATTTTTTAGGATTATCTCTAAGTTCTTTTAATGTCTTATTTCCTAATCTAATTAGGGTTATTCTAAGTCTATAAATATACAAACTTTACCTTAAATTGAACATGAAAACATTGACTAACAAATAAAATTACTTTCATAAGAGAGATGTGATGCCTTTGTTCTTTATTTGATGATATGACTTCACCATAACACCAAATATTTTGTGATACCATACTATCCCTCTTATTTGTGCGGTTTCTTAAAAAACTTACTGGTTTGAGATTGCTTAAAAAAAAAAAAAAAGAGTTACCATGTTGGGAAACCATGACAACACTTAATGGTATAAAGCTACCAAATCATTATTTCTTAGTTTAGGATTTTTTTTCTAGAAAATAATATATATGTGTACTTTTTTATTTTGGTGGTGATTCCTTAGCATTTACTATTATATTATTATTTAAATTAAATTTTTTGATTGATTTTAGTGGGTTTTTTCATAATCTAATATCATCTCTAGTCTATTGCATGAAATAAATTGCTACCATTTTCCTAAATCAAGTTGGTAGTAGAAACCATAGGTTTGATTCTTGGCTGAAGACCTTTCCTTCTTGTTTACAAAATAAAGAATATATTTAGATGAGGAGAATTTATTACAAGTTCAGTTACAAACTCAAAATCATTAACATTGCCTTGGTAATTAAGAGATCCTAAATTGCCCATTGACCAAAAAAAATATATAATAAATACAAAAAAATGTCCTCAATAAAAATTAAAGCCTATATCTTAAATTTAAAGGAAATCTCATTCAATTTCAACTTTTTGTTTAGCATATTGTGGAAACTGGTGGAAATCGAAGGAAATCACATTTTGCTATTAAAAATGAGGGTAGAAATTGGTAGAATTGGAGAGAAGTTAGTAAAAATGTTTTTATTTTAAGACTAATTAATTTCTATTCAAAATTGGAGAGAAAATGGTGTAAATAGATGAAAACTTGTAAAATTATAAAAGTAACTCTAACAACAAAATTAAATATTTGAAATTAAGGATGTTTTCTTTCATCAATAAAAAGAATACATTTTCTTCCATTTTATTTGATTTTCATGTTATAAATCCAAGTAAGAGATATATACTATATTTTCCCCCAATTTTTTCCTTTTAATTTCCTCTCTTTTCTTTTGCCGCTGATTCTCATGGATTTGATTTCAACTTAAATTTCCCGAACATAGTGTCAGACGACCGTACCATGAATAAATGCGGTTATTTTCCTCTGAGAGACAAATCTATCGCCACGTGGCTGCATGCGCGCCCAGTGGGCTTCACCTGACACCGACCTTCTCATGTTTATCCCATCAAGGCCGACACCTTGTAGTTCACAAAGTTCCAGATTTTCCACGTGTCACGATTCTATTCGCTTTATACGCTTAGAAAACCTTGTCTGCGTGTCTCTCTCCAGTTTTCTGCTTTCTTCTTTTTTGACTTTTCCTTTCCCAGTTGCGTACGTAAGAAGACGAACAGACGAAACACGTGTCTCGCAAGTATTATAGAGGCGCGTGAACAAACTTATGCTGTCCAATGTCCATCATGAAATATATATCAATTTATCATTTTCATTGGAGAAAAAAAAGAAAGTCTATCAATTTGGTTCTAAACATAAATACCCAAAAAATATAAAAATATTCGTATTGTCCACGTTTCGAAACTTCGGAATTATTTTTTTCCTTAAAAAAAAAGTTTGTCTATATGTATTTTCCCTTTGGTAAGCACATGTCATATATTTTTTTGCTATTTATAAATGTTAGTTTAACTTTATGAAATAATATTATCAAATATTTAATTAATAAACATAGTAATAAATAAATAAAACCCAAGAAAAAGAAAAAATTATAAAAGAAACGAAAAAAATTGGGATCCAACCCATAGCATTATAAGTGAGTGATATGATTTACCAGCCTTAATTGAAAAAGAATGGAAAAATAATTTTAAAGCTCAATAAGTTAAAGTTACGTCATGCAGTTCAGTTATGACCTATTAAGTTCTCTATTGATTTTTCTTTTATTCTTTTTAATTTATTAGGTGTTAACGACAACCCATTACCTATAATAGTGTATTGCAAACCATTAGTTTTTATGGTTATCTTTTGATCACCACAAAACCACTATCTTAAGAGAATTGTACACTCTCCTAGTGGTGAAACTATCATCTTAATATTATTATATTAAACTAATTATTATCAATTAATTTAAAGTTTGATATGACAAATAGTGATATATGATTGGTCATGGAAAATGGAAACATAGATTGGTTACTTGTAGAAGTGATAAAACACATAAACCATATTTTTATAATTTTTCATTTTTTTAATTTTTAATAAACTCACATAAATATTTTATCACCATTATCGCTTTTTATTAGGGAAATGTTGCTGATCAAAAGTGGAGTTGTGATTTCATTCTTGAAAATGGGAAAAGAGTTAGGCTAAAGGGGGTATCGAGACTAGTCCGGTATAGTCACTTCAATGTCTAAATCAGTATATGAAAGAGTAAAAGAATAAGTAAGTTCTTAAAATTGTATAGAGAGTTTTTATAGTATTGGTGTCTTCTTATTTATAAGCACTTGTCCAATAATCGTAGTAATAGATAGTTTATCTATGGGCCATGTGGCGACTTCCTAATCTGGTCACATGTCGAAAGACAAGGAGAGTAAATAGTTATATAGTTAAGTTAGATGGATGCTAAATTGTTTGTGCCCTTATTTAAATTCAAAGTAATTAAATGGGACAGATCCGGCTTTCTAGATTATTAAGTTGGCTAAGCCTAAGGTTTCCTTAGTCATTAGATTGGGTCACACTACTGACCTTGACAAAATAGGACAATTTGGTAGGTAATGTGCCCATTTGTAATCAGGGAGGGTGAAATTCTACTATCATCATTTGCCATTTGACTCCCGTAGTTGACAATTCAAGTATAGGAGTAGATAAGGAGTTATTCTCCAATTCATTCTAATTAGTAAGCTAGCAACCTTTACTTGTGCTTTTAGATCATCGCATGGCTACCAAGCAAGGCTATTGGATTCTTAATTAGTGCATCTATACGTTGTTCAATATTTTTCGTAAAGCGTCATATAAATTCCTAACTCAAAGGTCTTAACTTTTCACTTTTCCTGCCAATTCGTATTTTGTGTACGTACATGGGACAGTTATCAACTCAATCATTATGATATTGTGCATCTCTATAACTGTTGGCGGTATCACACCCGTTAGATTTCCAACATTGTATATGTGTCTTCCATCGGATCCTAGTAATCAAATCATGCCTAAATCCCAATTACCTTTCCTTTCATTCTCTAAGAAGAAGATCAACTTGGAGTAATACTTTTAAAGTCCCTAAGAGACTCTATAGTGCATTTTTCCGGCTGTTCATCCCAGTGCTCTATAGTCTTCTCTCTCCAAACTATTCTACGTAAAACTTCTAAGTTCTTTCTTCAACTCTTCTCTCTTCTTTCGTGTTCTTGATATTTCATTGGGTATGGCTAGCACTAAAATTCGTCTTACCACTCCTACTATCTCTAAGGCTACTCTTTCTCCCATCTCCTTTCCTATGAGGTGATTAAGTCAAATCCTAGTTTTGGTAGCTTGGTAGAGAATGTGATAGAAAGGTGGGAGAAACTTGCTCACATGGATGCATTTCCAATAGATGTTTATTATGAAGATGAGGGGTATGACCTACCTACTAGGTATCTATATAATAACGTAGTGTATAACATTGATTTGCCAGATAGAGTGAAGAGTAATGCCGTTAAGGCGGTTGTATCTAAATATAATAAATATTTTGAAGACTTTCCAACCGAATGGCATCTCCGTAGGCTTAGGGAAGGTGAGAGGGTATGTTCTTTGATTGAGCATGAGTTTCATGTTTACTCGTAGTATTTTGAGTTAAGGTTACATTTTCCTTTTTCCTATTTTCAAAAAGAGTTCCTTAACTATTTCCATGTGTCGTTGAGTATGTTTTCTCTCAATACATATAGGATCCTTGTTGCTTTTTAAATAATCTGTGAAGAGCTCGAAGTTAGGACTATACCATAGCTGAATAGATATTTCTTTACAATCAAACTCCAGCTCAATGTGTAGTTCTATATGGTAGCACAGCATGGTTGTAAGTTCATGGATGGTCTAGAGTCTAAGATTTATAAGTGATACGATAAGTATGTCTTAGATAGGTCCAATGTGGATCTTAATTTCTAAACCAAGTGGGTAGAATCCCTCAAGACTAAAGAGATAAAGTTATTGCTAAACAATGCTACTACCACTAAAAAGATTTAAGATAGGCAACATAATAAAATGTTTTACTAGGATGCTGAGAGAATTATTGAGAGCTACAAGAAGGGGGAGCCAATATTTTCTAATAGGGAAGGTAGGGCTAGATCTACCCACCGTACCGAGTCAAGCTATAAGAAGAAAGCCAATCTTTGCAACTCATTGGGGGAGATTCTTTACCTTTGAGCATCACTCGGTATGGATTCGTAAGTTATATATATGTTTAGTTTTAAGTTGTAATACTCTTATATTCTTCAGGCATGGGTGAAGGTTATGTAGACCCAACAAAGCTGCTGGTACAGGCTAAGGCAAAAAAACAAAAACTTAATTAGCATGTTTCTAAGGATGCCCTAAGTCAAGGCAAAGTGCAGGGATAGGTTGTCAAAGGACAAGTTGTCCATAAGAAGAAAAAAGAGATAGCTTGATCAAAAGGTAAGCAAGTTGTTCAGCGAGAAAATGTTCCTACACTCGTATAGAAAGAAATGCCACATTCTTTGGAAAATGTGATGGAGGGGAAGCCCATTGGTAAGTCTAACTAAATTGCTACTCCCACTGATGTCATGGAGATTGTCCTAATAGAGGTTGCAGATAGTTCGGCATTAGCAAAGTTGATGTCTATCTCAAGCCTTCAAGAGAGGAAAGCAAAAGAACATGTTGGAGAAGCCTTGTCTAAGAAAAGCAAAAACATAGATGAGAATTCCAAGGAGGCCCTTCGAGAGAAAGCTCTAGGCATTGGGTCAGCTAAGTTCACTCTTCAGACTAAGGAGAGTTACTATTACATACCTTGCTGGAGTCACACAATTTTGAACACTAATATTACCCTAGGAGATTGGACAAAATCCTTAGCCTTACCAGAGGGGGTTATTCTTCCTAAAGATAGGAATATTATGAAAAGGGATGTTAACAGGGTTAGTGGCAGTAATAAACATCACATCGTTGCTAAGTTATATGACGTAAGTTTTCAAATCATTACCATTCACTTTAATTTGGATCATTTATTTGGTTGCTAATCTTTTGCACTTGTGCTGCAGATTAGCAGTCATGTTCAAACGACCATAGATGAGGCTGAGGAAGAGATGAAAAAGGTAACTTTAGTCCTCTCTGTATATATATGTGATCAAGGGGTGATTAACTCATCACTTTATCGTTCTAATGTAGAAGGTGGAGGAGGCTTACAACTCATCAAAGGTACAAATAATTGTGGCAAAAAATGTAAGCATAAAGGTTGAGATGGAAGTTGAAAAGCTACAGGGAGAGCTTGCTATTGAGCAGTTACATACGGATTGGTGACTAACGAGATGACGAGCTTGAAAATTAAGAATGATAAACTCTTTAAAGAGATTGAAGAGTTGAAAGATAAGCTACAGTAAAGAAGTGAAAAGTGCTGGAGCTTAGGGCAAATGGTTGCCTTAATGAGCATGCAAGAAGATAAGTTAAGGGTCTAAATAAAGGACTTGGAGATTAAGAACACTTCGAACTTGAAGCTCGTGTAGTTAAGCTAGAGTAGGCTTCTAAGGCTAAGCTTTCTATAGAGGAGGTGTTACTAATTATCACTCTAAGTTAACAATATGATAAGTGGCTTCGTAAGAAGTTATTAGAAGGCATGCAATTGACTAAGTAGGAGGTCTTAAAAGTTTACCCTAACTATGAACTATCTTGCCTCAACTTTTCTAACTTAGATAATAATGATACTAATAGTGTTGAAGATAGAGAGGTAAAAAACAAGGAAGAAGTGGAAAGTAAAGGACATAATGATAGCCAATAGGCTGATGTGGAAACCCCTATACTTGCTAGAGAACTTGTTGTGAAAGAGACTCTTTATGTTCAAAAAGAGGCTTCTAATGTTCTAACTGAGACAACTAAGCTAATGAGGATCCTAACTCTATCAATGTTAAAGAAAGTGTGGCCGATCAAGATCTCAGTTTCGTTAAATCTATTAAAGAAAACATCTCTAACCCTAATCTAACTAACTTTCTCTAGACTTACTTTTACATTTGATTAGGTTGGGATGATAGGAATCAAACTACTGAACCTGAGGGATTATTGAAGCAAATTATACTGTTCCAGCTAATTCCTGTCGAAGTCGAGTTGATCTTCACTACCAACCAATTCCAAATGCCAAGTTGAGTAACTTCTTATCTCTCATTAGTTGAGTGGTGACTTAAAGTATGCTCCACTAACGGTCCAACCTCTCACACATTTGCTTAGTCATAACCTTGCCGACCTTTAGCTTGGCAGTATTAGTGCCGAAAACCTTAACACATATCTACACCTATTTCTTCTTAGAAGAATTCCTAGGTTTACTTGGCACCTCAGCTTGGCAGTTGCCAATATAATCATACAGTTTGTCTACTTCTGGCAGAAAGTCACCCATCTACAATGAGCTATATATTAGAGCAATCATGTGATAGAATCCTCTATATGAGATGGACGTTTTTCTTAATTTTCTCTTTATGCCCTTTTTCCATTCTTTGTACATTACTTCTTTAGGACTCTACCTCTTTTAATCATTTCCGTTTATAATTACTACCTTAATATTTCGGGTATAAATACCCATTGTAAATGTAGCTGCATAATATACATCTGATATTGAATATACTTCTCATTTTTTGTGAACATCGCTCTTTTTTACCTTATTTACTTTACTTTTATCCTAACTCTTAAGCAAGACTAGGTGGCAAATACCCTTATCAAATCAGCTTGTGTGTCATATCAAGTTGAGTTGTGAGCTATCGATAATTCTGTGGTGCAACATATCTTTGGAGTGGATCATGGGTTTTTCTTATTTTACTTTCATTGTTTTTTGCGTGATCCTTTTTCCATCTTCATTTCCAAGCTATTTATAAGCTAGGACCCACTCTAATACTATTGCCCTTGTCTGTTCTTAGCATAGCGTATCATCTTGGTATCAGAGCAGAGGTTCATTTAGGTAAGTTGTGTTCGAGCTTTCTTGTGAGTAATGTTTGTTGTGGTAGTGTATTGTAGTTGCATAGAAGTTAGCTATGAGTGTTTGAGTAAGTAAGAGGTATAGTAGTTTACTGTGGTTGCATAATTTATTTTTCCCTATTTTGAACATACGAAAACGGAGCAAGTTTCAATTGGGTTTTTTGTTCTTTAGAGTAGTTGTCATATTCATAGATTAGTTGGACATTTGTGTGAAAGAGTGTATGTATTGTTTAACTTGGAGGAACAGTGTTTGTTGTTTCTTAGATTTTGCGTTTGTTATTAAGTTTTATTAAAGAGAATGACAAATTCCAGTGTCAACATTGGTATCAAAGATGACAATAGTAATGTTGTCCACCAGGAATGATAAACCTAAGGTACCCTTAGGAGTACAGATGAATGAATTGATGAAATAACTAACCTTATAGCTAACCTTATTAGGGCTATACAAGCATTGGCCTTTCGGCTTACTGAAGCCGTACAGAATACTCCTTAAGCCACTCTACCTACAAGAGGACAAAACCCAACTTAATAAGATTGAGATGGAAGAGTAGGAGGACATGTTAGGAGAAGGATTGAATTAAGTGATATGGATGATGGAGACGAAGAGTACAATGAAGAAGAGGAGAGAGCTCGAGCACCCTAAGCTACAGACCATGTGAAGCTTCAGATTCTGAGCTTAAATGGTTTTAGGAATACAAATGACTATTTGGATTGGGAGGAAAAGGTTGAATGTGTTTTTGGCTATTATTAGTATAGGGACTGTGAGAAGGAAAAGGTTGCTGATGTTGAATTCTCGGGGTATGCTGCATTATGGTGGAAGAACTTCTTGACCATGAGAAGGTGAGAAGGATACAAAGAAGTTAGCACTTGGCCTGAGATGAAAAGAATTCTTAGATATAGATACGTGCCAGATACCTACCTATAGGATACTTTTACTAGACTTCAGGAGCTATAAACAAGAAAACTGAACTGTTGATGAGTATGTTTAGGAGTTTCGAATCCTTATGATCTAATGTAAAGTAGATGAGCTGTTAACTCGAATAGTTTCCAAACTTCTTACTAGATTAAGAAGCAACATCTGAGATATCGTAGAACTTTAACAGTTTACTATGTTGGAAGAAGCTATAAGAATAGCTTAGCGAGTGGAAAGATAGAGGAGAAACAAGCCAAGTCGACCTTCAATGAGCTGACCTGTATAATCTAGCTGACCCACTCAAGGAAGTTACCAAGCTTAGCAAAGTGCCAAGCTGAATAGGAGAACAAATGTAAAAGTTGAACAAAGGGGTCGACCAATTAATGGTGAAGTGCTACCGAGAACTTATGAGAAGGGATAAGGATTTAGCAGGAGGATGAGCCGGATCAAGTGTTTTAAATGTCAAGTATTTAGACATATGGCCACTTAATGTCCCAATAGAAGAGCTATGATTATCAAGGGAGATATCCTGAAGCTTGATATGGATAATACTAATGAGGAACCTGAGGAGGAGTTTACTCTTAGGGGAAATACCTCATAAGGAGAAGATGTAAACCATACTATTTAAAGGGCACGTGAATTGTCAAGCTTGGTTTTTCACTCTCCTAGTTGTTTTTATAAAATTAGGTCTTCTCTAAACCAATTAGTACTAAACCGTACTCGTTTAATACTGATCATCGACTAGGGTTTAAAGAAAATCATTTTTTTTTCAACTTGAAAAGACTTAAAGTCACCACTCGACCAGAGTTGGGAAAAAGAGTTAAGTTATAACCAATTGGATAGATTAGTTATAACTTAGCTACCGGTTTATTAATTAAAAAACCTATTTATAAATACGAATTTTTGAAAACTAGAGATCTGGATTTGGGGGCTAATTTATTTAATCCTAAACGGGTACCACTTTTTAACTTTCTGAATTTAACTTTGCTTTTCAAATATATCCTTTTTATTTTCTAAAAACAGCTAATCAATTTACACGCGACAAAATTGATTAATTTACATAAATATCTAAAAATGAAAAAAAATAAAAATTTCCATATTTTAAGTCGCCCCGTACTGAAGTACGGGTGCCTATGTACTTGCTATTCGAGATCAGACTTCCGTAGTTTGTTTACCAAAAACATAGTGGGTTGATTTAATTTTAATTTTCGAAAAATAGCTAGGTTTACATTTTTATCCATTTTGATTTTATTCAAGAAAATTTCCTAAGGGTCTTAAATTGGTTTTATTTTTGGAAAACCTAAAGTGCCTTAATTTAGAAAGGATTCGTTTTATTTTTATTTCTTTTTTTAAAAAATATGTTTTTTAAGCAACAAAAAGAAATAACAATCTCTATTCTTTCTATTTACTTATTTATTTTTATTTTATTTTATTTTATCTATTAGATTAAGTAAAATAACAAATAAATAAACTACATTTTCATTCTCTTTTTTTTTTCTTCTTCTCTTGTCTTTTTTCTTTTTCTTTTTCTTTGTCTATTTTTTTACTATTATTTTTTATTTTACAAAAAACTACAAGGAATGAAATAAAATAAATAATAAAAAAAGAAAAAAAAATAGCAACAATTTAAATTGGGAAATGGTCGGACAAAGCAAGGGGGATTTAGATCGAGTCAGCAATGCAAATCAAATCCTCGGGTTGGGTCTGGATCAAGTCGGGTCGGAGCTCTATGGATTGGGTCCAACAAGTTATAGGTCACCAACTATAGAAGAAACCAGAGGTAATAGAAAGTGCATTGTTGGGCTGATTTCAAAGGGAAAATTCAGTTTTTGTGTGGTTTGTATTGGGTTTAGGGGGGTGCAGGGATGATGCCACCACGTTTGGTGGTTGTTTGGTAATGGTCGTGTTGGTACGGTTGTAGATGGTGGCTCGGTTGTGCGAGAGAGACAGTGGAGAGAGCCCGATAGAAAGTGGTTCTTACTATAGTTGGGTTTAGTGAGTGTATGCATGCGTTGTGAAGTAGAATGGCTAGGGGTCTTGCGGTGGTGAGAGTACGTTTGGTTGTGTGACAGTCTAGTTGTGTGACAGTGGTGTGGTCGTGTGATAGTGGTGCGATCGTGTAAGTTTCGAGAGTAAGAGAGTACAGTAGAGAGTATATGGCTTACGTGGCTTGAGAGAGGGGTGTTATGTACTTGTATAGGAAAGAGAATGCAATGCCGAGGAAGAACGAGAGGGAGGTGGTTGAGAGTGAGAGAGTTCGAGGGTGAGAGTGAGAGGTAGAGAGAGGGAAACAGTAGGGGGAGAGAGGTTCGAATCTAGTGGGAGAGAGAGAAAGAGAGAGAGTATGTGTGGGCCCAAAGAGAAAGAGATGCTGAGAGAGAGTGAGGTCTGTATGCTATTTTTTTTTTCAAAATGAATTCCCTTTGTGTATGTATTTTTTATTTTTCCCCCTCTACTGTTTCTTTTTCTTTTTTCTTATGTTGTGTTTTTCTTTTTTAAAGAGAGAAAGAGAGGAAAATAATAAGGAAAGGGGAGGAAAAAATGGGGGGAAAGAATGTGTGTTGTCCAAGCGAATCACAATGCGCCACGTGTCATAATTAGATACGTGGCCAAGTGATATTTTGACATGTGGTAATATGTGGATTTAAAAAAGAAAAAGATAAAAAAAAAATCCTCATGCCTTCAATGAACTTCAAACCCTGTCCTCTAGCTTAATCCATGCGCTTAGTCCAAGTGTTTTACCGTTAGACTGTTGGTTTGTATCTTATCCATATATGCAATTAAATTGTACATATGAACTAGGTTAGCTTGGGCAAGATTTAAATTTAAGCCGAAGTTCAACGGCCCAATTTTTAAACCTAAATTAAAATTAAAAATCTATTCTAACAAAATGTTATTTTCTACAATCTTATTATTATTTTATTTATTTTATTTTCAATTTTTTTTTTTACTTTTCAAATTTTTATGTACTTTTCCAGAATTTTCCATGTTTTGTATTTTTTTCTAAATTTCTTATTTTTTTGTGCTTTTTCCTTTTTCCTTTTTTGTATTTTTATGGAATTCTTATTTTTTCTAAATTTCTTTATTTTTTTTGGGGGGTTTTCTTTAATTTTCTATTTTGTTGAACTTTTTCTAATTTAGAACTTTATAACCTAATTCGAAAAATGAAAGGGGGGCAAAAATTAGGTGTCTACATGAATCAACTAAGAGTGCTTCTTAATCATTCCGAAAGATCAACTAAATTGAGAATTTAAGTTTACATTTAGAAAATGAATTTAGTTTTTCAATTCAAAAGTTTAATTATCAATAAAAACTTGAATACGAGAATAACAGACTTTAAGCTATTCAGAACCCTAAACTCTAGTGTAGTTAAGCACTTATGACCCTAAATAATTAAAATTTTAATTTAATCAATTTTTATTTGACTCTAAAAAATTTCAAAATTTCATGAGAAGTAAATTATGATTTACGAATTGATTTAAGATGATTTAAGAACCAAACTCTAAAAGAATTACACCTAAAACGATCCTCTTATTTCCACCTATAAATTATGTTACATATGAATAAGTAAGCCAACCAATCACATCAAATAATTTATCATTTGAGAGTTAGAATCACCTATCACTTAATAACAAATCAACAGCTTGTGATAAGACCATTCCCATATCTTACCATAACTTATACTACATGAGGATAGGTTATCTCATTACATTATCTATTTAATTTTAAAATAAGTGAAGAGACAATGCCATACTCTTACGAGACAAGGCTATACTCTTACGAGACAAGGCTATAATCGGTTGAAAGGAAAGGAAATGGGAGGTCATGCCTTGTTATTTAACCATCAACTTATTGTTTTTCACAAGCACTATTCACCCTTAATGCTTACATTATCTAATCGCATCAAAGTATGACACATGTACTTGATAAAAGACAACAAAAAGATGCTTTATAGATGAATTACATACACATCCACAACTAACACATTCTCTCCCATTTCTTCTCATCTTCATTTTCTTTTCCACACTTTAAACACACAAACCAAAGGAAGAAACCAAGCTCTACTTCACTTACAATTGTTGCTACCTATATGCACACACACTCACAGTACAAAAACACCTTTGTTGCCTTCACTTTGTTCTCATCAAAAGCCATTTTAGGAAACCTAAGAACACCCTAAAACCCGATCTTAAACATTAAGACTTTGGTAACTTAAGAAGCTTGCAAGAAGAGGAAGGAAAAAAGGAGCTAAGAGGATACTTAATTGCACAACCACCGTATTCACGCTTTTGAGGATGAGTAAGTTGTTTCCTTATTAAAGTGATCTAGTATGCCATGTTAGGAAACCATATTTTTATGAAGATGTTGGCATGAATGTAAGATGATAACTTAGCTAGCCACTTTAAGAAATAAGCTTATGAATCTTTCATAAGAAAGTTAGAATGTGAGCATGCTAAGTTGGTGTTATGCAATGATATATGTTTAACACTTAAAATGGAAGATTTTAAGTTGAGAAAATCATGAAATGAGTACTTGAAAGAAGGGATATCATGTTGGATGTGAAGTGTTTGTAGGTCATTTAGATGTTATTCTCACTTCTATCAAGTTAAACATACTTAAACTTAGCCTTAGGTAAAGGAAAATTCGTTACATGAAGTTTTTATGAGAAAATCAACTTTGTAAGATATGAACTATGGCATGAAAGTTATGATAAGTATGAGATCTATTATTTTTATGCAGAGTATAAGTTAAACAATCATCTTATGGAAGATGAGTTAAGTCAAGATTGGAATATAAATAGCATAGGTTCATGATTTAACCATTAAACTTAAGGAAATGATGAAAAAAGTTGAAAAACTAAGTGAGAACTTTTTTGATTCACTACGGTCAGATTTAGAACCATGTTAAAAGCCACTTAAAAATATGATAAAAGTAAGTAAACAAAGTGAAAAGATGAACAAAGGAAAGTACGATAAGTGTATAAATCCTAAAACTTAAAATTGAGCCTAAAACTTTCAAAACGAGCCATAAACTCCAAGTTAGGCCTTCATCAATTTTCTGACTAGCAATTTAATCCACTATTAAGAGTCATTTTGAGACCTTTAAGAATCCCACATAACACTCCCTAAGCCCAACAAAGTGACTATATTTAATTTAGATAAAAAATAAGCCTATTTGACAACTTAAGGCCACACGAAAGGCCAAAAAGTTGTTGTTAGCCCTAGGAGTGTAAATCAAAATTGGAAATATGACTTTAAAGAATATTTTAAGCTTAGAATGAGATCCTAAGCTCAAGCCTAAAAAGATTTCCTAAGATATCAAAAAGCCTAATAATCAAACAAAGCCTAAAAGTACTCCAAATCATGAAGATTGCTTCTGTTCTGATCTATAGGCAAAATTTTGTGCCTAATTTTGAAAATCTAACCTCACCACGTTAAAGTACACTTGAAAATGATGAAGATTGACTATAAAACCATAAAAATCGGATTTAAAACAAGAAAGTTATATGCAATTGAACTTTTGAGTAAAATTGGGAAAAATGCAAAACCTAGCTAAAAGTATGACTTAAAGGGCTTTAGCTTAGTTTTCTTAGTTCTATTTCAAATCGTTATAGTATCATATTTGCAATGTCCAGGGGACCCAGCTTTTGGAGACAATTTGACCTCAGATTACTACGACTGATCCACATAGCTGAGTAAGTGATTCTTGATAACTCTATACTTGATTTTTGCTTGTAGAGTATATGCACTTATACATATATAAGGAACTTGAATGCTTGTGGGATATAGTAAATGAATGTGTATGATATTATGATTGATTGCTATGACTTATTAGTTAGATAATAATGGGAATTGTTTATAATAATATCTATGTATAGTTGTATGGAATGAATTTGTATGATCCCCATGAAAACTGGATTAAATACTTATTTAATTAAGAAATTCAATGAATCATGTATTTCTTATAATCACATCATGTTATATCGATTGCCACCTCATCTAGAAGATGGGAAGGAACTCATAAGAGGAGGGCTTCTTGCAGAATTGGGCATTAGTTACGCCACCAATTTATTATTAAGCCTCTATCTTAAACTAATAGGCTTACTAAGCACCAGGGGATGCTAAGCGTTGGTGAAGGGTTGTATCTTGTGGTTTTTGCTTAGGACGTGTGATTGTGGATTGTGGAGGCCACCATACCACTAGACTTGGAAATTTTGGTTTAAAGTACACGACATAAGATGAAAGAGTACTTTTTGAATTAAAGTTGTATATGTTATATATATATGTATATATATATGACTTTGTTTTGAATTGAGCACAATAATGCAATTGGTATAAAAACCTAGGTGCTAGGACTTAGTTGTGGTTTGTGTTGGTTAATCACCTCTAACCCCTACTATAGGGGGCGTAATTCTGAGCTGTATGTAGTTCTTAGGTTGTTTCACGTATTGATTGGTATTTTGATTGTTTATGCATTGATATCGTCAAGCCTGATTTTTCGATTTCTTTTATTTAAAATTGATTTCCTATTTCTCGATTAATACTAAACCCTAACCCATTTAATAGTAATTCTCGACTAAAGAAATTGAGAAATTCTGGTTTTTTATTGAAAATAATTTTTGGAGTCACCATCCGACCGAAATCAGGAAAAGAAAAAGAAACTGTAACCAATTGAGTGGACTAATTAGGATTTGGCTACCGGTCTTTGATTTCAATTTTAAAAGAAAAACCAGAGGGTTCCAAGTTTGGGGGTTAACTTATTAAACCCTTAACGGGTACCACTATCTATTACCGAAATTAGGATTATTTTTCTAATATTTAAATAAATAAATAAAATCAAAAGAAAAAAAGAACCTAAGTTTCTACAAATTTTATCATCGCCTTGAAGGTACTTACGTACCTGTTAATTGGGATCAGAAGATTGTAGTTCTTTCGAAAAAAATTTTAATGTGTTGATTGATTTTAATTTTGAAAACCGACCGAGTTTACGTTATTATCAATTTAGCTTTTCAAAGAAAACTCTAAAAAGGTTCTAATTGACTAAGTCTTTTATTCTGTTTTGTAAAAAAAAAAAAAAACTCTCTAAAAGTCTTATTTTTTAAAAGGGTCTTTTATTGATTTTTAGTTAAAAAAAAATTCTAGGTGATAAATGTTAATAAATAAAATAAAATAATTTAATCCTAAAAGAAATCTTAAGCTCCATACTACATTTCAACTATCTATCAAAATAAAGAAAATATGACATACTCAATATACATATAGATATACTAATACTAAAAGACTCCATTAGGCTAATATATATACATAACTACTTATATATTATGTTATCAACATCAGCAAATAAGGATCTAATAAAACAACAATAATATAATGATAACAATAATAATAAATAAATAAATAAACATGATGAATAAAAATAATAAAATAATTTTTTTTTGAAAGAATTAAACAAGGCCAAACCTGGTTGTTGTTTAATGAATCAGTGACGATGGATAGTAATCCATGATGACATTGTGGCGTTGGATGAAATGCCTGCTGTAGACGTGTATGGATTGCAGATAGCAGTAACGAAGACGGATCAGGCTTGATGCTGGACGTGAACTGTGGTGCTTATCATTGGTCAGTGTAGTCCAGTCACACAGCCTGAATCTACAGTTGTGGACTTGGATTCTAACGAGTATTGTAGCAGTGTGGCGTTGAAGTCACGGCAGTCGTGGATATGTCGCGGTGTTACTGATGGAGTGTTGATCGATTTTGCTGCTGCGTGGAGTGTTGTGTGTGTGGACAGTATCGCGTTGCTGGCCGAGGGTGTGGGCTTTGGATTGAGGATGTGGACTTCGGTCAGTCTTCAGGTTTCGTGTGGATTGAAGGGAGATGTCGGCAGCTCGTTGGACTTCTGTGTAGGTTTCAATTCAATGTGGTTAAGCATGGAATTTGGCAAAGGAGGCCAGCCTTCATGTGTTAGGGGGCTGTTGTTGCGTGGATTGATCTAATGTGTGTTGTGAAGAACTATTGGCATGCGGTCATCTTTGTGGACATCAGCGTGGGATTGATCAGTTTGTGATCAGGGGGCCGATATTTTTGTGTGTTGATGAGTAGGCAATTATGTTTGAGATCCAACTCCTGTTTTTGTTTTGTTTTTTTTTTTTTGTTTATAGGGTCCAAATCTTATCACTTTAAATTATATCTGATTCGATAATTAAACTAGATTCAAATAACTCAAATCCGATTTAACTAAATTCGTATGATTTAATTAAATATGAATCCTATTTTCATCTCGATTCTGTAAAGATAGAAAAATAAAGACATAAGTGCCTGTTGAGACTCGAACCTATGACCTCCAATTAAATCCAACCTAAATACTCCGGTACTTATCCGTTAGGCCGTTGACTGCGACTTGACATTCAGTACAATTAAATTATATTTAAACTATCTAATTCCCTAAAATAAAATTTTTAACTAACACTAAAACTAATTATTCCTAATATAAATTACTTCCTAAAAATCTACGAAATTTTTATAATTTTTCCTTTTCCTATTTTTTTGGTATTTTCATTCTTTGTTAATTTTTATTATTTTTTTATTTTTTTTGAATTAGGACCCTTTTTGTAAAAATAAAGATTAAGACTATAGAGAGGCAAAAATTAAGTGTCTATACATATGTTTGTACATTAAATAAAATTGTTATGCGGTATTGACGAGGAGATTATCTCACTAAGCGTAAGCTTATATCCTAACAGTTTTTTTCCTTGTAGGTTGATCGATGGTTGGGACAAGGATAAGAATTGAGTGCGAAGTGCTACTATTGAATAAGTATGATAAAAAGCTTATGTAGTCAATTTGGAATACTTTAGGAAACAACTATTATCTTAATTAAGTTTAGTATCTTTAGTAAGTTTAGAATTTTTTGGAATTGTCTATTTTATTTCACTATTTTGGTAGAGGATATTGAATCTCTACAATTCTGAGGAACTGTAAAATATCCATAAATGAATTAAAATCCAAAACCTTAGTGATTAACTATTTAGAGTTTTGCAATCTCTGACTTACAAGATGATTTTCTTATTATGGGTACACATGTAATATGGAAATTTTAGGCAATACTACTAGGCCCCTATTGGGTCTTTACAGAAGAACTTGTTGAAGAAGATGTATTTGTAGAAGATGTATTTGTAGAAGACTTGGATAAGCTAACTTTGGTTGTCCAACATGTGATGAGTTTGGAACCCTCTACTAAGAAGAAGTAGAGAGAGAACTTATTTTACATCACTTGCAAAGTAAATGAGAAAGTTTATGCGTTGATAGTAGATAGTAGAAGTAACACTAATGTGGTGTCTGTCGACTTTGTTGAGAAGCTCAATTTGCCGATTATCTTACATCTAAAGTCATATAAGTTACATTGGCTAAATGAGAAGAGAGCACTAAATATTACGTAATAAGTATTGTTGCCGATCTTTATTAGTAATTACTTTGATGAAATTCTTTGTGATGTATTACTCATGTATGCGTCACATGTATTACTTAACAGACCTTAGCTTTTTAATCGAAGGGTTATTCATGACAATTTTAAGAACACGTATGTGCTTGAGAAGGATGGTCGTAAAATTATCTTGAACCCTATGACGACGAGCTAAGTAAGTAGATTGCAAACTAAGTTAGCTTGAGGAACTAAGAAAGCTTTGGTTCTGAGTTGAGCTAAGCTATGAGAGGTTATTAAAGTTGACATACTGACCTTCTTATTGGTTAAGTGACTATTAGAATTGAAGGAGTAAGTTGAACAACCCCTACAGATTAAGGGGCTATTAGAGGAGTATGCAGACTTGTTCCTAGAATAACTACAAGAAGGGTTATAGCCTTTCCGGGGCATAGAGCATTGCATTGACTAAATACCTAGTGCTGCCTTGCCGAACAAACCAGCTTATAGAATGAATCTCGAGCAAGCTATAGAGATTTAAAAGCAAGTCGATGAACTATTAGGGAAGGGATATGTGAGTTAGAGTTTTAGCCTTTGTGTTGTGCTTGCATTGCTTGTATCAAAGAAGAATAGCACTTAGCGTATGTGTATAGATAGTATAGCCATCAATAAGATTATGATCAAGTACTGATACCCCATTCTAAGGCTAGATGATTTGTTGGATGAATTGAGTGGTGCAAAAGTGTTCAGTAAGATGGACCTAAAGTCGGGATACCACCAGATTCGAATGAGATAAGGGGATGAATGGAAAATTGCTTTTAAGACCCGACATGGCCTATATAAGTGGATGGTCATGCCATTTGGGTTATTAAACACCTCGAGCACTTTTATTAGGCGATGAATCAATGTTTTGAGGGATCTGATCAGAAAGATTGTCATCGTCTACTTTGACGACATCCTTATTAATGCGTTTGTAAGGTCGTACACATAAAGAAATACCACAACGAAAGGAGCTGAAAGAAAATTAGCAAATCTAGGCAGTTACCAACTAGATATGATACACCAATTGATCTCACTCGACCTATAATTTGTCAGATATAACTTATTGGTCCAAACTATAGGGTCCTTGCGACTACTCCTTGCTAAAGGGGATGAGAACACTAAGGTTGCTCACAAAAGGAAACTTATAATAATCTAATAATATGATTGATTTATGCGTATAAAAATAAATGGGGCTTATATATTAACCCCACAAACCACATTAGGGTTACAAGCATATATGAAAAAGACAAGAGAGGTAATCTACAATTGGAATACATAAAATATCAAAAAAGAGTAAAAGAGATAAAGAATATTTGGTATAGATAAGTAAAAGATCCTTCTGGAATTTTGTGCCAAAAGACACATATTGCATAGTGGTTGGTTGGTTAGAATATAATACAATTCAAATGAAGTGATGAAAGAATTAGCTGTCTAAGCAGACCTAATTTGGTGTAAGTTAGAGCTCAGACACTAAAGGATGTTCAAGTCCTCTTTAGGTCAGGTACCTCATGACCCAGCTTGGAAACTAACTGGATCAAGACATAAGCTTAATAATGGATTGGAGTTGCTTGACAAATTGACAATTCTGCTCAAAAGCTCAGAAATTGTGTCAGTCCATATTAAGGCTTGGTATTCAGGTTAGTAGAAATGTGAAAAGCAAGTGTCAGGATAGGAGGCCTTATCTAGAATGGGGTTTTGAGCTAGTATTCTCCGTGTGAGTCCTTGCAATCCTCTAGCTCGACTGCATGTGACTGGTTTGAGGAGTTGATTTTTATCATTTATCTATAGTATTGACTTAGTTATGCATATTAACCATCTTCGAGCTATTTTTGACGTCCTTCAAACAGAGAGACTGTTCAGATTCCTGAAGAAATCTTGTTTTTGCTAGGAAAAAGGTGATCTTCCTAGGTTATATGGTTAGAGGAGGAGGATTGAAAGTTGATGAAGAGAAGGTATAAGCCAATGTTGAGTAGCTGACCTTAACGTCATGTATCGAAGTGAGGAGTTTCCATGGATTAACATCATTCTATCAACACTTTATCTAAAGATTCAATACCATAGTAGTGCTTTTAACTAAGTTAATAAAGAAGAATGTGGAGTTCAAGTAGGGAGAGAAAGAGGAGAGGAGTTTTGCTGAGATAAAAGCAAGGTTAACCTTTACCTTAGTCTTAGCTTTACCAGACTTTGATAGAGTATTTGAGCTTGAATACAATGTGTCAAGTGTCAGCATCAAAGTTGTGCTCATGCAAGAAGGCCAACATATCACTTATCATAGTAATAAGTTTAGATGAGCGTAATTAAACTATTCTAATTATGACAAAGAACTTTTGGCCCTAATTCAAGCTCTTTGCGTATGGCAACATTACCTTCTATCAAAAGAATTTGTCATTTACATAGATCATGAGTCTTTGAGATATTTACAAAGCTAATCTAAGCTTTCCAAATGCCAAGCTCGATGGATTGAATTTCTGGAAGGATTTAATTTCATCATCAAATACAAGTAAGTTAAGAATAATGTAGTTGCCGATGCTCTATCAAGAAGACATGTTCTTTTCATTGAGTTGCAGATCAAGTTTTTAGGGTTTGCAAGCATTAAAGAACAGTATCAAAATGATTCTCACTTTGGTCCTCTATGTAAGCACTGTGGAGAAGGAAGAATAATAGATGTGTATCATATGGAGGATGGTTATCTCTTTTGAGGTGGAAAATTGTGTGTGTTGACCTATTCAATTACAAAGCTGTTGGTGAGGGAAGCCTATAGTGGAGACTCTTTAAGCATTTTGGAGAATGAAGGACATATGTACTACTAAATGACAGGTTCTTTTGGCTTAAAATGAAACATGACATGCATCATATGATTGAGGGATACGCCATTTGTAAGAAAACAAAAAATCAACCAAAACAAGGGAAGGCAATTCTTCTACCTATTCCGACCAAACCATACGTTGACCTAAGTATGGATTTTGTCTTTGGATTACCCTGAATTGCTCGAGGCAAAGAATTTGTAACGGTTATCATTGATAGGTTTAGCAAAATGGCACATTTTATGCCTTATACCAAAACTAATGATGCTTCAGCTATTACTTCTTTATTTTTGCAGGAAATAGTTTACTTATACAAAGTGCTAAGGAGTACGGTGTCAAATAGAGACCCAAAATTCTTGAGTCATTTCTAGAGAACTCTGTGGTGTTTGATGGGAGCTAAACTACTATTCAACACCTTTTTCCATCCTTAAACTAATAGCTAAATAGAGGTGGTCAACCGCACCCTAAGTTCATTGCTTCAAGCTGCATTAGGAAAGAACTTTGTTAGTTGGGATGTTTACTTGCTTGTGGTAAAATTTTCTTATAACAGAATAGTACAGGCCACCATTAGGCACAACCCATTTGAGGTCGTCTATGGTTTCAACCCCAAGCCACCCTTCAATCATAACTCGATGCTGCCCACTGACCAAGAAGATCCACAAGCAAGAACCAAAGCTTAGTCCATCTAGTAAATCTACTAATGAGTCACTTAGCACATTGATTGAGTTGTTAGAAAACTAAGAGAGAAAGGCAAAGAAATGAAGGATAAATAGTTTTAGCCTAGAGACTAAGTATGGCTACACTTAGACAAGGAAAGGTTTCTAAATGAGAGGAATAGCAAGCTATCTACCAAAGCTGATGAACCCTTTAAGATCCTTCAAAAGATTAATGACAACGCTTACCAATTAGAGCTGCTACAAAACTTCGAAGTATCCCTTGTGTTCCATGTTGCTGACCTTAGTCCTTACCAATCCAAGGAAGCTTTGGATGAGAACCAGTTGGATTTGATCCCAAATCCCAGTTAACTCAACGGGGATTATAGGAATCAAACTACTGGACCCTTAACCCAAGCTCAAGGGCAAGGACTAAAGGGACTAACGAATTGGATTCTACTATTCCAACTAACTCCTATCAAAGCTGAGTTAATCCTCATCGCTGACCAATTGCATATGCCAAGTTGAGTAACTTCTCATCTCTTAGTAGTCAAGTACTAACTTGAAGTATGCTCCATTGATAGTTTGATAACTCACACGTCTACTTGGTTATAATTGTGCCAACCTCCAGCTTGGTAGTATTGATGCCGAGAACCTCATAGCACATTTGTACCCATGTCTTCTTGGAAGGATCTTCTAGGTTTGCTTGACACCTCGTCTTAACAATTACCAACCTAATGGTATAGTTTGTCTACTTCTGCTAGAAAGTCACCCATCCACGGAGAGCCACATCTCTAAGCAATCATTTGATAGAATCCTCCGTATAAGATAGATGTTTTTCTTGATTTTCTCTTTGTGCCCTTTTTTTATTCTTTGTACATTACTTTTTTAGAACTTTACCCCTTTTAGTCATTTCTATTAATAGTTGTTGCTCTAATATTTTGGCTATAAATACCCATTGTAAATATAGCTGCATAATATACATCCGATATTGAATATACTTCTTATTTTTCATAAAAATCGCTCTCTATTAGCTTATTTACTTCACTCTTATCCTAATCCTCAAGTAAGGTTAGGTGACGAGTACCCTTATTGGATTAGCTTATGCGTCATTTCAAGTTAAGCCGTGAGTCCTTGGTAGTTCTGTAGTACGTCATATCCTTAGAGCGAATTATGGGTTTCGCTTGTTTTACTTTGATTGTTGTTCATATGATTCTTTTTCCATCTTTATTTTTAAGCTTTCTACAAACTTGGACCTACTTTGATACTGTCGCCCTTGTTTGCTTTCAGTGCCACACATCATGAGATGTTGACCTTTTGGTGGTTGTACTGAGACTTACTTTACTTCTATTGATATTTTCCTGTTTAATTTCGTTGTATGTTTCATTTCATGCACATTTTACTCGTATATTTATCCATAGACGTGGATAAGTGAAGTTCGTTAATCATGTGAGATCTAAACTTACTTTAAATGTTAGAGTTCATTAGTCACACTAAATTAATACCTGTTAAGGGTAATTTGAGTTCATTAGCCATAACAGGTTGAAACTCTTTTTAAAACAGTTAGCCTTATTGGCTACTCAAAATTAAGATTTTAAGCTTGTTAACCATCATAGGTTGGAACTTCATAAGTAATAGCTCGTTCGCCATGTAAGCTTGAACTATATCATCTATTAATCTTGGTTAGATTAAGAATTACTAGATTGTAAATAGAGATCCATACAACAGATCAGGAAATAAACACTTCAATTTAACAGAAAGCAGGCTGCTCCCTTACATAGTTTTAAGACAAAAATGCTAAACTCAAATACACAACATTCTTGAATAACAAGGAACAATTTCTCGAAGTATAGCTTAAGATTCTCAGCATTCTATGCTCGAGGGATAACTTATCCATCCAACCTTTCTAGTTTGTAGGCTCTATTTCCTATGACTTCCTAAATCCTTATTAGATTCTCCCAATTTGCGACAAGTTTCCCTTGATTCTCTCGTACCCCTGTTGCTTCCATCTTATTATAAACTAAGTCCCCTCGTATCTTATGCTTGACAATTTGATTGTAATATCTTGTTGCCCTATGTTAGTAAGCGGCAACCTTCGCTCTTATAATAATCCGTATCTCTTCTATGGTGTCTAAATTGGTTGTTAGGCCAATCTAACTTGCCATAACATCAAACTTTTGTATTTGCAAATTAGGCAACTCCAATTCAATTAGTAAGAGAGCCCTTGATCCAAAAGCCAATTTGAAAGGAGTTTCCCCCGTTGAAGTTTTATGGGTGGCCCTATATCACCATAAAATGTTAGTTTGCTCATTAGTTCAACTCCCTTTTGCTTGATTAGCTCTCTACTTTAAGCTATATAAGATGGTCTTATTAACTACCTCCACTTGACCATTGGTTTAGGAATGAGCTATCGAAGTGTAATTTAGTTGGATGCTATGCTTTGTGCAGAAACTCAGAACCTATCATTGTCGAATTGTGGACCATTATCGGTGATTATCATGAAGGGAACTCCAAATCTTAACAGGATAAAGTTAGATACAAATGACTTGACCTTTAGCTTAGTTATTTTTGCTATTACCTTAGCTTCTGCCCACTTAGTAAAATGATTTACCACAACTATTATAAACTGTCCTTGTGCAGTAGCCTTAGGAGATGAATGATTATATCTATTCCCCATTGGGTAAAAGGCCAGGGGTTAGTCAAACTATGTAAATCACTAAAGGGTGTATAGCTCAAAACTTCATGCTTTTTGACATTGTAGGCATTACCATAATGCATTTTTGGTATCTTCTTTTATGGTTAGCCACTAATAGTCGAGCCTCAAAGCTCGAACATATAAGGTTTGAGCCTTCACATGGTTACTATACTCCCTTACATGTAAATGAAAAGGAACTTGTTGTACATCTTTCGGTGCAAAGTAACAAAAATAAGGTTATGCAATGCAGCATTTATATAAGTTCTTCTCAATCAAGGTATATTTTGTGGCCTAGTATGCGAGCTTCCGAGCTTCCTTCTTGTCTGTAAGCAGGACTTCGTCTCTTAGATACCCAATGATCGAGTCCATCCATAATTTCTCTCTTAGGTAAGGCTACAACTCATAACACTGTTCAGTCATTTCCAAACTCTTCTCTTGCTCGATAGGTATTCGATGAAGAGTTTGTCATTTAATTTAGGAAGCGACGTACTAGCCAATTTTAACAATTTGTTAGTAGCGATATTTCGTGCTCTGGGAATATTCACAATTGTGAAGGACTAAAATTCCTCTAAGAGTGTTCCTATAATAGATAAGTACTTTCTCATTACCTCTTCTTTCATTACATAATCTCCCTTTACTTGGTTTACAATCAATTGTGAGTTTGAAAAGGCCTCAATTTTCTTAGCTCTAACTTCCTTTGCTAACTTTAGTGTGACAATTAAGGCATCATACTCAACTTCATTATTCCTTGCTAGGAATACAAACTTCAATGCATATTATATTTTCATGTTATGTTGCCTTTGTAAGACAAGTCTTGCTCTACTTCCTTCTTTTGTAGAGGAGCAGTCTACGTATAGGTTCTAAACAAGTTTCTTAGTCATCTCTATACTATCTTCCTCTCCAATAAATTTAGTGACAAAATCTACCAAGACTTGCGCCTTCAGTGTTGTTCAAGGTCTATATTGCATACCATATGCACTTTATTCAAGGGCATACTTTATCATTCTTCTCGAGGTATCAAGTCACTGCAAGGCTTGCTATAGTGGTTAGTAAGTAAGAACTTTGATATGATGAGCTTCAAAGTATAGCTTTAGCTTTCTTATTAAAATTACTATAGTTAAGACAAATTTTTTTATCTTAGTGTACCTTTGCTTTAGGCCTCACAAGACATGGCTTATGTAATAAATCGACTTGTGTTCTTTTTCTTTATACAAATAAGGATAGAGGAAAAAGCTCGATTACTAACAGATATATATAAAAATAAATCTTCCTTAGGAATAGGGTTTGAAAGTATTGGTGGAGATGATAGAAAATCCTTCAATTCTTTGAATGTGACCTCGCATTCATCAGTCCATCTAAACTCTCTAAGGTTCTTTAAGAACTTAAAAAACTTTACACATCTATCCGCGCTCTTTAAAACGAATCTATTTAGGGCGGCAATCCAACCTGTTAACTCCTAAACTTCCTTGATCGTACTTGGGAACTTCATATTCCTTATTGCATCAATCTTTCTCAGGTTTACTTCAATGCCTCGTTGGCTTACCATATACCTTAAGAATTTGCTTGAGGTAGCCCCAAAAACATATTTTTGCAAATTTAGCTTCATGTATGTAGACACTCCATTTTTGCCCTTATTTTATTTTTCAAAATTTTTAGGATAGGGTAGTGGGTCCTAATTTAAGAAAACCTAAAAAATAAGAAATTTAGGAAAAAAAAATAGAGGATTTAAGGAAAATAATAATTTTTTTGGATAGTTTAATAAAGTGGAGTTTTTAATAAGATAAGGTCATTGGGGTTAGGTTTAGATTTGAATCTAACCTAAACTAACCTTGCCCATTGCACAATTTAATATCATGTATGAACAAGACACAAGCCAACAGTTTAATGGTAAAATACTTAAGCATTGCATTTGACTAGAGGTCTTGGGTTTGAATCTCATCAAAGGAAAACAATGCCTTTTATTTTTTTTTCTTCTCTTTCATAAGACATATTACCGTACGCACGAGCACTATACAACACATACGCTACTTGGCATGACACGTGTTGCCAACGTGTCGTCGCATGGCATGACATGTGTCGTCTACGTCATCATCACATATCTTTTGGGATACATGGAAGCTCCTCATTGGTTGACATGGCTGGCATGGCGCTATGTTAGTGCCACATCAGTACCTCTTTCTTCCACCTTTCTCTATCTTCCTTCTTTTTCTCTAAGATTCCCGCATTTTCCTTATTAGGCAGTCCATTTTCTCTTCCGTAAATTGACCGTATTTACACCTCGAATCCTCTAATACCTGAAATGTCCAAATGAAAATACTTAAGCACCCATTCTTAATGATTTCTTTAAAATCAATAATAATTTTATCTAATTTTCACATTAAAATGTGAATCAAATTTGCCTTCATTAAAATATGAATGAAATCTCCAAATAAAATTTTCACTTAAGGACTCGATTGACTCTTAAACTTCAAATTCTAAGGCTAAAACTTAGATAAATTAGGTTCCTAAAGATTTGACTAATTAATTTTAACTAAGTATAAAAACCACAACAACAGTGAGTAAGGCACCTTAGTGAGTCAATTATTCAAGCTAATCACAATTAGATGTTATAAAAAAAAATTTCTTCGTATAATCTCTGGATTCTAAACAAGAAATTCAAAATTTTGCTTAAAAATTATCAAATACTTAAGAACAAATAAAGTTCAAGCTTATAGGAAAGTATAGCCATCATGATATTCAATTCAATTCAAAATCCATTTCCTATATTTCCTTCCCCTTACTTTAGAATAGATAGTGTCCACATTGTCTCCAATTTAATGGATAAGAGAAAATAAAATAAAATAAAAATTCGCAATAGTAGGAAATGAAAAACTAATTCTTCCCTAAATTCAAATTCTCAGCAATAAGAAAAATTCCAATTAAGAAGAGCTTCTAATTTAGATTAGACTTATCTCATCAAACACAAAAGTGCAAAATATAGAATAAAAGTGCACTCAAAAGTACATAGTAGAATTAATTATCCAAAGTTACCCAGTTAGGTGGGTACTAAACAAAAATAACCTAACAAAAAAGTAAAAATAAAATAAAAAAACAAAAGAAATTAACACAGAAAAAAAAAATCAGAAAAGTATGCAAAGTTCTAACTGTCTCGGTTGGTATTACTAGTCTTTGCACTAGAAGTCTCGTAATGTAGCTGTTCTGCAGCTACTGCTTAGAAACATGAGATAGCAGACTTCAGCATATTGAACATAATAGTTAAAAACTTCTTATTCTTCTTCCTTTCTTTCTAAATTTCATCTTGGACTTCTCTAAATTCTATACTCAACTGCTTATAATTACCAGCTGAAGGAGAAGCATACGAGGTAGAAGCTCTAGTGGCAGGAGGATTTTCAAGAACATCTTCCTCATCAACTGGATTTGGCCTATTATTTATCTTAACCAATCCCTAACCCTGAAAGGGTGTAGCAGAATTAGACTTATAAGGAATACCCATATCTCCTTTGAGTTGCTAAAAAATCCCCATATACTTTAACAATGCTGTAGTATAACTACTACAAAATATAACTTGAGTCCTAGTATAATTTATCTATCTATAAATAAAATTTGCTACTTCTACTCCCAAATTAATTTGATACCTAGAAATCAAGTTGTACAAATAAAACATTTCAAAACCGGTTACCTTACTGTGACTAATCTTCTTACAGTTGAGAATATGAGCAAGAATGTAGTGGGGTAGCCTGTGCTCCATTGTTGAAAAAGTAGTGGCAAGCGACTTTAAAGGTATAAAATCATCCTACTTAGGGTGAATCAGCTATAACCACAATCTCTTAGCAGTCATATCACTAGGCTAAGAGTTGGGCAAATTCACTTCCTTTTCATCATATAAACCTAAAAAATAACCAATCTGATTTAATTCAATCACATGAATCTTTCCATAAGCCTGAAATGTGATCGTAGACATTCTCCTATCTCGCTCAAGTTACAAAGTAGATAAAAACTCGATGGAAATATTTTTGAAAGTAGGTTCTTTTACCTTAAACAACCGAAACCAAGTTTTATCGGGAACTAGCTGTTGAATCTTGTCGTCCATCCCATACCCTTGCAGAAGAGTCTAATCCAAATATTGTTGGTTTATGAAGGTCATCCTTTGTAACTTCTTCTTTGTCTCTTTTACATAATCTTGATGTGAAAGCAGATCTCTACCTGAACTTCTAGAAGATAAAGCGGCTGTCGTCTTCTGTTTCTTTCTTTGAGGTTGAAGCTTTTGGGGCAGCATGGTGGGGTTAAGAGTATAGATCTGAAATGAAAAAGTGTGAAGTATGTGTAGAAGATGGAGAGTGTAAGTGTATATGTGATAGAGTGTAGGATCGGGAATAGTTTGAGAGAAATCTAAAGAGAAGGAGAAGGTAGAGAGAGAGAGAGATGATGAAATGAGTAAGGAGACAGAGAAAACCTACTGTTGTGCTTTATACAAGTACTGTATGCTGGCAACGTACATCTTTGGCGTATATGGGTAGGTTAGATGAAAGGTCAGCGGCCTTTAGGGTTGGCCTTTAATTCAAAATTTCATGCTTTTCTGCTTTTTATTTTTTAATTAGGCCGATAGCCTTGAGTGCAAATGGCCAGCCTTAATTTTTTTTATTTATTAATTAAAGGAATAAATGGAAATAAGAATAAAAATAAAAAAAATAAAAAAAATGAAAATAATTAATTTGGTTAAACATAGGTTGCCTCCCATGAAGCGCTTAGTTTATAATCGTTAGCTCGACTTTTCAGGTCTTATGGTGGGTTCGCGTTCACTACAATAGTAGCATCACCATCTAAATTTTCCCTTTTAAAATAGTGTTTGAGGAGATGACCATTTATCTTGAAAGTGCAATTGTCTCCTACCTTTAAGTCAATTGTACCATAAGGAAAAACATTAGCTATTTTAATTGGCCTAAACCATCGACATTTTAACTTACTTGGGAACAGTTTCAATCAAGAGTTGTATAATAATACATTTTGACTAAGTATGAACTCCCACTATTGAATGTTCCTATCATACCATTGCTTGGCTCTCTCGTTGTATATCTTAGCATTTTCATAAGCTTCTTCTTTGATCTCGTCCAATTGGTTCAATTGGAACAATCTTTTTTTACCTACGGTTTGTAAATCAAAGTTAAGGTATTTTATGACCCAATAGGCCTTGTGCTTTAGTTCTACAGGTAGGTGACATGGTTTACCAAAAACGATTTTGTATGGGGATATTCCTATAGAGGTATTAAAAGCTGTCTTATAAGTCTACAATGTATCATCAAGTTTTAAAGACTAATTTTTCCTAAATGCATTGACAATCTTCTCTAAGATATACTTTATTTCCCTATTGGACACCTCAACTTATCCATATGTTTGTAGATGATACGAGGTGGCAATTTTATGAGTGAATCCATATTTTGTTAACAATTTTTGAAATTGCAAATTGCAAAAATGAGATCGCAAATTGCAAAAATGAGATCCTCCATCACTTATAATAGCCCCGAGTACCCCAAACTTACAAAAAAAGTTCTTTTTCAAAAATTTAATTACCACCTTAGCATCATTAGTTTGTGGAGCAATTACTTCTACCCATTTTGACATATAATCTACTATTAGAAGTATGTATTTGTTTGAAAAAGATGAGGGTAAAGGACCCATGAAATTTATTCTTCATACATCAAAAACTTAATTACTAGAATGCTATTTTGTGATAATTCATGTTTCCTAAAAATATTTCTAGTCTTTTGGCATTGAGCATAAGACATAATATAGTTCCTACAATCATTAAACAAACTTGGCTAGTAAAATTTGCAAGATAAAATCTTAGCTGTAGTTCTTCCCACACCAAAGTGGCATCCTGCTTCTTTAGAATGATAGCGCTGAATTATACTAAGCTGTTCGGTTTCAGGCACATAATATCTAATTACTTGGTTAGCACAATATTTAAACAACTATGGTTCATCTCAAAAATAAAATTTCACATCATGTAAAAACTTTTTTTTCTTTTGAAATCAGAAATCATATGGTATGATTTTACTAACCAAGTAATTAACCATATCAGCATACCAAGGTAATCCTTGGATCTCTACTGTATATAATTGTTCATCAGGGAACTTTTCATTAATGGGTGGCTCTAAATAATCATATTCTAAATAAGATAAATGATCAACGATCACGTTTTCAGTTCCCTTTTTATCTCTAATTTCAAGGTCAAATTTTTGTAGTAGTAAGATCCAACGAATTAATCTAGGTTTAGCATCAGCTTTAGCAAATAGATATTTTAGAGCAACATAATCTGTATATACTATGATCTTAGAACCTATTAGATAAGGCCTAAACTTGTCATAAGAAAATATAACCGCTAAAAGCTCTTTTTCTATTATGGCATAGTTTCTCTTAGCCTTATTCAAGGTCCTACTAGCATAGTATATAATATGAAATAACTTACCTCTCCTCTATCCGAGTACTGCTCCTACAACATAATCACTGGCATCATATGTCAACTCAAAACGAAGCTTTTAATCAGGTGCAACAATCATGGGAGCTGAAATAAACTTCTCCTTCAGCAGATTAAATGCCTGCAAACAACTATCATAAAAAACAAAGGCATAATCCTTTTCAAGTGAATTACAAAGAGATCTAGAGATTTTAAAGAAGTCCCTAATAAATCTCCTATAGAAGCCAGTATGCCCTAAGAAGCTCTTAACTCCTTAATTGAAGTAGGTGGTGTCAGCTTCTCTATTATCTCCACTTTGGCTTTGTCAACTTCAATTCCCTTTTTTGATATCTTGTGACCTAACACTATTCCTTATCTTACCATAAAATGGCATTCTACCAGTTTAGAAGTAGATTAGTTCTTTGCACCTTTTAAACACATAACCTAAATTAGTCAGACATAAGTCAAATGACTTCTCAACGATAAAGAAGTCATCCATAAATATTTCAATAAACTCTTCTAACATGTCAAAGAATATAGACATCGTGCATCTTTGAAAAGTAGCAGGTGTATTATAGAGACCAAAAGGCATTCTCCTAAAGGTAAAAGTGCCATAAGGACATGTAAATGTGGTTTTCTCCTGGTCCTTGGGTGCTATGTGAATTTGATTGTAACCGGAATAGCCATCTAAAAAGCAATAATAATCATGCCTTAAAAGTTTTTCTAACATCTGATCTATGAAAGGGAGGGGAAAGTGGTCTTTACGGGTGGCATCTTTTAGTTTTCTATAATCTATACAGACTCTCCACACAGTCACAGTGCAAGTAAGGATTAACTCATTAACCTCATTTTAAACCACAGTCATACCACCTTTTTTTTAGTACTACCTGAATGGGACTAACCCACTTACTATTTAAGAGAAGGTAAATAATACCTACATCTAACAATGCGAGTACCTCTTTCTTTACTACCTCCTTAAGAGTTAGGTTAAGTCGTTTCTATGGTTATACTATAGGTTTGCACTTAACCTTTATCAATATCTTATGAGTGTAAATTAAGGGACTAATCCCCTTAATATCAGCAATGGTCTACCCGATGGCTTCTTTGTGCTCTCTTAGAATTCTTAGAAGTTATTTATCTTGATCACCTGTCAAAGAAGATGAGATAATTATTGGCAAAGTATCATTTCTTCTAAGATAAGCATATTTTAAATGACCAGGTAAAGGTTTAAGTTCAAGTAGTGGGAGTTGTGTCAATGATGGGACTACCTTCTTCTCATTAGTGCCTAGTTCTTCATAGTGTCAAACTTTAATTTCTGACACTTATTTCCTACCTTCTTCTTCAAGCTCATCATCATGGCTCCAATCATCCAGATCCCTAAGAACTGATTCCATGGTATCCAATCTTGTTTTCTCTTTTATAGACTGACAGGTAATCTCATTAATAATATCAATAGTGTAATAGGATTTACAATCATCAAATTACTTTATGGCTTCATAACATTAAAAGTTACTTGATCTTCCATAATTCTTAAAGAAAGCTTACCTTATTCCACATCTATCAACGCCTTACTTATTGCAAGAAACAGTTTGCCAAGGATTATAGGTATCTCTCTATCCTCTTCCATCTCTAGGACTATAAAATCGACTAAGAAGATAAATTTATCTATCTTTACCAGGACATTCTCTACAATACCCATTGGGTATTTAATACTCCTGTCAGCAAGTTATAAGCTAACATGGGTCTCCTTGCAATTTCCAAGTCTCAACTTCCTGAAAATAGACAAAGATATTAAATTTATACTTGCACTAGAATCAATAAGAACTTTATCAAAATGAAAATTTCTTATAGCGTAAGGAATAGTAAACTCCCCAGATCTCTTTATTTTTTAGGCAGGCTGAATAAATTTTTCTGAAGGATCATGGAGCACTCACTTATAAGCATCACTGGTTTGTTCTCATCAATCTTTCTCTTCTTGGTGAGCAAATCCTTCATGAATTTAGCATACAAAGGCATCTATTGAAGTGCTTTTGCAAAAGGGGTGTTGATTTGCAGCTTCTTAAAAACATCTACGAATTTGGCGAATTAGACTTCTAGCTGTTGTTGCTTCAGTCTTCCTGGGAAAGGGATTGAAGGAACATACGGTTTCGCTTTTGATTACTTCTACTTTGGTTCCTCTTCCACCTGCTTCCCTTTTCCTTTCTTTGGATTCTCTTCCTTTTCTTCAACTCGTCTGTCAATTGTTTCAACTTTCTTTCTACTCTTCAACATAATAGCGTTGACACCTTTAGGATTTTCTTCAGTATTACTAAGTCAAGACATTGATGGTTTATTACTTAACTGTTGAGAGATCTAACTAATCTGATTCTCTAAATTTTGAATAATTGCCTGTTGATTCTATAACATGGTATCGGTCTTTTACATATAGCTCAACATGAGCTCTTCCACTCTAGACTGATTTTACCGAGGTGGAGCATTATGAGTAGGACCCTGCTTCTGGAATCTAAGTGGTGGTTGAAATGCATTATTCTCATTCCTCCATGAGAAGTTTGGATGAATCCTAGATTATATGTGTTTGAATATGGTCCTTGATTACCTCATTGAAATTTTTTGACAAAGTTTACTTACTCTCCATTAGTTGAAGCTGAGGGATTCCCATATAGGTACTCAAGATTGGTCTTAAGCATATCTCACAAAAAGTAAATAGGATTAGCGTTAAAAGACTATGCTAAGGTAAGTTTACGTACCTAGGTAGTGAGAGCTACAATCTAGGCTATTAATTGAGACACAATGTTATTGTCATTGACTAATGCCACTCCTGACTTACTTCTTTCGTTTTGCCAGTTATGTGCATTGGAGGCCATCTCTTCTATTAGTACACTTGCTTCATCATAGGTCTTACCCATCAGAGCACCTCCAATTGTAGCATCAACTAAAGACCTCAATGTCTCATCTAAGCTAAGATAGAAGATTTCAATTAGGAGATTATTTAGCAAGCAATGATTTGGGCATTTTCTGATCGCTTCCTTGAATTTCTCCCATGCCTCATAAACTTAGTAAAGTTGCTGATGTTGTTCCTCAGTTTTGTAGTCCTGGCTAGTGGGAAAAATCTCTTTAGAAACTTCAATGAAAGATCAGCCTAGGTGGTAATAGACTCTTGTAGCAGTGAATGAAACCAGGCTCTAGCTTTATCTCTTAGTGAAAGGGAAAGGGCTGTAATCTGATAACCTCATCTATAACGTTATTCATCTTCACCATATTAGAGGAATCCTACAATGTACTCGTTAGGACTTTCATTAAGATATCCTTCAAATTGATTTGTTTAAACTATCTGAATGAGGGACGGTTTCAACTCAAAGTTGTTGGCTTGAATGGTAGGCCTCCTTATGGCAGAACCCGTAACCATAGGTACTGTATAATCCTGAAGTGCTCATGGGACTCCCTATATCTGATTACCATTCTCGTTGCTTGCCATCTCTTCTCTTCTTCTTTTGTTCTCTTGCCTCAACTGATGTAAAGTGCACTTTATTTCAGAATCTAGTGGTAGAATTTCAACACTTCTAATTCTGCACGTAAAATACCTACAAAGAGAACAAGAAATAACTCACATTGTCAAGTATGCCTACATTACCAACAAAACTAAAAAGTTTAATATTTCCAATCCCTGACAATAGTGCAAAAAACTTGATCTACTTAAACTATATATATATATATAATTAAATTGGGAATATTCCAATAAGTATATTGGGTTAGAATGAAGTGATATAGAGTAAATAAGGTAGTCGATCCTTCGAGGACTAAGAAACTATTAATCAATCCTATGCTAGTTCTTATCAATATTCAGGCAATCAAAATTAAATTATGAATTAACTAATTTCTAATTACCCTAAAACTATCGAAAATAAAATTACCATAAAATATCTAAAACTAAGCAATCAGTTAAGAATGAGGGAAAAATAGAATCCACTCTAGTTATGCAAGTCGAATTGTTATTATGTTATATAGATTAATAGTTATATGGTCATTCAAGTGAACTTCTTATGCCTTAAAACTTAAGGACTTAACCCCTAATTAATCGGTCAACTTTCGTTTCTCCAATTAATAGAGGACTCTAAATTATAATCATACATCTTCTAATGCTATAATTGTCTAATGTCCTAAATCAATTATCCATAATGTCTTAGTGAATAATTAATCTCAAAACATCGCATTAATCCTTAGAATATTTCTATTTAATCCAATTAATGCCGCTCCCACATTAGTCAATCAAATTAATCAAGAATTTCTAATAAACCCAATATTAACTCTCATATCAATAGTGTTTCTAAAATTATAATCAATTAGAGAATTATAATCAAAATAATAAAAATTGCAATCGTGAATAATTCATATATCTATTAACCTTATAACATGAATACAATTCTCATCTCAGCTATTTAGGGTTTTATTAATTCCTACAACTAAACTTATCCAGCCATGGAGATTAAGACAAGCATAGATAATAATTGAAATTGTAAAGAAGTTCATAATTAAAAGCAGGAATAAATCATAGATTTGCATAAACATAAATATAATAGAGATCACCAATTCTATAATTAGAAAGGGTAAACTTTATTGCATTCTAAAGTTGATCTCCACAGCAAAAGCGAAATCTTCTCAAAGATCTAAGAAATTCTAAAGAAGAATTCTTCAAAACTATCTACTAACTGTTCTAAGACTCTCTAACTCTAAAGAACATGGAAAGTTCTATCTAAACTATGGAATTCATGACTATTTATAGAGAAAACTAGGGTTGGCTTTCGGGTGGCATTCTCTTCATGAAGGCCAGTGGTGTGGCTTCCAAGGTCGGCGGTGTAGACATCTAAGGCTATCGGTATACAATGTAGGATGGTTGCGTTCAATTACAATCATGCGGTGGCTCGATTTGAGCTTTTTCATTTGCGTAAAACTCCTTTAAATTGACTGTATTTCCACCCTAAATCCTCTAATACTTGAAATGTCAAAATGAAAATACTTAAGTATCGATTCTTAATAATTTCTATAAAATCAATAATAATTCTATCTAATTTGCACATTAAAACATGAATAAAATATGCCTTTATCAGATCTTTACTTAGTCAACGTGAAATTCTTTGAATAAAGCCTAAGAACACAGCCAAATTCACATGATTGGGCATTTGAATCATGGATGAAAAATGGAAAAAAAGCAAAAAATTTATGATAGACATTGATTCCAATTCTATTGGACTAAATTCAAAAATACTAATCAGAACTCCAGACCACTTACGTCCCCTCTCTCTCTTGAACAACATCACCCTCTTTCTCTCTCTCTCTGGTTCTCGATGGTGAATCATATCGGACTACACACGTACACCACACTGGGCCATGCACGATACACTCATTATCTCCTTATCTTACCCTTCTGATCACTCATGGCCAAATCATACATGCATAGATCCATCCACCATCTAACCTATACCCATTGTAGTTACCGCCATCCTTTGCAGCAGATTCACAACCATACATGACAATCTACACACATATTAGCACCTAATTGAACACTCGCCGATCAACCCCATCAATAGCGCATGCAACCAACTAACAACCTTCATCCATCATTTCCCCATCGATATACGCAGCAACCACTTCAATCTCCTTTACACTATACGCATAGTAACGGCCACCACATCTTCAGTACGCTCGCCACCACTGCAACCAAACCCTAAGCACCACTACAAAGTTTCTTGGGCTCTTCGAAACACCATTCTACACTACTCCACAACCGAAATTGATGCCATGGCCATATTCGTGCCATCCTAAATCCTAATATCCAACTCCTTTCAAAACCTAGGTACCCTCACGTAGATTGGCCACCACCGTTAACCACGACCAAACTTCAAACAACCACCACATGATTGCTAAACATCATGGCACTTCGCCTAGACCCCCTAAGGCCAATAAAATTTGTATAGAAACACCGTCCCCAGTTTGAACTAGTGCTTAGATCCATTGCCACAATCAAAGCTATGTGGCCATCTCCTTCCTTCCTCAGCCTTACACGTGCAGCGCATGTATTCGGGTCAGCTGACCCAACCCTAACCCAAGATCCGACCCGATTGACGTTAACCAACTTGGGACTTGCTCTATGACCCACACATACCCCCTCTCTTAATTTGGTCTAGCTGTTTTGATGTTTTTGTTTTTATTTTATTTTATATTCATTTTTTATCGACTTATTTGTTTCATGTAATTGTAATTATATATAAAAAAAGAAAAATATAAAAAAGGAGGAAAAAGGAAAAAAGAAAAGAATAGTTTATTTTTATTTTTGATTAAAAGCATAAGAGAAATAGATAAAATAATAATAATAATAATAATAATAATAATAATAATAATAATAATAATAATAATAATAATAATAAATAAATAAATAAATAAATAAATAAATAAATAAATAAATAAATAAATAAATAAATAAATAAATAAATAAATTGGTTAGTGAATGAAAATCATTTTGATACTTAGAAAATTGGTTTTTCCAAAAATAAATAAAAATAACAGATCCTCTTTCCAAGTTAGGATCTTTTCTTAAGAATTTTCTACAAATAAGATTCGATTTAGGACCCTTTGAGAAATTTCCTTAAATAGACTCAAAGTTGGTAAGGAATGTAAGCCCGACATTTTTTCAAAACTGAAATCAATTAACCTGCTAATGTTTTGGTGAATGAATTGTGGAAATCTGATCCCGAATAGCAGGTACGTAAGCACTTGTACATAAGTACGGGGTGACTTCAAATATGCAAATTTTTCTTTTTCCACCTTTTGTAAATAATTGATTGCTTTATCTTTTCAGAATTAAATAAAGTTGTACGTAGGTAGATTTTATTAAGGGTAAATTTGAAAAGCGAAATTAAAATCGGAAAGTTAAAAAGTAATACTCGTTAAGGGTTTAAAAAATTAGCCCCCAGATCTAGATCTTTAGTTTCCAAAAATAGCTTTAACAAAAAAATCGGTTTTATCGAAAAATTAGTAGCTAAGTAATAATTAATTCTCTCAATTAATTATAACTTAACTCTTTTTCCTAACTTCGATAGGGTAGTACTCCAAAACGTTTTCAAAGTTAAACAAGAACCAGTTTTCTTTAAATCCTAGTCGAGGGTCAGTATAAAATGGGTAGGGTTTAATATCGATCTATTTAAAGAAGGCTAATTTATAAAAACTAAGAGGAAAACCCTGTTGGCTAAGACTCTTCCCTTATAAACCCTACCTTCAATAACTTTTGGACATCTTTACCGATTGCTACTTATCGTTCAGGGGAAAAATGCCTCTTCTTCTATTGAATAAGCTTTGCATCAGGATCTATGTGCAATTTATATGTCATAACTTCTCTTAAGAGACCTGGTATATCTGAGGTAGTCTATGCAAAAACATCAGCGTTATCTTGAAGGAATTTCATTAGGTCTTATCGGATTTTCATCGGTAATGGCTTCCCTATCCTAGTCGTTTTATCTAGATTGTCCCTAAATTGAATTTCTTCAACCTCCTCTTCGATACCCTTTACAATGTTGGACTTCTTCTCTAGATTTGCCTTGATATGGAAAACTTCTTCTACTTGAGTGCTCTTAAATATAGTGATTTGGCCAACTATTAATCTCCTTTGCATACGATAAGTCCAGTGGGAGTTGGGAATTTTACCCTTAGATGTGCCATTGATGAGACCATGATAAACAAGTGCTAGCATGGTTGGCCTATAATTGTATTGTAAGGTGACCAACACTTTGCGATGAGGAAATCCACTTTGCCTTTTACTACATTCTTGTCATCTCCAATCTGGATTGGGAGAGAGATTACTCCGATTACTTGTACAGGCTGGTTATTGAAAGCATACAAATCATAATTGTAGAATCTTAACTATGCCTTAATCTTTGGCTTCATTTGGTTGAAGGCATGTTAAAATATGAAGTTTATCGAACTTTTAGTGTCAACTAAGATTTTGTTGACCTCAAAGTCGGCAATCCTTACGTTGATTACCAATGCGTAATCGTGAGGCCTTGTATGCCTTCGAAATCTCTTTCTATGAAAGAGATGGAATTATCAACCTTCAGTTTCTTTCCCTACACATTATAAACATAATGTACAGCATTAGTTGAGCTCGAGGAGCAAGACTAACCTAAACTAGAAGGTCCACTAACAATGGTGTTTATAATGCTATTTGGGGCTTTCTTATTATTACCTTATTCTCTTACCTCCCTTCTAGCCTAAGAAGGCCAATTATCATGATCCTATTCATCTCTTCTTCTTTGGATTGACTGTTCAACATTCTCGACATCATAAGCAAAGAATTTGCTCAAATAATCTCGCTGAATTGCATCCTCAATAGCATTTTTGAGTTATATGCATTCATTAGTTTTGTGGTCCCTATCATGGTAGAGATCACTATATTTATTTCAATTTCTTTGCGACGGGTTTGCCTTCATATGCTAGCACTATAACAACACTCTCTGGTTCTGAACTTCCACTAATATGTCGGATATTGAACGGTTAAGGAGAGTATGAACAAAATAGGTCAAAATTATGAATCCTCTTCCTTTCACCACTACCTCCTTCTGAAAACTGTCTTCATGTCCACTAAATCTATCATTCATACTTTTCCTGTTCTTATCGTTTTTTCGATTGCCCTTACTTTGATTAGCCTCAAGTCAAGCTTTTATATTGTCCTCTTGGCAGATGTAAGAGGTAGCTTTAGGCTTAAATTCGGCAAATGTTTTCGGTTTGTTTTTTTTTTTTTTTGTCATGACTCCCAAGACAATCTAATAGTAATAGACTGCTATGTACAAATTAGAAGTAACTATTGATATACTTGTATTACTTGCTAGTTACTTCCAACAAGCTTATGAAGTGTCAACACTAAACTAATCACAAAGTATCACAAATTTAATGGTATAAAACAAAGCTTAATATCATTACTTATCTATAAATTACAAACTTGATAAAATAAAGTTATAGGTTTTTCAAATAAGTACGTATTAAATTAACATAGTCTATACAATTTAATTTCCTTGCATGTTTTCTCCTAAACTTACTTTTAATTCCTTATTCTTTACTAACAGTTAGGATCTTTTTGGATAGACCTAGTAAGGTTCCTATAGGAAATTAAAACTATAGGTGTATAAGCTACAATCAGCTTAGTGAGTTACCCACTCATACGACCTTTCAAGTAATTTGGTTAAATAAACAAATGCTATGCAACAATTAAACATATATAGCAATATATACGGCCTTTTGGTATCTAACGTGCAGTCTAGGGTTTATTCTCTTCCCCCCCTGACCTTGGGTTAAGGATTTATAGTTTCACCAGTGTCCAAGCGTCCAATTTAACGTAAAAGTCACTTGACATAACATCCTTGGCCTCCATAAAATAACCATAGAATCTCAATTCTTAGCTAAACCCTTATTAGTATAATGATCAAGAGATGATGTCCCTTAATTAGTCTCAAGAGAACCAAATAGGTACATTCTCTCTTATCTTGGTTATTTAGGAGAACCAAACAAATGTTCATCATAAAATCCACTATAATCTCCGTAAGCCCCACAACTAGACGCTCAAGGCTTTAATCGGTTGAAAGATCCAATCGAGCCTAAATTATAAAGCTAGAAATATTAGTAAAATGATCTTGTAAGTTTGAATTTAAGAAAATAAGCAATAAAACAAAAGAATATAAAAATTCCAAAATTTAACTATATAACTCGTTATTTATCGAAAATCGAAAAATGCATTCCTATAATTAACGAATCACTAGAGATAAATTATATATATACTAAAATTCATAAAATAAATTAAATGATATTTCGTAATATTTATTTGTACTATATATGAATTTACATGTATGTAGAAATACGCGTAATTACTTAAAATACGCGTAATGTGTTAAAATAATACTAAATAAATAAAGAAAATTCATAATTAATTAAGGAAAAATAAAGAAAAATCAGTAAAAATAAGGAATGATCCAAAATTGGGTCGTGGCAGCTAGGGAAAATAAAAAAAAAATCAGCTAATTAAATTAGAGCAACACAAAAGCAAAAAATTAAGGGATTTGGACAATATCTTATCCAATTTAATGCACATTAATTACCACAAAGCTCTATAAATACCCCAAATTTTTCAGAAGCTCATTTGGGTAGTTTGGAGAGTGATAAAAATAGAGAACTTTGAAAATTGAAGAGAAAAACTAAAGAAAAAAAAAGAAAAGGAAAACTGTGCAGTTGGGGCCATAAAGGGGAACCGACAATAGATGAGCATCTGAGAGTGGACGGCCACAACCACCACACGGTGGTGGTAGTGCCTGGATCGGCCGACAAGGCCACGGTAGCCGGAGGTAGCCGGAGCCACCTAGACCGGTAAGTTCGATTTCCAGCCCGATTTTGTGTAATTTTGTAAAAATAGTAAATATTTTTATAAAATTATGAAACTTGTTATTCTGAAATATTTTTGTATGTAGTTTTTACAAAAAATGTTATTTTGATGAAAATATGTCTTGTGATATATGGTTCTTAAGAAATCATGCAAAACTGAACATGTTTCGGTTTAGAAATAAGTGACCTTAGGAGTGTAGTTTTGAACAAAAAAATTTTGTATAGACTACTTAGATGATATAGAATAGTCCTATGAAGCCCGTTTCCAAAAATTAATTTTTGAAAATTTTAGATATTTTTTAGGCCTTAAAATGAGGCATAAAATTGGTAATTTAGGGTTAATTAAGTAATTAAATGGTTAATTACTGATTTAGTGAATAATTATATGTTTTAGGATGTTGAAATATGATGAAGTATGATATTTGTAGCATTTAGGGTGTTAGATGTAATTATTAGGTTAATTATATAGTAAATGAGTAATAGGGAAAAATAGTAAATTTTAAGTTAATTTTGTAAATTAGGAGTAAAATCTGATTTAGGATGAATTTAGACATTTTGAAATGATAATTGATGTTGGGAGATAGTAATTAGAGTAATTAGAGTATTAGAAATATTAGATGTGTATGATATATATAATAGGTGATAATACATAATACATAATTATTAGAAATATAATAAATAGAAAATATTAGAATAAAAATTGATATTATGATAATAATAAAAATATACAATAAATCTGATAGGAAACTTGAATTTATGTAATTGTATGAAAAATGTAAAAATTTCTTATATCAAGAGTAAATTCGGTACACTATTAAGGATTTAAGTGTATTGGATATAATAAAATACTGACTAGGGGTAATTATGGTATTTAAGATATCTAGAAGTAAAGTGATTAATTTCATATTATGAGTTAAAACAAGTTTCTAAAGTTTTGGTATAAAATAATACTTAGAAATTGAATTTGAATCTAATTTAGAAAAAAATCGATGCGGAAACTAAACTCGAACCTAACCTCAAACCTAGAATAATTATAAAAGACTTAAGACCTAGATAATTAGGTATATTAAACCCTAAACAAAATATAACAATAAGCATTATAAGATAAAACAAACCTATAAAAGTTATATGAAAAACTGAAACCACGTTTGTGTTATAGGATGATCGACGATGGCCTGAGCAAGTTGGACCTCGAGTGAGTGAACGAGGAGTCCAGGTAAGTTGGGATTAATACGTTGTTATATTTTGGAAGCTTGAGATTATGCTTGGTTGTGCTTATTAGATAGTTGATTGTGTGCATGTGCTTGATTATGAGTGATGCTATGATTATGTCCGTTATTATGGCTTGTATTGTATGATTTGTGTGAAATGATTGATCACCCTAATTGGACCTAATCAAATATACGACCTGTAATCATAATCGGACCTACATGGTAACCTATTAGGGGAACCTAGGATTCTCCGGCTAAATACCGATCTCTTCGAAAGGGATAGCGCAGGATTGCAAAATAGTCCCTTCTTCATTCTTAGTCGAATTAAGTGATAGGAGAAGAGGTCGCGGCGAGGGTGAAGTCAATGGTTAGAAGGTAGTCGCGAGAGGAGCCATGTCTCCATTGCACAAGCTTGGGTTTGGTTATGAGTTGTTGCATTAACAGCAACTCCTCAACTCGGATTAGAGCGAGCGCAATTTTTCTAATCTCATGACGGGCCGGACAATGTCGTACGATGACATTTGCTTGAACATGCATTACACCTAATAAGTTGATTGATAACCTTGTTATGTTTGCGGTATAGTTTTAAGTCCTCCATTCTAACTTACTGAGCTGTGGTTGCTCACATTCCTATAGACGTCGTGTAGGTGCTGGCTAAGAAGTGGCATACAACTACTCTGAAGCTAACAACTGCTGGATCCTGGGGAGTGAGGAAAAATATTTGAAGAACAAACATATATTCTTAAGGTCTAAGTTTTTATTATAAAATTTTCATTTTTGAATAATCTAATAACTGAATTATAGTGTATATATATAAATTTTCTCACTTTCTTAGGTAAATGATTTATTTAAATTATAAACTATTTACTTCAAAGCGAGTTAGTTGTGGACGCATTGTGTAGATCAAGTCTAAGATAGCGGTTGTAAAGCCAACTTCTATTTTAGAATGGTTTATACGGCGGGGCTGTTACGACTCTACTGCTTTGGAACGTGACAATCTCCAAGAAAATGGATCTTCTGGTTAGTCAAAAGAACAAAAAAAAAAAAAATGTTCACAAAGGCTATGTAAATAAGTTATAATAGAAGAATCTCTTGATTGGTTTCTGGAAGGCCCAAATGAAAATAAGAAATAATGCCTTCCCTGACTACTCAAATGATTAAGGGATGATCAAATCCTTGATTGGCCTCTAGATGTAAGCATGCCCAAAATATAAGAATGGACATAACCTTGTCTAATGCATAACTATCCTCAAAGTCACTTAGTTTGTAATAAACAAGAAAGATTTTAGCTTTTCCATTCAATGTGTAATAGTGGTGGCAATAAAAGAGATTTATGCAATATGTTATGCATGGCCACTTTAATATTCAGGTTTCGATATGTCTAACTTCCATTTATTTTAGTGATCACCCAAAAATATCACACAATCACATTACATCACAATCATCAACTTTTCTTATAGAAGTAATCCTTAATGTCTAACAAACAAATTAACCACATATGTTTCCTAAAAAACCCCATACAGACAAGTTAAGTATATAAGATTAATGGTGCAACTACTCTACAAGCATATACAAGTGATAATCATAGTAGATACTCACCTGGCCATCTGTTATTTGTTGTAATAATCTTTCGGTAGATCTAAGTTGAATGTACCTAGAAGAATTAAAGTAGTTGAGAGTATATTTGGTTATTAAACTTTTAAGTTTCCTTCCTTCCGTCTTCTCCTTTTAGAAGGTTTTCCTTTCTTAGGTCATGTTATGCATGAATGGTCATTGTTTGTAGTCTAAATAGTTCATATGTCCATAAAATCAAAGTTATGTAAATTTTAGTCGATAAAACGTTTTAAGGCATGAATTTATTCACTTGTCTTAATATTTACTATTTAATCTTTTATTTATGTAAATTGTTTATCTTTCCTTAAACTTCTTTAAAATGAGTATAGTGTTTAGGAAAACTTTCATTTCTTGAGTAAACTTTAGTAATCAAATTGTGAATTAGTTATAAAACAAGAGTATTACTTATATTAAGGACTTATAAGGAGAAATTGTTTTAAAAAAAATTCTTTGTTGAAAGAAAGTTCAAACGAGGTTTAAACATGTTTTTTTTTTAATAAAGAATCTTATCTTTTTGGAAAATATTTGAAGTTAGAAGGCTTACGTTGTCTTCCTTAGAAAGGGTTCCTAATGTTTTGAGGAGAAGGAGTTAGAAATGACATTTACGTATGAACAAGTTTAAAAGGGTTTGATAGGCATGTTTTAAGCTTACCTTTAGGATGTTAAAAGATACGATTAAAAAGTTTCGAAGAATGGTTAGTGGGGCTTTGATTGAAAAGGAAAGAAAACGAAAGTTTGTTGTGGAAATTAGAGATGATGTTGGTGGTCCAAAAGTAAGTGGTGGGGCTATTTATAGTAATAGGTTAATTTAGCTTGTATAAGAAGATTGTGATTACTTAAACAAATCAAGTATCTTTGTGGTTTCTCGTAAGGATTACATGTTGATTCATGTTGGAAAATGCAATCTTCTCCTTCCAGAGGTGGCGTCCCACCTTGTTGAATTATTGAACAACATTTTTATTATGTGTTGATGCATCCCATCTTTTGTCATCCATGACATCATTTTGATAGTTTAAGTTGTCTTCATATTTTTCTGAAATTCTATGATGTATTCATGAATTATTTAGTAACTGGTTTAGCAAAATCATGGTTTCTTAGGCTATTTATTATAGTCTTTATATATCTAGTTAAGTTAGTATATGTAGTGAAGATTATAGTTTGATTATGCTGGTTATCTCATAATTAAGGGTCTTAACTTCATTATAAGATGTTAGGTTGTATTTGAGTAATAATTGGAAAACATTAAAATTTGTTGGTTTGCTTCATTATTAGTGCTATCTAGAAGAATTAAAAACATATTCCACACATGTTTCTTCCTTTTATAAACCTTATACATCATCATTGTCCTTAGTCAATTTCTTATCCCATTTTGCTATCTTTCCTTTTAAATGACTTACTTATCTTCTTTTGGTCTTAGTATCATGTGTGAATTTAGGGAATTGGAAGACAATCTAGGTACCACTTGATGGATGGAGTTTAGTCCTCTTTTCTTTGTAAATACTTCATTTTTATCACCTCATAGTTCTATTTTATTTTAAAAGAAAAAGGGTCTAAACTTTAAAGAAAGAAAATAGAAAATTCAGAAAATACAAAAAAATTAAAAATTAGAAAAAAGTAAAAAAAAATAGAAATTAAAAAAAAATACAAACATAGTTTTTTGAAAAATAGAGTTTTAGAAAAAACAAATTTAGATTTAAGTATACACGGTTGCCTACTTCAAATTCCACAATTCATCTTTTCAAGTCAACTTAACTCTTTTGTTTGTCTTGAGCTTCCTTGATTCTTTGTTTAATAATAGCTACTTTATTCATTGTTTCTTGAATCAATTTTAGCCCTAAAGCTATTGTTTCCATACCATCCCAAAATAATGGTGACCTATACTTTTGACCATAAAAAGCTTCATATAGAGGCATTTGCATGGTTGAATGGTAGCTATTATTGTAAGCAAATTCTACTAAATGAAGATGTTTATCATAACTTCCCTTAAACTCTATAATACAGGCATGCAACTTATCCTCCAACGTCTGTATAGTCCTTTCGGATTGTTTGTTTGTTTGTAGACAATATGTTATATTAAAATGAAGTTTAGTACCTAACACCTTTTGCAGAATCATCCAAAACTTTGAAACAAATCTAGGGTCTTTATCAGAAACAATTCCAATAGGTACACCATGTAGTTGAACTATCTCTCTAATATATATTCTTGCTAATTTTTCCAAAGGATAAGTCATATTTATTAGAAGGAAATGAGTTGATTTGGTAAGTTGGTCTACAACTACCTAAACCACATCCTACCCTGTTGGACTTTTAGGAAGAGAACTTATAAAGTCCATGGTTACTTGATCCCATTTCCATTTTAGAATTGAAAGTGGTTGTAACAATCCACCTAGCCTCTAGTATTTTGCTTTGATCCTTTTGCATGTTTTGTACTTGGCCACACTAATAATTTTGTTTCAAATCTTGGTTCATTTTATTCCTCTTAGATGAATTGTATAGCCAGAATAATGGGCTTCTTTTAGTATCTCCCTCCACATTTCTTTGTTTCTAGGTGCGCATAACCTTTTATCTTTCCATATAGATGTATCTTCTTTAGTATCAAAGTTAGGATATTTTCCTTGTTGTATACCTAACTCAATTGATTTCGTAATAGGATCTTCTTGTTGAGCCTCCTTTATTTTACTCACTAACGTGGGCTTAATTGTTAAATTTGCCAATTTCATATTGAGTTTGTGCTAACAAAATTCAAGATTCAGTTTCTCAAATTCTCGTATAAGTTCACTTTGTTTGGTAAGTAGGGATGCTACTTTTGTATAATTTTTCCAACTTAGTGTATTTGCTACAACATATATCTTGCTTAGGCAATAATTAGTGGTTAGATCATAATCTTAAATGAGTTATAACCATCTTCTTTGCCTCATGTTTAATTCCTTTTGAGTGGACAAATACTTAAGACTCTTATGATCAGTGTATATTTCATATTTCTAACTACATAAATAATGTTTTCAAAATTTTAGAACAAATACTATTGCAGCAAATTCCAAATCATGAGTGGGGTAATTTTGCTCATGTAGCTTTAATTGTCTGGACCCATAGGCAATTACTTTCCCATTCTTCATTAATACACATCCTAAACCATTTTGTGAAGCATCCTTGTCAACTACAAAATGTTCATCACTGTTAGGTAATACTAATATTAGTATAGTGATCAAGCCTTGCTTTAATTCCTAAAAACTTTGTTCTTGCTCATCACTCTAAATGAACTTCTCATTCTTTTGTGTTTATTAGGTTAGGGGTTTAGCAATCTTTGAAAAGTCCTTGACAAACTTTTTGTAATAACCTGTTAACTCAAGAAAACTTCTTACCTTAGTAACTATATTTGGCCTTTTCCATTCTACAATTGCTTTAATCTTTTTAGGATCTACTGATATTCCTTTACCAAAGATCTCATGTCTAAGAAAAGATATCTTGTTTAGCTAGAATTCACACTTCAACTGCTTCACATACAAGTGATTATCGCGCAAAATTTGTAATACTACCCTTAAATGCTCCTCATATTATTTCAAAGTTGATGAATACACCGGGATATCATCAATGAAAATGATTACACATTTGTCTATCAACGAACAAAAGACTTGGTTCACTAAATCCATAAATGTGGCAGGAGTATTTGTTTGTCTAAAGGGTATCGCTAAAAACTCGTAGTGACCATACCGGGTACGAAAAGCAATCTTAGGTAGATCTTTTACCTTAATTTGTAATTCATGGTATCTTGACCTTAGATCTATTTGAGAGAATACACTAACTCCTTGTAATTGATTGAATAGATAATCTATATGTGGTAATGGGTATTGTTTTTTATGGTCACTCAATTTAATTCTCTATAGTCTATACAAAGTCGCAATGAACCATCCTTCTTTTTCAAAAATACAATAGGAACTCCTTAAAGAGATACACTAGGTCGTAAATCCTTGGCCCAACAGCTCTTGTAATTACTTCTTAAGTTCCTTGAGCTTAATAGGAGCCATTTTATATAAAGCTTTATAGATAATTTTATGTCCTTGGTATTAGATCAATTGAGAAATCTATCTTTCGTTGAGGTGGTAATCCAGGTAATTCTTCAGGAAATACATTTGTAAATTCCTTTACTATCCAGATTTCACTAAGGTCAAGTTTATCTTCCTCTACTTCTATAGCATAAGCTAAGCATCATCACTACATTAAGTGCTCACTACTTGTGATTGTATCTATTGAACTTAATTCTTTTTGTTTCCCTTCCACAATTTCTACCATAAAAGTTACATTAGTTCCGTCCAGAGTACTAAATACTACTTCTTTTCTATAACAATCCACTGTGGCTTGTATAGACGAGATCCAATTCATTCCTAATATCACTTCATACTTCTGTATTAGAAGAATGATTAGATTTGCTTTTGACTTGTGACTGAATATCTTAAAAGGGCAGGACGTTAGTACTTCATTAGTAATTATCACATTTCCTGTTGGTGTCCTAACTCCAAAGTTGTTATCTAAGAAGGTTTTTGTCATCTTTACTCAGTCTACAATTGTCGTTGTGATGAATGAATGTGAACTCCTTAATAGAAAGCTTACTTGCAAGAAAGTGTTGTGAGAACAACTTTGCTAATTCCTTAGAACATGTAATAGTATTTAGCTTCAAGTGTTTGACCCATGTACTCATAGCATTCCTCGTAATGCAGGGAAAAATGCTTAACAAACTACTACTTCACTTAAGCCTTATAGCTTGGCAAGAGTGTGATGATATTTAAGATGGTCCTCTTAATCTTTTATTTCATCATATGTCTCAAACTGTGACAATTTGACATGCTATGGTATTACTTCTTCCAAAATTCCTAGAACAATAAGGCTTTTCTTAATTGTAAATTGATGACTTGTTGTAGCAGGAGCGCTTATATGTGATATACCCATATGATGCACTTGTTGTGGTTGCTTTCCTTTATCTATTTTTCTAAGTGCAGGGGTTGATGCTCCACACGTCACTCTTATTTGCTTTCTTAGCAATTTAAGCGAATGGATTGAATTACTAGAGTCTTCAACACTATTATCTCCATGCTCTTGCTTTTGATTGGGCGAACTATTTTTTTGGATAAGGTTCAGGATCTCATCATTCTCCTTAGATAACTCTTGATTTTCCTTAGCCAGATCAGCATAGAGCTACTCTAGCTCAACTAAACGATCCTTATCAAAGTGCTTACTCTCTTCTAGCATTTAAGGGTATTACAATCTACCCCTTCTTACAAAATTGACGTCCTCGTCAATTTTATTATACAGGTCCAAGACTACTACCATGTAGGGTTCTACCCTTCAGGTTGGTGGATTACTTTGATACCACCTGTAAGGCTATATTGACCGATTGGAACGTCAATTTTATTATACAGGTCCAAGACTACTACCATGTAGGGTTCTACCCTTCAGGTTGGTGGATTACTTTGATACCACCTGTAAGGCTATATTGACCGATTGGAACTCCTATAGAGGTATTATCTGCTTTGGCGTAGAATGCTGGATAGTTTTGTTTCTTGGTGTAGTAGTTTTCTAAGAGGTCACCTATCTTGAGATTGACCTAATCCGTGTATGCTTAACTTTAAAGTTTCAATGTGCTTCGAGCTATTATATCAAAAGGCGGCATGATGATTTAAAGTTTTATTGCCTATCATTTAAGAGATATTACAATAAGTAAGTTCTTATGACTACATAGAGAGTTATTACAATATTGATGTCTCCTTTATTATAAGCACTTGTCCAATAACTGAAATTATAAGTAGTTTATTTTCTTTGGCCTACGTAGCGACTTCCTAATTTAGTCATGTGCCGAAAGATAAGGAGAGTGTGTAGTTATGTAGCTAAACTAGGTGAATGCTAAACTATTCGCACCCTTATTTAAATTCAAAGTAATTGAATTGAATAAGCGGGGCTTTATAGCCCATCAGGTTGGCCAAGCTTAAGGTCTCCTTAGTCGTCAAATTGAGCCACATTACCAACCTTGACAAAATAAGACAGCTTGGCAAGTAATGTGTCGAGCTATAATCAAGGAGGGCGAAATTCCACTATCATTAGGAATGTTTGTTAATATTTAATTACCTAAAATAATAAATTTAATAAAATATAATTAATCAAATAATAATGTAAGAAATTATAAAATAATTTAGGATTAAAAATAAAAATGAAAATTAAGTTCAAACTATAAGGTACATGATTAGCTATCATCTAGAGGGAGAGCATGTCATATAACCCTCTTAAGATAGTGGCTAAAAAGAGGCTACAAAATGTGGTGGGTAGATTCATAACCCCTTAAACTAGAAAAAAAAAAAATTAGTAAAAACTTAATGAGTCATGGTAGAATTACATTATCGGACTAAGACAAATTAAGCTTTTACCTTTTTTTTATTTTTTATTTTTTATGGGTGGTAAGTGGGTACCTACTGTCTTATGTCTTATGTAATACCATCATCCACTAATGCGAATAATTCATATATATAGGACTTTATGACCTCTTATTAGTAAACTTGGGGCCTAAGGATGGTTAGGCACAATCTTAGAGGTGTCAAATAGCTTTTTTTAGCGGTGTTTCAATGCTACTTGGCCTTTGGGGTGATAAATTATGTACCTTTTTAGATTTAACCTAATTTTATGTTGTTTTGTTTTTTTTTTTTTCATTGTCTTTTGGCATTTATTTTCTGTTTTTACGTTTTTATAATTTTTGTTATGGTGTTTAACTAAATATATTTTATAATATTATTTTATTAAATTAATTACTATCTACTAATGAAAAGTCACCATGGGTCATATGACTAATGGTGATAAATAGTAACAAAGAACATATAATAAGTTTGTTAAAAATAAAACATAGGTTATGGATTTACAAAAGCTCCAAAAACATGCCAAATTTTTATCTTTTTTTTTTATATAAAAGTTGTTTTAATGTGTTTGTTGAATTTTTTGATAGAGTCATAGATTTAAGTTATCAAAGAAAGAGCCAATAAAAGAACTAAACTTGAGACTTTGTAGATAAAGCTATCTATGTAAGCATGGGACTAAGAAGGAATGAAACAGGGGTTAACATCAAAATGTTAGGGAAGTGGCATTTAAATGGCATTTTAGATCACAATGGGCATGGAAAATTATCAATTACTTAGATGGTGGAAATGAACTAACTTAACCAGGGAAGAAAAGCCAACTATCGTTTGCTACCATCTGAATTGTCGCCGTAAGCGTTTTGGGTATTGAAATATGTCATCACCATTAAGTGTTACACCATTAAGTGTTAGAAGGTCCCTATTTGACCACCAGCACTAGAGGACTCACCACCATCTAGACGGTAAGTAAGTCACTAAGCAAATGGGACTTAAAACCAATATGACTAGAGTCGTTACGGTGCTTATTATCCTAACGGTAACTATTCTACCATCTAACAAGTAGTTTGTGTCTGAATAGTTGAAGGCTCGCATTTTTTTATTTTCTTTATAAAAATTTCACTTACTTACAATTATGTTGATGGGACTTGGGATGAATAAGTGGTTTATTTAAGACTTTTAAAACACCTTCATTTTTATTAGCACTCTTATACAATTCTATTGGATGTAAGAACTCTACATGAGTTTTAATAATTAGGGGTGAATAAGTAACCTTGTTATGCAGCATACCAACTAGTACTTTAGTTGATTAGGTAGGTTGTGAATGGGTATTGAGAATCACCTTAAGGGAGGGGAGAGAGGTTTGAGGTATAGACTTTTTAGAATCTGCTCCCACATAACAAGATATGTGATAAGAATTGGCTTTCGACCTCTTCTTGGCCACAGATGGCCTCCCCTAGGTTTAAGCTGAGTTGTTCCCCTTGTACCTGACCTATTTCAAGAAGGCCAAAGGTTGGAAGGAAACTAAGACGGCAAGAACAAAAGAAGCTTAAGGCTTGCCACCTTTCAAAGGACTTGAGCTCCACCTACCAAAGGTACAAGGCCAGGAGACCAGCTTGGACCCTTAGATTCAAGACTCCAAACTAGGCCTCGGTTAGAAGACTATAAAATGGGAAAAATCCAATTAGAATGAATTCTTTTTGTCTTACTTACTCTACAGCTCGAATAAGCATCCTAACTTACTCCTTAGCTAAGTAATTGTAGGCCGATCTAAAGGGCAGCTCGACTATGCACCTAAGAACCATAAGGCATATAATCTAATGCAATCTAACCGACCCTTGACTTGTCTCATGTGGGATCTAACTTACCTATGGCTAGTTTAGATCAACTCATTTTCTAACTCCATTCTAAAATGCATAGTTTACTTGTATAATTTTATCATTTTTATTGTTTTGCCCTTATGAGCCACATTTTTAAGGTTTACCCTATTTATAAATATTATAGCATTAGTGGTAGGGTTTTGAGATTACTATAAGCAGCAATATTTTGTAATTAGCAAACAATCAACCATTGAAGTCATTTGTAAGAACCTTCCTCATTTGTAAGCTTGCTAAAGCTTAATTCATTCACCCGTAATTATTGAGTGCTATTCTTGCTCTTTAATTGATTAGTGTTCTTATCGATCTATTTTGATTATAGTGTACCATGTTTTGGTTGTGAGTGAGTTATATCTACCATCATTAGAACTCGTGAGCTTGATTCGAATTTCATGAGTAACATCAAAACCTATTTTAGTCACAACCCCAGTTTGTGTTTGGCGTGTTATATCCGTACATATTTGCATCTACATCCTTCCAGTTCACTATTTTCATCATTAAAAAACAAAAAACTAATGTTTGGCGAGTTGCTGCGCGATTAGTGTTACGATTGACTATGATGTCGCACATCAAAATGGGTATGGAAGTCTTTCTACTCTTTATTTATGCAAGAACTTGTACTTTAAAATATAAAGGATTTAGGTTCTAAGATACTATGAATTTACCTTATAAATTTTTTAAAAATAATATTAATAAATGAATAGTAAATAATAATACTATATTTTCAGATTGATAGATATTTTAGTAAAATGAAAAAAAGGGAATGTAAGATTAATAGCCTTAAATGGCTAAACCTAATTTTACTTACCTAAGATACTATGAATTTACCTTATAAATTTTTTAAAAATAATATTAATAAATGAATAGTAAATAATAATACTATATTTTCAGATTGATAGATATTTTAGTAAAATGAAAAAAAAAAGGAATGTAAGATTAATAGCCTTAAATGGCTAAACCTAATTTCACTTACCTCACTTCACATTTTCCATTATCTCCATTATCATTCTCTATTTTCCTCTCTAATTTTATATTTTCTATTTTTTCCCCATTTCTTTTTTGTTTAATAAGTAGTAACATTACATACATTTGAATTAATAAAGGTATGAATCTTCTTTTTTTAATTTCACAAATTTTGTTACAAGTTTTGTAGGTTTTGCATATTAAGAGATTGTAATATCACATATAAATACTTTTTGATATCATATGGATTTAAAATTTATAAGAAGAAAAATAAAATTTACTTGTTTCACAAGTATCTTGTATCCTATAATCATGTAAGGTATAAGATAAGTGGTGGTTTTATTACACAACATGATAGTTCTCAGTTTCAAAATTTTAAAACGTATACCTTATATGATGGAATATAGGTAAAGTTTTATATTTTACTCACCTTGTGTTTATCTACCCTTATTAATTATTGAGTTTCACCGTTTAATCTGGTGAGTCTCATTAGTCTTGTATGTTATGTTAAACTAGTTATTTGTTTATTTACTATCATTAAATTCTTTTAACATGTTGATCTCCTTTTGTTTTTGTTTAGGTGAACAAACATTGAGGTAACGTTTGGTTGCCCAATTTTCATGGTACTAGATTGGATAAAAAAATTTATCCTATGTTTAGTTTATAAATTCGCTTAATGATTGGACAAAAAATAGGTTGATAGATTAGATAAAATGCCTAAATTTTATCTCATCTAAACCACAATACGAAAATAAAATTCACTTAACAAAAACAAAAAATGTTTTACATTTTTAAAAATATCCCTTCATGTTATAATATTAAGTTAATGAATATTACTTTTTATTAAATATTATAAAAAATGATTTATTTTATAATATAAATAATTAATTTTTTAATATGGATTATGTGTCCAATATTATACAAACCAAATATGGTATAATAAGCTTGTCTCATCCAGTCCTTCTTATACTTATCATGTTCAATTTTTTTTATCTAGTCCTGTGCTATTCTATCTTGTCCTATTCTTACAACTAAATGCTACAAATTTTTTTTTTTTTTTTTTTACCATTTGTATTAAAACTAGTTTATATTTTGCAGGAGTATCATCTAAGTTAGTGGCATGAGTTCTAACTTTTCCCTTCTTTTTTTTTTTTACCATTTTTACTTTCTTTCAAGTAATAATATAATATTACACGAAACTAAATTAGTGTATGTTTTTTTCACGAGATGTCTTAGGTACCCAATAAGCTTACTAAATAAAAATATTTTTAAATCTCAATGCACCTATTACATAATTGATGAAATGAATAGATGTATCAAAAGTACAAATTTCTTATCAAGTGCTCTGAGCATATAAGCAACATCAACCTGGAAAGATAGGAAAAAAATAAGTTAAAATGCAATAGCGAATGGCAGAATATTTATGTGGCTTCTACACATTAATTTTCAGTCCAATTATAATATCAAACTTTCCAAAATAAGTATTTGGTTGGATAGCGAAAATAATTTCTCTATTTATTGTGTGTGTATGTGACATTTCTTCACTATAAAAAAGCAATAGATAAGATCCTGTGATATTTACTCTTTGAAAAATTTTATGGTTCAATCTATAAAATTTAAAAGTACAAACCTTGCTTTCTCTTTTTTTTTTTTTTAAATTCCATATTTTATATGAAATGAGAAAAAGAGAGGAATCATCAAGTTTATTTCAAAAGCCAAAAGGATATATATATATATGTGTATATGTATATATATATTATGGTATTTTGGCAATAAAAAGTTTTTTTCATATGTTGTGGTATTTTTCAGTCCAATTATAATATCAAACTTTCCAAAATAAGTATTTGGATTGCGAAAATAAATTCTTCATTTGTTGTTTGCGCATGTAACTATAGAAGTGATAGATAAGGTTCTCGTAACATTTATTCTTCAAGAAAATTTACCATTCAATCTATTAAATTTAAAGGTATAACCTTTCTTTTTTTTTTTTCCCCCTAATTTCACTTTTTATATGAGACGAGAAAAAGAGAGGAATCATATTATTTATTCCAAAAGCCAAAAGAATATATATATTTTGGTATTTTGGCAATAAAAGGAAATTTAAACAAAAACCGTAACGGATAACAGCTGAAATTATGGGCAGTGATGTGCGGAGCGCGTGAAAGCGCTATGGAATTATATCGGGTCATTTTAAATGTAGCACGTCGGTTACATAACTTCGTCCGGATTCGCCTGTTTGGCATCTTTAATTTTCCTTCTTCGCGTCAGATACGCGTCATGTGTTACTATATAAGCATTCTCCCCACACACTCATTTCACCACCCAAACACATCATCAAACGCACATAGCGAAAAAAAAAAAATCCGTATTCTCTTTCGTTAATCTGAACAGACTTGATCACTTACTTTGAATATATCTAGTAATAGCATGGCTTCACAAGAGCACCACCAACACGATGCTGGGACCACCCACGAGTGCGAGACACCGGTGGGCGTCCAAGAGGGAGGAGTGGAGACAACCGATAGGGGGTTGTTTGATTTCATGAAGAAGAAGGAAGAAGAGAAGCCCCACCATCAAGAAGAGGTTATTGTTACTGAGTTTGAGCAGAAAGTTAGTGTTTGTGAAGAGGAGCCAAAAGTGGAAGAACCTAAGGAGGAAGAGAAGAAGCATAGTCTTCTTGAAAAGCTTCGCCGATCGGATAGTAGCAGCTCTAGCTCTGTAAGTAAAAATTTTAATTTTCTTTAGTTTATATTTACACAATAAGAAATGTATTTTTAGTGGATAGATTGAATTTTTGCAGAAATATATCTACTCACTTTAGATTTAGCATTGACATATAGATTGACGTGATCGATCATCCATCAAACGAACGTTTGTGGTACCTCTACTAGTGAGTTTGGTACTTATCACACTTTTAAAAATAAAAAAACATTTATATCAATCGGGTCTGTAAACATCAGATAAAAAATGATCTGTTATTCATAATCAACGCATGTTAAAATATATTGATCATAAATGTATTATTATACAGGTAAGTCGTGTTGGTTTACTATGGATAAACTATTACAAAACGTGATTTTACCTTTTCATAATTAAAAAAGAAAGAAAAAAAAATGAATATTTCTTCTTCACCAAAAATGGTAGCTACTATTTACAAAGGATTTCAGTGATACTTTTAACGATATATGGATCTTTTTAAAGTTAATACGATGAGGTGAAAGTCACGTTTTAGGTGGTTTCGCATCTTGCACAGCATCTTGACATGTTTATATTAATGTACTATTGGACGTCACTCTTGGCAGTCTGACGAGGAAGAAGCTGAAGGGGAAGGGAAGAAGAAAAAGAAGGAGAAGAAAAAGAAGCACGAGGAGGAGAAGAAGAAGCACGAGGAAGACACAACTGTGACCGTGGAGAAAGTGGATGAAGAAGTTGAAGTCCAAACTCAACCTGAAGAAAAGAAGGGCTTCCTCGAAAAGATTAAGGAAAAGCTACCTGGGCACAAGAAGGCCGAGGAAACCCCAGCTACTTTCCCTCCACCACCACCTCCGTCGGAGCCGGCACCCGTGGAGCCACCTTGCCAGGAGGGTTCTCCTAAGGAGAAGAGAGGAATATTAGACAAGATCAAGGAGAAACTTCCTGGTTACCACCCTAAGTCTGAAGAGGAAAAGGAGAAAGAGAAGGAAAAGGAAAAGGAGTGTTCGGATTAATATGATTGATTGGTGGTTGATTAAGATGTGGCTTATACAGTCTGTCTGTTTTTTCCTTTTTAAATTTTATATCATTTTGGTTTGGTGTTTTGAGTTTATTTGGTTTTGTTTTTGTGGGTATATGTCTGTTTCTTTGTTTGGAAAAAGAAATTCGGTGTGATTATACCAATGTAATTATGTAAGTACTATTGTGTGCTTATATAATGGGTTACTAGTTTTCTTGAGGGTTGTGTCTACTAAAACAGTATTAAAGAAATCATCAACGGGAAATTTAAGCAAATATTAAAATCTTTTTTTTTTTAATTCAATTCCTAAAAAATATATGTAAATATTCATTTCAACATTTTTCTTTTGAGTTTTAATGGATTGAACTATAATTTATTGCGCGAGTTCAAAGTGATCGTAATAATATAATTAGCAGAGATTTTCTCAATAGATAAATAGATATCGATCCCTTCCATTTGGGTTTCACACGCACTTGCCCCATGTCCAGCATTATACTCGTGAATTTGAGAGCTGGAATGCAAGAAATAATTGTCCTATATCTTTTAAATATAATATCTTCTCCTATCGAGGTGTGGAAAAAGAAAAGTAAAGGAGAAGGAAAAAGAAAAAGGGCTCATGAAATTTCTAGACTTTCATATGATATTCGATGGCTTTAATGACTTTACTTAGGGCAAAAGTAATGATGATTAGCCCCACCTTAAAGTTGATATCAACTTTAGTTCTGGCACGATAATGTTGTTTGACTGTAGGCAAAAGTTTTATCAGTATATTCAGATGTCCAAGAGACCATATGAAGTGTGAGATAAATCTCCGAGTATTCAACTCGTCACATGTCTCGGAATCAAGACTCGCTCTCTCTGTTTTCTTTTTTCTTTTTTTTTTCCCCATTTAGATAACGGATGTGAAATGTAAATGGGGGAGTAGAATCCTTCCCCTACTATTACAGTTTAATAAGATTAGCATAAAGATAAAGTTATCAGTCATCCACATCCAAAATCATACGTTGAAATGAAACATTTAATGTCACTTATTCAAAACTGTAATGAATGTAAATTGAATAAATTTTCATAAGAAAATACATCACAAAGCATCACTTATGGCTTAGATCAAGTAGCAACTTCAATTGTGATACATATTTACTTACCTAACTTTAATATTAGTTTATAAAAAGTGGACTGCAAATTATGCCGACTTGATAAGATTTTCTTAATATTTGCTAAAGTTAATTACACTTATCAACCATGTTTTATGATAACTTGCACCATGGGAAGACTACAAAATGTCCTACCGCATAGAATTTGCACTATACAGGTGACATGGCTAGTGCGGAGCTAAATAGTAAATTATATTTTACATTTTATCATGGTGCAGGTTTTGAAAATTTGACTTAAAACATAAATTTCATCGTATAATCTATTTAAATATAGGGTCCCATAAGTTTTAAGGTAAAATAAATTTTAATACTCGGCCCAAGCTTACAAATAAATATGAAAATGAAAAATCTTACCATATGGCTGATATGTTTCTGAAAGCAATAATGAAATTTATTCGTATCTCTTGGTGAAAATATTGATCTATGTATCAAGGTGATGGAATTATCACATATTTTTCATGGTTGATATTTAATTAAATCTTTACTAATATTAATAAAAAACTATGAGTCGGCCCAATCCTTATCCACTCTTTAATTAAATGGAGGCTATAGAATTGAAGAGAAGAGCAATGATTTGGCAGGATAAGTCACGCCAGACATGGGATTTCTAGTGTATACTGATCTACAAACAATGGAATGATGTCTCTAGAAAGCTTTGGATATTCGATGATGTAGATCGACAATTTTCAACCATAAGTTATTACACGTAGCACAATCAAGTTTAGTGAATATAGGGAATGGGGAATATATATATATATATATATATATATATATATATATATATATATCAGCCAAATCAGATTATTACGACAACAGTTACTATGATCAACGAGAGCCCCACCACTACACGGTCCATACCGACAGATATTTGGAAGAGTTTAGCATTTTATCTATGACTTGTTCACTTGTGGAAGGAGCGGACCGATGGGGGTCCTTTTTCAAGCACGAATAGAACCATCATGGAATTTGCCATTCCCTCTTCTTGTTAATGTAACTTCCATTATCATGCTTCTTCTTCTTCTCTTTCTTCTTTTTTTTTTTTTTTTTTTCAAACGAAAAGACTTTCGTTCACAACTATCCATCAAGGGCACAAGGGAAAGCAACATAGAAGTAAAATGATGCAATAGCTTCAGAAGAACGAATGGAGAGTTTAACCACTAATCACACGGACACATTAGTATTTCTAAATATATATATTTGAAGGAAATATAGACACCTTAGGATTTATCTAATAAACAGGTCAAATCCTGAAAGTAGGGTTGAGTGGTCCAATGAAGTGAGTACCGCGAAGATGACAATACTTTATATAGAGTCTAATAATCTATAATAATACTTGCATTAGTCCACCCCTTTGTGATTATTAACTTTGTGCCCAATAGAATTGCAAAACACTTAGCCGCTTTAGGGCTTTGGACGCACAAACATTTGGATTAGCGCCCCCCTCCCCCCCCCCCCCCCCCCCCAACAACAAAGCCCTGTCCATCAAATACAAGAGTAGCCACAACTGCAGTTTCAGTTAGGGCTGTCATGAAGCATCACCGAATACCCTATGTACCCAATTCTCTCATCTACATACTGTCCCTCAATCACGCGTAGACAATCATTCACAAACCTATGCCTTCTGTTATTATTAAATGGCTACTCTACTAGCTTTACTCATTGTACATTGTATAGGCCACCATCGCTAATATCATAGTCATTCCCCATATATTGAGTGTTCACTCAATCTTGTTCCATCAATCCCTAAGGAAAACTATCGAGCTACCTTTCCTCACATGTCGATTTTGGCCATATGTAAGCCTCGTATTTGACAATTGGGGATTGAGTAGATAAATTTAAGGTATCGGTGAAACTAATTTAGTTAATTTAAAAATTTACATATAGGTCGAGATATTAGACGAAGAGACTCCATAGGCATGAATATTAAAAGTATAATAAAATAATAATAACATATTTAAAATAGTATAATTTAACTATATTATATATTAATCACCATAATCGCGTAAAATAGGCTAGCTAGCTTGTAAATTTGTAGAAATAAGTTAGATATGTGATAAAATTTATTTGGGACTGAAAATAACATATACAATATATATGAACGCGTTGTGTGTAATTTTAAAGTAAGCATGTATACTTGTATATAGCTAAAACACCATAATATAAGCAAATTAGGTTAAAATAATCCAACAAAATTAAAAAAAAATCATTAAAAATTATAGGAAAAATCATAGCTGCTAAAATTCTCATGGATTAGGCTTGTGGAATTAGTGGGACAACTATTGAAGGTTAGGGTGTGGTTTACATGCATAAGAACACCATATTTAAGCTTAGAAAATTTAGGAGAGAGAAAGAAAATCAAATAAGTGCAAGAAGATCAACCCTAAAAATACAAGAATCCTCTTTAATGGAATGTACATGCAAGGTACTATTTAAGAAAATTTAGTAGGGAGTTCGAAGATCAAAGAAATAAATTAGGAAAAATTAAATACAAAACAGGTGTAATATAATCATTATAGGATATGGATTACTAGAGTGTGACCACCACCACCACCACCAGAGGCCACACCTATTGCCTAGCATTGCCAAGAAGGAGGGAAGAGCTACTGATGGCTGGAGACCAATTTTTTGATAAGGCATAACTTCTATTCCATTTCAGGAAAATTATTAAAAATATCAAAATTACCCAAAAATATATATAAAAAATTATTCTTACATATTTTTATGTATAGAATCTAGAAAAAAAATATTAATTTTGTATAAATTTAGTAGCTAATATATAAGTTCTCAAGAAATCGACGAAATTGGACAATTTTCGAAGTTGAAATAAATTAGGTTAATGATGTAGTTTTTGCTTCAAATTTTCTCTACAAACTATCCTAAGTTAATACTAAATTTCTATGTTAAACTTTTTTATAATATTATTTTTCATATTTTTATTTGATTTTTGAGCTAAACTGATGCTTAAAATAGTGTATTTTAGTAAAAATTATGTGTATCCTTTGATAATCTTATTTAGATACCGAGTTTGAATCATAGTTGAGGGTGTATATAACTGTTCTGGAATGGTTAGCTTGGTTATTGAAGTGAGAAGTGATGAGAAGTTGGAAGTTGCCCTTAAACAAGTAAAGTTAGTATTTGATCAATTTAGGAAATTTGAATAATTAATTAATTATGATGGAATAAATGAATTTATGAAAAGTAATAAGAACCGAGAAAAGGGTGTTTTGAAGTGTTATTGTTGATTTTCATTTGATTTTATGATTATAACTTAAAAAGAAGTTAGTAAATTAGTTAAATTTAGGACTTTAGTTATTAGTAAAGGATGATTTAGAGGTTTTTACTAATGAATAATGTATTAAATTGATATTTAGAGGATAGTTCAGAGATAAAATTCTTAAGTAAATGTAAAAATAGGGGTAACAAAGGATTAGTTAGATGATGATGTTATTAAAAATTCTATATAAAATAGAGTCAAAGGATAGTTTAAAGGATTTTCAAATAGAAATTTTAACTTGAAGAAATTTAGAGACTATCTCAGAGGATAAAATTGGTATGATGAATAACCCTATTTAGCTCACAAACAAACTTAGAGGATTTTTGACTAAAAAAATTTACTATGAATTCACTTAGAACTAAACTTAGAAGATTTTTGGACTTAAGAAAAGTACTATATAAACTTCTCAGAATCAAACTCAGAGGATTTTAGACTATAGAAAACCACTATAAATTTACTCAGATAATAGCTTAGAGGATTTAGCCGATTAAGGTAAATTGTAAAATTCATTAATTGGTTAAAAAATCATGATTTATAAGTGAAATTAACTTAAAAAATTTACGACTAAACAATAAAAAACATATAAAACTAACTAATGAGTAATAAATTAAGGCTTGAAAACTAATCTATTATGTATTTCTAGGGACAACTGAAGATAAAAAAAGAAACTGTTAAGAGTGGAGTATTCGTGAGCACAGGTAAGTTGAGATCTATGCTTAATGGTATATTAAAGTATCATATCAAGATACTTGGAGGAATAAGAATGCTTGTTTGTAGTTGTAATTAAGTTATGTGTACGTATGTCGTATATGTGTTTGTGATATTGAGTGGTGATTGGGAGTTGAACTTCGAATGTTATTTTCTGTTTGATATATCATGTCTCGTGTGTATGAACTTAGTTGCTCACCTAAGAAACTTGACTAATCTTGAATTACTTAAAGACCTAACTTGATATTAACGATAACCCACTAGGGGTAACGATTAGGTTGTTAAACTAAATACCGAAACTTCAATGAAGATAGCCAAAATGACCCTTTTCTCACCCTTATTTGAATTAGGTGATAAGAAAAAGGGTCATAGTAAGGTTAGGAACTATGATTCGAATGTTGTTTAGGGAGGAGAAGTGTTTCCATTACATAAGCCCGAATTTAGTATAATAATGTCGTGTTGAACTCCTCGAAATCCAGGTTAGAGTAGACGTAATTACTCTAACTTCACAATAAATCGGTTAAACATTATGAGATGTTATATCATTTTTCTGTTACATTTGCATTTAAATTAATGATTAAACAACCATACTTGTTAATGTACTCTTATGATTCCATTCCATTCCTTCTTACTGAGCTAGTGTAACTCATATCCCTATAGATTGTTTTGCAAGTGCAGAGTAGTATAACAAGATGCCTCGTTACACTTGTTCACAGGTTAGTTTTAACGGGTTCAGAAGCCTAAGTCTCTCTCTCTCTCTTTTTATGAGAGGATTATAAGGTCTTCCTAGGAGGTCTTATAATCTTTGCTAGCTAGCTGTTATATAAAAATATGTAATGCTATAGAGATGTAAAATTCTTTTGGAAACTTTGAACTTTTAGTGTATATAAAGTGATGTATTGAACTAATCTATCTATAAGTATAAGAATATATATGATGTAAAGTATTGCTCTGTAGGTTTTATATATTATTGGTGCCCATTTGACTACTTTAAAACTGGTAGTGTCGTCATTCGCTTTATGTAAACTATATCTATATTAGCAGTTGTGGAGATAGCTTTTAACTTAGGTTGGTTATACGATAGGACTATTACGACTCCTTAAGTTTGGGGTATGACACTATATATTATCTCATCTATATCCACTGACCATGCTTGTACTTTGAACCTCAAAAGGCTCACGTCCACCATGTAGAAGCCACCTCATAGTTGGGATGGCAAGATTAAGAATACCCATATGATCAATTGAATTTTTTTTTTCCGTCTACCATCTATGTACATACCTAACCACCTCATTAGGGTTTGGGATAGATTTTTTAAAGTAATAGCAACACCTCTCCTTCCATATATACCAAGCTACTTCCATCGCCTTAAGGAGCCACTCATCACCATGACATTAGCTACATGTCGATTTATCAACCCAATCTTGCCACCAACATCCTAGAGCAGTGATTCTCCTTCAACGAATATGAATTCCTAGTGCCCTAAACCAAACACACCATGCCCATTGACAACAGAGTAAGTCATGTTTTACCGATTCAACTTCATTACAGAAGGGACAATGAGGAGTTAGCACACATTTCCTACTATAAAGATTTAGCAAGTTTGGTGTGGCCTCCACTACTGCTCTCTAAAAGAAATGATGAACTTTTGGTAAAGTATTCACATGCCAAATTTTTCTCCATTTGATTGATGTCATAGACAATGATGATGTAGCTTTATTTTAGTTAATATTTTCATCCGTAACCATAACGTACTAGTATACAGACTTAACAGTGAACTCATTGCTTTAGATATGTAGCTAGAACTGCTTATCCGCGCCCATTGAAGTGAAAATAGATAAGGATATGATTGCACTAATTTCTTGTTGTTGTAGTAAATATTTGATAGGCTGTAAATTCCACTGACCCTTATCTTTGTTAATTAACTCATATACTAACATGGTAAGCTTAATGGTATCACCCATCGGTAATTGACCCCAGGGCAATTTGGAACCCATTTATCCCTTCCTACATACACAAATGTTTAATCTATAATAAGCCAGATTGTCCCCTTGTATAATATATTCCTCCCTTCCAAAACACTACTCCATAAACATGAGGCCTGACCACCCTCAATAGAAAACTGAAATTCTGTAGTAGGGCAGTAAATTCCTTTCAACAATCGTGCTTATAAAGTATTGGGGCTTGACTATAGTCCCTACACAACTTTAGTGAGCAAACATATATTAAATGTATATAAGTCTTTGAAGCTTAATCCATCCATCGGCTTAGGCAAAGTCAATCTCTCTTATCTCACCCATTGTACTCTCCTCGACTTGTCTTGTTGAACCCACTAGAAGCCGGCTAATTGAGAATTAACTTGATTACACCACTTCTTAGGGAAAAGAAATAATGCCATTAAGTAAGTCAGTATGGTACATGCTATAGATTTCAAAAGTACTTCCTATCTTACCTTATTTAATAGGAAACTTTTCCATCCCAGCAATTTCTTCAATATTTTCTCCTTTATAAATTGCATAGCCCTACACTTGGATCTCCCCTAAATCATAAGATGGCCCATATGCTTTCTAGGGTCTGATGTCGTAAGAATCTACATTATTCTACCAAGATAGTCCATACATCCAACCGATGCATTTTTACTATAAAATATAGTAGACTTGCTAAAATTAATCTCTTGTCCCAAGGCATAACAATACTCTAATAAAATGGATTTCAACATACAAATATTTCCTATCTTAGCCTCCATAAAAAATAGTGAGTCATTTGTAAACAACAAATGTGTTAGCATTAGACAAGTAAATTTAATAGAAACACCTTTAGGTCTACCATCATTTATGGCCCAAGGAATTCCTTTAGAAAGTACATCGACAAAAATGATTAAAAGATAAGGGCATAGAGGATCCCCTATTGTATGCCTCTAACAGGGGTAATATGCTTAATAGGCTTGCTATTGAGAAGCACATTAAATTGGATTGTAGAAATGCACTCCATATTCCAATGAATCCATTTACCATGAAAGCCCATTTTTGAAATCACCACTCTTAGGAAATCCCACTTAATTCTATTATATGCCTTACTCATGTCTAATTTGATGGCACACTAAGCTTTCCTCCTTCGTTTCTTATTTTTTAAAATAATGAAACATTTCGTGGGCAATTATAGTATTATCCTAAATCTTACGACCAAACACGAAAGCACTCTGGTTTTCAATGATAATATCATTTAAGATTAATTCCATCCTATTGATTAGCACTTTAGACGCAATTTTATATAAGTTGTTGTTAAGGCTAATGGGTCTGAATTATGATACAGACATTGGGTTTTGGACTTAGGGAATAAGAACCAGATTTGTTAATTGAGAGAGGATGGAAATTTACCTATATTGAAAAATGTTGTACAGCTGCAATCACTATAAGGCCGACTGTACTCCAAAAAGTCTGATAGAATACCCTTAGATAGCCATTTGACCTTGGGCCTTAAGCGCCCCTAGTTGGAAGACGAACCTCTTCACCAGTAATTAGTGCATACAATAGCTCATTGATGTTGTCAATAAATATCTTGTCGATCCTCTCCATTCAATTAGCATAATTCTATGGAGCCCCAGATCTAAACAACTTATCAAAATGGGGCACAAATGGTTCACCAATCTCGGCTTCTAACTCTACCAACCTACCCTGACTATTCTCCAGCACGAAAACTTTGTTTCTTTGTCTATGGTTCAATGTACCATAGTGGAAGAAGGTAGTATTATTGTCCCCATACATGAGCTAAATTACTCGTGAACGTTGATGCAAGAAAATTTCCTCTCGACCCCATAAAGTCTCTAGCCGAGCTTGAATGGACTCTTCTTCTTCAACAGATGTATCATTAGCCTTTGTTTAACTAATTGATAGCTTCTGTTTTAACTCCTTAATCAACTTCCAGCAATGTGGAAAGGTTTGTCGGCTCCATTTCATTAAATTAACATTGCATTGTTGCAATGCAGCCATAATTTGTGATAAATCCACTCTACGAGAGTCCATCGACGAGTTGGTTGCAACTATTTGCTCACATTCAGGCGATGTGCACCAATATTCTCAAATCATAACGGTTTTCTCCCCTTTAAATAAAAAAAATTCAGTATATATGAGCAAGGTTGCATGGTCTGAACTTACCACGGGTTCATGTATAACACGTGTATTAGGGAAACGATGTAGCCATACATTCAAACGCAATGCTCTATCAATTCTTTCTCAAATGAGAGAATAATCATGGTGATGACCAAGTGAGTTGTTGTCTAATGAAACTTAAGTCATGAGGCCCAACATGGGAAATCATTTCTTGAAACTTAAGAATTTGTCTTCGTTCCCATTTTCTACCACCAATTTTCTCATTGTCATCAACAATCTCATTAAAATCTTTAACGCACAACCATGGACCATCAACCATTGTTGACAATTTAAAATTAGTAGGGCCATAACACTAGGTTATATACCTGAGTGAAGAACCAGCCTCAAAGTAAATCTTCATATGAATAATCCATTGACTGCTATCCATGATTGAAACATTAATGTCGGTAGCCACCATAACAATAATCCACCACTTAGACCCCTTGGCGGCATATGGAAACTTCCCTACCCACCAGGTCTTTAAGATTAGGAACTGTCGAAGGAGACCCATACCCTCGAAAATTTCATGACAGGAAGAACATAGTGCCCGTATGGCTGTTACGGGCTAGCCATTACTGCAACTCAAAATACATTCCTCAATGGGAACTTTAAACAACCCGACGGTTTCTTCAATCATCATCCTTCGGCTCCCTCTTTGCACTTTATATTTTGTCACTTTTGATGCTCTTTGTTTCTAATTTTGTGACTTCTGTTGTTGATTGTCCATACTTAATTTGCTATCACTAATTACTTTACGCTTTTGCTCACAGGCTCCATGTTAGAATCGCTGGATGGGTGCTTAATGGATAGGTTTTGAAAAGTAGCAGCAAAATCCAGATCTTTAGTACTAATTGGAGTGTTGGAAGTTATTGCAGCAACATCATCGAGAGCTTCAGGCCTCAGCATGTCTTCTTCTTCCACATTGGAAGGAAACTGGACTAGGTACTGACTTCCATCTATCTCTTTTATATTATCATGGGTATGCTATGGTTGTAAGATTGTTTGGTTAATAGTCTAGGATGGAAACTGTTACATTAGTGTAATGCGTTTGGTTAAAAAGGTCCCAGGGGTTTGGCTGGGAAGTAATTGCAGCTTAGACCGTGTCAAGTAGGTAGAGGATAGTGGCATGGAAACAGGCTATTATGGTGAGGGAGGTGAAATATGGGGATAGACCAGAGAAGTGGAGACCTGAGTTAAGTCTAGGTTTAGGTTAACTTGGTGTATGTGATTTACAAGTTAGGTAGAATTAATGTGTTTTGGTGTCTAGTAGGTACCAAACAAAGTTTAGCCGTAGAGAGTGAGATAACTAAATCCCTTACTATGTACTATTGGTGTAAGCCTTGCAATTAAAAGTTCGGAGTTAATATGTAAAATTTAGAACGATTAGATAAATTGTCTGATCAAGTCCAATTTAATAATGAAGTTAGGAATATTAGTAAAAATGAACTTGTGAGTTTGAATTTATAAAAATAAGTGATAAAATAATAACATATTATAATATTGAATTATAAGTATATTACCCGTTATTTATTGAAAATATGTAAAACGAGTTTCGATAACCAACGAATTGATAGAGATTAGGTATATGTACACTAAAAATCATAAAATAATATAAATAATATTTATGAGTATTTACTTGTACAATTATGTATTTACTTGTAGGTAAAAATATTTGAAATTATTTAAAATACCTAAAATACGCTAAAATAATTAAATAAAATTATAAAAAAATCAAATAAAAATAATAAAAATGTGATAATATCTAGAATAAAGTCATAGTATGCTGGGATTAATAAGAATATAATTAACTAATAAGATAAACCCAACTAAAAAGTGAAAAAGAAGAAGATAAGAAACACTTGGCTAGTGGAAAATTAAAGAAACACCTTAACTAGCCTTATAAATTCACCAAGCTTGAACTGAAACTCATTTAGTCAATTAGGCATCTAGGAAAAATAGAAAGGAAAAAGAGAGAAAAAAATAATTTTACAAATATAGCAAAAATTGTGTACAATTAAGGCTTTAGAAGAAAACCTGCGACAAACGATCACCTAGGGAAGAACAGTCACCACCATCACATCCTACCACCACCACCCCTCTCTGTTGACACACCTAGAGCCACCATTGGTGGTTAGAAGCTAATCAAATAGTGAGTCAGATTTTTAATTTGATTTTGTTTAATTTAGTAAAAATACTAAATGTGTTTATAAAATTATGAATTTTTGTATTATGATGTTTTTATGTATGTAGATTTAGGGAAAAATATCAGTTTAAAGAATTTAGATTTGAAAATATATAGTACTTAATAAATCTTGAAACTTCGAACTTGTTTTCAATTTAGAAATAAATTACCTTAATAACGGAGTTTTGAGCTCAAAATTTTTGTGTAAGCTATTTAGAGTATTTAAAACAGTGTTATGAAGATATTTTTGAGAAATTAAGTTTTGAAATCTTTAGATAATTTTTAGGGCTTAAAATAATATATAAAAGAGTGATTTTAGGCTTATTTTGGTAATTTAATGATAATTTGATGAAAATACTAATTTAGTATATAATTAAGTATTTTAGAATGTTAATTTCTAATGTAGTATGATATTTGTAGTATTTAGAGTGTTAGTTGTAATTATTATGTGTAATATGTAGTGAATATGTGTAAATTAATAATATGTGAAATTGAAGATGTAATAAGTAGAAAATGTAAAGTAAAAATTGATAATATAATAATAATAGTAATATACAATAAATCTGATATGAAACTTAAATTTAGATAATTATATGAAAAATGTAAATTTTTCTCATATCGAAAGCAAATTCGATAGTTAAATTAGGATTTGGGTACATCGTATAGATTAGAATACCGGTCAGGGGTTAAATTTAAGATACCTATTTATAATGTGATTAATTTCACATTATGATTCAAAAAATGAGTTCTTAGGGTATATATGTAAAACTCGAAATTAAAAACTAAATAAAAACCTAAATCGGAAATGGATTTGGAAATCGATTCATAAACTAACCTAAAATAGATTGGTAATAAGTTATATATATATATATATATATATTTGGAAAATTGAGTCAAATCATAATTTAAGCCTATATGTCATAAGAATATAAATACTAAAAGCGTAAATAGAAAATAGATTCGGAAATCGATTCATAAACTAGCCTAGAATAGATCTTAAGTAATATATATATATATATATATATATATACACACTTGGAAAATTGAGTTAAATCATAATTTAAGCATATATGTTATAAGAATATAAATACTAAAAGAGTATTTATATTATAGGACATGCAAAGACGAGTTAACCTGTGGTAAGTTGTGTGAGGAAATTGAAGATTTCAAATAAATTAAGTTCAATACATTGTTGTATTTTAGAGTATTATAATAAAGTACTCAAAGGCTTAGAGTTGTATGTGATTGTACCTGTAAATAGTCATATGTGCATATGCTTATGTGTTTCTGATTACTTGCTGAATACTTGTAATGGTTTGGTATGAATTGAGTATTGTGAGATTGTTTAGTTACCTTAAATTGAATTTAATCATAATCGACCTATATGCCCCGATTGGACATGCATTGCACGCCCTTTAGGAGATAGTTAAGATTTTCTAAGAAAATACTAATACCTTTGAAAAAGATAATACTAGATAGCATAATAGTCTTTTTTTCATTCTTAGTCGAATTAAGCGGCAAGAGAGGAGGTCATGGTAAAGATGATGGCAATGGTTTGATGGATAATCATGGGGGTAACAATGTGTCTATTGTGCAAACTTAGGTTTGGTAGTGAGCTGTTACATAAACATTGAAACTCCTTAACTCGAATTAAACCAAGTGAAATTATTATGATTTTATAAGGGACCAAACTACATTGTGTGATGGTATTTGCGTATTATATTGCATCTAATTAATTGTTTGAAAACCCTATTTATGTTTGTTATGTATTCTTGACTCTCCATTCCCACTTACTGAGTTGTTATTTACTTATACCCTTATGGGTTTTCTTCCAGGTACTAATTGAGATGTGATGTTATAACTATCTTGAGGTTGGACTCCTTTTGAAGTGCCTTAGGGAACTGCGAATCAAATTGGCCAAATAATTAAGTGTTTTAGAGTTTTTCTTATTAACTCTTAAGTTTATGTAATGATCTTGCAATACTTTACTTATCGGATTACTATGGCATGTAAATATTTCTTGGGATCATAAGATAGTATAAGTATCTTTATGTAAATATGATTTAAAGTTTCTAGTTATATATATAAATTTTATCATTAATCATGAATGAGCATTTACTTTAAAGCGAGGAATTATGGATGCCTTATGTAAATCATACTTACGATGGTGACTGTATGGTCAGTTACTATCAAAAGTTGGTTTACACAATGGGATTTTTGCAACTTCACCGCTTCAGGTAAAAATAATTCTTGGTTAGTGTTATAATGTAGTTCTAGTGAACTTTCTTTGAAGCATCATAATTTAAAAGAAGTAGACATTATAAGAATATAATAAAAGTAAGTAGTATTAAGTAAGCAGTAAAAGATTATACTGAGCATACTAAAGTAAAATTTAGTGCAGAACATTAAATAATCTTAAGTTTAATTACAGGGTCGTAGGGGAGAGTTAATAATTAGTTAGGTACATTTCAGTTAGAATGGAGAGGAGTCCCCCATTAATTATAAGGTTAAAATGCAACGACTGTTATTAGAAATGGTTAATTGGAATATATTCAAGACTGTTGATGAGATCATTGATAAATTCTATGATAACATGTGTTATAGTTGGCAAGATTAGTAGGTGTGGATGGTGATGAGTTTAGGGCATTGGTATAATAGATATACTACAAAAACGGCCTTTGAGCAGAGGTGGTTGGAGAGAGAAGGAATTATATCTTTGATGATGTATGTGAGATACTTTCTGGCTACATTAGAATAGGAAACACCTTATCAACTTAGTATCATACATATTCTTGTTGATGTATGGCACATTCTTAGGCATTATCCACCAAGGATTATTGATTGGATTCCTTGTTTTCTTAAATCAATCAAGGAAGGCATAGAGATACCCTTGGAACCAAATGAACCTAATCAAGAATCTATAATGCTAAGACCACTACAAGAAAATCTACTACCCATAGAATCACAAGAAGCGGCTCATTTAGAAACGTAAAGTAGTCATCAGGAGAATGAGGCTAATATTGGAGAGAATCCAAAGGAAGAGGATCTAGAGGAAGAAGAACTTGAGAAGGAAGAACTAGAAGAAGAAGAATCCAAAAAGGAGGAACAAGAAATGGATAGTGAGAATGAATTTAGTACAGATATGTATGCTATAATCATGTAAGCTATAGTTAATGTTAAGATAGTTGGGATAAGAAATGGACTAGGAGGAGGAAGAACCTGTACAAAATGAAGAAGTAGGACATGGGGGAATAGGAAATAGTTGTGCGGTTGAGGTTGAAGATGATGAGGTGTATGAGGTGATTTTGATTCTTGATAGTCCAGAAGTGATATTAATAAGTTTTGAATCTGCAAGTGATGAAGAAGATAACATAGTAGGTGGAGACACGGAGTGGGTTCCCTTCAATCAGGTTGCTACTACAGATAGTTCTTTTGATGAGGATAAGTTACAATTGGTTAACTTGTTTAATTAGATCCTTAGGTATGATCTAGCAGCATTTTTAGCTAAATCTGATGTATCTTTTGACCTTCTGATGTATCTTCTAACCTTTTTGATGTATTTTCTAACTTTTGATGTATTTTGTAACTTATGGGTTATGTTTAGATATGTGATGTAATCAAGTTTGTAAATTCTATGTATGTATTCAAAGGTCTATCAAGTTGTATATTTTGTTCTTCAAGTTGTAATTAACTACAATGATGTAAAGCAAGACTCAAGCTAATAGTGAAAGTTACATCTACTATACATATTGACCGAAATGATATTGTTATTATTATTATGTCATATAATCACAAATCACATGAATTTAGTAATTTCTGAAATATTTATAGAAATAAAGAATTGGATAACTTATAGATAGAAATATATGCAAGATTTATAAGTTATAAATACTAAGCGAGTATGGCTGAAGCTAGAGATAGGAGTCGTAACAGAAGGATTGGGGGAAATCAAAATCCTCTACTGTTAGTATCATTACCCTCAAGGGAACAACATAGATAAGATATACCCCTAGTGCCTCAAGAAGCTATACTCATTGGGCAAATACTTACTAGTATGCAAATGACAATGACACAGCAAGAAATATTAATTTAGTAACCTAATACTAGAGGCAATATGGGTAATAGAGGGCCATAAGGGCTTGAACAAAGATTGGAACAACCATAAGAGGTAAATAAGCTTCTCAAGTTTATAAAAGCAAATTGTTATTTTGAGGGAGAAATTGGTAAACCACCATTGGCTAACCCAAATTGAACAAAGTTTTGAGGCCTTTAGAATCATTAAATCCTAAAAGTTAACATATAGTACCTTTATGTTAAAGTTAGTTGCTTGAGTTTGGTTGGACTCAAAGCAAGACAATTGGGGAATAATATTACTTGGCAGAGGTTTAAAGAGGAATCTAAGAAAGAATACTTTCCCCATAGTGTCCAAAACAAGATGGTGAGAGATTCATTTGAACTAAAGGAGGGAGGTACGACTGTAACTTAGTATGAAATTGAGTTTAATAGATTGTTGCAATATACACATGATTCATAATGAGATAATGTTCAATTAAAGAAGGATTTGTTCCTTATTGGGTTCGACTCACAATGTGTTGTAAGCTGGAAGACTATGGTTTCACTATGTATACTAAAGCAGTAGATAAGGAAAGACAATTGGAGAATAATCTTGTAAGGGTGTAAGCAATGTGGGGTCAAAAGATTAACAAGAGTTGCCGACTTAGTTCGTCATTTAAAAGATCATATCTTGGTGCAACTAGTAGTTCTAGAAAAAAGAAAAGAAAAGAAACTAGCAACTGTAGCTAGTAGTCCAGTGCAATCAATACCTGGTTTGAGTTTTTATGATAAGGATGGTAATGTTAAGTATTGAAAGTGTGGCATAAATCATTTCCTGAGAAATTATGCTTTGCTTAAAGGAAAATGTTTTATATGTGGAGATCAGAACCATATGCTGCGAGTATGCTCTAGAATGAAACTTGTGAAGTATAACAAATCTGATAGAAATGGGTATTTCTCCAAGTATTGGCTACAGTTTGGACAAGGAGCTAAGAGGACTAAAGATTCAAATAATACGCTTGCAATTGCTCGTATCTTTGCTATAGAGGATATGGGAAATGAAGAGGATGAAGATTTTGCAGATTGGGTGGAGGAGTACTATCATGACGATGCTGAGGAGATTGTGGGAGTCAAAGAAGGAAATGATGAAAGACTTGTGATAGGTACACGCTTGGACTACTTATTTTGATGATAATTTAAGTGTAAGTTAAATTGACATACTTAAATTTTGAGATTATGAATGTAAGTTTAGTTAATAATGATAGTATTAGTATATTTCAAGAAATGTGCTTATAAATAGTCAATTTGCTTTTGCGTTATTTGATACTAGTGTTTCTCATTCTTTTGCAAGTAAAAAATTTGCAAATGAGAAGGAGATTATTGTGGCTAAGATTAATACCACTTATAGAGGTAGAACTTCTACTAGGGAGAAGGTAACAACTCAAAAAGTGGTGGACAATGGTAGAATTAAGATTCAAGAGAAGAAGTACCTTATAAGTCTTAAAATATTACCTTTATAGGGTTATGATATAGTTGTAGGAATAGATTGGCTGTTTAAACATAAAACGATTGTAGAATGTAGAAATAAGGCCATTACTCTAAATGATAGAGAAATGGTATTTCAAAGAAAAGCTGGTGGAAACAAATTAAAATTAGTTGTGATAAAGATATGTGATGAAATGCATGAAACAAAGGTAGAAGAGTGTGATTTAGAAATTTTGTTAGGTATTTGTTATTGAAGTAAAGAAAGAGACACCCAAAGTAGTGGATATATCGGTTATATGTGAATTTTCAGATGTATTTCCAAATGATTTACCAGGTTTAGCTCTACATCAAGAGTTAAACTTCATTATCGAGTTAATTCCTGAAATCGAACCTATTTCTAAAGCTTCATATTGGATGTCACCCGTAAAACTTCAAGAGGTAAAGAAACAACTTCAAAAGCTATTAGACAAAAGATTTATTTGTCAGAATGTCTTACCATGGGGAGTAAAGGTGTGCAAATCGGTTTTGGCCCGCAGGTCGAATATTTAACCTACTTTTAAAACAGGTTAGGATCAAGGTTTTTTTACTCATTTAAAAGCTAGCCAAATGAGCTCGACCCGTTTAACTCGTGGGCTAATGTGAGTTGGTTTGGGTTAACCCGTTTAACTCATTTATGCCTTTAACTAGTGGGTTGGCTCGTTTAAGTCACTTTTCAAACAGGTTAGGGTCGAGATTTTTTGGCATCATTAAAAAAAACAAGTCAAATGAGCTCAGCTCATTTAACTTGCGGGTCAAAGTAGGCCTAGTTGGGTTGGCCTATTTAACTCACTTGCACACCTCTAATGGGGAGCACCGATATTATTTATGAAGAAGAAAGATGGTACCATAAGATTGTGCATAGACTAATTGGAAATAAATAAGGTTACCATTAAGAATAGATATCCATTACTCCACATCGATGATTTGTTGGATCAGCTACAAGGTATAACTATGTTTTCTAAAATTGATTTGAAATCGGGATATCATTAATTATAAGTTGTTACGCCCCGAAGTCGCAAAGTCGCAACAGTCCACCGTGTAAACCACTCTATGATAGTAACTGGCCTCACAGTGCCTACTATAGAGATAATCTACACAAGGCGTCGATGACTCCTCGCTTTGAAGTAAACAGTTCGATTAATAATTATACTACAATTATGATAATTATCACAAAGTTCTATAAACATAGATAATTATAAATGAGTCCACAGAGCTTCCCAGGAAGTTTTACACAAACATGACAGTTCACTAGATTACATAATAACCATTAGTCTTTCCTTCCTAATTACATGGTCGTTCTAGTCACACATTATATTAAGTAACTTGATCCTCACACCCCTGGCTTCAAACGGACTAACCTCTAGGTAATTGTAGGGCGGCATAGTACTGGAAGTGTTCACAAATCAGAACCTGCAAAAGGATCTATAAAGGTATGAGCAACTACAGCCCAGTAAGTTGAATTGGAGACTCATGAATGCATACAAGCACAAACAGGGTTATCAAACAATTATTTTCATACAATGCAACAATCAAGTGTCATCGCACAACGTAATCCGGTCTGTTGTGAAATCAGAGAAATTTCACCTGCTCCAATCCGGGTTGAAGAGTTCCATGTTATGCAGCAGCTCACAACCAAACCAGGCTTGTGCAATGGAGACCTCGCTCCTCCCGTGACTACCATCGAACCATTGACTTCACTCCTGCCGCGACCTCCTCTCCTGTCACTTAGTTCGACTGAGGATGAAGAAGGGACCATTTTGCAATCCTGCGCTATCCCTTTTGAAGGGGTCGGTATTTGGTTGGATAGTCCTATAATCCCCTAACAGGCTGCAATGCATGACATTTTCGGTTATTAGGGTCGACTAAGATTAAATGCCGATTAGGGTGTTCAACAAGTTCATACCAATTCAATCAGTCACAAAATCATTCACAGTACACATTCCAGCACAAATTCAGATACATCAAGCACATGCGCAAACTATTTACAATCACAATCATATACAAGCCTAAGTCTCCGAGTACTACAAAACTAGTACTCTATTACAATAAGCAATAACCCAACTTACTTGAATTTGTTCGATCGCTCGATCCTTTAGTTGCAAGCTGATTTGTTTCTGGGTATCCTATAATACAAATAGGTTCTTTTAGTACTTATATTTTATGGATTCTTATTCTAATTCATAATATAACTCATTTTCCTCATGTATACCTATAACGTATTAATGATTCGTTGTGTTCTATTTCGGGGTTCGGCTCCTAAACTAGATTCTAGTTTTAATTCCTAAGTCGTAATTAAGCTCGAATCCCAATGTGATATTAATCACATTATGCTCGGGTATTCAAATATCCTATTGGGTCGTAATTTTTGTATTCTAAACTATTCGGTACACGCTAACCCTAATTGAGGTATCGGATTTATTCCCGATGTATAAAAATCTTACATTTTGAGATATTTACTTAAAATTAAATATCATTTCAGATTTATTATTTTTCTGATTTCTATTATAATATTATCTAAATAACCTTATTTTTTACAATTTATTAATTTACATTTTCACATATTACTAATTTGTTATATTACTTACCTAATTTCCCTAATTAACCATACTTAGTACCTAAAGGCTAGGTTTAAGGTTCCACTGCAAAGATTAACTTCCCTAAACCTCTAATTAAGATTCAAATCAGTAATTAACATCCTAATCACTTAATTAACCCTAAATCACCAAATTTTACCATCATTTTAGGGCTAAAAATTAACTTAAAAGTTTCGAAAATTAATTTAAAAAATGGCTTCATAGCACTGTTATACATCATATGAGCATCCTACAGAAAAATTTTGAACTCCAAACTACATCCCTAAGCCTATTTATTTTCCGGTTTACTAATGCTTGGTTTTGAACAATTTGTTAAGGACCCTATATTTCCAAACATAATTAAACTAAATCAATATTTTTCCCTAAATCTACATACAATAAAACCTCATAATAACAAGTTTCATAATTTTCTGGGCAAAATAAATAATTTTACAAAATTATACAAAAATCGGGTGAATAAATGACTAACCGGTTCGAAGCTTTTGGGCCGTCCAAACCCAGTCCAATGTTGTCAACCGGTCCAAGCAGTGGGTCTAATGTAGGGTGGTGGTGGTGGTGGTTCGGTCCCAAGTGGTGGTGAGTGATGAGTTTAGCTTACTTGCCTAATCTGCACAATTTTTCTTTTTATTTTTTATTTTTCTGGATTTTCTCTCGATTTTTTTGGTGTTTTGATTTTTCTCAGATCCTAATTTCACCAAAGGACTTCTGGAATTTTTTTCTCCTATTTATAGACAATTGTAGAATTTAATGTGCATTAATTTGATGGGATTTTACCCCAATTCCATGATTTTTGGCTTTTTGTTTGTCACATTCTTATTGGTTATTTTTTTTCTTGCTGACCACGACCTGATCTTATTGCAGCTTATCCCCTTCTAATTTTTTCTGATTTTTTAATAATTATTTTGTATTTTTCTTTAATTATTTGCTTAGTTTTAAGCTAATTTAGGTAATTACGTGTATTTTTATCTACACGTAAATACATGTGGGGTACACGTGAACATTCCTAAATATTATTTTGGTCATTCTAAAATTTTTAGTATACATATAATCTATCTCTAGTAATTTATTAGTTATTTCATTACACTTTTCATATTTTCGATAATTAATACCTATTATGCTTAAAATTTGAAAATTTTATAATCTCTTATTTTATTACTTATTTTCTTAAATTCAAGTTTACGGGGTCAGTTTTGATCGGATCCTTTAACCGATCGCCCTAAACTTTGGGTTCTAAGTTCAATCTTATGGTTACTTGGCTTGGCTTTTGGGCTTACATAAGTTAAGCTAGATGATGTGTCTAAAATTGCATTTACAACCTGATATGGTCATTATGAATTTTGGTGATACCTTTCGGTTTGACAAATGCCCTGGCTATATTCATGAATCATATATATTAGCCATATTTAGATAAACTTATTGTATTATTTACAGATGATATTTTGATTTATTTGAAAACTAAGGAGAAGGATGCAAAGCATTTACGATTAGCATTGCAGAAGTTAAGGGAAAATAAATTGTATGCCAAGTTAAGTAAACCTGATTTTTGGGTGGATAAAATTTCTTTTCTGGGTCACTACAAGCGATTTATAAAGGATTTTTCTAATATTACCGGACTATTGACTATATAACCTAAAAAGATGTAAATTTTGAGTAGGGTAAGGAATGTGAGTTGAGTTTTCAATAGTTGAAGAAACGAATGGTTACGGTACTGGTATTAATATTACTTGATCCAAATAAACCTTATAGTATATAAAGTGATACTTCTCAAAATGGGTTGTGATATGTATTAATGCAGAATAGAAAAGTTATTGCATATGTGTTAAGACAATTAAGGCTTCATGAAAGGAATTATCTAACCTATGATTTGGAATTAATAGCTGCAATGTTTGCGTTAAAAATTTGGAGACATTTTTTACATAGACAATGGTGTGAAATATACACAGATCACAAAAATTTGAAGTATTTCTTTACTTAGAAGGAGTTAAACTTAAGACAAAAGCAATGGTTGGAGCTAATCAAAGATTATGATTTGAATATAAATTGTCATCCTAGAAAACCCAATTTGGTGGTAGATGCTTTGAGTAGGAAGAATTATAAATAGGTTGCATTATTGATAACTTCCTAAGATGAGTGGTACCGGAATTTGAAAAGTTGAAAATTAGGTTTAACTAGTGTGAGCCTAATAGTCAGATAAAGAATTTGGAATTGCAACTACTTTATTGAAAAGAATTAAACAAAAGCAAGAGGAAGATAAAGATTTGATGGAAATGAAAGAGAATTTGAGCAAAGCGAATGATTTTGATTTCAAAGTGGATGAAAGAGACATACTAAAATTTAGAGGAATGATATGTATGCCTCAAGATCTAGACATAAAGAAGGAAATTTTAGATGAACCATATATTATGAGTTATACCATACACCTAAGAGGAAAAAAGATGTATCATATTTAAAATCAATGTTTCGGTGGAATGGAATGAAAAGAGATGTGTCATTGTACGTGGTAGCATGCATTACATACCAACAAGTTAAAGCAGAGCATCAAAGATCAAGTGGACCATTGTAACCCTTAAAGGTACCAAGATGGAAATGGGATCATATCATAATGAATTTTCTAATAGCACTACCTAGGACTCAAGCTGATTATGACTCGATCTAGGTAGTTGTAGACAAATTAAAGAAGAGTGTATACTTCTTATCCTACTGGATAGGTGATTCAATGGAAAAAATAGCTAGACTATATATCTGTGAGATAGTAAGATTAAATGGTATGCTTGAAAGTATTGTTTTTTATCGAGATAGTTGATTTGTATCCAAATTTTGGGAAAGTTTACATAGAACTTTAGTTATAAAGTTACAATTTGGTATAGCTTATCACCTGCAAATAGATGGGCAATTTGAGTGAATAATTCAGACCTTAGAAGATATGTTGCAAGCTTGCGTATCAGATTTTGGTGGTGATTGGTATAAATATTTGCCATTAATAAAGTTTGCTTACAATAATAGTTACCATATGACTATATAGATGGCACCTTATGAAGCATTATATGGACGAAGATGTAGATCGCTACTGTATTGGGACCATGAGGAATAAGTAATGATTAATCCCGACATGATCAACCAAACAAACGAAAAGGTTAAGATTGTACGACAACGAATGAAGGAAGCATAAGACCAGTATAAGAGTTTAGAAGATTTGAAGAGAAGACCATTGGAGTTTGGCATATGAGATCATGTTTATGTTAAGATAAATCCATTCAAAGGACCTAGATAGTTTAGCTCGAAAGGAAAGTTGAGCTCACGATATATTGGTTAGTTTGAAGTATTGGAAAATGTTGGTAATGTATCATATGGAATAACCTTTCCTCTAAGCTTGTTAGGTTACCATAACGTATTCAATATTTCAATGTTAAGAAAGTTTATTAAGAACTGGAGTGCAATTGTAGAGATTAAGTCAGTAGAATTAATAGAAGAATTTTCAAGTTGCGAAGTAACCCATAAAGATACTAGATAATTGGGTTCAGAAATTAAGGAATCAAGATATGGAATGTGTAAAAGTACAATGGAACGAAGATCTAAACTTAGAAATCACTTGGAAGCCGAAAGCAGCGGTATTGAAGTAATAGCCATAGCCATTTTAACTTTCAAGTTAGTAAAAGTATATTGACTATCATTTTTGGTTATTTGAGTAAAACGTAGATGTATAGAAGTTTTGAGGATAAAATTTTTTTGAAAGCGGTTGGCAATGTAAGCCCTATAATAAGAAGTCTAGAGTCGATACGTAAAATTTAGGGTAATCGGGTAAATTATTCAATTGAGCCCAAATTTTATGATGAAACTAGGAATATTAGTAAAAATGATCCTGTAAGTTTAAATTTAAGAAAATAACTAATAAAATAATCAAATATTTCAATATCGAATTATAAGCATATTATTTGTTATTTATTTGAAACGCGTAAAACAAATTCTAATAACTAATGAATTAATAGAGATAAATTATATGTACACTAAAAATCATAAAATAATATAAATAATATGTAAGAGTATTTACTTGTACTATATATGTATTTACGTATTGGTAAAAATATCTGAAATTACTTAAAATACTAAAAATATGCTAAAATAATATTAAATTATTAAATAAAATTATAAAAAAATTAAAAATTAAGGAAAAATAAGAAAAAGTGTGGAAATGTCCAAATCAAGTCGTGGCATGCTGGGATTAATAAGAACACAATTAACAAATAAGATAAACTAAACTAGAAAGTGAAAAAGAAAAAAAAATAAGAAACACTTGGCAAGTGGAAAATTAAAGAAATACCTAAACCAGCCCTATAAATTCACTAAGCTTTAACTGGAACTCATTTGGTCAATTAGGCATCTAGGAAAAATAGAGAGAAGTGGAAAAGAGAGAAAAAAAAAATATAGTTTTACAAAAAATAGCAAAAATTGTGTACAATTAGGACTTTAAACTAACAACCACTTAGGGAAGGATGGTTGCCACCATCATACCTTACCACCACCCCTCTCTGCCAACACACCTGGAGCCACTACTAACAACTGAAAGTTAATCGGACGGTTGAGTTCGATTTCTAATCCGATTTTGTTTAATTTAGTGAAAATATTAAATGAGTTTAGAAAATTATGAAATTTTGTATTATGATGTTTTTAGATATGTAGATCTTAGGAAAAATATCAATTTAAAAAATTTAAATATGGAAATATGTAATGATTAAGAAATCTCTAAACCCTAAGCTTGTTTTCAATTTATAAATAAACGACATTAATAGCGGGGTTTTGAGCTTAAAATTTTTGTTATTTAGAGTATTTACAATAGTGTTATGAGATATTTTTGAGAAATTAATTTTGAAATTTTGAGATAATTTTTAGGCCCTAAAATAATGTATAAAAGAGTGATTTTAGGCTTATTTTGGTAATTTAGTGAGAATTTGACAAAAATATTGATTTAATATAAAATAAGGCATTTTAAGTTGTTAATTTTTTATGTAGTATGATATTTATAGTATTTAAAGTGTTAGATGTAATTATTATCTGTAATATGAGTGAATATGTATAAATTAATAATATATGAAATTGAAAATGTAATAAGTAGAAAATATTAGGTTAAAATTGATAATATAATAATAATAGTAATATACAATAAATCTAATATGAAACTTAAATTTAGGTAATTATATGAAAAATATAAGTTTTTCTCACTTTGGAAGCAAATTTAATAGTTAAATTAGGATTGAGATATACCATATATATTAGAATACTAGTTAAGGGCCAAATACAATATTTAAGATACTTATGAATAATGTGATTAATTTCACATTATGATTTGAAAATGAGTTCTTAGGGTATACGTGTAAAACTCGTAATAAAAAACTAAATTGGAAATAGATTCAAAAACCAATTTAGAAACTAGCCTAGAATAAATCAATAATAAGTAATATATATATATATATATTTGGAAAATTGATTCAAATCATAATTATAGACTATTTTTCATAAGGATATAGTATTTATATCATAGGTTACGTGGAGATGAGTTGATCTGCAGTAACTCGAGTGAGTGAATTGATGATTTCAAGTAAGTTAAGTTTAATACATTATTGTATTTTCAAGTACTATATTAAAATACTCAGAGACTTAGGATTGTATATTATTATGCTTGTAGGTAGTCATATGTACGTGTGCTTATGTGTTTTTGATTACTTGCTAAATATTAATGATGTGTTATGATGGCTCGTTGTGAATTAAGTGGTATAAGACTATTTGGTCACCCTAAACAGAATTTAATCATAATTGACCTAAATATTACAATTAGACATGCATTGCAAACCTTTAGGGGACAGCTAGGATTTTTCAAGCAAATACCAATACCTTCAAAAAAGATAGCAATGGATAACATAAAGGTCTTTTTTTCATCCTTAGCCAAACTTAGTGACATAAGAGGAGGTCGCGATAAGGATGAGGGTAATGGTTTGAAAGATAGTCATGGAGAGAATGATGTTTCTATTACATAAACCTGGGTTTAGTAGTGAGTTGTTGTATAAAAATTGAAACTCCTCAACTCGAATTAGAGTGGGTGAAATTACTTTGATTTCATAATAGACCAGACCACATTGTGTGATAGCATTTGCATGTTGCATTGCATCTAGTTAATTGTTTGAAAACCTTATTTATGTTTGTTATGTATTCTTAACTCTTCATCCCGACTTACTAAGTTATTGTTTGCTTATACCCTTATGGTTTTTCTTGCAAGTACTAGTTAAGATGCTACGCTATAATTATCCTGAGGTTAGTCTCTTTTTGAAGTACCTTAAGGAAGTGAGAATCAAACTGGTCAAACAATTGAGTATTTTAAAGTTGTTCTTATTAACTCTTTAGTTTATTTGATGGTCTTGTAATATTTTGCTTACCAGACTACTTTAGCATGTATATATTTCTTGGGCTCATAAGACAATATAAATATCTTTATGTAAGTATGATCTAAAGTTTTTAGTCATATATGTAAATTTTATTGATAATCATGAATGAGCTGTTTATTTCAACGTAAGGAGTTGTAGACGTCTTGTGTAAATCATACCTACGATAGTGACTGTAAGGTCGATTATTATCATAGGTAAGTTTATACGGCATGACCGTTGTGACTCCGCTGCTTTGGGGCGCAATTTTTGGTTCTCAGTATCACCAATCACTTCTTACCCTTTGCTTTTACCACCATTTGGAACAGCACATTCCCTTTGCAAATCCATTTTCCAAACAACTTTTAGGGAAAAAGTTATTAGTTGAGGTCTAAAAAAGGCATCCATATTTTCCTTGTAAGTACAAATCCGACTCACATGTCTAAGTTGACTACACTCAAAGTAAAAATCCCCAAGGTGCTCATATTGAAAATTAGCCCAATATTTTCGACCATTACGGCGGTTAACCTGTACATTAGGTCACAAAGGATGATTACAATTAGTCTTTACTTTCACTTGTAAGAAACATTGTCTTATGCCATTTGGCAAAATCACAAGATCCAGATCTAAAACAAGTCTTATACTTACACCCAACTTGTTTGCATTAGTGAATGAAAGGTGATCATGTTGTAGGCCATGTATTTGAACCCAAAAAACCATAAACTTCAACAATAAGTCTTCAACTCAAGAATCACCCTAGCCCTCCTCCAAAATCAAGTAGTACACCATAATTGTCTATGGCCCACCATTAACTACTTGCCTAGCCATGTCATATGAGTCTAATGTCAACAAACACAAACTTTTCCCCATAGTAGATGTTATGCCCCTAAGCGGTAGAGTCATAACAACCCCGTCTTATAAACCATTCTAAAATAGTAGTTGACCTTACAACTGCTATCCTAGACCTGATCTACATAAGGCGTCCACGACTAACCCGCTTTGAAGTAAATAAATTGTAATTTAAATAAATCATTTACCTAAGAAAGTAAGAAAATATATATACACACTGAAATTCAGTTATTACAATTAAAATATATGTTTGTTTTTCAAATGTTTTTCCTCACTTCCCAGGATTCAACAGTTACTAGCTTCAGAGTAGTTGTATGCCACTTCTTAGCCAGTACTTGTACAATGTTTATAAGGATGTGAGCAACCACAAGTCAGTAAGTTATGATGGAGGACTTAAAACTATACCATAAACATAACAAGGTTATCAATCAACTTATTACGTGCAATGCATGTTCGAGTAAATGCCATCATACGACGTTGTTCGACCCGTCATGAGATTAGAGAAATTGCGTCCGCTCTAATCCAGGTTGAGGAGTTACCGTTAATGCAACAGCTCACGACCAAACTTACGCTTGTATAATGGAGAGATCGCTCTTCCCACGACTACCTTCGAACCACTGACTTCACCCTCGCCGCGACCTCTCTCCTATCATTTAGTTCGACTAAGGATGAAAAAGGGACCATTATGCAATCCCGTACTATCCCTTTCGAAGGGGTCGGTATTTGGCCGAAGAATCCTAGGTTCCCCTAATGGGTTGCCATGCAGGTTTGATTATGATTACAGGTCGTATATTTGATTAGGTCCAATTTAGGGTGATCAATCATTTCATTTGAATCATACAATACAAACTAGAACAATAGACAGAATCATAACATCACTCATAATCAAGCACATGCACACAACTAACTATCTAACAAGCACAACCAAGTATAATCTCAATCCTCCAAAATACAACAACGTATTAATCCCAACTTACCTCGACTCCTCGCTTGCTCACTCACTCGAGGTCCGACTCGCTCGGGCCATCGCCGATCATCCCTATAACACAAACGTGGTTTCAGTTTTTTATATAACTATTATAAGTTGGTTTTATCCTATCACACTTATTGTTATGTTTTGTTTAGGGTTTAATATATTCAGTTATCTAGGTTCTCAAATCTTTTACAATTATTTTGGGTTTGAGGTTAGGTACGGGTTCAATTTCCATGACGATTTTTAAATTAGGTTTTGGTTCGATTTCTAAATTATAATTTAACTCTTTTTTTTCATGTATACCTATTATTTACTAATGATTCATTTTACCCTATTTCGGGGTTCGGTTCCAAAATTAGATTCTAGTTTTGATTTTGGAATCTTACATATGCTCGAATCCTAATTTGAAATTAATTACATTAAGCTCAAGTATTCTAATATCCTATTGGGTCTTAATTTAGTATTTTAAACTGTTCAGTGCACGCTAATTCTAATTGGGGTACCAGATTTATTCCCGATGTGTGAAAATCTTATATTTTTTATATAATTACCTAAAATTAAATTTTTGTTTCAGATTTATTATATTATGATTTTTATTATTATATTATTAAATTAAACTAATTTTTCATATTTATTAATTTTCCAATTCTACATATTCCTAATTTTCTACAATTACCACATAATTCCTTCATTAATTATACTTAACACTCCAAAGGCTAGGATTAGGTTTTCACATCAAAGATTAACATCCTTAACCTTCTAATTACTATCTAAATCAGTAATTAATGTCTCAATCACCTAATTAACTCAAAATTACCTAATTTTTCTATCATTTTAGGGCTAAAAATTTACCTAAAAATTTCAAAAATTAAATTTAGAAATGGCTTCATAGCACTATTCTATATCACTTAAGCATTCTACAAAAAAAAAAAAAAAAGATTGAGCTCTAAACCATACTCTTAACCCTATTTATTTTTAATCCTAATCATGCTTGATTTTGCATGATTTCTTAAGGATCATATATCATGGAATATATTTTCATCAAAATAATATTTTTCCTAAAAACTACATAAAAAATATTCCAAAATAACAAATTTCATAATTTTTTAAGAATATTTACTATTTTTACAAAATTACACAAAATCAGGTTGGAAATCGAACTTATCGATTTGGGTGGCTCCGGCCACCGATGGGTGTGTCAGCCTACCTGGGCGCTGTCACCACCATGTGGTGGTGGTGGCTGTCCACTCCTAGCTACTCGTCGGCTCAATGTTCTCCTTACAAGTTTCAACTGCACAGTTTTCTTATTTTTTTTTACTCTAATTTTTTTCTTCTAATTTCAATGCTCCTAATTTTTCTTTGATTTCTAACTGTCTAAATGAGCTATGTGATTTTTTCCCCTATTTATAGATATTTGTGGTAATTAATGTGCATTAAATTAGACAAAACATTACCCAAATCTCTTAATTTATGGATTTTGTGTTGCTCTAATTTAATTGGTTAATTTTTTTTCTTATTTTCTCCAACTGCCACGACCCAATTCTGGATCATTTCTTATTTTTTCTAATTTTTCTTTATTTTTGTTAATTAATTATCAATTTTCTTTAATTATTTAGTATTATTTTAGCACATTATGCGTATTTTAAGTAATTACGCGTATTTCTACATATATGTAAATTCATATATAGTACAAATAAATATTTTTAAATATTATTTAGGTTATTTTATGATTTTTAGTATACATATAATTTATCTCTAACGATTAGTTAATTATCAAAATGCATTTTACATATTTTCGATAAATAACTAGTTATATACTTAAATTTGGAATTTTTATATTCTTTTATTTTATTGCTTATTTTCTTAAATTCAAACTTACAAAATCATTTTACTAATATTTTTAGTTTTACTTATAATTTAGGCTCGATTGAATCTTTCAACCAATCGAAACCTTGAGTGACTGGTTATAGAGCTTTCAACAGAGACACTAACATGACCAAATTCCTTCCAAATAGTTGATAATAAGTTAATGACTCCATTCTTGTTCACTTCTTTATTCAAAATAACTTTTACAATAAGGTGGTGTTTTGAATCTGTTTGTATTTTATTCTTTTCTTCCAAATCAAGGCTATCTATAAGTCAAGTATCGATGCTCCTTGGATGCGATGCTTCCCTACTAAGTTCAACTGTAGCCATTGCCTACGGAAATACACAAATATAAAAGTAGATTTAGATAAAGAAAAGCAACCTAAAGTGTATCAATAAACGTAAAAGGAAAAGATTCAGAGACAAACAGCCAACAACTATGAAAGAGACTATAAGGATTGAAGACGTAGAGGAAAAGAGACAACAAAATGAAGGTTAACACTACATAAAGATAAATAGAGACAATGAGAAAGACAAGAAAGTGACATGTAGAAACAAAACTAATCGTATAACAGTAGGCATACTTACTTACATAGGGCAATTTCTAACGAATTCCAATCCCTAAAATTTCTGAATAGAGATAATTGCATCTCACATAAAAATTAAGATTCCATGCAAGTATCCTTTCTTTTTCTTTCCAAATTGACCTCATCAAACTTTTCAAATGACAAAAAAATACCAATCTTCTTCCTCTGGCCACATCATAGAAAAATCATCTTCTTCTTTGTAGAGCTCCATCATCACTGTTCATACACCTTTTGTAACCAACACTGGCCACCACTACTATACAACCCAAAAACCACCACCTAAATGCCTCTAGACTACAAGCCATTTTATGATTGGACCCAGAAATACCACCCAAAATTACTTAGCAACTATAACCATGACTACAACAATCAAACATAACCTAGAAACCATTTCTATTGTACCATCCACCACTACAATTGAACATAACCACTATCATTAATAGCCTCACGAATCCAATCACTTCCATTACAATCGAAAACAACCAAACAACCACTATAATCAGACCATCCACCATTATAATTGAACATAACCACTACCTAAAAAGCTTCGCATTACTTCACCCAATTTGGCCATCCATTGAGATTGGGGCTAGGATTTGATTGAATAATGTCATTGAGGTAGGGACTAAGGATTTTGAATTGAACTCAAATGCATTGAAGCTAGGGTTTTTTAACTTAACAGGATGTAATATTTTTTTATATTTTATTTTATTGTCCAATTTAATAAGGGTATTTTAATCATTTTACTTTCTATTCATGTCTTATCCCAGCTAAATTTTATAAATTACATAATGTGATAGCAATCCTATTATACTCAATCAAATACCTTAATATCTATTGACCTCCCATTGCACTTTTATTTCATTTCCTAGTAATTGCAACTCCATTATCATCTTATTTTATTTAGTAAAGTAAACATGCCGTTAGTTAGTTATAACTAGAAATTTATAGAAAATGAAGGAATAGAGAGCTAAAGGACAGAAAATAAAGAGAAAAAAAAATTACTTACCTAAAAAGTAAACTGAAATGAAAGAAAAATAAAGATAACAAAATAGAAGTATTGAAAAATAATACAATCCTCTTTTTCTAGCGCACCATTAATTTGAATCCACCCCAAAAGTTCAACATTCATATTTTATAATCCTTGAATATAAATCCACATATATTGAAAAATCAAAACCAATGTAGGACAACTTTTTAAGAGCATGTTCTGGGTTCTCCTTTACTTACCCACATCCAGGACAGTTAGCATCAAAGTTTATATGGTATTTTCTATGTTTTTCAGCAATTGGCAAACTGCCTCCATATTAAAATTTTTAGTTTTAAACTGAAAGATGATATTCGTAGCCAGTTGTAATGCATAACATTTGATAGTGCTCGTGATTCTCAATATGGTGCCATATATCTCTCAGGTAAGTATCCTTTTCTTCTTGCACAAGATAGATAGTGTACATCTTTTAATCTTTTCTAGAAAAATAGAGTTTATCTCACACGTGATTGACGGAGAATTCAAATCCAATCTTTTCATCACCCCAAGCTAGTTTAGATATCCAACAATCTTTTACCGTTAGGGATTCAGCTTGAATCGTCGAGAACCGCGGATAAGAGATCAAATTGACTCCTTAGAAAACCAATTACCATACTAAAAATTGTTTTTGCACTATTACCAAGCTGAATTTGACCATCCTCTTATATTTACAAATTGATTAAGGTTTCGTTTGAATTGCCTGTGTTTGATTTATTTCTGTTTGTTATCTGGTATTTAAAAAATTATCTTATCTATATCTTATTTATTTTTATTTCATAATTATGATAAAGATAGTGATTAAAGTTTCCGAATTAGGAAATAAAAATTTACATGAAAAAAGATTTGAAAAAATCTATTTTATGTATTAGAAATAATTATTTTAATTAATATTTTTATAAATATAAATAAAAAAATAGTATATAAATTCCACTTTATTAGGATTTATTAAGTATTTAATTTTAGAAGAAGGTATACGTATATATAATCATATTTCTATCTTTTTGATATCTTATTTTTATCAAACACAAAATTTAAGTAAACACCAATAAAACATCAATAAGATAGAAAAATGATAAATCAAATAGAGCCTAAAAAGCAACTCTTTCCAAAGATATAAGCAATTGCTTTTCCTAACTAGCTTCGATAAGCTCTTTTATGTTCTTCATGGGACTCTTGTTAAGTTCTTAATGATAAGTAATAAGAGCATCTAACACAACTTTAATTAAAGTAACTCTACTTGTCATATCAAAAGATAACTAAAAATAGTTCATTTCAATTTACTTTATTTAATTTTCCTCCATTTATCCTTTTAAGATATTATTATATATAATTAATTATTGTAATTATAAAAAATATAATTGAAATCACATTATATTTTAAAAATTTAGCCGATTTCAAATATTGATTTGTAAATTGGGAAGACACTAATATCCAAAATGACTCTACTTGTCATGCAGAGCAATCAACCCTTTCAACTGCCCAGTTTCCTTTTGCATTTCTCTAAATAGAAAGGAAAACCGATTGATTTTATTATTAATCCACTTGCAAATATTTACTTATTCTGAAGTTGCACTAACTATATCCACGTATCATAAAAAATGGGATAAGATTCCTTCATAAAGTAATGAAAAACCATCCATTTTTGGTGGATACCCACTGGCGTGACAATGGCTAAATTATTTTGACAAAGAACGATACATGTCCATTCTTCCTGGTCACAATGACGACACATATGGCTAACACTATAGAAGAAAATGATCTCGAAGACGGTATCTGCTTTTCTGTTTGGACTCATTATGGAGAAATATTATATCTTCAAGAAAGCTACAGGAGAAGATAAGGCACAGCTATACTTTAATTTCCTTACTAACTTCCTCTGATACTTAGTTTGTCTAATCGTTTAAAAAGAATATGACGACGTAGAATAGAATCTGAACTAGACTTGAATGCCGGGTCGAACCAGCTCAGAGTCTTCGGTTTATGGCTGTGTAAGGTTGAACCAGGTCCAACCCTTGAGGTTATAGGTTTGAACCGGTTTGACTAAACCAAGGGTTCATCGGTTTTTAAGCCGGTTTTTATTTTTATTTTTTATTGTTATTTTCTTATAATTTTCTTTAATCTTATTTTTGTAATCTTGTGAATTATTATAAATACTATTTTGCTTAATCTCATTTTCTATTTTTTTTCTCGAAATAATTATAAAAAGTTATATCATATAAAGTTTAAATAAGAGAAGTTACAAATTTTATTTCATTTTGAAATAATCAATTCACACTGCTTGAGTGTAATATTACTTTAATATGAAAATATTAAATATGGTTAAGTGAAGCAAAAGAAGTTACAATTTACAAAGGATGTCAATATCTCGTTCAAATCTTGGAATAAATTATCAATATGGGAATAATAAAATTACAACATAACTATTAATTAGAATTTGTAGTAGTACTTGATGTAAGTTGAAAAAGAAAAAAGTAGTAATAGTAGTAGTAGAAGACATATAACATTTCTTTTTTTTTTAAGGCTAGAATCGGCTTGAACTAGTAGACCAACCTAACAAGCCAGCCTGGCTAGTTTACTGACCTATTGGTTCAACTAGTTTGACATGTTGAACCGCTGAGGCCTTTAAGACCCGACAATTCATAGATTGGTTCAAGCTCACTTACTCTTTAATTGAATTGGTTCGGTAATCATTTAAGTTAGTTCACGGTTCGAAATTAACGCTTATATAAATTTAATATGTACAAATACAAAGCTAAAGGATTTGGTTAGCAATAGATTGTATCATCGAGGGTTTTAGTCTCTTTTGGAATCTACGTGCATCAATTTGATTACTAAGGTTGTGTGGTGGGCCTATATCCTAAAAGCATTGTCTAGAAGTTTTTCTATGTTTGTTACATAATCAGCATGTCTATTTGACTTCATAAAAATCAAATGTCTTCCAAGTGAAATAGTAATTTTATGCAATTCCTATAAATCTGCAAAAGAACTTTAACTCCTTATAAGACCAAAGCAATAAATATTCCCTTGATCTTTCTTTGACATATGTTTGCATCTACTCATGAGACTCTTGCCTAATAGTCAAGTTATAAATTGGGATAAGGTCATTCAAGTACTTTTAGGAAATATTTCTAATTTATTTCCTTATGTCATTTTGAATGTAGTAAAATAAAGTAAAACTTCTATTTCTAGAAATCACAATTCTAATTTTACCTTATTTTATTCCACGAATCAACATGCCATTAAGGTTTTTAATGGTAGAATATACCGTTGTGGTTTGAAGTGGTTGCAAGTACTATGGGACTGATGATGGAAAGAGATGAGAGTAACCAAGCACAAGTGATAGGGGTCAGCAACCTTGAAAAACTGCTCATAGAAAATGGGGGATGAGTTTTGCTTTTTTTACAACCTTCACCTCTGACCTTCAGCAATCGCTAAAAGTTATTAATAACTACAATTTTCTTGAGTTATGAAGATAATATTTGATCATTATAGAATTCTAATTACCATAAATATATAAAAAAAAGTTTGAAGAACTAATAAACCCAACCCTGTAATATTCATACAAAAATTATAATTACATTAAATTATTAATTATAAATAAATTTTAAAAAGTAAAAAAAGAAAAAGGTTTTAGAATCAAAGATCTGATGAAACCGATAATAGTTGGCATGGGCAAAGCACAAGAAAATCAAAATTCCAAGCTTTCTTCAGGGAATGACTAAAGTATGTGGCATATTGTCCATATAGTGGCTCTCGTGGGAAGTCCATTTTATTATAGAATGAAAAGACGGAGAAACCAGTCCATGCCAGGAGTGGTTGAACTACTTGTGTGACTAGTGGCTCTTATAAGTTGAGTAGACAGGCTTATACGACACATGGCATGAAAAGGGGATCTACGAAGTCAATCATGTATCCTAAATAATTATGTAAAAGTACGTGTCATGCAATATAATGTTGTGATTATTATTGCGAACAAAAGACTACCGCACATTCAGAGAAAATCCTACCTGCAACTAATTGGCCTATTACATAATTCTACCTTTCCATATTTACTTTAGGACTCCACCAGCACTCTTACGTCAATATCATTTTCATACATAAACATTCTTGTTGGTCGTCTGGTAGTCTGATTATAGTAAAAGGTAGTGGACTTGTAAAAAAACTCTTTGTGGATTAGCTAACAAGGGCTTGTCAAATACTTCAGTTAGTAAGAAGAGAAAAAGAGTTATTTTGAGTGTCTAAATAAAGTATAAGGAGAGTTTGGGATCGAATCCTTAGATCTGTAGCTCCATGTTTATAAGGTGTGGAGCTTACTTACCTAAGACACAACAAGTCAAATATAGCTAGGATGCGGTTAGTGTAGTGAGGTGTGTGTAAAACAAGAGGGGACATTACCTTTTTGCTTGTTAATGGCTTCGTAAAAGGTGCTTGTCACATTAGCATGGCAACCATCACAATAAGGATAGCTAGGCTTTTGGGTCATATTGTAGACTATCAAGCAACATTTAATGAGGAGCGAGAGAAAATCAACAAAACAATTGTAGTGTAAGGGTCCTTAGGTCATGTGTTGAGCACCTGTCATGAGCTTAAGGACTTAGATTGACACTTTAGGCCGAATTTAGATCCAACTACCTAGAGGACTATTGGGTCCTTAAGGTCTCGAGTCTTTAGGAGTCAATACCCAAGGATGTAGATAGAAGTTTCTAAGGTGCTGAGGAGATCGGGGTGAAAGAGTGCTTGGAGTAAGCTCCAGCATGCTAGTCTTAGTACTTTGTAGATTGAGCAATGAATTCCTTCTAGTGTGGTTTGAATGGCATGCTTGGGGGACCTAAGTAGGTAGTTAGACTTTAGTTGAAGTGAATCTACGAAGGGGATCAAGCTGCCAATCAGAAGAGTTATTTAGGGACCCAAGTAGGAGATGTTAGTTGGGTTTAGGCCTTTGAAACTTAGACTTAGAAAGACCTATCAACAATTCTTATTTGCAATCTATATGGATGAATCTAGTTGCTATTGATAGACAATGTGTAGTTCATTGTAGGTTTTTCATTATATATACATATATAATTATTTAAGGTGCTCATCCTAATAGTTGTTTATTTTATTGAATGGAATAGGATTGCAATGTAATATGTAATATTGAGAAATGAAATAAAATTGTTATAAGTTATGAATATATATTATTTTGTCATTTGTTGATTACTTAGTATACTTTGAGGAACAAATTAAATCTAGTATTGAATGATTATTTATAGATTTAGATAATGAATGACTATCTAATATTTTTATATAGGGATTCCTTATGAAATCATTAAATAAAGCATAAAATGAAAGCTTAATATTTTTCTCCTAAAGAGTAAAGGGTTAATAAAATTGCTATACAATGAAATGAATAATTGTAAGGGGTTGCACAATTTTCTTTTCTTTTTTTTTTTTAATTTTAGGGTTCTTTTTTTCTCTTTTCTTGGTTTTCAAGTTTTTCTTTCTTTTTCTCAATAAATTTCTAGTTTTTATTTTTAATTAAATTTTTTTACTAATATCATTTTATCAAAACTAATTATTATAGCTTGTTTAGAAGTTGACATGTGTATCTAACTAATATTAATATATAGTGATAAAATGCAAATTATACAAAGTTTCAAGATACAAGTTATATTTTTATATATATTTTTAAAATAAATAAATAGATAAAAAGAATGATAGGGGGAAGCTACCCAGGTCCAGTCAAACCGAGGCAATTAAAGAGTACTCGGCCAGTTGATTGGCATGTGGAGAGGGGCTGATCTTGCTAACTTGCTACCTCGGCTGGCCGACTTTACTCTTCAAATGACCGAAATCCAAAAGAAAGCCCCAGGCCACCAACATCTCGTACATTAGTTTTATGTATATCCTTAATTCGATTGATTTCCTCATTATGGTTGCATGTTGTACTTAGGGGAATTTTATGTTTGAATATACATGCTTTTCTTTAAATTCCTTTTCTTTTTTAAATAATAAAATTTAAGCATCTTTGCTTATTTGTCTACGAGATATACATGTATGGAGTGTTTGGTACGTCCAAAATATATTCAAAACGAAACTGCAATCTTGAGTTTTATTTATTTTTCTATGTTTGGATGCACTTTTAGATCTTCGAATCATAATTCTTGTATTTTATATTTCTCTATTTTATAACCATGATAAAAGATAGTGATTGGATTGAATTGAAATGAAAATTCATATACTTTTAAGAGGAAAAATTTGAAAAAAAAAAATATATTTTATGTATTAGAGATTATTATTTAATTGATACTTTGGTAAATATGAATAAAGTAAAAAGGGAGATAAATTGTAAAGATTTGTTAGATATTTAATTTAAAAAAAGATACGTATGGAATAATATTTTCATTTTTTTATATCTCGTTCTAATCAAACACAAGATTCAAATAAACACAAAAAAAATAAATAAACCAAATGAATTGAAAATCAGCAATTCTAACTTTAAAAGGGAATTTGATTTGCTTTTTATAAAGCATAATCAATTTCATTCTAATCTCATTAATTGTAATTTACAAAAATAGATTTTTAATAAATAATTTTCATTTTTTTCATTTATTATTAATAATATATTTAACGAATACTATTATTGGGTATTGGCCTCGGATTCCGAACCTTTTCACACTTACAGCTACGTTAGGTGATATCAAAGTATGTTGAGAATTCTAATATCGGTAGGTGATGACTATCCTGCTGTGGTTCTCTTGTTGAATACCGACACTAATGACATGTGCTTTCTGCCCAACCTATGATTGTATTCTTAGATTTCATTGAAAATCTCTACGAATCTATTCATTAACTCATGATCACTGATTCTGTGGAGCCTTGCCGATTTAGAAGAACGTATCGCGTCCTATAAAATCCAAAAATTGCCAAGCATCAACGGGCATTTGGCATGGTAGATTTGCGGCTAAAATCGAATAAATTCGCATGATGTTGAACAAGTGATGACACTCAATGTTCTATTTCGGAGCAAACAAGGAGCAGATTCTCATACTTAATATCAATCTAGATAAAATCAATCTAGAAACCCATTTCATTGGACAACTTAAGTCTAACTTATCTCTTTACTATACTCACTACATACCCAAGAACAAAAAACGCCAAAATGTCTCAAGAAACCCTAGGCAAGTAAGATGATCTATTTTATAATTATATATATATATATGTATGTATGTATATAAGTGCCTTATTATTCAAAAGCCTTGACAGTGCATTTCAAGATAAGAAATGGGTAGGGATATAATTCACGAGAGCTTATTACTTTTATCGCTTGTGTTAACACTAGCATTTGCTTGTGCTATTGGGGTTGTAAATGGAGAATACCTAATTGGAGTTGGAAGCTATGACATGACCGGTCCGGCTGCTGAGGTGAACATGATGGGCTATGGCAACATAGAGCAAAATGCTGCCGGGATTCATTTTCGTTTGAGAGCCAGGACTTTCATTGTGGCCGAGAGTCGTCATGGATCGAGGTTTACTAGGATCTACCCGTCTTATTATTTGTTTTACTTCGTCGAAAAACAAGCATTCTGTTAAAAGCAAGAAAATAGGAAAATTATACATGAGAGAGTCAATATTTGTAGTACAATTTATATAGATGATCAAATTTTTTTAAATAGTTCAAATAGAGCATCATGTTATGATGAACTTTTTAAATAGAGGCCAAACTTTTAAGTGGGTTAAAATAGAAGATTAATGTTATGACAACTGATACATTAATTTTATTTTAATTTTAATTCTTTACTTGAACTATTTATTAAAAAAAATTAATTATCGATTTTAACCATTTGAAAGTTCAATTCTTTATTTGAATTTCTTAACTTTACATTAATTTTCTATTTGAACCACTTGAAATCACGATTCTATATTTGAACTTGACCTTAAACTTGATCCTCTTATATATAATTTATTTGAAAGAAAATGATAATAGGCAAGATAAAAGAATTCTTAATATTACTATGTGTTTACTTTTTCTTTTCTTTCCCTTCTTTCTTTTTTTTTTTTATTTTGATAAATTGCCTAATTAGTGTTACAAGTTTGAAAAACACCCTATAACTGGAGAAAGGCTTCAATGATGATAACTTGCTCATAAGTATTAATACAATTTTAATACATAAAAATACGAACCACTAAATAATACCATTAATACCTACTTACTAAGTGGAAAGTTAGATTTTGGTCCAATTTATGTGACTAAAATTATCGTACTTTGATGTGTTTTGTATACAACTCTTTGCGGTAGAGTAGGCCTTTTCTTTTCCTTGACCATATTTTTCTCATCCAATATTAGGTTTTTGCTCATTAAATAACTATATTAATTTCTTCTCTTTTTATCTCTATCTTTTGCTCGTTATTCTTTATGATTGGTTTATAGCTGTGTTTGCATGACACAAATTAAGATGGATATTTGTTGTGTATGGCTCAAATTTTTTGTGGCTTTGATGTAAAACCCAAAGCAAAATAGGAGTTTTGGAAGATGAAAATGTGAACCGGGAATCTCAGGAAGAACAGTTAGTTGCTTCATAGAATTATCGACCAATGTTCAGGAATGATTTATCGATTTGCTTGTTCTCGTCCAACCAAACTTATCTCATTGTGGCTTTTGGAAAATTCATGTTTTGACTTGTTTCCTTTCTTATGTTGCTACCAATTTGTACTTTCCTGTTATAGGCTACACAGTCTTGTTGGCGTGTCACGGGCGGATTCCGTCGCTCGACCCCGTGCAGCACTTAGCGCTCCTGACCTCATTAAGGAAGGCTAAATCAGCCTGTAATATACTCACAATGTTAGAGAGAGAAAGTAGAGAGAGAAACTCTGCTCTTGTACTGTATTCACTCAAATAACTTGTATCTTACATCTGAGGGGAATACCTCTATATATACAGAAAGCCTTTACAATCTAATGGTTAAGATCAATTCGATCTAATGGTTACAGTTGATTCCCAACTACTATCTTCACCTACCTCCACCTACTACTATACAAGTTTCTAAACTTCTCTGGAAATCTAGAAGCTTTTAATGGGCTTGGGCTTTCGTCTTTGGGCTTGAGGAACTTCCTAAGAATGGCTCATTTCGGGAGGCCCGTAATATTCTCCCCCGCTCAATCTGGCGACGCCCTCGTCGCTCCTTCATAGTGGAATTGTCGAATTTTGTTTTTAAATTACCACAGTGCTTCGGCTGGTACCCCCTGGCCTCACTCTTTAGTCTTCCCTTCCATCTTACCATATACTCATATCTGAGAGTTTGCCCACGTCTCTTCATATGTCTATCAGCTATGATCCCTTTCACTTCCTTATCAAATGAATCCCGTACTCCTATTAGGGCCCTTTGTGATATAGCTCTTATAGGGTCTTCCTCATCTTTGTGGAATGGTTTTAGCATGCTCATGTGAAAAACCGGGTAGAATTTCAGTTTGGAGGGAAGTTCTAACTTGTAAGATACTCGCCCCACTCGTTTCACAATTGAGAATGGACCCTCGTAACGACTCATTAGACCTTTATGTAATTGTCCCTTCGTACGTTGTATCAAATGTAACTTAACAAGCACTTCATTACCTACCTGATATTCCATCGGCCTCCCCTTCTTGTCTGCCATCTTCTTCATTCTCTTGATAGCTCGGCTTAAGTATGTCCGAGCCAAGTCGTGATTTTCCCGCCATTCCCTTGCAAATTTATATGCGGGAGGGCTGGACCCCGTATCTCCTATTGCCACTGTATGAGGAGTTAAGGGTTGCCTTCCCAGGATGATCTCGAAAGGACTCTGTCCAATGAACTCATTCTTCTGTAGATTGAAAGAGAGCTGTATGACATCCAATAACTTAGACCGGCCCCAATGACTTGTACTTACAAGGTGCCTCCAAACTTGAAGGCAATGTACTACAGCTGTCTCTTCCTTCTCGTGTCCTGGGTGTCGCCTCTCTGTATCGTTCAACGTTCGATTCTCAAAGGCTATTGGATGGTTTTCCTGCATCAAAACCTCACTAATGACATAATCACCATCATCCATGCATACTTCAGATACTTCACCAAAATTAGAGGGTGTTAGAACTTGTTCTTTAATGACTGCTTCCTTCAGGATATCAAATGCCTTCTGTCGATCTTCCTTCCATACCCATAAGACATCTTTCTTAGGTAAATTCGTTAAGGAGGTAGCCATTCGGGAGTATCCACATATGAAATTTTTGTAATAACTTACTAAGCCAAGAAATGACTTCAATTCAGTGGGCTTAGTAGTTTCTTTCCATTCTCGAATGGCCTGTATTTTCTCTTCGTCCATTTTGATCTTCCCCTTTCCTAGTACATGCCTTAAAAGGGTCACTTCTTTCTTTGCAAAGGTACATTTCTCCAGCTTTACATATGACTCGTTTTTCCTTAAGGCTAAGAAATTTGTATGAAGATGCACTTGTTGCTTTTCCATAGGCTTCCTATAATTCATGATATCATCCAAGTAAACCACAATAAAATGATCCAAGAATGGTGCTAATACCCTATTCATCAGACTACAAAAAGTAGCTGGGGCGTTTATGAGCCCCAATGGCATACCAAGAACCTTAGATGCACCATACCTTGTAACGTAAGTGTTTTTGGACTTGTCTCCATATCTCAGTCGTAACTCCAATTTCGAAAAGTATCTTGCCTCTCTCCTTCGATTGAATAAGTCTGATACCAAGGAAACAGAGTACTTATTCTTCTTAGTGACCTTATCTAAGGCCCTATAGTCAATACACACCTGGAGGGGCCTATCGTGTTTCTTCCGAAAGAGAACTGAAACTCCAAAAGGTACCTTTGACGGTTGGATGAATCCAGCTTCTAACAACTCCTTCAATTGTCGCCTCAATTCTTCTAATTCTTTTGGGGGCATGCGATAAGGAACAGTAACAGGGGCCTTTGTACCTGGTTTTAGCTCAATCGCATGATCCACTTCCCTTCTTTGTGATAGTTTCTTTGGCAACTCTTTCGGCATGATGTCTTTGAATTCTTCTAACAACTCCCCCACTCAATGTGGAATTACCTCTTGATCCCTTGTCTCTTCTTCCCCTTTGAAGCCTTTCGCTAGTCGCATAGCGGAAAGGAATTTTGTGGCTTGACCAACTTTCCTTGTAACGGGCACCACACATTGAGAGTTGGTCTCGAGAATACATATACAGTCTGCACAAGGAACAATAAGTGCATCTATATGATCTAAGAATTCCATCCCAATCACAAATTCGAAGTCATCTATAAGTACTACTTTGATGGTTTCTTTCCCTTTCCACCCTCCCATATGGAGCTCTATCTCCCTGGCGATTCCAGTAGTAAGGACTTCCTTTGAGTTTACTATCTTGAGCCATGTCTTGGTTTTCTCCACCTCTATTCCAATCTTACTTGCTGCTACATCGGAGATGAACAGATGAGATGCCCCTGTATCAATAAGGGCATTTAACTTCTTGCCAGCAACTATTACCCCAGTGTACATCAACCCCTTTTGCTTCTCCTGCATTTCATAGCACTAAGTAGTCGTACCGAACCCAGTTTGGCCTCATCTTCTTTATTGGAGCTTTCATTTGCCACAATTGCTGCCAACCAATTTTTCTTTAGGCATTCCTTAGCATAATGGGGCCCATTGCAAAAATAGCACTTCAATTCTCAAGGCTTCCATCGTTCCCCATCTTTTCCTTCACGAGTCCTTCCCCGATCATTATTCCTCTCTTCCATCTTAGGTTTCCCTCTTAAGGAACTCCCATTCCTTTCCTTCTCAACTCCCCCCTTCCACCTTCCTATTGGGATCTTATGCTCTGTCTTCTTCAACTCCGTTAGGCCTTCAGCAACTGCTATGGCCTTAGAGATGTCTTTTATTCCCCTTCGATCTAGCTCTAAATTTGCCCAAGGTTCCAGACCATCTAAAAACATCACTAGAGCGTCATCCTGGTTAAGGTCTGGGATCTCTAACATTAGTTCTGAGAATTCCTTCACATATTGCTTGATGTCACCCTTATGAGTTAGGTGACGCAACTTCACCTTTGCTTCTTTAGCAGCATTTTGGGGAGAGAACTGCCCCTTGATCTTATGTACAAAGCTAGCCCAATTATTGATTTCGTTTGCCCTCCTACGCCACCATACCATAGCAGAATCTTTCAAATACATAGCAGTAGTACGTACCTTTTCGAGGTCATCCAAGATTCTTACAGCATTGAAATATTGTTCTATTCCCCAAAGGAAGTTGTCTACCTCCCGGGCGGATTGCATCCCATTGAAAGGTTCGGGCTTGGGGACATCGATCCTATGAGCAGACTGGATGGTCACTCCACTTACCATTACCGCCCGACATGCTGTTAGTTGGTTCTTAAGTTCTTCAATCTCCTAGCGCATGGCCGCCATTATAGCATCCATCTTGGCTTCATAACCTTCCTCCTTAGTTTCCAAAGCAATGACTCGAGCTTGGAGTACTTTATTTTTTCCCTCAATCGTCTCATCACGCTGTTTCAGCTCATCAATGGCTTGATTCAATGCTCCATGCAACTTGCCTTGAAGTTCTTCTTCCAACTCTTCAAGGTTGCCTTGTGATTCATCGAATTGTTCTTTTGCTTCAGCAATGCTCAACTCTGCTCTGTCCATCCTATTAAGGAGGGAGTTTAGCAAATCTCGGGACCTAGTCCTTTGCCTGGTAACACGGTGATCATCATGGTCAGCCAACTCATCGACCATTGAAGTGTTATTATCTCCTTCGGATGACATTTTCTCCTCAAGCAGCTTCTTTTTCAGGCTCTGATACCACTTGTCACGGGCGGATTCCGTCGCTCGACCCCGTGCGGCACTTAGCGCTCCTGACCTCATTAAGGAAGGTTAAGTCAGCCTGTAATACACTCACAATGTTAGAGAGAGAAAGTAGAGAGAGAAACTCTGCTCTTGTACTGTATTCACTCAAATAACTTGTATCTTACATCTGAGGGGAATACCTCTATATATACAGAAAGCCTTTACAATCTAATGGTTAAGATCAATTCGATCTAATGGTTACAGTTGATTCCCAACTACTATCTTCACCTACCTCCACCTACTATTATACAAGATTCTAGACTTCTCTGGAACCTTCTAGAACTTTTCATCATCTAGAAGCTTTTAATGGGCTTGGGCTTTCGTCTTTGGGCTTGGGCTTTCGTCTTTGGGCTTGAGGAACCTCCTAAGAATGGCCCATTTCGGGAGGTTCGTAACAGGCGCACGGTTAAGACGAATGAATAGGTGTTTAAGGTTTGGATGTGAGTCTAGCAAAATAACTCTACCTTGGGTTTGATTCACTGAAATAAAATAAGAATAAAATGAAATAGTAATTTCTTTAATATTATTTTATTTTATTATTAAGCATATTTTTGAATTAAAAGTTCCATTCCATAGTGAATAGCAATTTCTCCGGCGAATGAAAAGAATAGAAATTCCCCATCTTTTAACATGTCATGATGTAGTCATTACTTATAGTATAGCTCTTTGGAAACCAAATAAAATAATAGTTTCATCTAGCAAAATAAAAGCAAATTAATAGTAACAACGTAAAATTTTAGTAAGTCAGCTTTTGTTCAATCTTTACGAGTAAAATTATCACAATCTAATATGAGTATTGCATAATATTCTTTTGGATATACTATCTTTTGTATTTTATACTAGATCGTCAATCGTCCTTTGCCTCTGCTTTCCTTTCTTTCTTTCTTTGTGTTTTTTTTTTTTTCCCCTTTATCTCATATTAAAGTTTTCCACATTAATTAACCATGCTCATCTCTTCTCTCTTTCTTTTGTTCGTTGTTTTCTCCTATTTGATCTTATTTGTCTTCCTTTCCGTTTCCTAACATCTATATCTTTACAATAATATAAGCACTTGTCATTGCCATTTAATATCAGAACCAAATCTACGCCATATTAATGAAAAATGATAAACAATAAGAATAATTATTGATAAATTTTTCTGAAAACGAAGTGTTTTATAAAAATTGACCATTATACTGTTTGAATAATGCTGTATAAGGAGGATCATTCGGCATGAGAAACTCTCTATTTTTCCTATGAAACATGATCCAGTCAACATGTGGGGAAGAGTAACTTAGAGCTACGTTCGGTAGATGTTAAAATTAGTCTTGAAATTCTCAGTATTTCAACTAAAATGTTAAACTCCTATACAGGGTGTTTTTTGATGGAAAAATTAAATAGTACTTGAAAAATTGATGCATGGATTTGAGTCCATGATCTCTTATTTGAGAAACCTTTTATTTACAAGCAATCGATATCAAAATTTAAATCGATAGGTTTAGTTTAACTTTATATCTGTTCTTTTGTTCCTAGTATTTTCTAAGTTATGATAAATCAACTAATCACTTTTTAATTTAATTTTTGTTTTTAATTTACTTCTTTCAGGTTTGCTTTTGTGAATCTTGATGCAGGAATGGCTTCGCAACTTGTTACTATAAAAGTTATCGAGAGACTTAAATCACGGTAAAAACATGAAGAGCACGGTCAAATATTTCCACTTCACAATTCATACCACTTTTTACAAATTCATTTTGTCCTAATAGATAGAATAAAATATATAAACTTTCACGATTTTCATACTAACTATTGGTAGGTATGGAGGTTTATATACAGAAGAAAACGTTGCAATTAGTGGAATCCATACTCATTCTGGTCCCGGGGGTTATTTACAGTATGTTTTATACTCAGTGACCTCTCTGGGGTTTGTGCAACAATCTTTCGATGCCATTGTTACAGCCATTGAGGAAAGTATTGTTGAGGCTCATGAAAGCTTAAAGCCAGGTTCAGTTTTTATTAACCAAGGTAACTTCCAAATTTCCATCTCTTTCTTAATTAGTTAATTTTAATCCAGTCTTGGACACATAATAAGATAATGTCGCAAATGGATCCTCTAAATTTAACTTCTCCACATTTATCTAGATTCATCCTTGAAGATGTTACTACCTGTAATATTATTGAAATGATAAAAAAGAAAATGATCGTTATAATATTGACATAAAATATTTTAAGAATTTAAGTAATCTCAATTACATAGTTAAATATAACTTATAATAAATATATGCCTTGTTATCGATAATTTTACAGTGCCTTGAATTTATTTCAAATCACCTACCATGATTTTCCCTTTTTCATACTATAACTTTTTTTCTTTATTCTTTCTTTCTTTCTTTCTTTCTTTTTTTTTTTTTTTAAAAAAAAAAAAAAAAAAAAACTAGTCATGTGGCTATGTCGTAGTGGAAACCTACTATTACAAGCCATGTATATATACAAATAGTAGGTAAATAGATTATATTTAGACATATGTATTGTAACAGATAGTTTATGGAAAACTTTAATCCGTGTACCTGAAAATTACATAGGTACTTACTCAATGCTTCTATACATACTGGAGTATAATACCGGTTAGTCGTACAAGTCCGTGACCTACCGCTCAGGATAACGTGTATCCTAATGTTTCAATTCTTTATTTATACATAGCAGCTTATAATTAAAGATCATGTACATATGAGTGCATCATTTGGGGAAAGTAAATTTGTCCATAAATAGCATTGTCTATGGTGATTCTTCTTCACCCACGATGGTTTGGCAGGTCCTCACTAATTGAAGAAGAAACTGGAATCTCAGAACTATTTCCCATAGCTATTACGTTTATAAACACAGCATGTTGTTTGAATGTTACAAGGTACGAGAGTAAGAGCAATACTAAAAAATCCAAGTTCCCTAATATAACATGATTGACACAGGGGACGTGGAGAATGCAGGAATCAATAGAAGCCCAAGCGCATATTTGATGAATCCAGCCGAAGAAAGAGCTCGATACTCAAGCAACGTGGATAAACAAATGACCCTTATAAAATTTATAGATAATAATACCAACAGAAGCATTGGATCGTTTAATTGGCATGCCACCCATGGAACATCCATGACCAGAGACAACAAGCTCATCAGTGGAGATAATAAGGGTGCTGCTGCTCGTTTCTTTGAGGACTGGTTTGCCACCACGTTTGGTGGTCGAAATGATTTCGTAGCCTCACCAAGTATGGTTATATGGTTATACTTATTTTTGACTCACGATATTTTTGGGCTACCACCCCAATCTTTCATTTTATTTTAAAAAAAAGGAAATCGACGTGTAAGTTATTTCGGTTATGATAACCATTAATTTAGGGCAGGCACTGAATCGAACTGAGAAAAACATTATAGGTTGATTCGAACATGGGAGTTGGAACTGAAAACGCTAGACCATGAACCCATACTCAAACTAAACCAGGCATTATTTTGAACTGACTCCAAAAACCGTATATAAAGTCCGGTTTGGTTCAATTCTTAGATTGGTTTGGTTTAACTAATTGTATGTTGACAAGTTACTTGAATGTGATATCAGGTAATGAAACATCTAGGGAGAAGGCAGAGACTATAAAAGCAACAGGAGGAAAGGCATGTAGTAAAACAAGTAGTCAAGGGTCCAAGGTGAGGAAAAACGATGGAACACTTTTTGTAGGAGCATTTTGCCAATCCAACGTTGGAGATGTCACTCCGAATGTCTTGGGAGCATTTTGCGTCGATACTGGAGAACTTTGTGATTTCAATCGCTCTTCATGCAATGGCAATGACAAACTTTGCATTGGTCGTGGACCTGGGTATGTATATTTCTGTTTGGCTTAGTTAGCATAAACTGTACATTTCTATTCTCCACCTTGAAGGCCGATATATTCTTGAGGTATTCCTGTTGGATTATGTACAATTTCTTGAAATATAAGGACTGATAAATTTGTGATGCAGGTATCCATATGAGATACTAAGCACAAAAATTATAGGAGAGAGGCAATTCAAGACGGCTGTTGATCTCTTCACTTCTGCTAAACGGCAATTGACGGGGAAAATAGATTATCGACATGTATATCTGAATTTTACAGACATTGAGGTTGAGTTAGATGGAAACCAGGTAGGTAAAACATGTCCTGCAGCACTTGGTCCTGGTTTTGCGGCAGGAACAACTGATGGCCCTGGCGCATTTGGTTTTCAACAAGGAGATACAGAGGTAGGCATTAGTCATCGTTCTTATGCTCACGTTGTCTGCAAACAGGTTAAACCAGCTCGTAAACTAATCATGCGTGATCCCATATCCTCACAAACCCCGACAACAGAAATCAGGGTTTTTATAGCTTTTTCTCTATCAAGGTGGTGTGTTGTTTGCAATAACTTAACTGATCTTGTGTTCAAACAGATTAATGAGTTCTGGAAGATAGTAAGAGATCTACTGAAAGAACCAAGTGAGTATCAACAGAACTGCCAAAAACCCAAGCCTGTGTTGATCTCCACCGGCGAAATGTTTTCACCTTATGCATGGGCGGTGAGATCCCCTTGGTGGACAATCCTTTCGCTTCATTCTTTTGGTTCCCAACATATATCTGTCAACTTAAATTTTCAGAAATATTGTTGATATTAAGTCTTGCCCTTCTATTCGCAAGAAACCGAAAATCTTAATATTCATGTAACAACCCTCCCATAATCAAGTGATAACTCTTGCTGCAGAATAGGATAACCAAAGACGATATAGATTAAAAATAAGTTTCTTCTAAGTGCCTGTAGGATTTCATGTTCAAGATCTTAAACTCTTTGGGGCTCTTGAACTTCATGCTTTATCATGAATGCAGCCAGCAATTCTTCCAATTCAGATGCTGAGGTTAGGGCAGCTGATCATTCTCTCTGTACCAGGAGGTCAGTTGTACTTCAAAATGCTTCATCAACATGCACATTCTTTCTTTGTATTGTATGGAATATCAGATGACGTTCTTCTATAGTTGTTCATAACATCATGCAGACCTCCTAGAGCACAATCGACAGTAGAGTAATTCATGAATAGTGTGTTTTATTAAACAAATGCTTCAAATAGAACTGTTTTGAAGCCTAGATTTTGGGATTCTAGAAACAATGCTCTGTCGAGTGAAAGCAAAGCTAGAATCACTAAAGGACAGAAGTCCAAGCCAGGTCTTCTGAAGCATTTAAGCATTTTGCAGAATTCACAACGATGGCTGGCCGGCGATTGACAGAGGCCGTCAAAGAGACACTAATAAGCAATGGAAACGGAGAATTTAGGGATGATCTCCAGGTTGTAATAGCAGGCCTCACAAGCACATATTCTCAATATGTTGCAACCTTTGAAGAGTACATGCAGCAACGCTATGAGGCACATTTCTTACTACTGCAACCATGTGTTAAGATTGAACCTAGTTTAAACCGCTGCTAACAAGGATAACTTTGCAGGCTGCATCTACACTCTATGGCCCACACACACTATCTGCATATATCCAAGAATTCAAGAAACTAGCTCAATCAATGGCAAGAGGAGAAAAAATCTCTCCTGGAGGTATCTTGCCACCAGACCTATCCTCAGATCAGTGGGCACTCCTGCTTGGTCCTTTTGGGGATTCTCTTCCACCCGGCATTAACTTTGGTGACATGAAAGACGATGTTAGGAACAAATCCTTGTCAAAAGGAGCCAAAACAAATGCCACATTTTGGAGTGCAAATCCAAGAAATGATTTACTGACTGAGGGGACTTTTGCTGCGGTAGAAAGGCTTAATGGTAACAGGTGGAATTCGGTTTATGATGATGATGATTTCTGCTTGTATTTCAAGTGGGGTGTAGTTGAAGAAAATGGAGGGTCGTATAGTTTGGCAACCATCGAATGGGAAGTTCCCAAGGACGTTACCCCAGGTATATACAGGCTAAGGCACTTTGGATCCTCTAAGCAGACATTTATCTCTCCGACCGAGTACTTCACGGGTGCTTCCAGTGCATTTATGGTGTCATAATGGAAGAAAGATATTTTACTTAAGACATGTTTATTGTAACTTACAACATTCCGTACATAATAACGGGTTTTAGGGGAAGTGAATTTTCATTAGCTGTGAGTTGTAATAATAAAAGGACCAGATTTCACATGGGCTCTCCACGTGAGAATTTCAACATTGTTCACCTCAAGGAAATGACTAGTACAATTGACTCATTTACTTATCCAAATCACACAACGCAAACATTTTCCTTCAAGCAGTAGCTCAAAAGCTCTGTTGATTTCTGCAAAAGTCACCTCATGTGTAACAAATTTATCAAGTTGTAGCTCCTGAAAGAGGGAAAAAGAGGCTAAATATGAACACATAAAAGGAAAAAAAAAAAAAAAACTTATAATTCTACATTGAAGTTGTATATACCTAGACATATCAAGATAATAAAACTACAAATCAGACTCTACCGAGAAAATCAAAGACCATATACGAGAAAAAGATACCAATATCCTTTTGTTATTTATCCCATATTAAATTATAATAGCTTTCAACTTAAGATTAAAACGTATACATGCTAAAGATGCATGAACCTATCATAAATTTTACAATCCTTACTAACAAGTTGCGAATATTTCTAGTTACTTGACATGCTTAGATACTATATCAATAAACTAATAATTACCTTATCTTGATAACGCTTAAGGAGAACAGGAATATCTGATTTGGCTTTGAGTCCTCCAAACACAGATCCCATAAGGCTTTTCCCACTGTGAAGGACCTCATAGGAGCTGAAGCTCAGCTTTGCTCCTGGTTTGTCCACTCCTAACACAATTGTCTTTCCCCAGCCCTACAATTACAAGAGATTAATGATATATAGAGATATCTCAATTTAAGAAAATCAGCCAGAGAAAAGTAGAGAGGAACAAGAATGGGTCATAATAGTAAAATCATTTCTCAACCAAGTACCGATGCATTCCTGCATGGTGACATCTCTCTCATATTGCAGCTATAGTGCAAAAACCCATGCATCGGCAGAATATAACTGTGATATGTACTTAAAGCTGATATTTTAACATGATATATTAAATATTCATAAAGAAAAACCAAGAAAACATTTCGTTCACAGACGCAGGAACCATCCATATAAGTGTCTTCTTATGAGATAAAGAGAGAGATGTACCTTCCTGCAGCAAGCATAAGCTTCTTCTACCAATGATGCCATCCCAACGCACTCAAAACAGTAATCAGCACCTCCACCCGTCATCTCATTAATCATCTGCTCATTCACAATGCAAAAAAGTTGCAAGATTTAAGTGAAGATGTAATTGCTTTGACCCCTCTTATGTATTAGCAAGATCCTGTGGTTTATATGTTCAGGGATAAGTAGAACAACAATCAATCTGAATAATGGCACAGATTTAAGAAAACTATTTAGTAGCCAATGTTAACTCTATATTGCTTAAAAGAAAAACATCAGAGTAAGAACAACACCTGGCTGACAGATTTGTCACCAATGTCCTTAGAATTGATAAAGTCAGTCACCCCGAATTTCTTTCCTGAGTTGACAAGGGAAGACACAATTTAAAACACCAAGAAAGCTGCTCAAAAACTCTTTTCTTCATCTATGAACATCTTACCAGTTTCAAATTTTTCTTGATTCACATCCACGCCAATTATTCTAGTTGATCCAGAGATGTGCGCACCCTCTGCAACCTATAGGACCAGCGGAAAGTGTGAGCACCCGTGGAACTCTGTAAGCATTGTCATCTCCCATTTTATTTCTTTGTTTATATTTTTTATTGTTTAGTAAAACCACCAATTTTAAATAATGATGAAACCTGTACTGGTTTATGAATCATCTTACTGCCAATCCAATTGATCCAAGCCCAAAAATTACAACAGTTGATCCTGCTTCCACTTGTGCTGTCTTCAAAGCAGCACCAACTCCTAAAGACCACCAAGTTGCTTTCAATATTGCACATAGTTTTAACATTTGATTTCAAAAGTGAAAGCTTAATTCTAGTTATTTGGAAAAACGTACAAAAAATTATCATACATGAGACTCGAAGCGAGTCATGCACATGTAACCTACATCAGCACAGATGATATCAATACTAGTATATTATTTACGAACAAAATTTATCAAGAGGGACTCCGATTCAATGGCATCAGCATGTGATGTGCTTAGTGTGTCGACTTCATTATTTCTAGTAAAGAAATGGAAATTATGTCACTTTTTTACATTGTTTCCTAAGTCGGCTAACCTTGTTGACATGCAGGTAAAAAGCATAATTCATGACAATACCTGTTGAGACTCCACAGCCAAGAAGGCATGCCCTATTGGGCGGAATAGTATGGTCGATCTTTGTTAAATGAGCAACATCCACCACAGTGTACTCACTAAAGCTTGAGACAAACAGGAAATGGTACAGAATTTCTCCTTTGGAATCAGTGAACCTGCTTGTTTTATTTCTAGGCATATATGGTGATATATGAAAGGGAAGTTTTGAGCATAAGTTGCTCTTCTTTGATTGGCAATCTGGACAGTCACCACAATCTGACATAAATGTTGGGATAACCATATCCCCTTGGCTTACTTCATGAACATCATCTCCAATGCTCTCCACAATCCTGCAGAAAATAAACCTGTGAATCCAAATCCAATGCTTACAAGCATATCTAGTACATTAATGTTCCATATCTGAGCAAATTGTGATCTTAAGAACATCAAATAGTTGGAGAAACCGATCAAGTGGAGATTCGTGTTAAGACTTCAAGTCAATGACTGTAGCTTGACATGTACAGGTGACAGGTAAGATGAGCATGATTAAAATGGCTTTACCATGAAAACGTCTCATAAAAATGTTCCATCTCAAGTCAATGGTTTGCAAATTTAATCTTAGATGATCGAGAATGAAGATACCAACTGAAAATTAATGGTAACTAAAATTGAAGCATTTGAAGTGGTAGAGAGGAAAAATACTTCATTGTTTTTTGGGGTTCCTCTACAAAGAGACAAAACATGACCCTTTCGTCTATTGGGAATAATAATCACATGCTTATGTAAAGGGCAGAGAAGCAATTAGCTAGTGGTATGCAAAGAGATGCGCACATAAAATCGTTCAGAAATGTCATTGTTAATACTACAAATGAAGTCAGAGAAGATGGATGCTATATAGGACTTAGGTACAGAAAATTATTCTGGAAAAAGAATAGAAAGAGGATGTAAGTACTTTACAGTTCGTATTTTGGTAGTTATGAAATGATATTAGTGGCAACAGCAACACCTGAGGTGGCTTGGATCTATTGGTGGCTTCGGAGAAAAGCATCATAGGAAACATGAAGGAACAACTGGCAGGGTGAAGGTTCAGCATGGTAAAATTTGGTTCATTCCATGAAATAAGATTTCAAAGAATCCAATTTAATATTATTTATAGGGAGAACTAAGAGAAAATGTATGAGTAAGGACAAAACAACATGATCCCATGGCTCCCAATGACTTGTAATTTGATACTTCTCTTCACTATTTATTTGGATTCTGGGAGTCATGAGGAGTAAAGACTAGTTTTTTTCCCCTCCATATAGTTTGGTCAAGCTCCTGTTAAAAATAATAATAAATTTGGTTCCATGTACATCCTATTTCAACAGAATAAACCAAACAAGATTTATAAGTTGTAATAATTGGCAATCACTTACATAGCAAAGGTTATCAACAGTTTTGCAGCTAAAGCATCTGTGAACATGATTTCAAGGCTCAATGGAGTTAATCTCCATTAAAGGACTGTTTGGGATCATATTATCCATCTTTTGGAGGGGTAGAAACTTGTGGTGCAAAAATTTGCCACAAACTACGAAAAATTGTTGCATGCAATTCATTTAAGACTTTCTTAGTGATTTCTACTAAAAGCTGTTAGATTGATGGATCAACCACTCAGGTGTAAAGAAAGACAGAATCCACATCAAATATAATCTTTCCAGTTGATATCCATCCTCTTTTTTCCCAGTTATCCGATAATGGAGCAGCAATGCTTCAGCCTAGTTAGCCTGCTTCCTCCAGACATATAAATCACCCTTAGAAACTTAGGCATCACCTTAAGAGTAGCTCATGCTTGAAAGGTAGCCCAAAATGTACGCTCAACCATGGAACCTAGAACTTCATGCAAGTTTATCACTTAAGACTAAATATGATCTATTGTGCACACATATATACTTAGTGGCTCAAGCTAAATTAGATTAGATCCATGTAAATTGCTCAGCTATCTTAATGAAGATCTATAATTTAAATTCATTCAACTACCGGCAAAAGGCAAATGATTTTCGTTAATCCAATCACGTTTTTGGGTTTACAAAGACAAAAAGAAGTAGAGCTAGGTACTTGCACATTTCTTAGATTTAGCCCATACCAGCAGCCATTACTGACTGAACAGGTACTAGAAAATTATGTAGCCAAAAAGCTAAATTGACTAAACGAACAGGAAGAAAGAAATGGACAAACTCACCCGACTGCTTCATGGCCGAGAATTCTTGGGAAAATGGCTGGAAATTCCTGAATGAAAAAAAAAAAAAAAACAACAACAAAAACAAGTCAATCCACATATAAACATCAAATTAGGACCACATTTTCTCACAACCCAAGCGTTGGGGTACTGCCTACCTGATGAATAAAAAGAAGAGAGAGAAGACAATGACAAACAATGAGAATGACGAGACAAAGTTTAAAACTAATAGGAAAACATCCTAGACCAAATATGATAGGAATTATGAATATAACAAAATTATGAATTTTATTAATTTGTTATTTCAACCCACATTTATGTATTTTTTAACAGTTAAAACGAATCTGATACTAAATTAAATCCATGTACGACCTGTTAACAAGAATCATCGACCCATCTTAATTTAACACATTAACTTCAGAAGGTGTTGATAAGAACCAGAGTAGTACTAGCATTTCAGGTGAAGATGGGACAAAAATAAACTTACTATTCCAAATGGAAATAAGAAAGAATGTATCCAACCTTCAATTTCCAATAGGTGATATCACTATAACATAGTGAGGTACAAACGATCCGGATTCGAACTTCATGTGACATAGGAGGTGCCACCGTTATTTCCTCTATCACCAGAGGTGTTCCGGGTTCGCGACAAACCGCCGCTGCATGTTTCACAACGCACCATAATCCCCATGGTTATGACTGAATCCTTGTTAAGAAGAAGAAGAAGAAGAAGAATCTCTGAAAGACTGTCAAGCACATTATTTGGTACCTTTGCAACGAATTGGCTTCCCTGCAAATTTTCCTCCTTCCTCCATGGCTGGTTCTCGAAGTTTAAAGTGCCTCAACTAAACACACATTCCGGGTCTGTTATGGTAGAGAGAAATAAAGACAAGGCACGTCACTTTAAGTACATATGTGCAAGAGCATGTGTGTTCATGTTAAACTTGCATTGCATGCCATATGTGCTGTTTTCTGTTTACTGGATAATGACTTAAACTGCGATGAAAACGTGGCTACTACGAATGTTTTTCCGGTTCCCGATTAGTTGAGTGGGCATAAAACGACCAGGTCAATACAGTTCACTTTGTTTAGTTTTTACTCAACCAAGGCATGAAAATACGGTTCAATTTTCCATAACTTTAAACGAAATTATATGATTTATATTTTAAATTTTTTCATTATCATAAAATTTTTGTTTACCTATAATTGCATCAATATTTCTAATATAGGAAAGTATATTTTCATAACTTATAATCTCATATAAAAAATATTAAATTCATTTAATAATAATAAATATTATATTATATTAGAAGTTAATGGGGGCCAATATTCCTGCAATTAAGAAATTTCAAATATTTATTAATAGTTTGGTTTAATTATAAATTTTAAGCCAAATTATAGAACAATGCTCTACCGAGTAAGCAATCGAAAGATTTTAAAATGTGATAGTACTCTATCAAGTAAGCGGTTTAGATACTTTTTAATATAAGACAATATTTTAAACGAGTAAGTAATCCAGATGCTTTAAAAAAAAAGGGGGGATGATGTTCTATTGAGCAAACAATCCATACACTTTTAAAAAAAGGGACAATGCTCTATCAAGTAGGTGATTCAGATACTTTTTATAAAACGAGACAGTGCTCCATCGAATTGGTGATCCATGGGAAATTTATGATAGCGCTCCAGATACTTTTGAAAACAAGACAATGTTTTATGTTTATAAGAATTTTGGAATAGGTTAGCACTCCACCGAGAAAGCGATCCAAAGGAATTTTGGAATAGGCTTCAATCTTCATCATAAGGCAAATGACTTATGTGAATTGTAAGTCTTTAAAGCTTCTTATCTTGGAACAAGTATGTCACTCATTGAATTATCTAGTCTAAGAAGGCTTCCTTACTCTCTCGATTCATGTTTCAATCTTGATTATGGATTCCAAAAATTATGGTCCGTCTTACAAGTTATACGCCTTGGTTAATCAGCTAGATCCTTTTCAAATTTTTAATGCAATATGGGCTTTTGGTTAGTGGTTTCAAAATGGATTGATAAATGGACCTATTTTGAAAGAATTGTCCTTCAACTTGGGTTTACAAGTCAATAACCCTTAAGAGATACTAAAATGGGCTTGCCTTTAGTTTCATGAGTAATAATAATTTATTTCTTCTAATTAGAAGAGGTTCCTAAGGGTAGTGTTGTGGGAAGGCCTATAAATGGGATAGCCCTTAAGTTTGGAGCTGTAAGTCTTGTTTTCTTGATGTACTTGAGCTTTTTCTGACTTTAAAAGGTATCATAGATTTTGAGCTTTGATTTCACCTTCAAGTGCTTGTTTCAAACTTATTTCTCCTATGTTGCTTTTTCTCAAAGGAGATAGCTTGATGTCCTTTTTTTTTTCTTCTCTCTTTTTTTCTTTTATTCCTTCTTTTACTTTTTCCTTTTTTTATGTTCTACTTTTTGCTTTTTCCTCTCTTTTTCTCATCATTTCTCCTTTCTTTGTTTGTCTCCCTTCATTCCTTTTGGGTTTGTTTTGTGGGAATATAGATGCTCACTTCTTTTCTCTTCTTAAAGGGCTTACAGCTCAAAATTCACAAGACTATATTTGAAGTTATTCTTCCTTTGTAACGGAATGTATTATCAATAGCAGTGATTACTTATGAATTAATTTATCCATTTTTCTCCTGATTAATGACCTCAACCTCTTAATTGCCCCAGTATGAAATGGTTTTTGACAAGGTTTTATTTTAAAAACACTTCTTAAAAAGGCTTAATGAGGTTGGCAAAGGATATATAGATTGTGTTTAAGATGGAGAAATGAATGTCTATTGTCATCTTATCTTGCGTATTAAGTTCAAAACAGACCTCCTTTAAGGAGCGAGTCTCAATTCCTCACATTGATGTTGCTTAACTCTCAAGTGTGTTTAGGGTTAGTGTTTAGGACTCGATTTGCCTCTTTTCATCCTAAACTCTTTAATTAGTGGGATACATTTGCTAATTGAATCTTTGATTTTTCTAAAAAATGCCCTACTTAGATAACCCTATCTTAATGAACACGTATGTGCCCATATTCATTTGGAAACTCATTTGCCCTAGAACCAGTCATTTGAGTTAGTCATCTGATCCTATCAAAATGCCCTCTTAACAAAGATGGTGTTGAGCTTGATTTTCCTGATTTTTATAAGTTTTCTTTAACTTAGTCAATATTAAACCCTATCTATTTAATATTGACCATCGACTAAGATTTAAGGAAAATTAAAAACTTTTAAAAGAATTTTACAAACACTTGGGAGTCGCCATCCAACTAAAGTTAGGAAATGGTTTAGATCAAAACCAAATAGGTAGATTTGGTTTTAATCTAAATACTAGTTCATGTGAGAAAAAACGGATTTTTATAAAAAATTAGTTTTTAAAAAACTAGGGATTGAGTCCGAGGGCTAGTTTTTTAAACCTTTACGAATACCTCTAATTTTCGAATTTAGGTTTAATTTTGGAAAAAAAAAACCTTTTAGAATAATAGTTTAATTAATATTTATTTTAAATTGAATTATTTAACCTAAAATGGGGAATATTAAAATTTTTCATTTTTTACATTACCTTAGAGATACCTACGTATCCGTTATTTGGGATTGAACATACATAGTTTTTTTTCTTTTTTTTTTGTAAAACTTTAATTTTGTTGATATCTTTTAATTTGAAAATGGTCAGGTTTAAATTCTTTAACCATTTTATTTTGATTCTAAGAAAAAAACACCAAAATGAGAAGGGTCCTAATTTAGTGTTTTTATTTTTTGAAAAATCCTCCTAATTTTGAGAAGGATCAAATTTATTTTTATTTATTTGGAAGAAAGGTTTTTGAAAGTGATAAAACATTTTTATTATTTATTATTTCCTTATTTGTTTATATTTATGTCATTTTACTTTATTCATGCATTATCAAGGAAAGATAAAAAATAAATTAAAATTTTTCTTTTTTCTTTCTTTCTTCCTTTTTTTTTCTTCTTTTCTTTCGTTTTCTTTTTCTTTTTCTTCCCTTTCTTTAGTTTTTTTTTTATAATTTATAGTAAATTATTTTTAGAAAAAATGAAAATCGAATAAAAAACACATAAGAGAGGATTGGAGTAGCTCGTAGGCTAGACCTACTCTTGGAAGTGGGTTGAATCCAGTTGCGAGTTGAGTTGAACTAGGTCAACTAGGCGAGTTGCATAAAGAAGAAGATGGAGCAACGGTTGAATGCGATTTGATCAATTCGAGATCGTATTTTGACTAGGAAAAAGTGTTTGTGTGAATCTAATAGGACATGGGGGGTAGTTATGGAACCAATGCCATCGTGTTTGGTGGTCGTTTTATGTGTAATTGGTTATAGAGAGAAGGAGGTTGCATGGCTTAGTATGGTGGTTATTAGAGCTTGTGAAGATGTTGGCAATAGATTTTTTGAAGGTATTGGCTGTAGTGGTGGTGTTGGTTTAGGTTGATACAGTCGCTAAAGTGATGGTTCGCTAAAGGCAGTTGTGGGCCAAACCCTTAGTGGTTCGTTGAAGCTCTTGACAGCATAGTAAGGATGGATATGGGTGGTGTTTAAAAGCTTGGGCCATGGAGAGTTTAGTAGAAGCACCAAACTAACTTAGGAATGGCTAGGGAAGAGAGGGGTAGAGACCTGTGAGTTAGAGAGAGAAAGCTTCAATGGAAGATTTTAGGTTATGTTGTTAATGCTAAATGAGTCCTAGATTATCTTATTTATACTATAAGCACAAGGATTAAGCTTGGAAGGTTTGGGAATCAAATTAAATCGATGATTTGTATTGATGAGCTTTAACTGGAAAAAATGATTTTTTTTTCTACTTTCAAATCAATTTTTGTCCACATAATTAATTGAATTTGGATACATGAATGGGTGGATTCAAAACTAAGTCGTCCCTAATATACGATTCTACCAAGAAATCGAGTAGAATCATATGGAAAACTCACAGAAAAAGGCTATGAACACGAGTTAGTAAATTGTTTACGCAGGAGGATTTTTTGGAAAGAGCAATTGAAGGAATTAGGAGAAATCCAGGTGGGGGCACGTGTGTATGCACCCCCTGCCACGCGTGATTCAAAATGAAATAAAGTAGGCATAGTGCTTACTTGATCTTTTCGCCGCATGTTAAGGCCTTTTAGCCCTGTTCATTTTCTCGAACGGACTAAGTGTAATTCCTTCTTCTTTTTTTTGTCAAAGTTTTTTTAATAAATAAAAATAATTACAACATTAAACCTAGCTTTAAGCAAAAATAAATCCTAATTTCCCTTCTCTATTTTTGTAAATTCCTCTATTTTTTGTACTTTTCTAAATTTTTCTATTTTTTTGTACTTTCCTTAATTTTCTATTTTTTTAATCTTTCTAAATTTCATATTTTTTGTATTTTTTCTAAATCTTTTATTTTTTGTGATTTTTGTAAATTTTCTATTTTTTGTATTTTTTTAAGTTTTTCTAGTTTTTTTTATTTTTTTGTGCCTTTTTTTTAAAAAAAAGGACCCCTTACCTACTCTCAAAATTTTTAAATTAAAAGGGAAAAAAAATGAGATGTCTATACCTATCATTTGTGGTAAAGTTTTATTAAAACTTTATCACAAAAACAAAAGGGTATACTATTTTTGCCTCATGGATGAATTTGTCATAAGGAGCACTATAACTAGCTAACTAACCAAGGTCCAATCTACTAGGGATTTGGTGAATCATGAAAGGTGAAAAAGAGAGAAGGCGCTCTAAGAGCTGGTTGAGACATAAAAGATACTGAAAGAGGGCAGTGCCCCCATGGGCTAGTAAGAACCTTAAAAAGAAAATAAAAACTTAGTTGTACATTTATGAGCTGACTAACCTAAGTGAATGGGCGAATCGATCCTTTAGCTGGCTAAGACCCTAAATTGAAAGTTGGTCGTAGTTCTTTGTGTTGACTAACCTAGGCAAATGAGCGAAGCACTCATTGAGTTAGTTAAAACCCTAAATTAAAACCAAGTCGTGCTCCTTTGAGCTGACTAACCTAGGCGAATGGACGAAGCGCTTCTTGTACTCGCTAAAACCTTAAAGAATTTAAAACCTTGGTCGTACCCTTATGAGTTGACTAACCTAAGCGAATGGGCAAAATTGTCACAACCTAGAACGAGTCATGGCAATACTACTATGTAAAGATCAAAGATCAAGTACCATCTTGATTAGGGGGGCTTCGTCGTTCTACACAAGGCATTCACAACTACGACCTTCTCCCAATAACTAGCATTAAGTAATAACATAACATATAAATTAAAGTTAAACTATCTAAATAATCATTAACATAATATAGATGAGTGGGAATATTAGGTTTCTCTTAATTTAGCCATACAGTACTAAGATAAATTACCATAAGTAGTCTATACTACTCAACAAACTAAAGATACTTAATAAGTGGAAATTAAAGTGAATCCACATATATAAACAAATGGTTCGCTTGAGCTCTCAACTTCTTCACATCCCAATCCCAGTTGGTGATACTGACCTTGGGCACCCCGCAGCCTGGCTCTAGCCACAAGTCCTGCTGTAAAAATAAACTATATGGGAGTAAGCTCGATTGTTTAGTGAATAACCTACGTACTCTACAATAAGTAATATCAAGGAAGTTATTAAATAAGCGTATAAATGCATGGTCAAACATATGCAATACAACAGTATATACAGTTCACCGGTAACTATATACAGTACGGTTTTGACGCCTACTATTGCCTAAGTTAGGAAGTCTTTCGGCACGTCAAGATTTAGGTATCCACATCCAATTCAAAGTCTCTTGTCATCAATACTACCCTCAACAATAGAAATGGCATGACCTTACGCAAAAGGCAACACTTCCTGAAGCCAAGTAGTTCTCAAAGTTCGAGGCAGAAATATGTTGTACAATAACAATTTTCAATATACAATTTACAATATGGATCCTCTAGGCATGATCCCCCGTTCTACTGCATGATGCTGACACCCTTCTCATCATGTTATAAGATTCAATGCATGATTGGTTTAATTAGGGTTAAGTATTTATTAATCCAGTTCATAGGTGACCAATCATTATATATAAACACTCCAAGACTCTAAGCTCTAATGTAGCAAGCATATAATATTCATATCAACTTAGGAAATTTTTGCAAACAAAGTCAATCATATCAAACACATAAAATTTTCCCATTTGCCCCAATATGCAACAATTTTAGTTATTAGATATAATTAAGCATTCTGCTAATTATAAGCATAAACAAGCAAAGTAGGGGACGGTGTACTCACTCAGCCATGATGCTCAACAGTCCTAGTAATCCTTTACTGTGTCTAAGTCAAACTCTTTGTCCCCTGAAGAGGATAATTAATTTTTATGAGTATTTTGAGTATTCTATTTGCCCCAATTAACTAAGCTTATGTCTCCCCATCCCGGAGTTAGTTGTTTTCGTAATTCGGGCATATCTTTTTCATTTTAACTTCGTTTTCAATTATCTTATAGTTGTTTTCATCATTTTTGAATGTTCTTTCATTTGGTGAAGTTGCTTTTTAAGTTTTTTTATCAGTAAGTTTTTGGTTTGGGCCTTATAAGGTGGTGGGCCCAAATGGTGAGTTTAGTCACTTTGAGGTTTGGGTCTAGTTTCGGGTCTTGGGCTTAGTTTTTAAATTTGGGCTTTATGCTTAATAATTTTGAGCTTCTTTTAAGTATTTTAAATGAGTTTTTTCTACCTTACACCTTAAAATTTTAAAATGGACCTTGGTGATACTCTTTTGAGTCTAAATGTGCCTTTTTACTAAGTTTAGGGCTTTAGATCACCAAAAGGCCTAAATGCTTATAGGGGGTATCTTGAATGGGCCTTTGGGTTTAGTGAGCTTCTTAAATAACTCTTTCTAAGCCTTTTATCCTAAGGTTTAGATCTAGTCATCTAGCTATATAGGCTCCTAAATTGGTTCTTTTGGGCTTTTTGTGTATAGTTCATTATTTAGGCCTTATGCTTAAGCCCACTTTTGGACATAAGCCCAACATTAGACTTAAGTTTAGCCCATTTTTAATATGATTACATATCTCCCCATTATGGTTCTTGGGGTTATTAACACCATTCTTAAGCCTATAATCATTAACTCAGCTAGTTTAGGGCATTAACAATACTTTAACCTACTTAACTTGATTAATTAAGTCATAAACTATACTTAACACTAAATAAACATGTTATTAAGCTACCAAACAAAAAGTTCAAGATCTAGTTGTTCAATGAAAGTGGTGACCAAGAGTGGTTTCAGGGTTCAAACTTTTCATTTTCATACAACACTTGATTTTTATGGTGTTTTGACTTAAATAACCTTTATTTCTACTAATCTAAACCTTAATCACTTCATAAAAGTGTGTGAAAATGTGTGTGAGAGAACATACAAGGGGCAGCACGTATGGGGAATAAGGGTTTCATCATCTTACTTGATGATCTCCTACTAATAATTACACTACTCTACATAACTTAGCCTATTTGTGTTATAACTTCTACTAAAGATGGTTTTTATTATACTTATCTTTGTTGACCTTCTTGAAACTGTTAGAACTTCTATGGAGTTGTTGTAAAATAAGTTTCAATAAAGAAAACATTAGTATCTAGCCTTATCTTACAAGAAAACTAAGGAAAAACCTAACTTAAGTTCTTACCGGAGCAAAGTGTGGAAGGCCTCTCTTTGTGGTTGTGTGCCGTAAGCCTTAGTGTATGTGAAAGTGGGTATGTGTGTTGATGGGTTAGCTTAAGGACTGGGTGTGGCGTGAGACATAGTTTGGAGTGATTTAGAGTAGTGGTGGTGAAGTTATGGGGGTTGGCACTAGGGTGGTTGGTGTTACCAAGAAGAGGAAGAAGAAGGAGTTTAAGGCTTAATCTTTGAGAGGAAGTTTGAGAGAGTTTTTGGGTATGTTCTAGGGTTTAAGAAAAAAAAATGAAGGTAAGAAATGGGGATGGCAGGTCATGGAAGTGAAGGAAGGTGAGGGGGATAAGCCTTGATTGTTTGAGAAATTGAAGACAAGGTACAAAATGGGGACTATGTACCTTATGTGCTTTTTGTCAATTTAGGCAAGATCTTATCCCCTTAGGGTACAAGATATTTCAAAAGGGGATAAGAGTTTGTCTTTTGGTCATTAATCATGTTTTACTTGTAGTTAATTAAGATGTAATGGGGTTAGTTAAGGATTAGGGTTTAATTAGGGTAATTGGTGGTGATTAGGCATGATTAGGCTAATTAAGTGAAATTAGGATGTGTTTAGAGTTTAGTTGGACTTTGACACTATAATTTAGCTATTCTAAATACCCTACATGTGTGCTTAGGGTTCCCTTAAGGTTTGGTGCTTGTTTATGGTAATTTGGTCTATGTATGAGATCAAAAGTTAGGGTTTGAATCACCTATTGCTATCGATCACTTGGATTGATCAATTCAACCTTACTATTAATGTTTATTGGTAACAATAAGGTTTTTGATCACTTATTTAGGGTTAGATGATCATTTTAGGGTTTCGCTATCGTTCTAAGGTTTTTTAAGTATTAGGGTTTGTGCTCATTTAGTTAAGTTTTTAAGACTTACTTCAATTAGGATTTTAGTCGAACACTTAGGGTTTAATTCCTTTACTTAGGTATTATTATCAAGTTTGGGCTAGTTCTAGGGATTATCGAAGGACTCCTTCATCCGATTCAGCTTTTGGGTTACTAAAATTTCATGGGGTTTATAGAAGCATTCCTTGAGATGGCTAAGACCTTAAAGAATTTGAAAGCTTAGTTGTGCCTCTATAAGCTGATTGACCTAAGTGAATGGGTGAAGTGTTCCATGAGCTGGCTAAGACTCTAAGGAATTTGAAAGGTCGATCATGCTTCTATAAGTTATCTAACCTAAGCGAATAGGCAAAGCGCTCCTTGAGCTACCTACGACTCTAAATTGAAACCCGGTCATGCTCTTTTAAGTTGACTAACCTAGGTAGGAATGTCTCTAGGGGATTAGCAACCTTAAATTGGAATCGATTCAAAAAACAAAACCTAGAACTACTCCTTTAAGCTAACTATCCTAGGTGAATGGGGAAAGTAGTCCTTGAGCTGGCTAAGACCCTAAAAAATTTGAAAGCCTAGTCTTACCCCTATGAGCTGACTAACCCAGGCGAATGAACAAAATACTCCTTGAGTTAGCTAAGAACTTAAATTGAAATTGAAACCTAGTAGTACCCTATAAGCTAACTAACTTAGGCAAATGAGTAAAGTACTTCTTAAGCTGGCTAAGACCCTAAATGAGAAATTGAAACCTAGTAGTGCTCTTATGAGCTGACTACTCTAGGCAAATAGGCGAAACACTCTTTGAGCTAACTAAGACCCTAAATGAGAAATTGAAACTTGATAGTGCCCCTATGAGTTGACTAACCTAAGAAAATGGATGAAGCATTCCTTTAGTTAGTTAAGATCCTAGAGAGAACTTAGTCATGATCCTTTAAGTTGACTAATCTAGGTGAATAGGCAAAGCGCTCATCAAGCTGGCTAAGACGTTAAATGATAATCTGGTGAAGGGAAGTACCCTATAAGCTTGCTAAGAAATTGGTGATAGAGGGAAGCACCCAATGGGCTCGCTAAAAGAATATTGGTGAAGAAAAGCGCCCTATGGGCTCGCTAAAATAATATTAGTGAAGAAAAAGTACTCTATAGGTTTGCTAAAAACCTAAAGACAGATTGATGAAAGAGAAAGCACCCTATGGGCTTGCTAAACCCTAAGAGAAAATGATAAATTAGGATAGTACTCTATAAGCTTACTAGAACTCTAAAAATGATGAAAGATAGGACAGCGCTTTAAGAGCTGGCTAGAACTCTAAAAATGGATTAAAAAAGTGGGACAGTAGTTTAAGAGCTGGTTAAGACCTTGAAGAGAGGGGATAACACTCCAAAAGTTGGTTAAAATCCTAAAAATGGATGAAAAGATGGGACAATGCTCTAAGAGCTGGCTAGAACCCTTAAAAAAATGCATTGAGGATGGGATAGCACCCTAAAAATGATGAGAGATAGGCAAAGTGAGGAACATAACTGATATCAGGCAAGTGTACCTATTAGTTTTAATATAGCGGATGTGAGTCCGAGTCGATCCCTCAGAGACTTCAAGTACTAATATTAAGCTTAGCTTTATTATCTAACCGGAAAATTATGAAAGTTTGAATTAATTAAAAATACTAAAATTAACAAACTAACTTAATTATAAGACTTGATTAAGCAATTGAAAAAGTGATAAAATTAAGAACGACTTCAAGAAAGTAATAACGTATTTAGGAATTATTTCCCCTAGAGTTTAACATGTGATCGCTTAAAATATATTCAATTCGGTTTCTATTATTCTTGACCGGAAGGATTCACAACTAAAGTTAATACCTTTCTCAAGCATATTAACCCTAATCCTAAATTATTCATCAGAATCTCTTCACTTAGTAATATAATTTAGAATTGCATTAATGTATAATGAATTCCCATACAAATAATTAACTTTCCGGAAGAAATATGTATCTTATCTCTAAGTATACATGTAATTCGCTTCAATTATGTAAAGATCTAATTATACATGCAATTTCTCAATCAACATGCATAATATCATATATTGATATTCTAGAAATATCAATCAATAATTAAACGATATAATTGAATCAAGTAAAGATAGAAACTTTATTGAAATTTCTAAATCAATCCAAGAATCACATGAAACCCTAGGTTCCATAATCCTCAATACATGAATTCTAAGCTATCATACTGAATCTAAAAACGAGTTCCATCAAAAACGTAAAATAAAACATGGAAAACCCCTTTAATTGATGAACAATCTCTCTAATCTTGAAGTCGGTGTTGTTCTCGCCTCTTTCTTGATGTTCTCCTTAAGTCTCTTTCTCTTCTCTTGTGTCTCTCCGTTTTTGTAATGTCTCTTATGTCTTTTGAAACCCTAAGATATCCTTTTATATGTGTATTACAAAGATTCTATTTTCGTCACCAGACATGGCCTGGGACATGGCCGTGTCCTCAGGTCGTGTAACTTTCTGCACTAAAGCAAAATTTTCTACACAACTTCAAAACTTCATAACTTCTTCATTTGAACTCCGATTTGAGTGAAACTTGATTCCTTTTCTTCGTTTTTGATCCTAGAACACGTTCAAACCTAGAAATCAAAATTTTACTCAATTAAGTATCAATTTCTTTAAAGAAAACCAAAAATGTAAGGAAAATACTATAAAATCATCCTATGAAATATGTTTAAAATCCGAGTTATTAATAACCCGTTTAAAAAAACTTCCTAACTTGAAAATATTTATAAACAAAGAATTTGGTGAAAATCATTTAATGATAAAAAAAAGGCATAAGGGATTAAGTCTCTTAATAACTTAGATTAATGTGATCAGCTTAAAATGTGTGACCATATTGAAAAGGAAACAGATGACCTAAATTGAAAGTTTAGCTAATCGTGTCGGCATAGATTTAAAAATGAACAAAAAACTTATGACAAGCCTTTACTTTCTCTCTCTTTTCTTTTTTATTTTAATTTTTAATTTTCTTCTTCTTCTTCTTTTGAAAGTTTGTTAATAGGTATAAATTCTTATTAAGAAGCAAATATTATAATCATCCCTTTTCTTAGTAACTATATGGGGCATCTCGTATTTTTCTTAGTATTTGAAAATGTCTCCTAATCCTGATGTTGGGCTTCCTTGTGGGGGCTTATGATTTTAAACATTCCTTTCCTAAGAAAAAGGTAATTTATGATTAGTCTATTTGAATAGGGCTTTTTTACAAACTCTTGGTCCAAATTATACTCTTGATTATAGTCCTAAAAATTATAATCCATTTTGCAAGTGATACACCTTGATCAATTCGTTAAGTCTTTTTCAATTCAACATTATGAATTCAGGCTTTTGGTTAAAGAGTTTCGAAAAGGACTAATGAGAAGGCCTATTTTGAAAGAAATACTTTTATTCAATCCTAAGTGTACAAGTTAAGAACCTTTAGGAAAAATTAGAAGTATGTTTATCTTAGTTTCAAAAACAAATTTTATTATTGATAAATTTTCTTTTAAGATCAAAAGAGCTTTTGTCTAATGTGAGAGATATTGTAAGTGGGAAGGCCATGTGTTTGTGACTAAGAATGTGTAAAGTGGCTTTGTGTTTTGTGATTTATGATGGATATGTAGGGCCTACGGTTTTAGGCTGGGCACGAAATTTAAGGCTTTGTATCTTTTAGGCCTTCTTTAGTTAAGGCTATTTAAGCTTTGATTCTTGGCCTCTTGATTCAGTTTTGCTGCTCCTATTAGGATATATCTTTTAGGGCTTTTGGCTTTCGTCTTACAATTAAGCCTAATTTTCCAACCTCTTTTCTTCCTTTACCCTCTTTTTTTTTATAATTTTTTTTCTTTTCCTTAAGCCTCTATTATCAAGTCTTTGAGAGATTAAAGGCCCTAAATCCATAGGTTCTAAGTATATGGGCTTGGGTAAGGTAAGTATAAGCTTGAGGTGTTTAAAAGGTGTCGACTCTTCTTTATTTTAAAGAAAAATAATTTCTTAGAAATAAAAGTCATCTTTAAATTAATGTTACCGAAGTAAGCATAGACCAATTTCATCTTTCTCTCCTAATTAATGACCCTAACCTCTGAATTACCCTAGTATGAGGTGCTTCTTGATGGGGTTTAAATTTGAAAAATTCTCTCAATTGGTCCCAACGGGGTTAACAATAGTAACAAAAAATAGTTATGTTTGAGATTTGAAAATGAATGCCTAACTTCATTTTAATTTGAGTATCAAATTCAAAATTGACTTCCTTTAAGGAATGAGTCTAAAGTATCTTCCCCGTGATGTCACTCAACTTTCAAAGTGTTTTAAGAGTTAGTATGTGAAATATAGTTTGCCTCTTTTTATTCTAAAATTTTTAAAAGTGAGCTACTAATTCTTTAAGGTGAAATCTATATTTACTTTTCCCTAAGTGAAGATTAACTTTGCCCCCAGTTTCTTAGCATATGCCCTAGTTTGATTTTTTCATTTGATCTAAGTTCGAACTTGGGTTGTATTTTGACTTTGTTTTTTAGCTTGGTCAAGTTCAATTTTCTCACCAGGCTAGGGGTTGTAACTTGGTTTGGCTACCTTAATGGGCTAAGGATGTTTGGTTCGAGTACCTTAACAGGCCACGGTTAGTGTTTGGATCAACTGCCTTGATGGGCTAAGGGGCTTGTGCTTAGGTTGGCTTCTTTAACGAGCCAAGTGGCTTTGTTTAGGTTGGATGCCTTAACGGGTTAAGTGGTTTGTGTTTGGGTTGGCCTACAAGAATTTGTAACCGTTAGCAAATTTCTTTTTTTTTTTTTTTGTGAGAGAGAAAGATAGGGCTTTATTTTACAGAAACCGATAAGTCTAATTACAAAAGGATGGTGATTTTAGGGTTCTAGTTTACAAGTTTATGAGATTTATTTACATTTCCTTGAGGAAGAGAGAATAAATGGTTAGATGGGTTCTATTGAAAGCCTATTTACAAAGAAGGGAATACTAAAGAATGAAGAATGATAAACTAAAGAGAACTTTTATTATTTTGAAAGATCAGAGCATAGAAAACAAAGGAAGAGAACCTAACATTTATTATCAATCTTTATTTAATGGAACTTAGCATTTATTTTAGGCCTCTTAGCTATGAACTAGAAAAACCTTAGACTAAGTCTCATAAATGAGCTCTATAGTCTTCCAACATTTCATGGGTTTCCCTTGTGACTTGTCTAAGAAGGCCCGATTGTGAGCTTCAAAGCATTCAAGCTTTTGCTTTAGATAGACGTTTTCATCCTCTAACAACTGCTCATGAATCCTAGGGAGGTCCTATAACCTATCAGTTCTTTGATTATTTGCTTAACCATCTACCATTTTAGGCCTAAACTTTTCACAAACAAGAATTAGTTATTAATAAAAGAATATACATGGAAACATGCAAATGATTAGAACTGTTTGGGTTAGTACATTACTCTTTAAGTTGCAACCTTACTACTTGATTTGGCATTTAACTTTTACAAAAAATGATTACAATTCTAAAAACTTTCCAATATTAGTAAGGTTGAAATTATTATGAGTATTGTATTAACTTAAGGTTTTAGGGGAAGTGCATGCAATTAGGGTAAGTTCTAAAGTTCTTTAAGCTTTTGTGACCTCACTCGTTTTTGGAAAACGCCTTCATTAGTCACATTACAGCTTAAGTGAAGGTAGCCTAATCAACCCCAAGAAGTAGTTACACAATAGCACCCAAAGCCTATATAATAGCCCTTTCGTCCTAGGGTCCTAATATGGTCTGGGTTTGACTGTTTCTACCATAAATTCATGATGCATAAAGTAAATCCACCTCCACCCCCAATTCCAAAACTTAAATAAAGCTAACCTTGTAAAGAAATTAGTATAACTATAGACAAACATTGAAAATAATAACAAATAAATAAATAATTACACACAGTAAGGTGATTTCAAAAATTAATTCTAAATTCGAAAAGTTAGATGGCTAACCTTCTTGACATCATTAGTGGAGTTGCCATTTTGTTAAGCCTGATTTTTCTTGGTTTTTATAAGTTTTCCTTAACCTGATGAATATTAAACCTACGTACTCGCTATCCAGGATTAGACGTACATAATTCCTTCTTTTTTTTTTTGTAAAACTTTAATTTCGTTGATGTCTTTTAGTTTGAAAATGGTCAGGTTTAAATTCTTTAACCATTTGATTTGATTCTAAGAAAAAAAAACACCTAAACGAAAAGAGTTCTAATTTAGTGTTTTTATATTTTGAAAAATCCTGAGAGAAATCCTAATTTTGAAAATGGTCGATTTTATTCTTATTTATTTGGAATAAAGGCTTTTCTAAGTGATAAAACATTTTTATTATTTATTTTTTTCTTTATTTGTTTATATTTATCTCATTTTACCTTTGTTCATGCGTTAACCGAGGAAAGATAAAAAATAAACTAAACTTTCTCTCTTTTTTTTTCCTTCCTTTTTTTTCCTTCTTTTCTTTTCTTTTTTCTTTTCCTTTCCTTTTTTGGATTTTTTTTTTACAATTAACAGTAAATTATTTAAAAGAAAAGGAAAAAAAATGAAAACCAAATAAAAAACGTAGGGGAGAAGGTAGGAGCAGCATGTAGGTCGGACCTAGGCTTAGATGCGAATTGGATTCAGTTGTAGGTCAGGTCGAACTGGATCGGCTAGGTAGGTCACACAAGGAAGAAGATGGAGTAGCGGCGCAACGTAATTTTAGACCGTATTTTAACTAGGAAAAAGCATTTTTGTGTAAATCTAATTAAACATAAGAACTATGGAACCAATGCTGTAAACCCAACAAATTTTTTAGATAAGGAGTTAAAAGTTAATAAGATTTCTCAAAAGATACCCTTAGTAATGGCAAGATAATTAACCTTGAACCTAAAAGATTATTCTCAAAAACCCAAACTCATACTCTTAAAATCCTAAATGGCTATCCAAGCCTTAGTTTGACCCTTACACTCAAAAGTCCTAAAATCCTATAAATAAATGACAATAACTAATGTTAACTCCCAAGGTCAACCTAATCTAACAAAACTAACCTCAAACCCCAATAGAAAAGAGACCAATAGTCGAAGCTCATGAGAGCTCCTTGAAATCGATAAAGGGTAAGCTAAGCCAAAAATAAATATTGGTATAGATAACCTTAACAATGAATTTAAAACTTTAAAATGAATACTATAACTCTTAAACGAACCTTCAAACACTAAAATCCTAATTGGAACACTAATACACACGAGCCTTTAAATTGTAAAACCCTAATCTACAATCAATAAGCCTAATCCAACTATAGTACTATCATTAAATAGTAAAACTATTCATTAATCGGAAACTAATCGTTTAATTGCCAAAAAACGCTAATCTACCTTGTAAAACGTACTCTAATAACAATAATTATCTCAATCCCTTAAACTAATTAGATAAGATTATCCAAAGGGTTTAACCAACTTAATCCGATACATTAAGCTCTAAAATGCACCTAATTTGTACGAAGTGTACTAGTAATTAAGATTAACAAACTTAATTACACCTTAATCTGCTAATTGGGTTTTATATCATAATTAACTACAAATCAAGAATAATTAATCATATGAAACCAAAGTGATTATATGAAAATACCTCCATAAGAATGCCAGCATTATACTTAAGGAGATAATATAAACCCTATAAACTTTCGAATCTGAACTCAGAGTTAGATATATGAGTTAATGGATAATCCCTAGAACCACTCAAGATATAATAACAGATCATATAATAATAAAATCCATAAATAAAGTGATTCAACCCTAAATAATAAGGCACAAACCCTAAGTAATAAGTCGAAAAACCTTAAAGAGAATAAAACACTAAAACCTTAATCATACATGTAAAACCCTAATATACGAGAAACCTTAAAACGATTGGAAAATAGTAATAGATTGAGTAAAACCTTAATTGAAAGTTTAGAACTCTAATTCAACTAATAAACCTTAAGTATACCCCTAAACTATTCACTGATTGTAAATGATTTCTCCAATCGCTAAGAAACCCTAAATTGCTAGCTTCGTACTCGGTCCAAAAACCTTAATCGGTCTCGAATAATAAAGGACTCGAACAAACAAAGTAATATAAGTCAATGAACTTAAGTGAAGTGATAAAATATGGAAAGAGCCTAGTTACCCTAATTAGGCCTAAACTAGCTTAGTTAGTTATTAAAGCTTTAAAAATATGATTAGGAGCCCAACAAATAAAAAAAACCAGATCTGAATCCTAATCGAAAATGGACTTATCTTAAGGCTTTTAGTAGGCTTAAGCCCAAAATAATAAGTAGAATTGGGCCTAAGGCCCTAAAATGCAAGATAAACCTAAAAGCCCTTAAAAAAACCAAGAGCATAGCTCAATAACTTAGTGGTCAGATCTGATCCCTAAATTAAAAAACTCATAAAATAAGCTAGGGCCTTAAACTAGTGAAAATTGCCCATTTGGGCCCATAAGAGTAACATTCAGGCCCAAATTAAAGGTTATGGAATTTCTTTAGAAACTTAAACTTAAAATACCTAAATAATAGCCCAAAAGGTCAAGTGTAAGGTCCAACACTCAAAATTAAGCCTAAAGCCCAAAAGTAGACCCAAATCCTAAAGTAATCAAACTAGCACCATTGACCAATGAACTTGTTTGGCCTAAACTGAATTCTTACACATCTAAACACCTTAAAAGGACTTCATCAAATGAAAGAACATTCAAAAAATGATGAAAATAGACTATTAGAATGTGAAATTCCGACTTAAAATGAGAAAGTTATGACTAAAATACGAAATAAGTAGAAATAAGAAAATTATAGCAAGACTAGGGAATAGATTAAGATTAAGATGAGTCTTATTAACTTTAATTACCTTACTCAGGTGATTTGGGATACCAATTTCGAGACTATTAAGGACTACTAAGAATACTAGACTTTAAGGCTGAGTGAGTATACTGCCTCCTATTCTACTTTGTTTTGTGCTTGTAGTTAGTGCATCGTCTAACTATATATGATAATTGAACTTGATGTATGTTGGTGTATATGGGAACTTGTGTATGCCTGCTCTGGTTGAACTATGCTTACAATATATCTTAAGATATTTCAAATACCCTTATTTGTTGCATTAGAACATAGGGCATTGGAGTGTTCAAAACATACTTGCTTGACCACCCTATGAATCTGGAATTAGAAAATATTTGGCATCTAATTAAACTGGACATGCATTACATCTTAGAACATTAGTTAAAGGGCATTAGCATCACTCAGTAGAGCTGGAGTCATGCTTAGATGGATCCATATTGATATTATGTATTCTAATTGTTTATAGTATGACATATTTGGTGCAACATGTTCTTACCTCGACCTTTGGGAACTACTCAGCTCCAGCGAATGCCGCCTTCTACTTAAAGCCGAGCCGTATCTATTGCTAAAGGTAGTTATATTGTTAAGAGATTTTGCATTGGACATGGATACCTAGGTCCTGATGTGCCGAAATACTTTCTAATTCAGGCAACGGTAGGCATTAAAACCATGATGTACACAGTTACTGGCCGACTGTATATGCTATTTACATTGCATATGCTTGTACATATATTCATATGTTTGATAAACAACTTACTTGCTATTGTCTGATGGTAAGGTAAAAAGGTTACTCACTAAGCTAGATGTAACTTAGCCCCCAATAGTTTTTTTTATAGGTGTTATAAAGTTGGGGTTAAGATAGGATTTGAATAGAAAGTGCTCCATCGAGTTAAGAAAGTAGAATATAAGTTTAGGCAAGATATAGATACCCTTTCTTTTTTCGATTCTCTACGATTCTAGTGACTGTGAATTGTTGAATCACTTATAGATATATAAAAATATATATATAGAGAGAGAGAGAGTTAAGCAGATGTATGTAAATTGAATAAACACCCTTAGAAACTTACTAGTTAGAGCATTGCAACCTCTAACTTGTAAAGCGGTTTTTATATCATGGATGAATATGTGATATGAAAATTTGAAGTAAAACTACTAAGGCCCCCCTTTAGGGCATTACCAATGCTACCACATTTAGTGGCCGTTTCAAGGGTGGTCAAAGTTGGGTGATTGGCTAGAGAGAGAAGGAGGTTGCATAACTTAGTATAGTGGATGTTTTAGCTCATAGAGATGTCAACAGTAGGTTTTTTGAAGGTGTTAGCCGCAATGGTAGTATTGGTTGGGCTTGATACAATGGTTAGAGTGGTGGTTTACTAAGGGTAGCTGTAGGCCAAACCCTAAGTGGTTCATGAAGCTCTAGGTGGCACAGCAAGCATGGATACGGGTAGTGTTTGAAAGCTTAGGTTGTAGAGAGTTTAGTGGAGGCTTTGGATTAACTTAAGAATGGTTGGGGAAGATGGTATTATAAAGAGAGATAGAGACCTGTAAGTTAAAGAGAGAAAGCTTCAATAGAAGCTTCAACAGAGGATTTTGGGTTGTGTTTTTATAACTAAACTAATCCCAGATCGTCTTATTTATACTATAAGTATAAGGATTAAGCTTGGAAGGTTTAGGAATCGAATTAAATCGATGATTCATATTAATGAGCTTTGACCCCAAAAAATGATTTTTTTTCTACTTTCAAATCAATTTTTGTCTATGTAATTGATTGAATTTGGACACATGAATGGGTGAATTCAAAACTAGGTCGTGCTTAGTACATGATTCTACAAGAAATCGAGTGGAATCGTATGGAAAACTCATACAAAAAGGCCTTGAACACGAGCTAGGGAATTGTCCACATAAGAGGATTTTTTGGAAAAAAAAAAAGAGCAATTAAGGGAATTAAGAGAAATTGCAGGGGTTTAATTACTATTTAGTTTTATTAAATATTAAGTTATAGGCCAACGGGTTAACGGATAAGAATTAGAATGTTGATGTTGCATTAACTTAAGGTCGTAGGCTTGAATCTTACATCTTACATCTTTTTATTTTTACAAAAAGCGAATTGAGTGCACATGATTCATATCTAATCAATTTTTTGTAAATATAATCCAATCAGATTTAAATTGATATAAATGATTCGAATCTAATTTAATTTTTATCAAAACATATTCGAATCAATATAAAATATTCGATTAGATACAATTTATTCTGAAGTTCATAAATACGGATCACACGGAATAAAGGTGGGGACAATTTTACACACACACTCACCTACGAACAAAACACTCAAGCCAAACTCCAATCCAATCAGCTACGACACCATCTCAAACCACCCTCATGCAATGTAGCAACACCAACTATTAACCCAATTGCTCAACCATACTCGCGACAACAATCCCTAACGGTACACGCTTAATCCATACATACACGCCCTCAGTCCCACAGCAAACCATATAACTTCACTAACAATTCTTCTCCTAGCCACAAACACACAATACCGATTAGCCAGCTCCCAACATCCAAACAATCCCCCATGCTGACAACACAGCCAATCACTCCGTACATCACGACCCAATCAATTTGCGTCTACGTGCACGCCTCCATCCTCCTCGTCCAAGTTGTACACACGAATACAAACCACACTGATCATTGTCACATTCACAAGCCACGTAATCTTTAGCCGCTGCATGTTTTTACACATCTCATGGCTGCAACTCACGCAACAACTCATGGCAAGCCGAACATAGCACAGATGCACGGATCCAGTTTCTGATCAGCGCCAACTCCACCGAAGTTCATAGCACTTAGCGAACAGATTTGCAACATCACAAGTCTTACTCGCCCAACACATGAACACACATACCCAATTCACCTTGTGACTTCCCTCCCTTGACCAACTCCAATCACAAACCGACGCCTCTGTCCTCTTCATCTTCGCACACACTAAACGCACCCATGCGACAGTTGCGACCAACACTCTGACCACAATTGCTGCAGCAAGCAACGCGTTATCCACTACAGTATACACAGTAACATAGAATAGCCACAGTCACTGTCTACGCACAATCGATCAACCCCTACTCGCCTCGAGCGAAACTCACACATCACACATCGGACAACAATAGCTTCCACGCACATTACCAATGGCCACGAGTAGGACCTGACCATACTTCACAAGTGCAAGGTCGGATCTTCATAACCACATGACAGTCTACGCTTGTAGCAACTACAAGATTGGGCATAGCACACACCAACGCGCTGTAGCTCCATTGTGCCGCAACATCCGACCAATCTAAGGCTTCTGCATGGTCCAATCTAGGCGAAACTCTAGACGAATCCAACGACAATCAGCAACTCTCACAACACCCCGCCATTGCCGAGCGAAAGCAATCGGGTTCGCTTGCTTTAATTTTTAATCTTTTTTTTTTTATTATTATTATAGTAGTTCCCTGGTTAGTTAACATAGTATATATATAATATATGAATATATTAATTTTGGGAGTTTTTAATAGTATATTATATGATCTTATTAGTTTAGTTAGATAGATAGTTGTTAATAATAAAATTTAGGAATGGATATGTCAATATACATATATACATATATATATATATATATATATTAGTCTAGGAATTTTAGAATTAGTTTTTTCAGAATTTCTTAGTTAGAAAATCACTTTTTTGGAAGTAAAAACTAATAAAAAATCAATAAAAATTTTAGGACTTAGAGAGTTTTCAAATAAAATTACTTAAGGATTAAGACCCTTAAGATTTTTTTAATGAATCGAATCAATTAAAGCTTGAATCTGGTCATTTTTTTTTCAAAATTAAAATCAATTAACACATTAAAATTTTCAAGAAAGAACTATGATGTCTAATTCTGACTAGTGGATACGTAGACACCTTCGAGAATGATGTTAAAATCTATACAAACATAGGGTTTTTTTATTTTTTCTTTTGGTTTTTATTTTTTCTTAAAAATATTTTAAAAGGACAATTTAGAATAATAAACCTAATTTCGGAAAATAGATAATGGTACCCGTCAGGATTTAATACGTTAGCTCTTGAATTTAGAACTCCCTGATTTTTCATTCAAATTGAAATCAAAGACCAGTAGCCAAATCATAGTCAATCTACCCAATTAATTACGATTTCTTTTTTTTTTCCTGATTCTAATCGAGTAGTAACTTCAAAAGTTTTTTTAAAAGAATTGGAATTTCCCAATTTCTTTAGTCGATAATTAATATTCAATGGGTTAAAGTTTAGTATTAATTAGAAAGTAGAAAATAAAAAAAAATGAAAGAAAATGAAAATTCAGGCTCAACAGGTAAAAATGAGGTGTCTATAAATGGGCTTATTATTTAGGCCATATAATTACCTTAGATAAATTCAATAGTTTAGGCTTGATTAGCTTTCTTTGAAGGTTTGTTGATTCGGCCTATCCTCTTCATGCCCTAGTGGTGAAGGATCCTATCATCTTCTTCTGGACTGATTGTTCCTTAAATTTGTGCCTCAAACTCCTATATGTAACCCCTTTATGTAATAATGGAGACAAGCTCCTAGATTTGATTTTCTTAGCGGATCGAGAATGGATTTGTTTCTACTATTTTTTAGGATTATTTTTAGCAGACCCTTTTTCAATGGGTTTTTCCTTTTTTTTTTTCTTGACCCTTGGTATCAGATCTCATAGGTTCATTAGCATGTGGTTTCATGGGCTACAGTATTCTGACCCTAAAATGTGGTCTACTTCAAACTTTATGATTCAGAGCAAATGACTATGAGCTTTAAGTTGGGTTGATCATTGAAAAGTAATATTGAAAGCCCGTGAAGACCTATACATTAGCAAGATCATCTTTTCCTTATTTTTTGAACCTTTTTTTTTTTGTAATTTTTCTAGAACCTTAGAGGAGAAGGGAGACTTGATCGAATTGGCTAAGATCATTGAAAAAAGGAAAGTGATTTGCTTAAAACTTTAAAAGATGATTAAAGAAAGAAAAGCATCATGTAAGTTAGCTTGAAACCATGAAAGATAACTAAAGAAAAGACAATTTAAGATGGTACCTCCATGGGTTGGTTTAGAACCTAAAAGATTATTGAAGAAGGGAAAAGCTCCCAAAGGAAATATAAGAAGGGAAAGCACCATGTTCGTTGGTTTAAAACCTAAAGGAGACAGGGTAGTACTCAATGAGCTGGCTAAGATCGCAAAAACAAAGTGCCATGTGGTTTAGCTTAAAGCCTAAAAATGTTCATGAAAGAAGGATACAGTTTTGAAAATTGGCTAAAACCTTAGCAAAAATGGTGACTATTTATAAAGAGATCATAATCTTAGAAAAAAAAAAGTGACAAACCTAATGATTGACATGATAATGTAATCATAGAATAGGACTGAACCTAATGTAATGAATGAGTGAGTACTTGACATTATTGAATGATGGTGAATAGTAAGGGTAGCTAAAAAGTGACAACTATTAACAACTTGAAGAAGAATTTAAAAAAAGAGTTAAGGTTTTTTTTTTTTCACCCTACCCCTACCCCTTCCCTTTTTAACAATCTAAGAAAAGGATAAATGGCATATATGTATTATATTTTTTTTATTTGTTTTTTTTATTGCAATATTTATAAGACACTTCGTATTGTAGAAAATTATTTACAAGGAGACTTAGTGAAAAAGAAACTATACCTATGAAGTTGTTGGAAAAGATGGGCAATATTTATGTGACTAACAATTTATAAGACAACTAAAGGTTGTAAGATAGGATTATTAAGGCTCCTTTCTTTTTTCTTTCTTGCTTTTTTAAAGGCAATTAAACAATTGTCTAACTAATAGAAAATGTGATAAAAAGTTACTTCTAAATTTATAATGTGATCGATTAAATATAATGAAAAATAAATTTTATTTAAGGATTACAAATATTTATAGGATAGGTTACAAATAACGGTAAATTTACAATTGCATATTTGCAACTCTTTAACCATAAAGGGAAAGTATTATTTACAACCTAAGGACAAAACAAAGACTCATTTTTTTAATTTTTTTTCCTTCTCTTTTTTTTAATTTTAATTTCAAATAACCATTCATAGGTCCAAAAATTAATAGAATTAATTTGTTATCTTAAGGGAAGCGATGAAAACTAAAGAAGCTAATGAGATGACAATCGAGGATGTTAAAGAGATGACTACAAAGGTGTTGGTGATGTTGAACATATGAGATGACCTAATTTTATAAATTTCTAACTACTAAAAAATTGAAGAGAGATAATTATTCATATCTTAAGAAAATGATAAGGGCATTTGTTTTTCTCATTGACATTTTTTAGCTTTTTTATTTTATTTTTATTTTTCAATTTCTTTTTTGGTATTTAAGATTAGCAAGTAGAATTATAGGATATTTTTATTTTACATGTAAAGTATTTATAAGGTGATCTAATGGAGGAGAGGTCTAATTACTGTAAACCTTACGAAATTTCAATAACCAAAAAGGAGAATCGGATGAAAAAGTCCTTAGATAATCCCTAAAACCACCTAAACATAATAATAAAACTTAGGTAAAAGAATCGAACCCTAAGTGTTCAACTAAAACCCTAAATAAAGTAAGCCTTAAAAACCTAACTAAATAAGCAAGAATCCTTATACTTGAAAAACCCTTTGGTGAAACCCTAAAATGATCATCTTACCCTAAATAAGTAATCAAAAACCTTATTGTAACAAATAAATACTAATAGTAAGGTTGAACTAATCAATACAAGTGATTGACAACACTAAATGATGAAACCCTAACTTTCCAACTCATACGCGAATCAAATTACTATAAACGACCACCAAACCCTAAGGAAACGTGTAGGGCATCTAGATTAGCTAAAGTATAGTGTCAATGTCCAACAAAACCCTAAATGCATCCCAATTGCACTTAATTAGCCTAATCACACCTAATCACCATCAATTACCCTAATCAAACCATAATCTATAACCAACCCCATTACATCTTAATTAGCTATAAGCTAAACATGATTAATGACCAAAAGACAAACTTTTAATCCCCTTTTAAAGTATCTTATACCTTAAGGGGACAAGATCTTACCCAATTTGGTAAAAAGCACACGAGGTATATAGTCCCTATTTTATACCTTATCTTTGTTTTCCTAAAGCACTCACCACTTGTCCCCTATCTCCCCTTGCTCTCATGACTGGCTATCCCCATACCCTTCCCTCATTTTTTTTTTCTCAAACCCTAAAGACACTCATAAACACTCTCAAACCCTCTCAAAAATCTAAACACACAAGCTTTTCTTCTTCTTCATTTCCTTTGGCCACCACCTACACACACCACCACCAACTACCATAACTTTACCACCACTACTCCAAATCACTCTACACCAAGTCTTATGCCTCACACACATACCCCCTTACACACACCAAGGCTCACGGCACATAACCAAAGGGAGGCCTTCTATACTTTGCTTCGGTAAGAACTTAGATTAGGTTTTCCTTAGTTTCCTTGTAAGATAATGTTAGATACTAATGTTTTCTTTGTTAAAACTTATTTTATAACAACTCCCTAGAAGTTATAAGGTGTTATAAGAAGGGTAACAAAGGTAAGTATAAGAAAAACGACATTTAGTAGAAGATATAACACTAATAGGCTAAGCAATGTAGAGTAGTGTAAGTTTTAGTAGAAGATCTTCAAGTAGGTTGATAAGACCCTTGTTTTTCATGCGTACTGCCCCATATAAGTCCTCTCGCACACATTTCCACACACTTTTATAAAGTGATTATGGTTTTAGATTAGTTGAAATGTAGGTTACTTGAGTGGAAACATCATAAAAATCAAGTATTGCATGAAAATAAAAGATTGGACCATATGAACAACTCATGGCCACCACTTTCATGAAGCTGCCAAATCTAAAGCTTCTTGTTTAGTAGCTTAATGACAAGTTTAATTAGCATTAAGTATGGTTCAAGACCTAATTAATCAAGTTAAGTAGGCGAAAGTATGGTTAAGGCCTTAAACTAGCTTAGTTAGTGATTATAGGCTAAAGAATGGTGTTAATAACCCCAAGAACCATAATGTCAAGATCTATAAATATATTAAAAGTGGGCTAAACTTAAGTCCAATGTTGGGCTTAAGTTTAAAAAAACAAGTGGGTTTAAGTCTAAAGCCCTAAATAGTGATTTAGACACATTAAGCCTAAAAAAACAAATTTTATATCCCATTTAGCTAGGTGACTAGATCTGAACCCCAGGTTAAAAGGATTAGAAAGAGTTATTTAAAAAGCTTACAAAACCCGAAGGCCTATCCAAGACACCCACCATAGGCTCCTTAGTGAATTAGGGCCCTAAACTTAGTAAAAAAGCTCATTTGGACCCATAAGAGTGTCACTAAGGCTCACTTAAATTTTAAAGTGTTGGGCAAAAAAATCCCATTTGAAATACTTAAAAGAAGCCCAAAATCATTAAATATAAAGCCCAAAGTAAAAAAACCAAGCCCAAGACCCAAAACCAAGCCCAAGACCCAAAATTAAGCCCAAACCCTAAAGTGACCCAACTCACTATTTAGGCCTATGACTCTGTAGGGACCAAACCAAAAACTTGCTGACCTAGAAACTTAAAAGCAACTTCACTAAATGAAAGAACATTCAAAAATGATGAAAACGACTATAAAATCCTTAAAAACGGAGTTAAAACGAAGAAGATATGCTCAAATTACAAAAACAACTAACTCTGAAATAGTGAACGGTAAGCTTAGTCAATTGGTCCAAATAGAATACTCACAAAACTAAATTATCTTCTTTAAGGGATGAGGAGTTTAACTTAAACACGTTAGAGGATTACTGGGATTGTTGAGCATCATGACTGAGTATATATACCACCTCTACTTTGCTAGTTAGTACTTATAAATAATAAAATATTAAATTATATCCAATAATTGAAATTGTTGCATGTTGGAGAAAATAGGAAATTGTATGTATTTGATATGATTGACCTTGTTTGCAAAAATATCTTACGTTGATATGAATCTTATATGCTTGTTACATTAGAACTTAAGATCCTGGAGTGTTTGCATATATTAATCGGTCACCCATGAACCGGAACTAATAAATACTTGACCCCTAATTAAACCGGACATGCATCGCATCTTCTAACATAATAATAAGGGCGTTAGCATCATGCAGTAGAATGGAGATCATGCTTAGTTGGATCCATACTGTATTTTGTGTATTGAAAATTGTTATCGTATGACGTACTTTTTGCGATGTGCTCTTACCTCGACCTTTGGGAACTACTTAGCTTTGGGGTATGCTACCTTTTGCATGAGGCCATATCGTGTCTACTGCTAAGAGTGATATTGATAACAAGAGACTTCAAATTGGACGTGAATACTTGGATCCTAACGTACCAAAATACTTCCTAACCAGGGCAACGATAGGCGTTAAAACTGTGCTGTATATAGTTATCAGTAGATTATATACTATTGCATTGCATATGTTTAACCATGCATCCATATGCTTGATTAACCACTTATTTGATATTGCTTGTTCAGAGTAGGAAGGTTACTCACTAAACAGTTGAGCTTACCCCCTTATCATTTATTATTGTAGTAAGACTTATGGTTGGAGCCGAGCCGCGGGATGCCCAAGGTCAGTTACGTCAGTCAGGGGTATGGGATGTGAAGAAGTTGAAAGCTCGAGCAAACCATTTATTTATATATGTGTGGACTCTCTTTAATTTCCACTTATTAAGTATTTTTAGTTTGTTGAGTAGCTTAGACTTCTTATGGTGATTTATCTTGATACTATATGACTAATTTAGGGGAAACCTGATAGTCTCACTTATCTATGTTATGTTAGTGATTAATTAGATAATTTAACTTTAATTTATATGCTTTGCTATTAGTTAATGCTAGCTACATGGAGAAGGTTGTAGTTATGAAATGCCTCGTTTAGTATGTCGAAGGCTCTTAATTAAGGATGGTACTTGATCAAGGATCTTCACATATTACATGATAGTAATCCTACGACTCGACCTCAACACCATATAAACACCCCCACCACCACCCAGCGACCCCAAGTTTATGATAATTACAATGGTGACAAACACTATATACATGGCTGGTAACTTATAAGGAAACCTATGACTAACAATAATTTAAGAATGTTATTAAGTGTACAAATCAAATGGCAAATAATAACATAGATGAATAGAATTACTTATAGTTTAGGAGAAGAATAAATGCTCCTTTTTTCATTTATCTATTTTTTATATTTTGTCTCGTAATTTTTCTGTTTTTTTTTAATATTTTTTTTAAAAAAGGAATAATTACTTGACTATGAAAAGTGTTGAATTCATTGTAAATGTTATAGCTATTAATAAAGAGAGGCTCTAAATTTATAATGTGATGAATTAAGAGGACAATATAATGGAAAAGAGATTTTATTATGGTATAAATTACAAGTATTTGATGGGGAAATATTTATTCACAAACTTAATTGTTTATTATTATTTTTTTCAATTTTTTAATTGCTTACATGGGTTTTACGAGAGTGGAACATATTTTGTTATAATCTTGATGGTTTTAGGGATTATTTTACAAGTTCTAAATGTCTTCTAAATTAGTGATTACTTTACAATATGATGGGTAAAAGAATATTTACAAGTTATGGGAAAAAAAGAATAGCAATGTTTATAAGGGCCCTTTTTCGAAAGAACTATTTACAAGGAGTCCTAATTGAAAGGAAGGTGACAAGTTAGTAGATTATAGTTGGCTATAAAGCTACTAACCAGGAGTTACAAACATTTACAAGTTGGATGGGTTCTCCTTTTTTTTCATAAAAAAAAAAAAGAATAACATGAATCTACGTAAATAAGAAATTAAATAATAAATCCTATAATAAATGAGAAGCATACAAATGTAATGGTGGGTAATTGAATAATAGTGTAGCAATTTAGTTGAGTTGTTACTTTATTAATATGTAAAAGAAGTATAAAATGGGCTAGATCCTTAATGGGTGTTAAGCCTAAATTTTGGTTTTTTGTTCGTTTATTTTACTTAATCCGATTTATATCAAACCTTGTACCCATTCATTATAAGCCATCAACTAAGAATTAAAGAAAATTTGGTTTCTAAAGGACATTATAAAAAATATTTGGAGTCACTACTCAACCTAGGTCGAGAAAAGAATTAAGTTAAAACTAATTGGATGAATTGGTTATAATTTAGCTATCAGTTTTTAATAAAATCAATTTAGAAAAAAGACTTTTAAAACCAGAGATCTTAAATCCGGAAGTTATCCTATTAAACTCTAAACGGGTACTACTTTAACCTTTCGAGATTAACTTTATTTTTCAAAATAACCATTTTTAATATTAAAGATGAACTATAATTTATAATTAAAGAAAATTAATTTTATTTAAAAAAGTATGAAGCAGATAAGAAAATAAATTTATTTTACAAAAAGGAAAAATAAAAAAAAAATCCCTATTTTAAGTCACCCCATAACTGTCTACGTATGCTTATATATCCGCTATTTGAGAATAGACTTTCTATAGTTCATTATAATAAAAACTTTAATTTATGGATTCATTTTAATTTGAAAAATTGGCCAATTTTGTGTTTTTTAGCCATTTATTCTTTCATGTTGAGAGAAACTTTTAAAAAGGATCCTATATATTTTTTTTTTTGAAATGTTTATTTAGAAAAAATTCTAAAGAGTCCTAACTTTGAAAAGGATTTTTTTTTTTTTTTTGTGGAAAGTAAATTTTCAAGGTGATAAAACTCTTTTTTTAATTTTATTATTTTTTTACCAAAGCATAAGAATAAATAAAATAAAATTAGCCTTTCCTTTCCTCTTCTCTTTTTTTTTTCCTCCTTTTTCTTTTCTTCTCTTCTTTTTCTTTAGATTTTTATTTATTTTTTACAATAGTATAAATAAGAAAGGAAAAAAAAAATAAAATACATTAAAAGAGAAGAAAGGGTCAAACCAATCCAATTGAGGGGCACGGGTTGAACAATCTTCAGGTAAGGCAATTGGGTCAATTCACGAGTCGTCGAGCTATCCAAATTTGATCCACATACAAGGATGTTTAGAATATCTTAAGATATTTTGCAAGCATAATTCAACCAGAACAGGCACACATAAGTTCTTATATACCCCAACATGCATTAAGTTCGATTACCATATATAATTAGATAGTGTACTAACTACAAGTACAAAATAGAGTAAAATAAGAGTGATATACTCACTCAACTTGAAGTCTAATATTCCTAATAGTCCTTGGTAGTCTCAAACTTGGTATCGCAAATCACTTGAGTAAGGTAATTAAAGTAAATGAGATCCATCTTAAACGTAATCTATTCATTAGCTTCACTATAATTTCCCTATTTCCGCTTATTTCGTATCTTGGTCATAACTTTCTTGTTTGAAGTTGAAATTTCACATTTTTATAGTTGATTTTCATTGTTTTTTAGTGTTCTTTCATTTAGTGAGGTTATTCTTGGGCTTTTGGATGAGAAAGGTTCCAATTTGGGTGTTATAAGTTCATGGGCCCAAAGGGTGAGTTTAGTCGCTTTAAGGTTTGGGCCTAGTTTTAAGTTTTAGGCTTAACTTTTGATCTTAGACTGTGCACTTAATATTTTGAGCTTTCTTTTAAGTATTTTAAGTAGACTTTTCTACCAACACTTTAAATTTTCACCTTAGGCCTTGGTGTTTCTCTTATGGGCCGAAATGGGCTATTTTTACTAGTTTAAGGCCCTTACCTACTAAGAGGCCTATATGGGATGATTTTAATGTGCTTTTAAACTTAATAAACATTTTATATTTTATTTTATGACCCTTTTAATTTAGGGTTTAGATCTAGTCATTAAGTTATTGAGCTTTATTCTTGGTTTTTTTAAGGACTTTTGGGCTTATTTTGTATTTTAGAGCCTTAAGCTTAACTCTACTTATGATTTTAGGCTTAAGCCTACTAAACGCCTTAAGATAAGTCTATTTTCTATTAGGATTAAGATTTGGTTCTTTTCATTTATTGGGCTTCTAATCATATTTCTAAGGCTTTAATAACTAACTAAGCTAGTTTAGGCCTAATTTGCATTATAGGACTTTAAACTTGATTATAACTTATTCCAATGAGTCGAATATCTTAATGAGTCTACTAAATAACCCATTTTACTAAGTGTTACAGATCTAGTTCATTTCATTAATAGGGTTTCTAACACTATTCCTAATGCCTTAATTACCAACTTAACTAATTTAGGCTACTATCTCATATTACCTTACTTAACTTGGTTAATTATATCCTAAATCATACTTAACACTAAACAATCATGTTATTAAGGTAATAAATCAAAGTTTACAAATTTGAAACTTCCATGGAAGTGGTGACTAAGTAGGGTTCTTCTAGCCTTTCCTTCAACTTCTTCCATCTAACACTTATATTGGCGTGTTTCCTTATTTTAATCACATTTCTACTTATTTTAAGCTAATGACATTGCATAATGTGGTGAAAGAAAGATGGATATTCACTAAGGAAGGGCAGCATGCGTGGTAGTTAAGGTTTCATGAAGTTTTATCGACATATTTTCATGTTATTTACATAAAATTATGTCCTATGCTTCTATAATGTAAATAACAAAGTGGTTAAGTACATGAATGAAGGTATCATTATATGATGCTAAAATGACATGTACATGATTATAACATATTTATATAGTATTTCTAATCTTAAATTCTTAAGATATCATAGATAAACCTGGTGTAAATAAAAAACTTAAGTTGAGTAAGTTTTACCTTAAACCAGTATGCATGAGCTTCAATTTTTCCACTCAAAAATGAAATCGAAATGTGCTTCTTTAGGTACATAAGTTTGTTAGAAAGAAACTACATTGTGTGTGTAACATTTTGGTGGTGGTGGTTTGTGATTTGGTAATCTATGGTGGTAGTAGTGCTAAAAGGCACTAATGTGTGTAGGGGAATCCGAGAGCACTTCTTGGTTTTCTTTCCTTCTTTCCTTGATTTTTATTTAGGTTTGTAGAGAGGGTTTCCTAGGATTTTCTATGTGTGAAGAACGGTGTCAAATGAGGATTTTGGAAGGGTGAAATGGTAGATATTGAAAGTGGATTAAAAGGAACAAGAGGTGGCTATTTTGAGATAAGGGTACATAGTCCCCTCTTAATACTATTGTACCTTATTTGCTTTTTATCAAATAAGGGAGGATTTTGTCTTCTAAAGGACAAGTATCCTCTACTTCCTAATTAATCCTTTTTCCTTTGTTCTTAATTGAGTTTTACTTGTTACTAATTAAGATGTAATGAGAGTTGGTAAATGGATTAAAGAGTGATTAATCTAATTAATCGCAATTATAGTTAATTAAGCAATTTAGGCCTAATTAGGGTATAATTGGGATCTTCCCATATTTGATCACTTTAATTAAGTTCATTTACCTATGTTGCTTTGTTTGTTAGAGTCCTTTATTATTCAGGATTGATTAGGGTTTTCAAACCACGTACGAAGCTCGCAATTTAAGGTTTTCTAGTGATTGGAGAAATTATTTACTATTAACGAATAGTTTAGAGATACACTTAGGGTTATTAGTTGAATTAGGGCTTTAGACTGCTAATTAAAGTTTTACCCAGTCTATTGATATTTTCCAATTGTTTTAAGGTTTCTCATATATTAGGAGTTTTACTCATACAATTAAGGTTTTAGGGTTTTACTCTTTTTAGGGTTTTTTGACTTTATTTCTTAGGGTAATAACTTATTATTTAGGGTTAAATCGTTTAATATATGGATTTTATTATTATATATTGAGTAATTCTAGGGATTACTTATTAACTCCTATATTTGACTTCGTGTTTGGATCCAAATGTTTACGGGGTTTATATTGTCTCCCTAAATATAAGGTTAGCATCATTAAGGAGATATTTTCATATAATTCCTTTGGCTTTATATGATTAATTGTTCTTGACTTATAGTTAATTATCATGTAAAACCCCAATTAGCAAATTAAGGTGCAATTAAGTTTCTTAATCTTAATTACTCGTACACTTGATACAAATTAGGTGCATTTTAGGGCTTAATGTGTTAAATTAGGTTAGTTAAGTCTATTGGGTCATCTTCTCTAATTATTTTAAGGAATTGAAATAATTTATTGTTGTTCGAGTACGCTTTAAGGGGTATTTTAAGGTTTTAGGGCAATTAAGCGATTAGTCTTCGATTAATAAATAGTTTTACTATTTAATTAGAGTCCACTAGTTGGATTAAGGTTTTCGACTGTAGATTAGGGTTTTACAATTTAGAGGCTCGCACGTATTAGGGTTTCAATTAGAATTTTAGTATTTGAAGGTTCATTTAAGAGTTATAGCATTCGTTTAAGGTTTTGAATTCATTGTTAAGGTTGCTTATACCAATATTCATTTTTTGTTTAGCTTACCCTTTATCATTTTCGAGGAGCTCTCCTAGACTTCGACTATCAGTCTCTTTCCCATTGGGTTTTGGGGTTAGTTTTGTTAGAGCTTTTGTGTGTAAGGGTCAAACTAGGGTCAAGACTGCCAATTTGGGGTTTTAGGGGTTGGCATTAAGGTGTTTGAGCATAGCCTCTCAAGTTCAAGGTTAGTTATCTTGCCAATACTAAGGGTATCGTTAGAAAGAACTTATTAACTTATAACCCCTATTCTAAGGAATTTGTAGGGTTTATTGCAATAGTTGTGTGCAAGTTAGGTAATGGTTGTTGGAGTTGAGTTGAGAGTATGGTTTTGGGTTTTAAGATGTAGTGAGTTTAGTCGTGCAGTTATTTCGACTTAAGACAATGGTTAGGGTGGTGATTTAAGGTGTAGGTCATGGTGGTTAGAGTTTGAAAGGGTAGCGATTGGAGGCTCAATTAAGTGTGAGAGGAAGTGGGTTCGAGTGTTGGAGAGTTGAAGCATTGGGCCATAGTGTTGGTTTGCTTTAAAAATTACTATGGACAAGCTTTAAGGTAAAGAGAGAGAGAGAGAGCACTAAACCTTGAGAGAGAAAGACTTTGAGTGTGTGTTCAGGGTGAATTTAGATGATCATTGATGCTTAGAACAATTTCTACACCCTTTTTATAGTTTTTTTGCTTGAAATAAACTAGGGAAATATCAAAACGCATTCAATTTAAAAATCGAAGTCAATGGCTTTGAATGATTTCAATCTCATATTTAAATGGAAAAAGGATGGAATTAACAATCGAAATGCATTTTTGGGTGCTCTTTCACACTTTAGAAGATTCAATCTCTTAATGAAAGCATTGAATCAAGATGATTTTGTTTGGAGAAAATCTGGGCATTAATGGCTTTCCTGATCTTCAAATCCCATTTTGACCCTCTAAACAATTGAATTTAGATAAGAGAACAATGTTGATTCGTAGTATTTTAAGCCATCATCATGATTTCGCCAATAACTTGGTGGAATCATGAAGCAAAAGGGATAAAAAAAAAAAAAAACAGCTCAAAAGTGAGATGTCCAATAAGGAAATGGTGAGAAAACTAGAGAAAGAGAAAGAGATGGAAAAGGATCGCTGACATGGTGGCATGTCATAAAGGATACGTAGACCAGTTGCAAGACAATGCATAGCATGGTGAGGGCACACAATAAAAGAATGAACTATGTACATGTAGTAAGGATTGAACCCAAGTGCTCTAAGTTGCATGGTTATAGAGTGTATCAAGCCAGGTTTTTCCCCTCCTGGTTTTTTTAATTAGTTTTTCTTTAAACCGATCGATATTCTACCCCACCCATTTAATATTGACCCTTGACTAAGGTTTAAAGAAAATCGTTTTTTTTTCTTTCTTGAAAATGCTTTAAAGTCGCCATCCAACTGAAGTTAAGAAAAAAAGTTAGGTTATAACCAATTAGGTAGATTGGACATAACTTAGTTATTGGTCTAATGAGAAAACTAATTTTTAAAATAAAGATATGGATCTGAGAGCTATCCTATTAAATCCTAAACGGATACCATTTTTTAACTTTTCGAATTTAACATTGCTTTTCTAATATACCCTTTCGTAGTTTCTAAACAACTAATCATATCACATGTGACTAAATTAACTAATTTGAACAAATATTTATAAAGGTGGAAAAAATAAAACTTTTCATATTTTAAGTCATCTCATATGTACGAGTGCCTACGTATCTGCTATTCGGGATCAGACTCCTATATTTTGTTCATGAAAACTTCAAGAGGTGATTTAATTTTAATTTTTGAAAAGAGGTTAGATTTATGTTTTATTCCAATTCAATTCATTTAAGGAAATTCTCCTAAAGGGCCATAATCAGTGTTTTATTTTTGGAAACTCTAAAGTAGTCCTAATTTGGAAATAGTCCATTTTTTCATTTATTTTTAGAAAACTCAATTTTTCTAAGTGTCGAAACGATTTTTATTCACTAACCTATTTATTTATTTTATTTTTATTATATTATCTTATTTATTTTATTACTTATTTTGTCAAATTTTGTTAAACTAAAATAAATAAATAGAGTACTCCTTTATTTTTTCCTTTTCTCTTTTTGTTTTTCTTTTCTTCCTTTTTCCTTTTTTGTTTTTTTTTTCTTTTTCTCATTTATTATTACATTTACAAATAAACAAATAAATAACATTAAAAAACAAAAGAAAAAGCAATAAACCGGGTTGGCTCGAATTGGCTTAGACAGCTCAGAAGTGACTTGAATCAACTCTGGGCAACTTAGTTGGCTTACTTCAGCTCAGTTGTCTTCAATCGACTCACTTCGGCTCAGATTAACTCGTGTTAGCTCGAAAAATCTTATGGTAGTTGTGGTTTTCATAAAAAAACACCGTAGGGGATGTTATCCTAGAAAGAGAGAGGAACCATGCTAAAGAGAAGGAGCTTCAATTTTTGTTTTTCTAAAGTGTTTCGAAACTTTATTGTGTGTTGAAAATGAAGAGAAAAATCCCTATTTATAGTTATCATGGTTAAATTAAGGATAGAAAATGTTAAATGCAACATGATTTATTTTCATGTTTGAGTTAAACGAACCTAGACAATATGTGATGTCAAATACAAAGCCGTGCACGTAGGAGTGTGTCCAACGTATGTAAGATTGTGTCAAAGTATGTCTAATGCGCGTAGGAGTGTGACTACCACACTTAGAAGTGAGTTGGTAAATGATGTGACAATGATGTGAGAAAAGAAAATAAAAGATGAATTTTACACTTTCATGAATTGAACTTAGGATCTCCAAGTCATATGCAATATCAGGTCCAAGTGCTTATCTAGTTAGGCTGTTTGTTTTTCCTTACTCATATGTGTAATATATTTGCACATATAGATTAAGTCAACCAAGGCCAGATTCAAATATAAGCCTAAGCCCAATGACCCTTTCTTTATTTTACCTAAATTAAAAAATTATATTCAACTAAACTATATAAAAGATTTATTACTTTCTAAATTTTCTATTTTTTTGTATTTTTCTTAATTTTATATTTGTGTGATTTTTTCTAAATTTCTTTTTTTTTAATATTATATTATTTTTTATTTTCTAAATTTCATATTTTTTGGCTTTCTTTAATTTTCTTGATTTTTTTTAGTTTTCTTAAATTTTCTACTTTTTTTTTGTATTTTTCTAAATTTCTTATTTGTTGGGGTTTTTTTTCTCATTTTTATAATTTTTTTGCATTTTTCCTAATTTAGGACCCCTTTACCTTATTGAAAAAATAAAAGAGGGCACAAATTGGGTGTCTACAGCTATCCCTCTTTGTGATAAAGTTTAAGTAAAACTTTACCATAAAGATAAAAAAAGACACTATTTTTTCCTTAAGGATAGATTTTATCCTAAGAGACGCTACAGCTAGCTAGCCATTTTAGACCCAGTCCATTAGGGATTTTGGTGAACAGAAGAAAGGCAAACCTAGTTGTGCCTTTTTAGGCTCACTAACCTAGGTGGATTTATAAAGAGTGATAAGAAATTGGGATAGCACTCCAAGAGCATACAATGTGATCTAACGGTTTCAATGTTAAGATAGTATTTTGAGAGCATGCGATCTGAGGATTTTAAGGTTAAGATAGCTCTCCGAGAACATACGATTCAAGAGTTTCAAGGTTAGGTTAGCACTCTAAGAGCTGGAAAAAGATTAAAAGAAGAATTGAACTTTAGTCTTGCTCTTATGAGCTGAGGAATCAAGGTGAAATGGACAAAGCACTCCTTGAGTTGGCTAAGGCCCTAAAAGAATGAGAAAACTTGGTCATGCTCCTATGAACCGACTAACCAAGGTAGACAAAGCACTCCTTAAGCTAGTTAAGGCCCAAAACTAAATGAAATGGGCAAGCTCTCTTAGAGCTAGTTAATACCTTAAAAGAATGAGAAAACTTAGTCGTATCTCAATGAGCTGACTAACCAAAGTAGGCGAGGCACTCCTTGAGATGGCTAAGGTCTAAATTGGATAGGATGGGTAAGTGCTCCCAGAGTTCGCTAAGACCCTAAAAGAATGATTAAACTTGGTTGTGCTCCAATGAGTTGACTAACCAAGGCGAGGGAGACTAACTAAAGCAGGCGAAGCACTCCTTGAGCTGACTAAGACCCTAATTTGGATGGAAGGGGGTAAGCACTCCTTAGAGCTGAGTAAGACCCTAAAGGCTGGTTGGAACCCATAAAAGAATAAAAGAGGGGACAGCACTATAAGAGCCGGCTAGAATCTCAAAAATGAAAGATGGGATAGTGCCCTAAAGGTTAGACAAATCCCTAAAAAGAATAAAAAAAGGGATAGTACTTTAAGAGCTGGCTTGAACCCTAAGGGAAGATAGGACATTACCCTAAAGGCTGGCTGGCACCTTAAAAAGAATAAAGGAGTAGGTTAGCGCTCTTAAGAGCTAGCTAAAACCCTAAGAGAAGATAAGATAACACCCTAAAGGCTGGCTAGAACCCTAAAAAGAATAAAATAATGGGTTAGCACTCTATAGAGCTAACTTGAACCCTAAAAATGAAAGACAAGACAACGCCCTCAAAGGTGGTTGAAACCCTAAGGGAAGTTGATGAAGGACTGAAGAAGTAAAATAAGGAAAGTGACTAGTTTTAAAAGACTTCTTATCTTAGAAAAAAGCATTTACAAGGAAATTATTGAAAAACCATTTACTAAAAATGCATTAGGATAGGCCCCTTGATTTGAAAAAGAGTTAAAGGATATTAAGAAATATAATTAGGGAAGAATGGTCTAAACTACTATGGTCAATTTTAAAAAAGTGTGACCAATTTGAAAAGGAAACAAAAATGACCTAAGTTAAGATCTTGGCTACTCAAGTCGACATGGATTGGACAAAAATCTTGTGATAAGCCTTTACTCTCTCTCTCTCTCTTCCTCTATTCTTCTTCTTCTTCTTCTTCTTTTTTTTTTTTTTTTGAAAGTTTTGCTAACAAGTATAAATTTTTATTTAAGGAATAAGCTTATAACTACCCCCATGCTTAGTAATCATATAGAGTTTCTCAATGCCCCCAACCCTAGGGCTTTCTCATTGGGCTTTTGTCATTTTAAGTCATTCCTTTCTTAAGGAAAAGGTAACCCATGATTAGTTTAGTCAAAGAGGTCTTCCTTGCTAACTTTCGATCTAGATTTCGCTCCCAACTATAGTTCCAAAAATTACAGTCCATTTTGCAGGTGACATACCTTGATCAATCTGTTAAGTCTTTTTCGGTTCAACATTATGAATTTAGGCTTTTGGTCGAAGGGTTTTGAAAAGACTAATGAGAAGGCCTATTTTGAAAAAAAAAATACTTTTATTAATCCTAAGTATATAAGTTAAGATCCCTAAGGAAAAATTAGAAGTATGCTTACCCTAGTTACAAAAACAACTTTTATTAAAAATAGATTATCTTTCAAGATTGGAAGAGTTTTTACTGCGTAAAGGTAGTATTATGGGTAGGAAGGCCTTATGTGATTTAACATAAGTAAGAGACGCTTTAGGGTGGATATAGAGATTTTAGGTTTCTGAGCTTTGGATCGTGATTTAAGGCCTTGTGTTTCTGGGATTATTTAGGATTTGATTCCTAGTCTTTTGATTCAACTTAGTTGCCCTTACTGGGATGTGAAATATTTCTTAGGGCTTTTATCTTACACTCAGATCTAATTCTTTTGGCCTATTTTTCTTTCTTTTTCTTCTTTTTTCCAATTGCTTTGCCTTATTATCTCTTACTATTCTCTCTTTTCTTTTGACCCCCAAGGGTAATTGTCTCCATTGCCGAGTTTTTACCTTTTGAATGATTCAAGGCCCTAAATCCATGGATTTTCTAATGTATGGACTCGAGTGAAATGTGTATAAGCTTGAGGTATTTGAAAAGGAAATTGGCTCTTCTTCATTTTGAAGAAAAATAATTTATCAGACATAAAAGTTTTTTTTGAATTAACATTACTTAAGCAAGCATAAACCAATTTTACTCTTATCTTCTAATCAATGACCCTAATTTCCAAATTGCCCCATTGTAGGGTAGTTTTTGATAGGGTTTAAATTTAAAAATTCTCTAAATTGGTCCAATAGGGTTAACAAAGGGCAATTGTGTTTGGGATTTGAAAGTGAATGCCTAATTTCATTTTAATCTATGTATCGCATTTAAAGTGAACCTCTTTTAAGGAATGAGCCCAAAGTATCCTTACCCTTATGTCTTAAAGTGTTACAAGTTAATGTGTGGAATATAGTTTGTCTCTTGTCATTCTAAATATTTTAAAAGTGAGTTACCAATTTCTTAAGGAGGAATATATATTTATTTAACTAAGGTAAAGATCGGCTTTGACCCCCATTTTCTCAAATTATGCCCTAGTATTTGACTTTGTGTTTTAGCTTAGTTTATGATTAGGCTTGGCTTTCTAAATGGACCAGGGGTTTTTGCTTAACTTGGTTACCCTTATGGGCTAAGAATTGTGTTTGGGTTAATTGCCTTGATGGGCCGTAGTTTGTGTTCGGATTGGCTGCATAGCTTAGTAGCTTTTGTTTAGGCAAGTTGCTTGAATAGGCCCAAAGTTGGTGTTTAAATTGAATGCCTAGCCAAGTGGTTTGTATTTGGTTTGAATGGTTGAATTAGCTTAAGGTTGGTGTTTAGATTGAATGGGCCAAGGGGCTTGTATTGGCTTCCTTGATAGGTCGAAGGGCCTTGTGTGGTTTGGAAACAAAGTATTTAGGTTAGTTCCATGAGTGAGTTAAAGGCTTGAGTTTATGTTGGCTCCTTGAGCCCATAAGGATTTATAACCATTATAAACCTTTCTTTTCATTTTTCTTTTTTCAATTTTTGTTTCTTTTTCTTTTTCTTTTTTTTTTCTTTCTTATTTGAGAGAGAGAAAGATAAAGTTTTACTTTACAACAAACAATAGAATTATTTACAAATAAGGATGGTGATTTTTAGGGTTCTAGTTTACAAAACTATGGATTTTATTTACATCTCCCTAAATGAGATAGGAATAATGGTTAGATAAATGTTTATTGAAGAACTATTTATCGACCCCTTCAAAAGAGACAGAGCTGAATAACATAATGGGTCCCTTCTTCATCTTTAGTCTAACTAAGTGACAGGTAAGGAGGTCACAGCAAAAGTGAAGTCAATGATTCAAAGATAATCGCGGGAGAAGCAGTATCTACATTGCATAAGCATAGGTTTGGTCATGAGTTGTTATATTAACGGCAACTGTCACGCCCCGAAGCGGCAGAGTGGTAACAGCCCCGCCGTGTAAACCACTTTAAGATAGAAGTTAGCCTTACAACCTCTATCTTAGACCTGATCTACACAAGGCATCACAACTAATCCGCTTTGAAGTAAATAGTTTGTAATTTAAATAAATCATTTACCTAAGAAGGTGAGGAAATTTATATATATTCACTATAATTCAGTTATTACATTATTCAAAAATGAAAAGTAATAACATATGTGTTGATTCTTAAATGTTTTTCCTCACTCCCCAGGATCCAGCAGTTGCTAGCTTCAAGATAGTTATATACCGCTTCTTAGTCAGCACTTGCACAATATCTATAGGGATGTAAGCAATCACAGCTCAGTAAGTTAGGATAAAGGACTTAAAACTATACCACAAATACAACAGGGTTTTTAATCAACTTATTAGGTGTAATGCATGTGCAAGCAAATGCCATCGCACGACGTTGTCCGGCCCATCGTAAGATTAGAAAAATTGCGCTCGCTCTAATCCGAGTTGAGGAGTTACCATTAATGCAACAGCTCACGACCCAACCCAGGCTTGTGCAATGGAGACCTCGCTCCTCCCATGACTACCTTCGAACCACTGACTTCACCCTCGCCGCAACTTCCTCTCCTGTTCCCCTAATGGGTTGCCATGCATGTCCGATTATGATTACTAGTCGTATATTTGATTAAGTCTAGTTTAAGGTGATCAATCATTTCATACAAATCATACAATACATGCCAGAGCAACAAACAGAATCATAGCATCACCCATAATCAAGCACATGCACACATCCAATTATCTAACAAGCACAACCAAGCATAATCTTAAGCCTCCAATATACAGCATCGTATTAATCCCAACTTACCCCGACTCCTCGTTCGCTCACTCGAGGTCCGACTTGCTCAGGCCATCGCCGATCATCCCTATAACACAAACGTGGTTTCAGTTTTTCATATAACTATTATAGGTTCATTTTATCCTATAACGCTTATTGTTATGTTTTGTTTAGGGTTTAATATACCTAATTATCTAGGTCTTAAGTCTTTTACAATTATTCAAGGTTTTGGGTTAGGTTCGGGTTCGGTTTTCGTATCGATTTCTAAATTAGGTTTTAATTCTATTTCTAAGCAGTGTTTTATACTCCAACCTTAGAAATTTGTTTCAACCCATAATGTGAAATTAATCACATTACTTTCCGATCTCCTAAATACCATCATTACCCCTAGTCAGTAATTATTTTACCCGGTATACTTAAATCTGTATTAGTATACCAAATTCACTCCTAATGTGAGAAATTTTTACATTTTTCATTTAAGTACATAAATTCAAGTTTCGTATCAGATTTATTGTACATTTTTATCATTATCAAAATATCAATTTTTATTATAATATTTTCTATTTATTATATTCTAATAATTACATATTATGTATTATTACCTTTTATGTATATCATACACTTCTAATATTTCTATCACTCTAATTATCATCTCTAAACACCAATTATCATTTCGAAATGTCTAAATTCATCCTAAATCAGATTTTCTCCTAATTTCTCTAATTTACAAAATTAACTTAAAATTAACTATTTTTCCATATTACTTATTTACTACATAATTAACCTAATAATTACATCTAACACCCTAAATACTATAAGTATCATACTCCATTAGATTTCAACATCTTAAAACATATACTTATTCACTAAATCAGTAATTAACCATTTAATTACTTAATTAACCCTAAATTATCCATTTTATGCCTCATTTAAAGGCCTAAAAATTATCTAAAAATTTCAAAAATTAATTTTTGAAAACGGGCTTCATAGCACTGTTTTCTATTAGCTAAGTGGTCTACACAAAAATTTTGGGCTCGAAACTACACTCCTAAGGTCATTTATTTCTAAACCGAAACATACTCGGTTTTGCATGATTTTTTAAGAACCCTATATCAGGAAGCATATTTTCATCAAAATAATATTTTTTTATAAAAAATAAATACAAAAATATTTCAGAATAAAAAAATTTATAATTTTCTAATAATATTTACTATTTTTACAAAATTACACAAAATCGGGCTGGAAATCGAACTCACCGATTTGGGTGGCTCCGGCCACCTTCGGTGGCCATGGGTGTGTCGGCCCACCTGGGTGTTGCCACCACTATGTGGTGGTGGTGGCCATCCACTCTCAGCTGCTCGTCGGATCTAGGTTCTCCTTTGTGGCCCTAACTGCACAGTTTTTCTTTTCTTTTTTTTTCTTTGGTTTTTCTCTTAATTTTTTACTCTCCCTAATTTTCTCTGATTTCTAATTGTCCAAATGAGCTTTTTAATTTTTCTTGCTATTTATAGGGCTTTAGTGTAACTATTGTGCATTAAATTGAACAAGACAATTGCCTTATCCCTTAATTTTTAGCTTTGTGTTGTCTTAATTTAATTGGCCAATTTTTTTCCTATTTTTCCCAGCTGCCACGACCTATATCTGGATCATTCCTTATTTTTCCTGATTTTTCTTTATTTTTTCTTAATTAATTATGAATTTTCTTTAATTATTTAGTATGATTTTAGCACATTACGCGTATTTTAAGTAATTATGCGTATTTTTACATACATGTAGATTCATATATAGTATAAATAAATATTCCTAAATATTATTTAGGTTATTTTATGATTTTTAGTTTACATATAATTTATCTCTAGCGATTCGTTAATTATTGAAATGCATTTTACGCATTTTCGATAAATAACACGTTATATACTTAAAATTTGGAATTTTTATATTCTTTTATTTTATTGTTTATTTTCTTAAATTTAAACTTACGGGATCATTTTCTTAATATTTGTAGCTTTACTTTATAATTTAGGCTCGATCGGGTCTTTCAACCGATCGAAACCTCAAATTGGTAGTTTTGGGGCTTACAGCAACTTCTCAACCCTGATTAAAATGGGCATAATTTTTGTAATCTCACGATGAGTCGAATAACGTCGTGCAATGGCATTTGATTGAACATGCATTGCACCTAATAAGTTGGTTGATAACATTGTTTGTGTTTATATTTATATTTGTGGTATAGTTTTAAGTCCTCCATCCTAACTTACTAAACTGTGGTTACTCACTTTCCTATCGACTTCGTTACAAATACTAGCTAAGAAGCGGCCTACAACTACTCTGAAACCAGCAACTATTAAATCTTGGAGAGTGAGAAAAAATATTTGAAGAACAGACATATATTTTTAAGGTTTAAGCTCTTATTTTAGAATTTTCATTTCTAAATAATGTATTAACTAGAAAATAGATTACAGTGAAACGTTGTAAACATTAATTGTAATAACTAAATTCTAGTGTGTATATATATATATATTCTTACTTTCTTAAATAAATAATTTATTTAAATTACGAATTTTTTACTTCAAAGCGGGTTAATCGTGGACGCCTTGTATAAATTAGATCTAGGATAACGGTTGTAAAGATAACTTCTATCTTAGAATATCTTAGAATGGTTTATACAATGGGACTGTTATGATTTTACCACTTCGGAGCATAACAGTTGTCATGCCACTTCTAGACTTTTTCTAAGCTACTAGTTATTTTTCTAATATATATCAATTTTTATTTAATTATTTTGGTATATTTTAGGTAATTATTAATATTTTTATGCACGCATAGAATTTAATATAAATAATTACTTTTAAATATTATTTAGATTATTATATAATTTTTAGTGTACATATAATTTATCTTTAGTGATTGGTTAATTATTGAAACCCGTTTCATGGGTTTTTAATAAATGGGTTCCAATAATTAACGAGTAATATATGTATATTCTATAAATATAATATTTTAATATTTTATTTTCTCAAATTCAAGGTTACGGAGCCAATTTTACTAATTTCTTTGACTTCGTCATAAGATTTAAATTCAACCGAATAACTTTCACGATCACTCTAAATTTAACGTATCGATTCCAGACCAATCAATTGCAAACTTACTGCTAATTTTACGAGGTCTCACAATAATAATAATTGTTATTATTGTTATTTTCTTTAAGAATCTCTAAGAGTTAAGTACCCAAAATGGGTCCTTAAGCACCAAGTTGAGTCCCTTTTGATTTTTGGGGTCTCTGTATAAGAACCTATAAAGTAAAACTTGTTTTTTTTTTTTTAAGATTTTAAGCTTATTAGCCATTATTTTCTTTTTATTGTAAATCTTAAAAGCAGATCCCATTAAAAATATAAAAAAAGATTAAATTATTTTTAAAAACCTTAGGATAACATTGTAAAGGTTGTTAAAACGTTGGTGTGGCACCAAAAGAGCCTAAACGGAATCTTTACCGTTGGTGGTACTTAATATATTGATGTTACATTCCTTATAGTCTTTTCAATTAAGTAAAAGCTTTCAAATTAATTCCCACCATTTTTGTATTATTAAAATTACATATTAACTGTGCTAAGTCTATTTTTATAGATCCAATTAGTTCAAAAATTATGACAATCAAATTGGTATTAGTTTATAATTAATATTTAGAATAAGTATTTTATTTTATGTGCCTATTGTTCCTTTTTCATTTTACTTTTATTCCTTGTTTCTCCGATACGCATTTCCTAGTTGGATGGATTTTAGCTTTTCAGAGGATATGATATGATAAAGCTTCTCTCTTTTCCGTGTCGAAACAAATTCATTTTTACTTAAAAAGAAAAAAGAGAAAAAGAAAAGATCCTTTTAGATCTTCTCGATAATAATGCTCTTACGTGTCCTTGTGTCTCCACGTGAGAAGCTGATGAAACCAAAATATTCGGTTGTCGACTTATTTTTAATTTTATCTTTTATACCGTATACACTACACCATTTTGAAGTCTTTTAATATTCTTAAATTTATGTAATTTTTAAATTAATCCATCATGTATATCAATATTGTTGAACCTAGGTTTATCCACTTGATCCAATCAAGTTTGAATTGATCTAGCCATAAGATTGATTAGGTACTCATTACATTGACTCGATTCAATCTAATTGACTTAATCAATCTAACTTGGTTAAATAAGATCTAACTAGGTTTTCTCACTCAAAATATATTATTATTTATTTGAAAAAATATATCAATATATTCAAAACTAAATATAAATTTAAGAAAAACAAAAAGTTAATGATAAAATATACTAACTTTCAAATCCAATAAATATGAATAGTTTTATTATTTTATGAATAAATATAAATTACATTTTAATATTTTAATTGGTCTCGATTTACCGATTATATCCATATAGAAGATTTAAATTATAAACTTTTATTCGATCTAAATTCACCTTATTAATTTTTGTAACTTCAATATAATTTTTTAGTAATTCTTTTTTATTTCAATTTTTCATGTTATTAAGATATGGTTTATTATATCAAATGCACAAGTAGTTACAAAATTCTTCATTTTTTTTCCTAAAATAACCTAAGGAGGGCATTAACATTATTTCATACTAATTTATTCTAATAATGCGACAAAATAAAATGGAATATATTAATTAACTTATCATATCATTTTTGTTATTATTGACAAATGTATCGTGAGTGTGTGATATACTAGTTTTATAAATAAGTATAAATTACATTCTAATATTTTAATTTACCTTAATCTGACTCTTTCAATGTCAGACCCTTTCTCATTGTTGAGTCAACCTTCGATTTGATTCTTCAATATTGATTTATATATTTACCCTAAAGGTATTAGTTTAAATTTTCAATATTTCACATAGTTACAGTTTTTTCTTATGATTAATATGCCTAATAAATCATTCTAAGTACGGATACGGCCCGTGCGAATAAATAAAATATTATAAGGGCGTATGGTCTTTATTCATGACGCATATGGTGATGCAAGTGATTATTTGTTGGTTATAGATTATAACACATATATTTTCCATATTTTATGTATCTACACAATCATACAATTTAAATAAACGAATGATTGATGGCCCCTTTGCATTACAAGTGAAAATGATAAAACAAAACTCCGAGTCAAATGACTCAAATCCACGTTTTGTTGCTCAGTAGCTGTGGTCGATATCTACTCAAGATATTACAGTATCTAGATCCACGAGAAACATATCTCACGAGAGTTCAACATAAATACACATTCATATATGTACCTAGAGACAAGTCTTGTCTTGGGCATTTCTAGTTCTCCTTGATAACAAGCCATGGAAGAAGGAAAGAACTTTGCAGGGAAGCCAGTGAGATGCAGAGGTTTCAAAATTATGTGCTTTTTAATCTTGTCAATGTCATAGTACCATTTTTGTTTTAATAAGGGTTCGTTCAGTCATAACCATTGAAGATTTTTCATGTGTTGCAGCGGCGGTTTGTCGCGAACCAGGAGCGCCTCTGGTGATAGAGGAAATAATGGTGGCACCTCCCATGTCACATGAAGTTCGAATCAAGATCATTTGTGCTTCACTATGTTATAGTGATATCACGTTTTGGAAATGGAAGGTTGGATACCATACCATACTTCATTTGAATAGTTATGATATTCTTATTCCTTTCTTGTATGCAATAATGCTATTCTGTTGTAGCGATATCACTTCTTGGAATTTTTCTTTTCTTTCTCTGATCTGTCATGTGCATCTGTTTCTCTTTCGTGTGATTGGAACATGGGAATTAGGAGGTAAAAGTTCTAGCATTTTAAGGAAAGAAGATCCCTTGGGGAAAAAAAAAAAAAAATAGGCAAAAGGAAAGAAGGTCCAAATAGCATGTTTTAATAAGGGAAAATTTTTATGATTGGATTTTCTTTTTTTTTTTCCTAATTATAGAGAGAGAATTTTAACTTCATCTATTTTGATGGAAGGCTAGCAGTCTTGATTAAAAAGAAGGTCTAAATAGCATGTTCTATATAAATTTTCCGGTTATTTAATTTAGGTTTGGATCCTTTGTATTTATATTCTTTGAAACTTATTGAAATTATTTTTTAAAATACTTTTATGTAGCTAAATCCGTCATAATTAGTAGTTTATCAATAGAATAAAATGGATCATGCATAAATCTCCTCTAAAATATTATTATGCATAATCAATTATTCAAAACGATAATATAAATTATTAATTAGTAACTCTACTTGTTTTTGGTTTAGTATCACATTAAAAAGGAAAAAAAAAAAAAAAATCGCTGCCATCCCCACAAACGCCCTGGAAATAATGGGAAATTACCACCTTGCAGTGAAAAACGTTCACCACGCACCATCACGGCCACCGTCCATGTCTGCTGGTGTTTCCTCATCAATCTTCATAAGATAACATGATGTGGATCAAAGATCTAGTGGAATTGCTTCCATGTTAGTATAATTCAAGTGGGTTTTGTGGATCTTATGCTTTGGGCAAAATGGTCTGCTCGTTGATTCTTGCAGAAGCTGAAATAATTACTATATATTTGTTATATAATACAAAAAGTCTAAACTCTTAAATCAGTTGGTCGTTGTCTCAGTGATAATATGGTACCAGAACAAGAGATCTTCCGATCTAACTCCTGCATCGTGAATCCACCTCTGCCTGGTCCCAATCTGTGATTTTTGTTCGAACAAAATTGCCTTGTCTCCGGTTGAGGTTACATTTTCTGTTCTTGCCGATCACGTGTTGCCATACATAAAGAATATATGAGAAAAAAGGCAGAGAAAGCAGTGGTTAGATAAAATGTCCTTATGTAAATTTAGTAACGCATTATTAGAAGGACATGGAAATGGACACTACCCGGGACAGGAAATGTCATCATGATCGTCCTTCCAAATCGTACATCTTGTCTCTTTCGTCTTCCAATGTCTGTGTTTGGGGTGCTTCGGGAGGAAATGAACGAGTGGAGTCTTGCTTCAGATATTCTTTGTCTGTTTCATTTGGGGTGATGTTATGTGTGTTTATGCCTTTATGGTGATTCTAGGTTTTCAGAATCTAAATTAATGGAGAAGACAAATATAGTGGTCATTGGCTTCTTTTCTCCTTTTCAATTTCTCAGTTGCTTTATTTGCTTTAGGCATAACTGGATTTAATTAGTATACACAACAATACAATAGTTATACTTAACTAAGAGATTTTAATTAAAATTATGGATCGAAACATGACACCTATCATATTTTAACGGAAAATGTAGAATTCTAAATAGAAGGATGTGATCCTTCAATTTCAAAAGGTTGGAGGACTAGAAGAAAAAGTTTTGACCCTAACATAGGAAAGAAGTCAAAGCTTAATTTAACTAAGCATCTCTCCGTCTTATCCATTAATTGGGTTGTCATAAATTATGGTGCTAAATTGATGAATGAAGGTGGATATTGAATTGTTGTGTTGTCCCTTCTGTAGGAATCTCCAGCAATTTTCCCGAGAATTTTCGGACATGAAGCAGTTGGGTGAGTTTGACCCTCAATCATTTAAGATTGTCATTTTATTCTTCATAAGTAAACGACTGACTTAAGATATACATTTTCTGATAGATTCGAGAGCTTTCTCTTGGAATATGCCTAAACCCTTGTTGGTCGAGCTCATCTTACTCTTCCATCTGTAGATGTCAAACTATGGTTATTACTTTTAGATTACTTTAATGCGTAATCTACATTGGATTATTTTGTTGAACCATTTGATGTTCTTAAAGATTATGATTTTGTTGCTTATGTAACATTAAGCATATATGCTTGCAAGCATTGGATTTGGATATAAAGGTTTATTTTGTTGCAGGATTGTAGAAAGCGTTGGAGAAAATGTTCATGAAGTAGGTGAAGGGGATATTGTCATCCCAACATTGATGTCAGATTGCGGTGAATGCCAAGATTGCAGATCAGAAATGAGCAACTTATGTTCAAATTTCCCCCTATATGTATCTCCTTCTATGCCTAGGCATAAAACGAGCAGGTTTACAGACCTCAAAGGACAGGTTCTGTACCATTTTCTATTTGTCTCAAGCTTTAGCGAGTATACTGTGGTAGATGTTGCTCACGTGGTGAAGATCGACAATACTATTCCTCCCAGTTTGGCATGTATTATTGGCTGTGGTGTCTCAACAGGTACTAGCTTGTTTACTTTAATTAGGCATAAAATTGAAATCATAGGGTTACATGTCAATTTACTTAGAAAACAACAAAAAAGGAATGGAAATTTTATCATTTGTATACAAAAAATAATGAACAAGACATTGTAAAGCGAGCACATCATTGTGAATGTTGTTGAATTGGACTGCCTCATCGTAATTTTTGGTTGTAAATAATGAACTAGTCTTCAAATGTTTGTGTTGATCTAGGCTGTATCAGAACAACCGACTTATAGTCTGCGATCCGATGATATTTACCATGGTATCCTTAGAAATCGTCCTTTAGCGGCCTAGTTGCATCTAAATGCTTGATGGTTCTAATACTTTCTAATGGCAAAACTAGCCATGTTTCAGCAATCAGTAGTTGATGGCAGTTTGCTGGTTCAAATTATAAGCAAAATTCCTAGTCATGCCAAATGAAAAGAGGATGATTCTACAGTGCTTATGATTCTCTAAGCTCACTGGTCCATTTTTTCTTAACTATCTTGCAATAGTTTTACTTAGGAGAATTATATTATATACTCCGCTAAATTTCGACGAACCTGCTTTAGCAATGCATAATATGCTGATTGCAAATAACTGGGAAGCTTTCTCTTCTTTCCAAAGTTAATTGATGCACTTCTTTTTTGTAACGTTAAAAGCAACTTGACTGTCTTTAGGGGTTGGTGCTGCTTGGAAGACAGCGCAAGTGAAGGCAGGATCAACTGTTGTAATCTTTGGGCTTGGTACCGTTGGATTGGCGGTAATATAGTAGAGAAATGATATCGGTTTCATCGTGCTGGAAGATTAGTGATATTATAAAAACAGGGGAGATAAGAATGCTTATAGGCTTCATTAGTTGCTGAAACTCTTTTGTTGGCCGTTTAGGTTGCAGAGGGTGCACGGATTTGTGGTGCTACTAGAATAATTGGTGTGGATGTGATTCAAGAAAAATATGTAATTGGTAAGATGTAACAAGATGATTAAGGAGTTACATGAGCAGCTTTCTTGGTGTTCTAATACATGTCTTTGCTTGCTAATTTAGGAAAGAAATTTGGAGTGACTGATTTTGTCAATTCTAAAGACATTGGTGACAAATCTGTGAGCCAGGTACTATTCTTACTCTAGATTTTAGCTTTGAAGTGTTGTTGTTTGTTATTGTAGAGTTTAGCTTTAGCTACTAAATAGTTCTTTATATTTGCATTTTAATTGAGATTGATTGCCATTGCTACTTATACGCTCATGCTTTTGCATATATCCAATGCATGATTAATCTCTGCTTTCAAGATTTTGATGGGCTACGTCTCTGCCTAGATCCTTTGTTTTATGTGTTGGCATTTCATATACGAGGGCATTGGATTGAACTTTAGATAAGTGCTAAAGTAGGTGAATTGCTGCTGAAGAAGTGAAAGAACTGCTATTATCCCCATTTATAACTTCCTCATTCTGGCCTTAGAATTAAATTTTGAGTAGTGAATTTGAGGTTGATCTATGAGAATATCGCAACATAAATATTCATCTTGTCTTTCTTACCAAATGGAGGTACTTGAATATGTCCTTTCATGCCATCAATTTGTATTTAGGGCTCTCAAAAGGTCAAGAATCACATTGCCCTTCCCAAAATCCTTAGGTGCTTTTTAAAACTTTTAGTGAGGGTGGTTTTGCAACATCACCTTTAAATGATGCATCAATACCATCACAGACTACTACACCCAAAGTATTAAGCTTAACTGGATTACCTAAACTACAAAACAGAAAGAGATAAAGCGAAGAAAAACTACATTTAAGTGGAAATCCCTACAATGGTTAAAAAGTTACAGGAGTGCAACAGTTTACTATGACAAAGTAAGAAAAGAGAATACAAGAAGTACATTGATTTAAGGAACACTGGTGAATCCCCTCACAAAATCTAATGAGATTAACAAGAGTGCTTCCCTTCTTGATGTGAGATTATATGGTCATATTCATCAAATTAAATCCCCATCTTATCTGTAAAACTAGCTTGGGAGTAGATAATAAGAAACCACATATTGGAAAACTCTAGAAAAAAAAAAAAAAAAAAAAAAGCGGAACCATGGTAGTCAAATGCACTTAGCTTCATTTATTACCCAATATAACCAGTTGACGGATACTATGTCAGTCGACCGACCCAATCTTTAGTTAATTGGCAGTCTACTTTTGGATTTAGCTATTGAGTGGTCGCCTTTCCTAGTCAATTGACTAACTCCATTTTGCATGCTTTAGCTTCAGTCGATCAATCTTCAACTTTGCATGGTGCATGTAGGCTAAATATATTTGAAAGCACCAAAATCCAATATATGTAGGGATTATCAAACTAGTCTTGTAACAAAAGCATTAAGAAATCAAGCTATACTCAACAAAAAAAATCATGGTTCATCAAGTTTTATGTTTTCTATTGAACGAGTCTATGTTGGACATCATCCTTGTGACTTGATGTTAGATCTTAATGTAGTAAGAGTGATAAAAGCAATTGCAACGTTACTTAACTCTTTGTATGAGCAGGTGATCAATGAGATGACGGGCGGAGGTGCTGACTATTGCTTTGAATGTGTTGGTATGGCTTCCCTCGTAGAAGAGGCTTATGCTTGTTGCAGAAAAGTATGTCTTTATCTTTGTATATCACTCGTATAAAAGTTCCCATACTTATCATTGCAATGCTTGTTGGATTTCTTTAAGACAACATTTAGATATTTTTGTGCAGAAAATTCCAAATTAAGACACATACATCACGAGAATCATCCACTAATGCATGTGTTCATGCACTAATAAACTTTTAATGACTATATTAGCTAGCAATCCAAGAGAGAGGTCATGATGTAGGAATGCACCAATAATTCTATTATTACATACCTTTCAATCTTGCTTCTTTGGGGGCTTTCCTTTAGTTAATTTTCTTACATGGAAGTGCCTCTATATATCATCAACCTCTTGTAATTATAGGGTTGGGGAAAGACAATCGTGGTAGGAGTGGACAAGCCAGGAGCAAAATTGAGCTTTGTCTCTTATGATATCCTTATGGGTGGGAAAATTCTTATGGGATCTCTATTTGGAGGAATTAAAATCAAATCAGATATTCCACTTCTCTTGAAGCGCTATCAAGATAAGGTAATTATTTATCTCACTATTAGTTCCATTTTGATGTACATTTAGCATGCCAAGTATCTACAATTAACTATGGGAAAATCTATGAACAATGTCAAAATCTTAACTACCTAAACTTTGGTGCTATTTAAATTTTTCACTCAAAGTTTGACGTTGATAAATGTTATATTTAATTAAACTTTTACTTGTTAAGTTTATTATCTTAGCTCTTATTTTTTGTACTTATGTTCTTTAACTAATGAGTGATTGTCACTCAGTTATAACATTTAATGAGTTCAAGCTTTAGTTGTAAAATTGAAAGGGGTTCAAAGTTCACATATTGATATAAACATTACCCCAAAAATCTTTAATGTTTTTAATTTCATCTCAATTCGAAAGTAATTATAAGTTGATGGGCAGTGAATCTGGTTGAAAGTGAAAGTTGCCAAAAACTAGTGGGATGTTCTTGAGATATAAAGGGATGATGGAAATGTTCTTATATGTGAAATATTGGCATATTCATTAGACTTAGAAATAATATTTTGATAATTTTAACATTTTTGGGTATATTAGCAATGATATAGAATTATACATATGTTCATATGCCTTCATATTTAGTCCCTTTTTTTCTTAATTAGGAACTACAACTTGATAAATTTGTCACACATGAGGTGCCTTTTGAAGAAATCAACAAAGCTTTTGAATTATTACTGGAAGGAAAGAGTTTGCGCTGTGTGATTTGGATGGACAGATGAGTTTAGCGGTGTTGAAATGTCATGCATTTGAACAACACATGCTTAAGTTAAGGTTTGAGAAATATAGCTTGAAGTCGATGAATGATTCTCTTTCTACAAAATACAGTTGTTTTTTCTCTTGTAAATGATGTTAATTACATTAAACGTATCATTAATAAAGTATCATTTGCTTGCTAAAGTTATTGTAGCGTAGTGGTACGAATATCGATTTCCTAATGAGATGGTTTAAATTTGAATTACTCTCTCAAATTGGTAATACGTAATGTAATTGGAAAAAAAAAATGTATCTTTTAATTTACTTTCCTCATGATACAATTGACTTTCTTTTTCCTAAGAAAGATGGAAAAAACTCCATTTGTGTCGGTTTTGGCTGGGTCCGTTTTTTCACTACACCTTCGTCTGAGTGTCCTTCTAGGATTCTATTAATAAGGTTACATTATGCTCTTGTTTATTTAATTCTTATGATAATTGTTGTGGTACATTTGTATCCAAATGTAAAGGATGTAATTTAGGTGATGTAGACCGAAGATAAATATTACTACATATATGGTACATAGGCACAATTGTTAGCTTAATGTTATGACAATGTTAACTTTGATTATTATGTCAAGTGCCATGTGTATGATTTCATGTGAAATTAACTAAATGGTACAAATTGAGGATCAATGTAACATATAAAGGATGTATGCATAATGGATGAACAAATGTTAACATTGTTGTAATTGGTTGTTATTGATATAGAGGAGTTAGGGCTGTAAAAAAGTCAAACTACTCGTAAGCTACTTAAACTCAGCTCACTTTAGGCTTTGCTCGATTCTAGCTCGATTAGTAAACGAGTCAAATTTAAATTCAAAATAAAACTTATTTAATTAAATAAGCTGAACTTCGGCTCTATGTTTAGGTTCATGAGCAAACTCGTAAGTAGGCTTGTTAATAGGTTCATGTCCTCTATTATACTAATGTAATGATTTTTATTTTTTAGTTATATTAATTAGTTTGAGTTCAAGCTTGTTTAGATAACGAGCTCAAGCTCGAGCTTGTTTGTAAGCTCGTTTAGATGTATAAGCTTAAGCTTGTTTGAGTAAACGAGTCTAGTTTGAGCTTTAAAATCCTTAATAAGCTCTAACTCGAGCCTCTAATTTTCTGGCTTGGTAAAAGTTCAATTCAGTTGGAGCTCGATAATTTTTAAATGAGCTGAACTTAAATCTTCAAAAGCTCGGCTCTGCTTAGCTCGGCTCATTACAACCTTAAGAGGAGTGATCATTCGCCAAATTCCTAATAAAGCTTGATAGGTAGGCCTTAAACTTAAACTAACTTTAGCAACAAATATTTCACAATGATTTTATTAGCAAATCTAAACTGGATTTACCTTTTTGACTTGGGCCTAAACAAACAGTAAAGGCCCATTAGTAACCATTTGATGACCCATCAATCATATAAATGAAAAATATTTATTAATGTGCTAATTAGCAGCATAGATTTTCTAAATAATGAAGGGGGAACTATAATATATATATATATATATATTATCAAGTTATATGAAATAATGTAAACCAAAATTGGATTAAATGGATCAAAATTAGATGCTCAAATATATAAATTAATTAGTTGCATGCCATTTTAAATAAAAGTCAATTTCATGCTTCAAAGTAGTCATATTGTAACAATCCATCATATAAACCGATCTATAATAGAAGTTAACCATTTAGTAATTATCACAAATAAAGATGTGTAAACAAGTTAAATGGGCCAACCTAGCTCGGCTTATTTTGGCCCATAGGTTAAATGAACTAGACTTATTTAGTTCACTTTTAAACGGGAAAAAAAACCTTGACCCTAACCTGTTTAAAAAGTGAATAAATATATTAAGTAAGCCGACTTAAATTAATTCGCGAGTTAAACGGGTCGAGCTCATTTGACTCGCTTTTAAATGGGCAAAAAAATCTTAACCCAAACTCATTAAAAAAGCGGGTTAAATAGACCGACCTATTAGCCAAAACTCACTTGCATACTTCTAATCATAAATTTGATATACATAACATACAAATGACTATACTGCTCTAAAGCATAGTTGGCTTAGAAAAATATATTGATATGGTGAAGACATACTATAGTAAGACATATATTTACATAGACTTAATATAGTACTTTTAAAAATAAGATTTGTTTTGGTATAACCCATAAACACAAATCAAACTGAGCCATCTAAGTTAAACCCTATGATCCAAGAAACAAAATAAGAAAAAGAAAATTTTCTATCTATAGCTATCTACACTTTACTACTTATCAAAAGGTAACTATACACTTATGGTAACTTAATAGATGACACGGTTGCCTAGATCTTTTATATATATATATATATATATATATATATATGAATGTAAACAAATAAACCGCAATTAAATAAGGGAGATGGAGACAAAAAGGTTATATAAATACAACAAGCTACAATAAGTTACAACTAAGTTTTTTCAATCACTTAATGTAAGTGTAATGTAACAAAACAAATACAATCTATATGTTGTTAACCAATTAGGCATGACACTAAAAAATATAATCCCATTTTGTTTTGGATTAAGGAGTTAGATTAACAATATACATGCAACTATCGACCAAACTTGGACTTTCTTAATGGAGACTCATTCTTTGCATAACCTCTTCAAATTGGTTCTTAACCCATTGCAACCTCTACTCTTGTCATTCAGTTTATGTTGAGGTTAAGAAATGATAACTTTTTGCCTCTCTTAAAAGTCATTATTTGATTGCGAGAAATTATAAATGTGCCTCTAATAGGTTTCATTGCATTTTTTTTTTAGAGTTTTAGTTCAAGATTTAATTAGTTTCATTTTAGGAGTAATCAACCAATTCCAAAAACACTCTAAAGTAGGAATTCAACAACTCACATCATCATATCACAACATGTAGCTCGGCAATTGAATCATCATTTCAATATCCAAATATAGGCACTATGTGCATATCCAAAACTACTTATACCTGTAAACGAGTATAACACTTAAGACTCTAAAAACTTGACATCATACTTACAAAATATGGTAATGCATTGATTCCGCTTACAAATATTCAAAATTTATTTTCATCTTAAACATATTTAGGTATCAAGTGACTTACAAAAAAAAGCAAGCTCTAAAGAACAACATTTACTATCTAAAAAATAAAGATTAACTTTTGTAGTAGTAAAGCACTTAAAGAAAAGATACCAAAAATCATCACTATGACATTGAATTAGAAAAATAAAAAATAAAAAAAAAATAGGTGTACCTTCAATTTTTTATGAATAAATTTGTTTGTTTGATATTTAAAATAAAGTAGGGACTACTAAGGCAAAAACAAGGTAACATGGTTATTAGAGGTCCATCATGGTGGGGATGTCGAAAGGAACAAAATATGGTGTTCCTTCAACCTTAAGTCTCTTATAATAGCAATTGTTGATTTAACTAAATGTCTAATTTTTTGCTCAAAATTTCCTATGTTTTCTATATGAACTTCCCCAACATGTTTAATGCATAAAAATGGTTTGAAGTAGAATGGATTGAAATAAAATGGAATGAAATGAGGAGTGGAATGACAAATCATTTTCTATATTTGAAAATATCCATGAAAATGAATAGAATGAAATTAAATTAAATGCATATATTGTAAGTATCGTCAAAAATACTATTAGTTATTAAATGTTATAATTAAATCAAAGGTTAAAAAAGTAATTTAATTAATAATAATAAATGTGGAAGGAATGGAATTGCTGATTCCATCTTTGAACATACAAAATCGAATTCTTCCTCAAAACAGTAATTGTCAATTCCATAGAATCGTAGTTTCGAATTTTAAGTGCTCCTCCAAACATAAGGAAAAGGAATGAACTCGAATCACAATTCCAACCTAGTACATTCTCATGTATCAAACATAAACCTCAATGATCTACTTTTTGATGGTTGTTTAAGTTACTTTGTTGGAGTCTTAGTACTGGTAATATATGAGGCTTTAATTCAAAAGGACATGTACGAGAAGTAAGTTGGATGTGGTATTGTAATATTAACACATATATTAACATAATAAGGTAAATTACACTAGAGGGTATCAATATTTAAAACTAAATTCAAATAAGAGATTCACGTTTCAAAAAATTCAAATAAAAAATTTATATTTTGATATTAGGTTGAAATAAAAGATTCCGTTATAATACTATTATAACACCGTTAATTATGTTGAAGTGCCTATTAAATGACACATAGCACTTACATAGCATTGATGTGTTGCTTGTGTGTCAATATTATTACAAATTTTAAAAAGAAAAAGGAAATCCAATGTAAAAAGTTACAAAATATTAGAAAATAATCTAAAAGCTAGAAAAAAAGTACAAAAGGAAAAAAATTGCAAAATTAATAAAATTATACAAATAATTATTTCAATTAATGTAAAAATTAAAAACCAAAAGAAAAAGAAAAATTGAAAAAAGAATTAAATCGATCGACCTAAGGCTAGAGGTTAGTCGGTGGCTAATAGGTGCTTTATTATATATATTTATAAATGAGTTTTTATGGTCATTTTGATATTTTTATGGGTTTTTTTTTTTATAGATGTTTGGTACTTAATTATAAAATATTTTGTTTATAAACTTTGATGAATGATTGAAAAGTAAAAGAAGAGAAAGAATGAGTTTCATTTGATTTGGACTTCAATTAAATGAGTTATAAGATTTTAAAGATTAATATAGTCACCTAATAGGATTATATTGAAGGCTATATCGGTTTAATTTAGGTATAACCAGAAAATTGTATGATGTTTTGACATAATCATACCAAGTTGCATTAAAAATAAAATAAAGGGTAAAAAGTTACACAATCATTTGTTAGTTATGTAAAGCCCGAGCCTAGTAATTAATTCACGAGCCATGTCCAGCGTAAGTTGTTTTTCAAGTTTAAGCAAACTTCGATCCGAGCCAGTCATGCATTAACAATTGTTCATGAAGCATGATGATCCAATGAAGCCCATCCATTGCCTTGTCCTATTTCAGACGAATGGAAGCCCACAATTAGCTTCTAGCCGTTGTCCAACTAAATTGCAAAGCCCACACGATCATTCCATCTTCGAAGTTCGAAGCACAATGATTCCAGCATGACGCCCTCGCATATAAAAAAAGAAAAGAATATATGAAGATAGACATTCAGACTACGGCCGCCGACGAAGACAAAAACAAGAAAATAATATTCCCAGCCACGACTTGTACAGTATAGCAGGTCGAAAGATTTATTTTATTAGTTTTAGTTTGTAAATTAATGAGATTCATACCGACTATTAAAAGAGAAGTTAATTCACATAAAGATTGAGAGTTAAAAATTTTTTATTTTTATGATAAAGAATAAATATTTTCTATATTTTTATTTATAGATTTCTTTACCCTCTTTACAGTTTATTTGCTTTATGTGAATCTTTTATTCCTTTCCTCTTATTTAAAGTTTCATTAGGGCTTTTATGAGATAACCTTTACACGTTTTTTTTTAGAGAACTTCAATAGCAAAACATTAAAGAGAGTATAAAACTTCAAGAATTTAATATTCAAGAGTTTTTTTACTGCAGCGATGGATCTTTCCTCTAATTTTCTTTTAGTTTTTATCAAAGATTATCCTTTTATCATGGATTAAGATCTTATGAAACCTAAATCTATTTTGTGATAATTGTTTTTATTACATCTAATGAAATTCTTTAGTTTTCTTGAATTGATTATGCATGCAATTTGTTTGAATTAATATTTTTGTGCGTATGAACTTAAAAATTTAACATTGTCCAAGAAGATCAAGAGATTTCTTGTCTAATTAGATTTAACCATAATTAATGAGGGTTTTTACAATGTTAGAAATAAATTATAGGATTCTTCTGGATTTTTAACATTATTTTTAAGAAAATTCGTTATGCATTAATGCGATCTTAAGTTAAACTATTGAGAAGAAATTGTAATAGTTAATTTAAAGATTAGGCTTAATGAGGTAGAGAAATCTATTAATTTTAATAGAGAATTCTTTTGGTGAAGAAAATTAATAATTATATTATATTATCTTTAGTGAGAGTCAAATGTATAGGTATAAAGGAAGCAAGATTTTTTCACTTCATCAAGTCTTAAATTAAATCTTAAATCAATTACTTTCTTGTTTTAGTTCTTGATTAGTTATTAACATTATTACTTGCTTCAATTTTAGTTTAAATGTTTAATTTCTAGCAATTGAATTTACCAGTTAAATAATAAAACTAAGATTAGTATTAGTATTAGTATTTAAGGTCTCTAAGGGATTGACTTGAACTCATATTTGTTGTATTAGAATTTGATAGATACGCTTACCTCGTATCACCCATCCCCTGTATTTCTACTAACCAACAGAAAGGTTGAAGTATTCTCTCATACTGACAATACTACCTCCTTTAATTTTGCACCAACTAATCCCCTCTTACCACATGTTCGAGCAAGTTAATTACCTTAACTTTTAAATAGGAGTGAAGCCACAAAGTAAGGGGATCTTTTCAAATCCTTAGACCTTAGAACTTCTTGCAAACTTTTATTTACTCTCAATTCAAACATTTTGCCTATTAACTTGAGCATTGGAAGGCCTTCACTAACTACGGTAAAATGGGTTTTTTATAGGTCTACTACTATGCACAATTGATGGACCGCTAAGAGTTCACTTAGGAATCATACCCGTAGTATCCACTATCACCAATTTTTTTTATTTATTTAGTTTGATATTTTATGTAATTTTTTTTATTTTCATTACTCATTAATTATATAATTACCGTTTGAGCTATTAATATACCTATTGACTATGGTTGAGTACTAAGAATGTTAAGGAGTAGATTGAGCTTCAACTAACCAAGTAAAGGCCTTGAAGTTGATTGGGCAGTACTAATTCCTTACTCCATGGTACTTATAAAAAGCTCCTTGGTGGTGTGTCCGTAGGACCCTTTGACGCTCAGGTCAGTAAAGATGATGAAGAGGGATAAAAGGAAAGGAACTAAGCACTAATGATCCATAAGGATAGTGCTTGGGAAACAAGGGTTCCTTTTTTGTCTCAATTATTAAGGTATTTTAGGTTCGAAAATAATCCATTTGGAAGAGGTTTTGGAGAGAGAGATCCCCCTTATCTAATGACCTTTTACACTGGGGTACGATCACTTAGATACGTAGAGGTTTGAGGTTTACTTATACTGGTAGTTGGCAAGCGACATGTGCCATGAAGCTGACAAGGTAGCTTTAAAGGGTGATTGGCTACGACCATACTGGCAGCTACTGTAAGCCCAACAACTAAGTAATCCGAGGTTTCGATATGTTGAAAGACCCGATCGAGCCTAAATTATAAAATAAAGCTAGAAATATTAATAAACCAATCCTGTAAGTTTGAATTTAAGAAAATAAGTAATAAAATAGGTGACTACAAAATTTTCAAATTTTAAGTATATAACTCGTTATTTATCGAAAATGCGTAAATTGCATTCCGGTACTTAACAAATCGCTAGAGATAAATTATATGTATACTAAAAATTATAAAATGACCTAAATAATATTTAAGAATATTTATTTGTCCTATATATGAATTTACATGTAGGTATAAATACACGTAATTACTTAAAATACGCGAAATGTACCAAAATTATACTAAATAATTAAAAATTTCATAATTAATTAATAAAAATCAATAAAAGTCAGGAAAATCAATAATAATCCAAATCAGGTCATGGCAGATCAGAATCCACAAAATAAAAATTAACCAATTAAAATTAGACAACACAAAAGCCAAAAATCAAGGAAATTGGGCAAAGTCATGTCTAATTAATGCACAATAATTACACTGAAGCTCTATAAATAGCAAGAAAAATTCAGAAGCTCATTTGAATAGTTAGAAATCAAAGAAAATTAGGGAGAGTCGAAAATTGAGAGAAAAACCAAAGAAAAAAAAAAGAAAAGGAAAACTGTGCAGTTAGGGCCACAAAGGAGAACCCAGATCCGACGGGCAGCTGGGAGTGAATGGACACCACCACCACACGGTGGTGGCAACGCCCAGGTGGACCGACACACCCATGGCCACCGACGGTCGCCGGAGCCACCCAAATCAGTGAGTTCAATTTCCAACCCGATTTTTTGTAATTTTGTAAAAATAGTAAATATTATTATAAAATTATGAATTTTGTTATTCTGAAATTTTTTTGTATGTAGTTTTTAGAAAAAAATATTATTTTGATGAAAATATGTCTCGTGATATAGGGTCCTTAAGAAATCGTGTAAAACCCAGCATGTTTCGGTTTAGAAATAAATGACCTTAGGAGTATAGTTTTGAACCAAATATTTTTGTGTAGATTACTTAGATGATATAGAATAGTGCTATGAAGCCCATTTTCAAAAATTAATTTTTGAAATGTTTAGATAATTTTTAGGCCTTAAAATGAGGTATAAAATGGGTAATTTAAGGTTAATTAAGTAATTAAATGATTAATTATTGATTTAGTGAATAATTATATGTTTTAGTATGTTGAAATCTGATGGAGTATGACACTTGTAGCATTTAGGGTGTTAGATGTAATTATTAGGTTAATTATGTAATAAATGATTAATAAGGAAAAATAGTTAACTTTAAGTTAATTTTGTAAATTAGGGAAATTAGGAGTAAAATATGATTTAGGATGAATTTAGATATTTTGAAATGATAATTGATGTTTAGGGATGGTAATTAAAGTGATAGAAATATTAGAAATGCATTATGTACATAATAAGCAATAATGCATAATATGTAATTTTTGAAAATATAATAAATAGAAAAATTAGGATAAAAATTAATATTATATAAATAATAAGGATATATAATAAATCTGATAAGAAACATGAATTTATGTAATTATATGAAAAATATAAAAATTTCTCACATTAGGAGTAAATTCGGTACACTAATAAGGATATAAGTGTACCGGATGAAATAAAATACTGACTAGGGGTAATAATGATATTTAGGAGATCGGAAAGTAATGTGATTAATTCCACATTGTGAGTTGAAACGAATTTCTAGGGTTGGAATATAAAACGTTACTTAGAAATCGAACTAGAACTTAATTTAGAAATCGATGTAGAAACCGAACCCGAACCTAACCCCAAACCTAGAATAATTATAAGAGACTTAAGACCTAGATAATTAGGCATATTAAACCCTAAACAAAACCTAACAATAAGCGTTATAAGATTAAATGAACCTATAATAGTTATATGAAAAGCTGAAACCACGTTTGTATTATAGGGATGATCGGCGATGGCCTGAGCAAATCAAACCTCGAGTAAGTGAGCGAGGAGTCGAGGTAAGTTGGGAATTAATACACTGCTATATTTTGGAAGCTCGAGATTATGCTTGGTTGTGCTTATTAAATAGTTGGCTGTGTGGATGTACTTGATTATGAGTGATACTATGATTCTGTTTGTTGCTCTGTCATGTATTGTATGACTTATATGAAATGATTGATCACCCTAAACTGGACTTAATCTAATATACGACCAGTAATCATAATCGGACATGCATGGCAACCCGTTAGGGGAACTTAAGACTCTCCGGCCAAATGTCGACCTCTTTGAAAGGGATAGCGCAGGATTACAAAATGGTCCCTTCTTCATCCTTAGTCAAACTAAGTGATAGGAGAGGAGGTCGCGGCGAGGGTGAAGACAGTGGTTCGAAGGTAGTCGCGGGAGGAGCAAGGTCTCCATTACACAAGCCTGGGTTTGGTCGTGAGCTATTGCATTAACGGTAACTCCTCAACCCGGATTAGAGTTGGCGCAATTTCTCTAATCTCACGATTAGCCGGACAACGTCGTGCGATGGAATTTGCTTGCACATGCATTGCACCTAGTAAGTGATTGAAAACCTTGTTGTGTGTATAGTATAGTTTTAAGTCCTCCATCCTAACTTACTGAACTGTAGTTGCTCACATCTCTATAGACGTCGTGCAGGTGCTGGCTAAGAAGCGACAAACAACTACTCTGAAGCTAGCAACTGCTGGATCCTGGAGAATGAGGAAAAATATTTGAAGAACAAACATATATTCTTAAGGTCTAAGTTTTATTTTAGAATTATTTTTTTTTCATTTTGAAGGATGTAATAACTGAATTATAGTATATATATATATAAATTTTCTCATTTTCTTAGATAAATGCTTTCTCTAAATTACAAACTGTTTACTTCAAAGCGGGTTAGTCGTGGACGCTTTGTGTAGATCAGATCTAAGATAGCGGTTATAAGGCCAACTTCTATCTTAGGATGGTTTACACAGTGGGGCTGTTACGACTCTGCCGCTTCGGAACGTGACAGCTACGTCTGTGATTTAGGAGTCTAACATCCTTAAGGATTATTGGGTGTGCTGATTGTATCACGAATATTATATGGTAATTAATGATCCATGGTTAAGTCTAAAGACAAAAGAGAAGCGAAGATGCTGGAAAGGCCTACAAACACTTGGTTAAGGTTAAGCTAAGTCTTAGAAGGGCTTGCTTGAATCTCCTTGCCTGCTGTATTTAGGTTGAGTGATGATCGCATACTAGGCTTGATGCTCGAAGGTGAGTTTACCTGCATCATCCAAGTAAGTTGTTATGCTTAAGGGAAGTAGGGGACTTATTTGTGTAATTGTTGATGGGCTTTTAAGGTCCTGTCTATGAGCTAAGCCTAAAGCTAGATAAGAATTGGGTATCACCAATACCTAAAAGAAGAGAAAACTCGGTACAAACAAATTAAAAATGCATTTATCATATTTAACAATTTCACTATATTCAATAAAATTTTAAGGGGTAGAAAATGATTATGATAAATTGATTTCGGTTCTCTCTTTCTTTCCTTTTTTTTTTTTTTTGCATTCGAACAATTTTGTTATATGAGCTATTTTTCCTAGGTAGTAATATAAAATTTACAATCTACAATATTAATCTCTTCATGGAATTCATTTCATAATTGGTGAATATGGTTTCATTTCGCATAACTAATTTTTGAAAAGAGTCATTTTATTACATTGAGCCATGCATTATTGGTTACACTAAAATAGGTACATTTGTAATAAAAAAGATAATCAAATCTATATAAGATCATTATTCTATTTGCAAACACTAAATCTTATATATTAATTAATCAATTTAAAACAAAATTATTATTTATTTTTGTTTTCATGCCTCTTTAAAATAATCTTATATTTGCCTAGATACATTATTCAATATAAATTATTCTTTTGAGTCTAACAATGTCATTTGTACAAAAATGGATGTCATTTTCTTACATCCTTGAAAAACCCTTTGCTGTAATAATGTATAATTTATCAATGTTTATCATAAAAGTTTAATGAGGAAAAACATAGAGGAAAATCCAGAATTCATATCCTCTATGCGAAGAACCTGAATTTTGCTTCTACATACTTTTGAGGGCTTAGGTTTGTAAAGTTTTGTGATAGAGAAAAAATATGACATAAAAATACCATGTTATGTCCACATTAATAAACTTTACATTGAGGAGAAATTGTAAATAACACCCATAAATTTTGATTTAATTATGGATTGATTCCATCAACTTTCAAAATATATTTTTTTTTATTTTTAAACTTTGATAAATTGATAATATAAAAAACAATTTTTTTTAGTTAAAAAAATTACACTATAATTAAAGTTTAGAGAGTTTTAAAGCATATTTTGAAAAGTTTATAGAGTATTTATGCACCAAAATTAAATTTGAAGAGGGTTGTTTTCAACTTATGAAGATTGTTTGTTAATTTATCAAAATTTAAGTTGTCAAAAACTACACTTTTAATATTCAATGGGTCAATTTGTACATAAATCAAAATTTATGAAGATTATTTATATTTTTCCCTTTCATTAATGCATGTCACATCAAATAAAACTACCAACAAATACACGAAGACTGTAAAATGAAAGTAATTTACAAATTCAAACCCTTGAAAACGTACACTTGATAAATCCAAGTCTTTCTTTACATGAACAATACATATTGAGGCCCTTTCTCGACGATTTTTCCAATAATAAACCTTAATTAATGCTTTTTGCAAACATTTTATGGTGCTATAGTAAAAATATTTTTTATTATAAGCACCGGTTTACATCAACCATCAAAAAGGTTTGGAAAAAATGGAAAATTATAAAAGTATGACTTATATTAGGGAATTTTGCAAACAAGTGACCTATACTTTTATTTTTAACAACCAATATGTTTTAAAGGTAAGGATTAATGCTAACTAAGAATACTTGTTAACTTTTGATTGATCATAATAATTAGTTTAATAGAATAATATTACCAAATAAATATGATTAAATAATATAATAAAAAATTATGATGATTGTTTTGGCCCAAAAGTACGAAAGCTTATAAAATTGCTATCAGGTGCAACACATGATAATTAATTTAGTTGTAGAATAATTTTTGTCCACTCTTCTGTACATAATGTATAATAGAGCCTACATACAATAAGAATTACGTTTTCTTGTCAATATTTATCTAATACTTTTTCAAAGACTATAAAAGTAATTTAGCGTATTTTAATATACTAGCCTTTTTTTTTAATAAAATGTGAAATGCATAATAAGCAAAGCTAAAAAAAAAAAAAAAAAAAAAAGAAGAAAAAATCATTTACCTTGGCTTTTTTTTTTTTTCCTATTTAAATCTTTCACTTTGCAACCTTAGTTCAAGTTACAAGTTTGAATTAGCCTCCCGATCGTATTTCGCTCGAGATGAAAGAAAAGATAAGCAATCTATATTTTCAAAGCTACTACTCCACTCAAAAAAATATTCTTGTTATAGGTCCTGCTTCGAGTCAAAATATAGTGAAATTACCTATTTTCATGTTTGAGACTTCTTTTCGAATTTTTAGCTTGAATCCTCCATATCTTTAAAAACACTCACTAGAGTTAATTAGATTTCTATAAAATGATAAATTCCATATTATTTTTTCTCTTGGAAAATTAATAAATTCCGTTGAAAACCTAATCAGTTCTTTTATTAAGCTGTCAAATTAAAACATAAATCGAAATTGCAATATAAAACAAGAAAGACCTATAATTTTCTCTTTCTAGTGCTCACTTCATATTATATGATTAGACCAGTTTAATGGTATTGATTGGGACCCCATTCCTTTAATCCCGCATCCGCATCTGTATCTGATAAATTCCATTTCCTCTTGTTTGAATTCTTTGCAGTATCATCTTCCTCGCATATCTGTTCGCATTTAAACGAATCAGATTTTGCTTCACACTAATTGTTATCTCCTTTACAGCAGCTTCTGTATCTTGACTACACTTCTCCCATTTCAGAATTTTGTGCTTTATCTTAATAAAAACTTTACGTCAATGATTTAATATTTCCGTTTACATCTTAACTTCATCATTTTTTATAATTATATATCTAAAATTTTTATTTGTTTAATTATACATCTAACCAAAAATTTAATTATCACCGTTTACATCTCAATTAACTCAAATTCACATTATTAATCCAATTAATATGATTAACTAATGAGGTAGCTATACATAACCTTTGAGGGATCTCACGACTCCTCTTAGTTAGTTGTTGATCACTCTTTACAAAACAAAAAAAAAAAAAAAAAAATAGGGTCTTTGACCCATTTCAAAAATGTGGATGGTGAGATCCACTAGCAACCACTTAGGCCTAAGGGAGGTATATGACCCTCTTTAGACATTAAGCAGCTACCTCATTAACTAATCATACTAATTAGACGTATAATGTAAATTAGAATTAATTAAGGTATAGATGATGATAACTAAATTTTTAATTGTATATATAATTAGACAAATTAAAATTTTATGTATATAATTACAAAAAAGTGACAAAATTGAAATATAAACTGTGATATTATCCCTAAAAACTTTATCACTTTCAAAGTTAACATTTTTGGACTTTGTAGCTTAGACTTACCATGTTAATGCTCCTAGGACTTAGATATCGCAACCATTTTTGGAGCAACATTAACTACCTTATTGCTTGTTTTAGGTGTGTGATACTTAGAGCAAGGGGTCTTATTCATGGATAAAGTGAGTTGCTCTTAAGTTCCTTCCCTTCTTAAGTATCTCTGCCATGTACCGTGACTCTTTTATTTATCATTAAATTCCTAAAGTCTAACCATGTCAAACATATAAAAGGATCTCTTCCTTAGATAGCTTTAAGAATTGCAACTCAACATAGAACCAGTTATAGTTATAAAAATTGATTAAAAAATCCTCTTAAAGGAGAAAGGATTTAATAGTACTAACATACCATATGGATCGATAAAAAACATGTGAGTACTAATAAAATTTTGACATATGAAACTATAATTGATACTTTTTCAAGAAGTACGTTCCTTCCCTAACATGTTTTAAAATTTTATAAGTATTTGCACGTTATTCATTTATCCAAATGACATACTAATATAATTGAATCTTTTTTCCTCTTAAAGAAACTCACCGATAAAATGAAGAGTTTTTCACTTCATCTTTATTAAGGGTCCTTGACACATACTCTAGCAACAAGGACTTCTTGTAGATTGACAAAGCAAAAGAGGGAGAGTTCCTTCTCACTACCAAAGATCTTCTATGTAAGGATGGTACCTAGATATTTTCTTTTACAAATATTTTGTAAAGTAGGGTGAAGAAAATGGGAGAGTTCCTTTTGTACATGAGAGTGGCAAAAACCTTAAAAAATTTGTAAGAGACTTATAAAAAAGCTCATTGATAAAGTATAAGATCCCTTAAGATATTGAAGTAGCACCCTAAGGAACTTACTTTTAAAGATACTCTAAGGTCATGTTTATTAATGGAAGGCGGTGCTTAAATTGCTAGGTCAATATTCTAAAAAACTCTTCTTTCTAAACAACTCTTTACTTTATCAATGTTTACTTCATTAAAGCTAATTAGTAACTTTTTTTAATATTTTGCATGTCCAATATTCAATGCTAATTTTGAAAGCAATATATAAGATACTTTTTGAAAGTGAGTTACCTAGTATAGAAATATATGCCTAGTATCGATGCTTATTTTTGTCCCTCGGTAGAACTAAGTACCCCATGATGCTTATGTTTTACCAATAGAAGTGGAAAGTGTAGCAGAGGAATATGTACATAATACCCTTAAGAAACCCTTTAAGGAAAATATTGATAATAATGTTCTTATATTCCTTGAATTTCTCATAAGCATTAGTGTGATCTTCCTTAGGGTATGTTTATAAGTGGGATATTTGAAGAGGTGCTTAGGGTGTTACATTAACATTCTAAATACTTTTCTATTTTAAATACCTCTTCACTTTTTAAAAGGGTACTTAACTAAAATTCCTTAAACATATATTTAAAAGTTTTTACTAATTCTTTAAATCTTTTACGTGTCTCATGTTATTATTACTTTTTAAAATAATATATAAAATATAATATTTTTTATTACTATATATTATATTAATAATACTTTATTTATTTTTACTAAATATTTAAGAAAATAAAAGAAAAATTGGAAGCAACAACAAAATTAAGCTAAGAGTAATGGTTAACACAAGTCAAAAGGAAAAGTAGGAGAAAAGGAAAAAAGAAAAGCTTAACAATCAATACCTAATTAGGTATGTAGATACTTCTAAGTATCCTATAATATACGGGTTAAATGGATACTTAGTATAGGAATTTATGCCAAGTATCTCTTATAAACATATTCTTAGAATATTTTTATTAATGAGTTCTTTAAAGAGTTTTTTAAAGTGTCATGTTAGCTTAAACAGTATCTCCCATTAAGAAATTTTCTACATTATCAATGAGTTTCTTCAAGATAGTTCCTTATCCATTTCTTCTTAAAACTATCTAAGAGAGTTTCCTCAATATGTTTATAATGATCAGACCTTAGGAAAAAGAGAGCCAATAACTACTGCATGGCAATTGAACTTGAGAAAGGGAAGGAACATGAGAGCAACCCACCTCATCGTTAGATAAGAGGTCCATGGAATTTGGTTCTTATGCTAAGGACCTAGGTAATGTTGCTTGTACAACATCTTTCACGATTGATTAAGAAACTCTCTATTTTATCAATAAGTACCTTTGAGAGAGTTATTTAACATTTTTATTTTTGAAATTTTTTTGCATTTGATATCATAATTTTACAAAAAAATAAATAAATAAATAAGGAGCATAGTTTATGAATTCCTTTATAGAGCAACTCACTTGTGTGCCAATAGCCATTGATAAAATTATAAGTGGGCTTCACGTAGAGTTGTAAATAAATCGAACTACTCACGTTTAGCTTAATTTTAGTTGTGTTTGGTTCGAGATTAATTTATAAATAAGTCAAATTTAAATTCAAAATAAAACTCGTTTATATAAACAAATTAAGCTCCAACTCATGTATAAGCTTGCTAGTCGGTTTGAGGACAAGCTTATTTATGTTCTTAACAAAGTCGGCTTCTGAACAAGCTTGTGAGTTGGCTCATGAAATTAGTAAACTTATATGTTATATTAAAATTCATATTACATAAAAAAAATATAATATAAGAGTAAGAATAATATGATTAAGAAATATCAAAAGAAATATTTGAAAAATTTTAAATTAATTTTGATTTTCAGTTTAAAGCTAAGCCTGGGCTTAAACTTGCTTGAGCTTGTTTATCTACCCTCATCTCTCATTCCCGGCGATAAAAGTGCAGGCAAACACCTCTGGTCGCATCGCATTGAGATCGATGACCGGGATTCTCAATTGGGTTGATGGGGAGTTATTGTTGATAATGAAACAATAAAATAACGTTCTATGCGTTCTTCCCTCTCTTCTCGTCAAAACTTACTGCTGCAAAAAGGTAAAGGATTTTGCTTTCAATATTTCAGAGGATAAGAGTGATGGAAACTTGGATGGAGCATTTCAGAATATTAATTGATTTGTTAAGAAATTTAGGGTGTTCCACCACCACAAACAACCCCCCTCCCTATTACCATCTGTCTTTAATTAATTGAGATTTGATGATTTTAGTTATGAATAGATAAGTACGATCTCATTTTTGGAAATAATTAGAAATTTGGAGTGCTTAGTCAGAAATAGGATTAGGTAGAAGAAGGAGATGACAACAATGATGCAGAATTTTTTTATTTGTTGATAACAATATTCATGTTTTCACGTGTAGTTGACTTGGAGTCATTTGTTGAGGCTCCGATTCGTTGCAATAATGACAGGGATGACAAGGACATTAGCTGAAATGTATACTAGAATAGGACAGATAATAATACCATGTTTCGTTGAGGTAAAATGGAATATCTATTTGTTACCTATGGATATATTTTTATATTTGATTAATAGAATAGGTATTTCGTATAATTGTTATTGCTAAAAAATGATGAATCATAATTCTTTTATAAGTCTAAGGATTAGCTAATTTGATATTTCACGGTCCATTTTTATATACGCCTTAAAATAACTATAATAATAGTAATTAAACATGTCATAATACTTTTAATTAAGAGATATTTAACAACTTCAAAGTTCCAAAAGTGTATCACATAAAGTTTACATAATATTTTCAAAATTATCCCAATTTTTTTCTCTTTTCCTTTTATCTTTTAGATGAATAATTACTTATCAATTTAAGTAGATCTCACAATCAACCAACCTACAACCTATCACACAAATGACAATGGATTATCACCTTGAGGCTAAGGGAAGACTAACCACTAATTAAGCAATGGCAAGCCATGGTCTAAAGGAACTATGTTGTATTATTTTTTTTTTTCAGTTAAACTAATAAGAAGTTTACTTGTATTGAGAGTGAGTAGAATATTTAACAAATTTGATGAAAATTCTTTTCTATAAATATTGGAAAGGGTTGATTCCAAATAGGAAGAAAAAATAATTAAAATTCAAATAAAAATGTAACTAAATCTTGAGACTTTCTTTTCCTTTTCTTTTTTTTTGTAATTTCCCTAAAATAAGTAACATAAGGAAAATATAGTATCTCTTGAATAGAATATTATAGAATCCTCAATCATCAATGAGCCTTTCAATCTAACCATCTAGAGTTTACTAAAATTCTAAAATTAATCATGTTTACTAAAGAAGACTTTCAACTTTCAAGATAATTAACTTATTGAGAAGTAATTCCACCGATTAGAAAAATACGAAACATATCATTGGTTTGCCTCAGGCACAAAAGATAAAAAAAAAGGGGCAACTTTTGAGATGATTTAGAAACAGCTCCATCAATGAAAAAAGCGCAAAACATATTATGGATTTGCCTCTCGCATCAAAGATGAAAGAGGATGCCATGCATTCGATCAAATTGACTACTTCACTTCCCTTTTTCACCCACGACTTACTTCATTTTACCACCCTTTCCCTTGTTTCCCTTTTCCCTTCGCTTTACCAAATAAAACGTTCAATGTCATCACCGAGGAAATGGACATGGAGGTTCTCTTCCTAAGTTTGAAGTATCAATTGTCCTTTTCTTTTCCCCACTAGACGGGCGTCGTATCCTGCGATTTTATTTAAACAAATGTTTAAGATTGCTTTGTTGGGGCAAGAAGACAACGACATCAAGATTATCCCTGCTGTCTTTCCTGGTAAGCTGGACCTTATCGAACTATAAAGCTATGATATTTGACTGAGGAAGGAGTAGGATTAAGTACTATTAAATTATATGGATCTTAATCAAGATTTATTTAAATATTAAAATTAAGTACCATCATCATATTTATTAAATACTTTGAATGGAAGTAAGTAATTGGTTCACTTACATTATTTTGTATTTTAGTTTTTACTTTTATCATGGGATAAGTGCGGTTCAATTTGATTTGATTATTCTTTCAACATGTCCATTTTGATTTACTACATATCCATTTCAAACCAAACCATAAAAATATGGTTCGATTTCTAATAACTTTAACCAAAATTTTAGTTTGGCTTATTTTAGTTTGTAAATTAAACCATATTTTCCGGTCAAGGAAATATATTTATATAATATGTCATTTTATATGAAAAGTATTAGATTAATTCAATAATAACAAATATTGATATTATATTAAAGATTTTTTTTCCTACTATATTACAACATATAGGAAAGGGATTTGAACTTTGTCCATTCTGTTGAAAACCAGTATATATGTCATTGGATTATAGCGGTCTCTCATATTAAAGATTGAAGAAGTGAATATTCATAAGATTAAGAAATTTAAAATGTTTATGAACAACTAATTTTGAGTCAAACATTTACATAATTTATAAATTATTGTCATAAAAGTTCAATATATATACATTTCAATAAATGCACATTAAATTTTTTTTTAAGTATTATGTTTCAACAAAATTCTTTTAAGTATTATATTTTAACAAAAAAAATTATAGTTTTAAATAAAATATTATTATGCCTTTTATAAAAAGGTTTTATTTGATTTTATAGATTAATTCAATTTATTTTTCTAAACTAATCATAAATTAATAGTTTAGTTTAAAATTTTTTTAAATCAAATTATTAAATAATTATATTTTTAATTTAGTTCGGTTCGTTTTACCAATTTGATCTCTTTTCTTTTCTTTTCTTTTCTTCTTTTTTTTTTTTTTTTAATCTACGCTAGGTGCTAACAACATTCTAAAAGGCAACGTCGTAAGAAGTGGCTTGTCTATAATTTTAACATTTTTTGAGCCAACGGTCTTGACGAGACTGTCATCAAATAATGTTTGGATCAGACGGATAGCACGTGGTCACAGCCGCCAGAGTTGATGCTGACGGAGAGATAATTGTAGTAGGCGGAGTCAAAATATTCCGTCTGCGCCAAAGCCCATGTATGCCGAACAAGTTTTGTCAGCATCTAGGCTCCGCCAGTTACGAATATGACCTTCCACCTTAAGAAAAATTAATATTACGTGTATGACTCTTACGCCCTGAAATTAATTAGGACGGAGATATTTCTTCTGTATTGTACTTTGTCGACTGTGTTTGGGAAGAATGGGAAGAATTAAAGTGGAAGGAAGAAATTTAAAGAGGAAAATATGTGAGAAAAAATATTAATTCTCTTATTTGGATAAGGAATAAATGGAAGTGGAGAGAAAATTACCAATGATATTGTTTTCCAATTTAGAAATGATAGATTTGGGTAAGCTCAAGGGGAATAATTCCCTTCCAAATTTATTCCGTCTTCCCTTCCTTCTGAAAAGTGTCTTAATTTTCCAATTTTCTCTCTCCTCCTTATTTCTTCCCTCAATCCAAACATAAGTAAAAGTGAAAGTCAAGTATTTAAGTCATGTTTGGTATTGGAAAATAAATCAAAATAGAATCACAATTAAGGATTTTATTTTTATTCCCTTTATTTGGAAATATATTTTTAAATTGGAATTATAATTCCATAGAATTGATGAATCTAATTTTAAGCGAGAATTTGCTTTCACCTTTAAAAGGGATGAATCATGATTTTATTTTTACTTCATTAACTATAATTAATTAAAATTACTTTTTTAATCTTTAAAAAAATTATGGCATGTAACAATTAGGAGTATTTTCAATAAATAATATTATTTGAAAATTTAATGCCATTATATTCAATTCCATTTTAAGGATATCTCTAAATATAGAACAAAACTTTTTATTTTGATTTTTATTTTATTTTATTTCATTTCATTCCAAAATATTCAATTTCATTTGTCTATTCATTCGTATCAAATATGACATTAGTCTAGTTGACATCAACATCAACTACTATACCACTTTGTATTGAAACCATAAAAACCAACTATTGTAGGACCATAGGCCCAACCACCTATCTACCTCAAGTTCGAATCATCCGTCCTTGAACCACTCATCTGACCTTATAAATTAAGGATCATGTGGAGTTAAGTGTTATTTGTAATCATGCAATTTAAGGCTCCCTTGAGTTCAGCGATCCAGCAGTTGAAGGTGTTCCAATGGTGGGGGCTGGCTTGGTTGGTGTTTTGGGTTTAGATTAGCTCACGGATTCTATGATTGGATATAGAAATGTACAAGGTTGCTCGATCTTGGGACCTAGTAAAATTTGACTATTTAAATAGGTAGGAACAGCAATTCTGTAGAATAATAATTCCTCGACAAAGATATTAATATATCTTATAAAAGGAAATGATTACTTTATTCTTATCCAACAAAACATGTAATGAAAGAAGGGATTTAAACTTTGATTCATCCGATTGAAAACTAATAGTAATACCACTAAATTATAATGGTTTTTACTATAACCATATATGATAAAATTTAGGGATAAATATAAAAAAATTCTTAATATTTGACAATTTTTCAAATCAATCCTTAAACTTTTACTTAGTACATTTTAATCCTTAAACTTTTTAAAATTTGTCAAATTAATCCCCCCATTACATCTGTTAGCTTTTTCATCCTTTTTTGGTTACGTAGCATTTTGTGATAATTTTTTAAAGAAAAGTATAGCCAAGTCAATGTCCACATCAACAAGTGCACACCCATAGACCAGATGATCCACTTTATACCAAATTGTTAGTGAGGATTTAAAAATCGAGTATCTACCAAAAAATCCTAAATAAAAAAATTCACATTCTTCTCAAAAACCTTTACCTTAATCATCCCTTTAAGTCTGTAAGGTGGAACCCCACTTTTGAAATCAACATCCCCTCTTTATCTCAACAATAAGTCAATGGAAATCAACGTCCCCTCTATACACCAGTAAAAGACTAAGTGGGTCTTCTTTGTTGGGAATTAATTAACTAATTTTCTATCAAGACTTGCCGTTAGTGTTTGGGTTTTCATTTGATTCTCCTCTATGTCGAATCTAACAAAAAAACTAAGGTCATGACTAGCAAAGGACTAAGTTTGGAGGAACTAAGTTTGGAGGCAAATCTTTACGCTTACTATTCCTTCTCCATCAATTGTGAAGGTTTCATTTGGTTAGGGTTTTGATTGAACATGCTATTTCTGTTTATGGACTGTGATTTGGAGATAAATAATCGTAAGTAACATATGTGTGTTCAGTGTTTTTGGACAAGTAAAAGGACAGGATGAAATTATTCCTTAATTTTATGATGACGTGGATGCTAATGTAGCTCCATATGTCTTAAAAAAAAGTCCTGAAATGCCACGTTGAATATAAATAATGGAAAAATTAACAGGAGTAACGGAGGGATTTGTTTGTCATGATTTGAAAAGACTAAGAACTAAAATGGATTAAAAGAAACATTAAAGATTAAAATATACATACCATTATATTTTAAGGACTTTTTTTGTACTTTTTCCTAAAATTTATTTAGGAAAATAAATATTAAAGATTAAAATATACATATTATTATATTTTAAGGACTTTTTTTTTACATTTTCCTAAAATTTATTTAGGAAAATTTTATTTATTTAGATGAAAAAGTTTGAAAAAATATACGATCTCATATTATCATAAAATAAACTATCTTCTACTTTTGATGACAAGTGATTGTGGCATGTTATTTTTCCAACTCTATTTTTTGGGGGGAAATAAAGAAGGTAAGCAAAGTCGTTCATTGCCTAGTGGAGCACTTTGCTTATCTGTTTGTTATATGTTTATGGTATCCTTTAATCTGAACCTTTCACATTATCCATATATTATACTACTATTATAGTTTCACATGGCATAATCTTTAGTATTGCATATTCTATTCATGCCAAGGCGAAAGTCATAGTAATCAATAGACACAGCGAACAAAAAATTCCAATCTTCACAATTATTAACAACACGATTGACCAAAACCGAAACACAAATGCAAAACCGAACCGAAGCTGGACCATAAATGTAATTGTTTTCCCATCTCGGTTTGGGAAAAGAAAGGCCACACTATTTTGAGGAAACCAAAGCCAAACACACTTTATTAATGGCGTGTTTATTGTGATTTACAACACCTAAAAGAGTAACACAAGTGCATTTTGAAGAAGTGAAACCATTGGCTATGAGTTGTGTTGACAGAAAACCAAATCTGAGACGAGTTATTCTGATACATGGAATTTCAACACTGATGAAACTCATTTGTCCATCCAAATGACGCAACGCAGACACTTTCCTTCCAGCAACAACTCGAATGCTTTGTTGATTTCTTCAAAAGTCACCTCATGTGTGACAAATTTGTCGAGTTCTAACTCCTGATAGAGGAAAAAAAAAAGAAGGGGGATTGAATATGAAGGAATATAAAGATCAATACGCTAGAGCAAGAGACGTGTAAACCGATTTGCAAACTTTCTTGGACTATCATGCTAGATGTGCAACGAATAGATACATCAACGATTAATCAAACAATTACCTTGTTCTGATAACGCTTCATAAGAACAGGAATATCAGATTTGGCCTTGATTCCTCCAAATAGAGCTCCTATGAGGCTTTTCCCGTTATGAAGGACCTCAAGAGAGTTGAATTTTAGTGTTGCTCCTGGCCGGTCGACTCCTAATACAACTGTCTTTCCCCAGCCCTATAATTGTAGAAGATTGATTATACCTCTCACTTTGCAATAAGGTACTATTTTTCGCACTCCAAATTGATATTACTTATACCATTTAATGCCGAAAAATTAAAAAATCAGTAATAGTGAAGCATTCCTGCATTATAACATGATATCTGTCTCTTGATCTTATTGGTCGGAGCAGAAGTGGGAATTAATGCGATAAATCATGGTAACTTTAGCAGATCATTACTATGATGTGTTTGTTAAGAAAAAAGTTTTAGCATAATGGTTTTCAGATATTACCTATAAGGGAACACATTGAAATTTTTAAATGCAATGATCAGACTGCCAATATGACACAGAGAACTAGAGACAGACCTTTCTGCAACAAGCATAAGCCTCTTCCACAATGGATGCCATGCCAACACATTCAAAGCAATAATCAGCTCCCCCACCTGTCATCTCATTGATTACCTGCTTGTTTACAATGCAAAATTCACTAGAAGAGATTAGATAATGATGTAATTGCTTTGACAACTCTTAAGAGATATCAAAATCCAATGAAGTCACATGGAGAAAATAATGCGTAGCACATTAAAGGGTAAGGCCGAAACTTGCCAAACCAAAATTGCATGAGTTTTGGTGAGAAACTCCACATAACTCAAGATAGAAAAATTTGAGATGGTACTGGTATGTGATTTTTATACCAAAGATTGTAAAAATCAATCTGTGCTACTAGGATTAAAGACAACCTCAGTGTTTATAGAAGGGTCTGTCATTGACCATGTATGGAGGCCTAAATGCCCCCCACTTAGCTAGAAAGACTAGAATTCACTACACAAATTCTGACTCAAAAACATGAATGAGTAAAACAATAGCAGTCACTTGTCTGGCAAGGCAACAGGCTTTTGTCCCTGTATTTTGGAGGTTCAAATCCTTCCATAAGAGCATGGACATGAATCACAGGATTTGGTTATAGACAAATAAGCCAATGATTTATCTACTTGATGCACAACAGATAATCTAAAAGCTTCTAGACAAATATGTGGTTTTACATATATATTTTAGCATATGCAATAGCATGAGCATTGTGCATGTAAGTAGCAAGAAGATTCAATTTGATAGCAGCATTGGAAGTTCGAGCTAAATGATATATTGCTTATGGAAAAACATCAGGTTGAGAGTAAAACCTGGCTCACAGACTTGTCACCAGTCTCCTTGGAATTGACAAAGTCAGTCACCCCGAATTTCTTTGCTGCGTTGACAAGGAACGAAATGACTCTAAACGCCAAGAAAAGTACACATAAAATCCACCTTCATCTCAAACATCTTACCAGTCTCATATTTTTGTGGATTCACGTCAACACCTATTATCCTGGCAGCTCCACACATACGTGCACCCTCTGCAACCTGTAGGATCACCAGATAAGTGTAAGCATCTATAAAAGCCTATAAGCATTACTATCTTCCTTTCTGCTTCTCTTTTTGGTACTAGTAGCACTGTCACAGCATGATGAAAATTGTACAAATGTAGAATTTTCTTACCGCCAATCCAATCGAACCAAGTCCAAATATCGCAACAGTTGATCCTGCTTCCACCTGTGCTGTCTTCCAAGCAGCACCAACTCCTGAAGACCACAATGTTGTCAAAATAGAAAAGTTATATCAATTCATTCAGGAAAGACGAGCAAGTTCCAAGTTACATCTTGAACCATTGCCATCATTGCTAGAGCATGTTCTTTCCAAGTTGGCTAAATATGTAAGGAAGTTTCTATATAGATCTCATAAAGCTTAACAAGACATGCATGCAAAGTAAAACATAGTCAAAGAAATATACATAAAATTCATCCTGTTTGTATTTGAGTTTGGAGGCTATCAAGCATTTTGATGCCATCCAGCCATAGGCAATCCCCAAGAAAAAGCTAGAATTACGATTTATATTGTATAGTAGAGAAAAAATGGATGATGAAGTGTAGCACAAATCAGCACCAGCCATGTGAACACCAGTCCAGTCCACTATAACAATGAAAAACCGAAATTGCAATCGATCATGACACACAGGATACAATCTCCAATTCAACAAAAACATAGGGCCAGAAAGCGTTAAGTCAACAACATTATTTAATTTCAAGATTTATTGCCAAAAGAAGCACAAGTTCAGACTCAAACCTGTTGTAACCCCACAGCTGATGAGGCATGCTCTGTTTGGAGCAATACTGGGGTTGATCTTTGTAATATGAGCAACATCTATCACAGTGTACTCACTAAAGCTTGAGACAAACAGAAAGTGGTAGAGAACTTCTCCTTTGAGGTTAGTAAACCTGCTTGTCTTATGTCTTGGCATATAAGGAGATACATGAAAGGGGAGTTTTGAACATAAGTTGCTCTTCTTTGATTGACAATCTGGACAGTCACCGCAATCCGACATAAATGTTGGGATGACCATATCCCCTACACTTACTTCATGGACATCATCTCCAATGCTCTCTACAATCCTGCAGCAAAATAGACCTCAACATCACAATCCAATGCTTTGAACTGCTTAAAAACCAACCATTTACTTAATCCTCCTACAGAGTAAAAGTCAAAGCCAGTAACTCGTGTTGGATTCAGTCTCAGTCCAAAATTTATTCAGTAAAGATATGACTAAAAAAAAAAAAAAAAAAACCCAGTAATACCTAAGGTCAAACAAGCATAGTCACTAACCAAACATGAATACAGAAATCACTAACCAAACAGGAAGAAAGAAGGGTAAAAAACTCACCCCACTGCTTCATGACCCAAAATTCTTGGGAAAATTGCCGGAAATTCCTGCCAAAACACACATACACACACAATCACAAGGAAGTCAACCCCTCTTCAATCTGGCCAAGAGTAGCCTTTAGAGCATCATCTTAGGACTATTGATGATTAGGAGAAAAAAGAAAAACTTCTAATTACACATTTCATAAGATTAAAGGTTGCCAAACAGAAATCTTAACAGACCCAAGCCCAAACTGAAACTAAAAGACAGAGTGATAAAAATACGACACGACACAATTATAAAATATATGACCATATCAAATGTATCTTTAACAATACAGATTTAATTATGAGAAGAAATCCCAATACAGATAGCTAAAATTCATTTATCTTACATTTATAAAGATACCACATGTAAGGACAAGGATAAGATAACTGCTTAAATCATAGTAAGAAATAATGTATCCAACCTTCAATTTCCAAAACGTGATATCACTATAGCACAGTGAAGTACAAATGATCTTGATTCGAACTTCATGCGAAATAGGAGGTGCCACCATTATTTCCTCCATCACTAGAGGTGTTCCGGCTTCGTGACAGACAGCCGCTGCATGTTTAAAAACACACGAAATTGGCATGGTTACAGCTGAAACCTTATAAAAATAAAAGACTTTACCAAGAAAAAGATTAACATGCTCAAAATTATGATACCTTTGCATCTGATTGGCTTTCCGGTGAAGTTTTTTCCTTCCTCCATGGCTAGTTATCTAGTATAAGCAGATAACTCACTCTTTCTGAATTTTTTTCTTTTGTTGAGGAGAGAGTAATGGGCACTGATAAATGTACTAATATGCATGTATATATATTTATTTGCACGTTGAATTTGGAATAAGATATTGGAGGGAGTTGATGACTTGATGCTGACGACTTAGCTATTGAATGCATAAACCAATTCGGAGATCTAGCGTGCCTTTTAGACTTTTCCCTGCTAGGACTAAGGCATATCGTTGACTCTCCATCTCACCATTTCCGGTTAAAAATTATTAGGTTAGGTGGTTGGACTGTGGACCACTTGTTTGGTTTTTAGTTAAATGTTGTATTTGGTTTACCGTATTTATAATGATTTGAAATAGAATTGCTATTTTGACTTTAAAGAAAAGTTTGATTTTGTTTTCAAGGAATAACGATTTTGCTCTCATTAGTTATATTAATTTAAAATTATTTATTTAATTTTCAATTAGATTATCACATTCAATGATTAAGAGCGGCTTTAACAAATACTACTATATGTGCATTTCATTTCATTTTGAGGCATTTCCAAATACATATCATTCTAGTACTTATCGCATTTTATTCCGATCGTTCCATTTTAGATAATTCTCATGTATGACATAAGGTTTATAAGATTCTTTTGAAGGTTATTTTAAAGATTATGTTTATTCCTTGAGTTTTGCTTATGCCATGTTTATTTCTTAAGCAAGAATGAATCTAGAATGTAATCGTAATTCGAAATTCTATTTCCTTTTTCATGGTTCATGGAATAGGAGGATTTAAACTTTAAAGAAAGAATTTAATTCCATCTTTGAGGGTGGAATTGCTATTTTCATTTCATCCTCATTAATTCTAGCACATATTTTTACATATAGTGTATAACTATTAATTATATAAAAATATTTGATAATGAATTTTTATATAACTATTCACTACTGCTAAATGTATTAGAATCCGATTGATAGTTACATATCATGTGTACAAAGTGTACTATCCATAAAGCATTCACTTAGTTTCATTTTGTTTCAAATATGCTACAATCAAACAATATTACAAAATAGAATCAACCATTCCGTTCAAATTTCCAAATATAATAATAAATTCCTCATGCTGTTCCCTTTTATTCCATTCCAATACATTAAACGTGAATTTAGGTACTCAATATGACAACCTATCCTGTCCACCATAATAAGCTTATAACGAGGATTCATTAGTTAAAACGTACTCATGACATACTTCATGCATGTGTAGCATAGAACATACTTTTACATATGTTAAATTACATTCAATCCCGTGGACGAGCTCCGAGGCGGTTGGGGTACAAAACACAAAAGAAAAGAGAGACAACGAGACTCGGACAATTTATAACTTAGCTTTTTCACCCATACAGATGATAACGCAGTGCACTGTTTGTTACAAGTACTAGAATCCATGTGGATCCCACTAAGACACATACACACAAACCAACACGTAGCTGCCTTGTGTCTCGTTAACTGTATTCAAGTCGCTCTCATAACCCGAATCTATTCTATCCATATCACCAGTCTAGTGCATACGCAAGGAAAACGAGATCTCGGAAAATCTACCAATACCTGTAATCGAACAGCTGTAGAGATTGAGCAATCAAGAGCATATATAGAGCTATGCATGCAAACAGGTTGTCAAACAACTATTCAATGTAATGTGTGAGCAAAACATATGTCATCCACACACCGCTACTTGCTGATGTGAGACTAAGGAAAAATAACCTGTCTTAGTCCGAGTTATAGGATTGATGAAAACTGGAATGGCCATATAGCTAAGATGCGGAATGTGAGATACTGAAGAAGAAATTATGCGCAACAAATCTCTCACCCATGACAATGGCACCTATTAAGACGGTTTTTCTTTCTTTTTTTTTTTTTTGGGGGGGGGTGGGGCGCAAAAGCACCTATTTAGACGGTTAAAACAGCAAATTTAATGACAGAGAGACTCTCCTAGATGAAAGAATGGCAAGAACCAGTGTTAATTTACTTAAAAAATTTCAACAGTCTTAGTCAAGCCTCTAGTTTGAGGGAAACTTCAATATATCATTTTCACCTTCACCAAGCATTCATTCATGCATCGAAAGGGTGGGGCATCCAATTCATGCCTCCTCCCCTCAGTTTCTCTGTTATTAACATATTATGTGCAGAAGGAAAAATAAATTGTTAGGTATTAAATTCAATAAGAAATTGAGCTAGATTTTTTAGGTTAAGGGATAAGTCATCCATAAACTTGGATGACTTAAGAGATTTAGTATATTGGTTTTGAAATAGGGATCATTAGACCACTTTTTTGTTTCCAACCTTTTTCAAAGAATCTCATACACTCAGAGAAGCATTCCATAAGTATGAACTCAAGAGAAGCCCATGGATGGATGGCCAATCTCGACCATCAACTATTAGTATAATCTGATGGATGTCGTTGATTGTTAAACTCTATAGAAACCAAAGAATTCTCCTCATTTAGAGGGGATTCAGAAATTCAAAGAAATGATATCAACAAACAAAGCTCAAAATAGAATGATAAAATGATGCTTTGTAACTCATCCACCTATCATGCATGTATTCGAACTATTGGGATCATTGGCTCCTCCTCTCTACCTCTCTTCTTAAGTCATCTCCATGTGTCATTCCACATTGCTCTGAGATCACATGTAGCGTGAATCTCACACTGTATATGCATGACTGTTGTAGTTTGATCCCTTGATATACATTATGAAAAAAGAATATCATTTACAAACCATATTATATGCTATATATTCATATTCAATGGTGATCTATTGTCTTCCATCATCTCATTTATTTCTTAAAATTATAAAATTTTAATTATCTCATCATACTTCCATATCAAAACATTGAATTACCTTCCCAATATTTTAATGTCAATTGGTTAGATTAGAATGCGAAATATCATATTTACCATTAATCATTTACTTTTACATTTATTATTTTTATTTTCACCAATCAATCGTTTTTAGTTCCTACTTTTATGCTTTCTATTATCAACTTTGAGAAATTATTGCTCATTTAAGTCAACCTAAAAACTTATACACATCTGCATTTTTTCAATTTCCATAATAATTAAATGTCAAGTTCATCTCCACTCATCATCTCTCATTTGTTCTCTGGCGCATCATGCAAAATGGACCACCATCAAAGGATAAATTAATCAAAAGAGGGATGACGGTGGATCGAAACTGTGTTTTTCGTAGAAATGATGTTGAAAGTGTGCAACATTTATTTGCATCCTGTGCAGTGATTAAACGGATGTGGATCCAATTTGGCAGGAGCGAATTTCCCGTGGTAACCGCCGTGAATGCTTCATTGAGTGGGTCAGAAGGAATTCTTTTGTACGCTAAATTCCCTGAAAAAACAGGGTATGTCCAAGAGAAACACTCTTTTTATTTGGTTTGAGGGGAATATGGAGAGAGAAATGAGCGCATCTTTAGGTCGACAAATGGTAATAATGACTGGGTTTGCGTAGTTCGCAAATACAGCTCATGAATGGTGGGCAACTATGAGGAAAAAGAAAAATGTGGACCGACAAGCAACCTTCTGTCACTACTGGTCGACCCCACCCACAGGTTGGTTAAAAATAAATACGGATGCAGCAGTAGATTGGAAGGGACAAAGAGCTTCTATTGCAGCAATTTTTAGAACCATGAAGGTAAAATACTTGGTAGGTTTTGGAAGAAATTATGTGGAATCACACCACTTGAGGTTGAGCTAGGTGTAACTGTGCATGCACTTCAGTTAGTTAAGGACAACGAATGGAAAGACATTATAATTGAATCCGATAGCTCTATGGCTATAGACCTTTTCGACAAACGCCGTAGTCAAAATGAATCAAGATCAACTTTTATCAGGCAATGTAATTTATTATTTTAACACTTCACGAATGTGCACTTTTGCAGGATCGCCCGTGAAACAAATGTGGTTGCTGATATGCTGGCAAAGGAAGGGCTGCGATCTGGCTCAAATCATGTTTTTCTTTATGATGTTCCTTTGTTTATCGTTAATTATATTATGTCGGATTCTGTCGACGAACAGAATGGGTTGGAGTCAAGGAGGTAGGACAATTTGCATTACCCTCCTTGATGTTCGTCGTTGTTGTTTCTGGTTGTGACTCTTCTAGTTTTTTCTTAATATATTTGCTTTACCCAAAAAAAAAAAAAAAAATCCATCATGATGAAGTGTTGATTCCTATCTGGCTTAGTTATCTCCCAATTGTTCTTCATTCTTTCTTTTATACTTTTATTACCATTTTAATTTTGACAAGTTATTGCTCCATTAGTTTCTCCTAAAACATATAAATATTGACATTTTTAAATTTCCATAATAATAAAATATTAATTTCTATCTCCATCGATCATCGTCCGTGTTAATTAATTTTCATAAATTAAACTTTCCATAAAATAAAAATCATCCAAATTCCAAGTCTTTCTATTACCATTTATCTATTATATTAAAGCAAATTGGTCATGTCTTAGCATCTTTAGTGTATTTCGTAATTTTTCAATATCGAATATACAACATTACTCTTTGCGTTGATGTTAAATAAATTATTTAACTATAGTCCATAATTTTAAATCATTACCTTAATAGGTTGTATTATAAGGGTTATATGGTTAAATATTATTAAATCTTTTTAAAAATCGGAAATCAAAACCATTCCTTCTCCTCCCATGTTATTTTAGGAATGGAAACTCAACATGCATAATTTACAGAGAGAGAAGATTAAAAGCAAAAAAAAAAAAATTAAAAAAGCTTCTTCTTCTCAAACAATTTCTTCCTTCACCCAAAAAATCTCTACCGTTTCATTTCAATTTGTTCTTTACACGTGAATGCGATAACTTTCTTATTATTTCATTACACTTTGTAATAATCTTTAAGAAAAACACTAAAGGGGCGCTTTGAATCTTTGTTTCAACTCCAATAAATCACCAATCAGTACAATTGTTTGCTTTTAATTATTGGTAACATCTTCATCTATTGTCCTATAGCCTGATAATATGGATGTTAGTCTGTCAGTCGAGTTAACCAAGTTTAAGTCCCCCTCCTCAATTATAATCACCAAAAAAAAATATTCTTATTTGTTTTCTAATGGTAGGTGTAGTATTTTTATTCCCTCTTTATATCGTCATCTATCATTCATGAATTTAATAAATTTTTCTTGTAGGAAAGGGCGGTGTACGAATCGTGGAAAGAAAATTGCAAGTTGAATTAGTCACGTTCATTTTTACAAAACTAGGATAAAGCTTAATGGGACTCTACGTGAAGATATCATTCTTGGAAACGGATATTCTCTTTTCATCCTACCAAAATTCATTTTAACTCTATATATTTTCTCGAACCCAAGATTTCGTTATTAGGAACTTTAATGACTTTTTTTCTTTTTGTTGATTTCAAACTAGGATTAGGTTATAGAGAACTTTATTTACTTTTAGTTTAATTTGAAATTTCTCCTTCATAAGGTTAACACTTTAACCTTTAACCTTATTTTTTCTATTTTATTTTTTTTTTCCATAATTTGTTACTTCATCAAATTATCATTTTTTTTTTATTACTGAATAGATCATATAAATCAAACTAATATAATACATATCACTGTTATCGTTGTATTAGGTCCTTTTTGCACCTTATATTTTTTATGGTACAGCCACTTAAGGTATCGTTCAGAGAGGAATAACATAAAGGTTTGCCTAGTTCCTTTTGAACTTCTGTGGATTACTCTTAAGATGGCACAGATCGAGTTGAAAATTTTGTTTATTGGAATAGGTTTAACTACAGTAATAGTGTTAATTTTCAGCTGTCATAAATGAGAAGATGCTTTATGATATGCTCTTTTTTCCCATTATTACTTTAGGATTCTAAAATTTTGCTAAATATCTCTTTCTTTCTATTTATAGCGATAAAATTTTATAGTGCTAGATTTTTTATTCTTCTATTACTTAATTTATAGGTTTTTCTTTTAATTTCTTTGCCTTTTGGATGCTTTAGGAAGTAACATCTTGACTTTTAAAATCATAGTATTTTTATGGAAGATTTATATTGTAATTTGGATTTATAACATATTGACCACGTACATCAAAGGGAAAAGAAAAGGAGCCGTTGATCCTAGCTTGTTATTGGCTTCTTAATGCCTGCAAAATAGCAAGTGATATTAGAATGTGCCGGAGATCCGATGCTTAAGTCTCCAATAAGTGTAGTATTGAGTGTATGTAAATCACCTTTAATCCCTTGTTCAAGTACTTAGATGAGACTATTTATAGTTGTGGTATGGTGGAGTCTGATCCAGTGTAGACCTTAACATGATTGCCTAATGATGGGCTTGTTTGTGTCCTAACCACATGTCATCTTATCACATTAGAGAGTGAAGTGTAGAACAATAAAGGGGTGTATGGTTGTGTGTGGCTATATGTCATACAGAACAATAAAGGGTAAGTGAAAGAGACAGATCTATTGTACTTGTACTTTAGGTATGCATCGTGTGTGGCTATTTGTAGTCATTAGAGAAGAAGGTATAGGACAACTTTTGTATAATCTATCCTATGTGGCTATGTGTAGAAATTATCAAGTAGTTATGTGTGGCCACCGAAGAAAAAGGTAGATGAATGACTTAGTGGTCCCACATGGTCCGTTGTGTATGGTAATGTGAAAGTTGTCAAATGGTTATGTGTAATGGCTTGTATGGTCTCTCATGTGTGGTCACCAAAGAAGAAGGCAACCATGATCATTTTTTCTTGGAATTGCAATTTGTAGCTTCGACCAATGAATCCTGTTAATAGGCATGGAACTAAGCTCTAGGCCCAATTCAACCCTGAACAATTAGGCAGGCTCTAGCAACTGAACTTTGAGGATGGGGTTAACTAGCATAAGCTAGGGACAATACTCGACGTCCCTGCATTATTAAACCGGAGCCCATCACCTCAGCTAATTGAGGTTAGCCCAATCTTTGAAACAATGTAAGGAACTTCATTGAAGGAACTACGTGACGAAATCCCTTGGTAGCTCATCATGATCCGTTTGTCTAAAAAGGTGTTTACCTAATCGAGCTCATCAACCTATATGCAACTTTCCTAATTTATTGAGTTCCAATTTCTTAATTGGAACAATCTATATTAAGCATGGCTTATCAAAGACTTTCCTAAACAATTATCCATCCCATTATCTATAAAAAGGGAGGAAACCCTCAAATGAAAGGTAAGTCTTCTAGATTTTCTATACTCTATTCTCACTTATTGACTTAAACGTCTAAGTATCCATGTCAGAGCACCTTCCGGCATTGTTATTATAGGTTTTGTTGCCCATGAATTGAAGTCTAGTGACCCAATGCTCAAGCTCTAAGAGATCAAGCCTAAACGCAAACTTATAGAAAAATCACCATCAACAAATTCTAATTCGTAGTTTTTAAGAATTAGGATTCTTTGATAATTACAATTTGAGGATGTGAACATGGTAATAAGGGCTTAGTAAGGGGGTAGGGGTAGGGTAAAATGAGGAAGCCATAAATATATCAAGGCTTAGTAGACCTTATTGGGTATGAGAGTAGTAGGGTGCTGGAAGGTCAAGCACTTTCCTTATTGTCTAATGTATAATGACTTCAAGGGCCCTGTTGGGCTTAGGACGTTTTGCTAAGAATAGTGTACTTAGGGATCAAGTACCTTCTTTGGTTGTCTCTAGCGCTTCTCTTGGTTCGCTAGGCTTTGGTCACATTGTGAGAGGCCTTATGGTTTATTTTGGGCATTGAGACCTCAGCTAAATTCCGGATATAATAGAAGTTAATTGATTGAATAATCATTTTCTTAATCTTATAACATTAATAAATCATTTATCCTTGCTTTATCACATATAAATTTTCCTTAAATTTAGAAATAGTTACTACTTAGACTTCCTTGCCTTTTGAAAATTAATTATTTTCTCTAAGTTACTATCTCTAGAATCTGCAAGGACCTCCAACATTGTTAAATGAAACAAATTACACAGACATAACAGACATTAACACGTAGCTACTGTATATTGTAGCTTAAAAAGCAGTTGGAAATCTCTCTCATTAAGCAATTCATGGCAATCCCATCTTATACTTTATAGATTTAAATCCTTCATATATTTCGTCATATCAGGATTTCGCATCTCAACCGTCTTATGTTTACTGCCGGCACTCACTACTTCTATTCCAAAATAAAATCATGCGTTATGACGTACTTCTTACATTACCAATACTATCAAAGGGAAACACGAGACAGCGGTTTTGATATATATATGCACTAGCGGGTAATGCGTCTACCATGTATGTATAGAACAAAATCTAGACTAATTAATATTTGTTATAAGAAATGAAAAAATATTAAATATAATTTGATGATAATATTTAAATAATATAAATAACAATAAAGAGAAATAAATGGTGAATGTGTATCTTATTGTCAAATATTATTGAATATTAAAAAAAAAAATAAAGACACCAAAAATGTGTTGTCGGCTTTAATTATAGATGGGACATGTTTGGCGTCTTTAAGAAGTTTTTATTATAATTCAATATTATATTTAACAAAAAGAAACATATTAACCCATTATTTCTCTTTGCTATGCCACTAGAATTTTTCGATAAACAATTAGAATGTTGTCCTACCTTCAAATTTTCGTTTTCTTATATATCCTTAGCAGTAATACTTGATTTTGTAGTTATATTGTTTAGTCATACGTGAGATTGCCCTTATTCATAAATAAAAAGAAGGGGAAAAAAAGTGAAAATGAAAAATGAAAGAATGTTATTATAACTACAAAATTTACACCATATATTTTATTATTTTAAGATAATGATATGTGTTTCGGATGTGTGTTCCGTATATTTTATCACTAAAAGATAAAGGACACTTTTACGTTTAGCTCATCAGAGATATAGTATAGAGGATATGTATAGTTGTTTTTAGGAGTGAATATATTACCTTATTATACAGTATACTTAATCTTATTTTACTCAATTGAATAGGCTTTATATAAATATCAATATTTATAGGATATGTTTCATATAATAATTTTTCAAAATATGCTTCTATAAAATAAAGCACGAGTACAATGACTTCATTCTCTATACCCACTCTAAAACCTATAAGACTACGTGGTATAGATTTCTATACTATTTATCCACATTGTAAGAATCTTTAAATAATATTAATGAATAATACTACTTTTTTTTATAAGAAACTTTACGAAAAAGAAAAAGAAAGAGTTCAAACACATAAAATAGAACACTAAACAAAGAGATGCTTCTCTCATATATCTTCGAGTTTCAAACGACGTCTCTCTCTTCCCTTGTACGTTTTATGCTAACCCTAGTTTGGTAATGTTGTGAAAAGCAAAGAGGATATTTGTAAATATACATTTAAAACAATTAATGAAGTGTGCTTCGTGGGTTGGACCGCACGAGCCTTGTGGGCCTGCAGTGGTTTTTGGGGGATTTTTGGGGGGCTGAATGTATGGCCCTGTTACTCGCGTTGAATACTGTTAAGTCTTTCGGCGATGCATATTTTTCGGTGCTTCTTGACTGTCAAAGTTTAGTGTGAGCTCTCCATGGTTCAACTCAAGCTTTACACTGGGGTTCAAAGTCTTTTTTCATGCAGGTTCTTGATGCTTCTCATAGGATAAATCAGTTATTGTTATATTTTTACTTCATCCGTGGTTCGACGAATAAAGTTATAGATTAGGTAGCTTCCATGGTACCGACGGAAATGTATCCTAACAATTAGTGATTAAATCCATTGTTTTTTAATAATGTTATATCTCTGTCTTTTGTTGTTTTATCTTCCAATGATTGTATTAGTGGAGATACTAGCTGGTTTGGAATGAATTCCTCATTCCTTTTGGTTAAAAAAAAAATAATAATAATGAAGTGTGAATCTTTTGACTAAAAAAAGAAAATGTAACTAGAAATTGCTACTTAAAAATATATGTGGAGTTGAAATTTATGGGAAGAAAAGAAAAGAAACACAGTATAAGTTTTATAAAATATAGGCTTCAAAGTGATTTTAGGTACTATAAGATAAGTTTTAATTTCAAAATTTAAAAATTGGTATCTATAAAATAATATACAAGTGTAATTTCATATTTTATTCCTCCCATACTTATTCACCCCTAATTATTTCCTCAGTTTCACCTCAAATATAATTATTTATATATTATAGGAATAGAGAGCATATAGATACTATTACTACCATTATATTATAAGTTTCAAGTGAATTAATCCTTTTTGGTGATCCAACTATTTTACCCCCTTCACGTCGTTCTCTTGCTTCTATGATGATAAAAGTACCATAATATGAGTTCACCTTTCTCGGTTGGCTATTCCGATTGATTATCAAAGTGCATATCGATTCCTTTTACGAAGAAGATACTATCCCATATCGTGTTGCATATTTTATTACTTTTTAATGTTACAAAATTTAAACAAACGTATTCTTATTTTTCAGATTAGAGAACTACACCTTTATTAATGTATGCATAAGATTCTAACATTTATAATATCATTTTTTTATTTTATGATTTTCTATGTACGTGTAATAATTTAAGATTTGTAAACTAAGTTTTTAAACACACATAGTCAACACAAAATGATAATTTATTTAAAATGTACTTGGTTACATGTTTAATTGCAAATCAAACTACATACATTTTCTTTAATATTTTATATCTAATCCACCATATATAGGTTTCTTAATTTAAACTCTTTCAACCTTATATGAATATTTAACTTTATGTGTTTTTTTTTCCTTATTGTATTGCCTTTTTAACTTAACATTTTCAACTATATTTTTTTAAGCACATGCATAAAGGGCTCTTGATCTAAGTCAATGACAAATTTGGTGTCTTTATTATTTTTTATTATTCAAATAATATTTAGTAATAAGATATATATTCACCATTTATTTATCTTTCCTATTATATATTTTATTTAAATATGATCATCAGTTTTACATTTAATTTTTCTTTTTCATTTCTTATAATAAGTATTAAGCAGTCTAAAGTACAATTTTTTGCAACTTGAGTGTGTCACCTGTTAGTATTCTATAATTAAAGCTAAATGGCGAATGACTCATATTCAGTGTCTTTGTTATTTGTTATTATTCAAATAATATTTAGCAATAAAATGTACATCTAACCTTTATTTTTCTTTCATATAATCTATATTATTAAAATATTTGATCAATATTAGATACATTTTGTTAATTTTAATACTTTTCTTTATTGTGCTTTAAATTTTGTTAAAATAGTTAGATGTAATATGAATCATCTTAACCATCCTACTAAGGTTAATCATGAAATTCTTAGTCATGCTGATGACTTATATGGTAATCATTTGTCACCTCTTCGTTGCATAATGTATTAAGACAAAGTATCTAGTGTACCTGACACACAATATGATGAATATGATAAGGGAGCAATAGCAATAGTTAATGTTGAATGCTCCGCAAAGAGTAAAGGTTCCTCTAATGGCTTTAGTTGTTGGTAGTAATAGACAAGATGCTATGGCAAGTCTTATTGGTTTCTTTGTTGTTGTATCCATAAATCTACTTAAGGTTGAAGAGTGGGTGGAAGAGATTGGAAAGCCTAATTGCCTATGAAGTACCAAATAAGAAGAAGATAACTTATGTAGTATATTTGCTTAAGGGTGTTACATCTTATTGGTGGAAGTCTACTAATAGGTCATTTGACTGTAATATCACTTGAGATGTATTTCATGATGTTTTCTTTAAGAAAATTCTTTCTTGCTAGTCTCAGGTAGCATATGATCATAGATTTCTTGAATCTTGCAAAGGGTAGTAAGAGTATTGAGGAGTATCAAGCAAAGCATAATAAGCTACTCAAGTTTGCACCCAAGGCTTTTAGAAATAATGAATCCAAAATACAAAAGTTCATGACAAATTTAGATCCTAAACTTTAGCATAAAGTTAGATCCTTTCAGTCAGGGAGCTATTCAATAGTAGTAAATAAGACGTAGTAATTAAAGTAAGGAAAGAAGTACATTAAAGACTTTGATGTTACAATACCACAAGCCAAAAATAGTGAATAAACCAAGCAAATTAATACAAATGAACCCATTAACCACTTCACCTAAAAGTTGCAATCTTACGTTGATAAGGTATTCATCATCATAACCTTATAAACTAAATTAAGGGTACGGGTACGGGTATAGGTGCAAAAGTCATGTGCATACCGCATGCTAAGTCATGCTACATATGACTAGGGAAGTAACTTGAATTGCATATGTGGAATGATCAAGTGAGGTAAGATAGGGAAGAAGAGCAGGCGATCTCGATAAAGCTTTAACACTCGTGGTGATAGGTAAAGGAACCAAGAGGCATTAAACTCCATAATTGATGAACGGGGTAGTGTTCTTATAATATTGAAGTGTTTGATCTTTCAAGATAGAATTCCAACAGAAGAACGCTGCATGTATCAAGATCTCTCTTATCCAAATGAGGTAGGGAAAGAGATATTTATAGGAGTTGGCTATTGATCTCATTTGTAGAATCATGATTTTGATTAATAGTTATGATTAATCCCTTCCTTAAATGGACCTTAAGTAAGTTTCTTTTGTGAGCTTAGGCTTAATAAGATCTTATTCTTAGTGTGACTCAATATTGATAAAGGTTAGATCGACCGAGTTTTACTCTAAGTCAATAGTGACAAAACTTCCTTGATTATCTAAAATACATAGACTCAACTTTTTAAACCCTGTTACCTTAACCCAAAGAGTTTAAACCTAATCAAGTAATGATCTTAAAGCCTAAAGTTAAATTTGGTCTTTTATATTTTACCCCTCGACCAAAGTCTTCTAGACAAAATTAAAGGGTCTAAACAAAATTAAAGGGGTTTAGGTTTCGAATAAGCTTTCTAGACAACTCAGGCATGTTTGTTAAATTCATTTGAGAATTTTCTTAGTGTACAAGTTTATAACACCTTTTAATCGTATGTCTTGCTGTGACTAAATTAAGTTGTATGTTGCTCCCAAGACAATGAAATAAATTTTCTATAAGTTATCTCTTTATGAGCTAATTTGTCTCTTCTATTTAATCCACATGAATTATTTGTTCTATTGAGTTAGACTTTATGCATTAACTCCACATTAGCAATCTTACCGAGCTGACCTTCATCGCCAAGATTGCCTTGATTTTCTTCTTATATAGAAAAATCCTTCTCGTAAGATCTTCATGACACATAATTGTTTAATGCCTTGAACTTTGGTTGCGTTATCTATATTGTAATTGAACACAATATTTAAGGAACTCAATTTTGAAAGTGAATTTTTTCGGGAGGTCTGTAATGGGTGTAGAGAGCAAAGGGCGATAAGCCTAAGCCTAAAGCCATGCTGATGCCGGGAGTGAAGGCCCCCGCGATATGAACCAATTGTGATTTTTTTTTATTTTTTTGGCATGAGGTCCTTCATTTGCCTTATATGTATCTATTATCTATTCCTTTGCTGAGTGGGTCTATAAGCATCCATAACTCATCGACTTATAACTCAATAAATAAGTTTGAATAAGCCCACAACTACTTAGAGAATAAGTTATAATATGGTCCAAACCAAATAGCCACTTACCCATCTGCAAAATTCACCATCTAGAAAACTTAGTGTCAACTATTCAATTCCTCTATAATTTACAATCAATCATGCACCACACACGCTCCAAATGATGCCCTGCAATCTTCTAACACCTCTGCATTGACACGCATGCAATTCTAACGACAACAAAGTCATGACAAGCTTCATCAAAAAACAGCATTGTCACAATCTCCTCTGTTGCTCTACGCTCCTGCGATTTTCGAAGAAAGCACAGGGCACTAACAACATTGCACACACTTGATGGCGCCACTGCTGCAATTTATTGTACAAATGCCGAGCACGCCTACCACTCCAAGCATCAAGGCAACACCCAACCATAACTCTTACCATTTCAACTCGTACACCAGTGGTCTCTACTCACCACGACCCTAGTTAGGATTTCCTCTCCAAAATAATAGTATGTGTAGTAACTTAGAAGGATAGACGCCTAGAATCAGCTAAACAAAGTTTTCTCTAGTTGTATTGTCTCCTTTCGGAGTTGATCTGAATATGCTCCATCGGATTTAAGATGGTGACAATTGTAGTGACTATCTACCATTTAATTGGAATATTCTGCTTAGATCTGAATATGCTTCATTGGAATATGCTCAATAGGTCATTTGGGCTGCTTCTTCAAATCTTGGTTGTCCTTGGTGCTCGGAGTTCCGCATAATAGCTCAGGCTTGCTCGGACTTTTTTTTTTTTTTTAGCTACTGGTATCGATTGGAGTGGAATGTGTAGAGCTTCACTTAGTCATGTTATAAAATGCCCAACTAGTGATGCTCTCAAGAGTGGCTCGGCATGGTGCTTTATTGGTGTTTGTTGGCTCGGACAAGTGTTCTACCGCTTTCCCATTTGTATCTACTTCCGATGAATACGAGGGTTTCGCACCCTGAGACAACTTAGGTAGACTTTCCCGTTCTTCATCTTTGGTGATTAAACAAATAGTAGACAAAACAAATCCAATTCTGGTTTCTCTATTAAATCTTTGACAGATTCAAGACACCATGGCTATTCTCAAACATCAAAAACAGTTCACGCTTTTTGATGAAAAAATCCTACAATGACAATCCATGCTTGTTTGCTCGCCATAGCAATTCAACAAGAAGTTCAGAGTAGCATCCAACTCTTCTTATGTTAGATGTGCACTATATTTCTTTTAGTATTGCCTTGTGTGTGTAGGCTACAGTCAATATTATTGCGAGCCACTCTGCTCGGCTTTGGTTGCTCGAACTGTTGGAGATGATGTTGGCCCTGTTGTGACGCTATTCATTAAGGAAAATATTACAACACCCGATTGGAGGCGAAGAAAGGTAGCCACTTGTGCTTTTGGTTCTCTTTTCAGTTCCTAATAGCTGCATTGTGTAAGTTTACACCTTTTAGATAAATCGATGAACCTATACGGGGTCTGGTTAGCAACAACAGGCCTTATTATTTGGCTATCTTGAAATTGCTTGGTGACATTAATAACTGAATTTTTTTTTTCTTAAATCTGCCCATAGACTTTATTTGATTTACTTTCCTCAATTCTCGAACAAATAATATAGGCATGAAAACAATGTTGTGCATGAGACTCGATACAACTTGAAGACCCATCTAGTTTGAGAATACTCTTTAATACCATTGTGTTGATAATTTCTTGTCCACCTTGTAATCATTTATTTTTTTTTAGAATGGAGTTGCTATTTTATTGCTCCTCTTGGACTAAATGCAATGGGAAGTGAAGTGTGCCTTCTCTTGTGCTTTGATCTCTTTTCAAAATTTTATTTTATCTCTCATGCCAACATCTTCAAACTTGTTATGGGTTACTTATGATGGATGTGAAGTCCTATGGTTATTAATTGATGTGCTGACAATTCTCTTTATGCAACTTTTTTATGAACCTATTATTGCTTCTTCTAGTATTGAATTGATTTTGTGCTCTAGTTATCGTTGGTGCAACCCATCACTTCATAGCCTTTCTTTTGCTTGACTTCAATATTTCGATAGCCATTTATTTGCTTTATATAAAACATAGGGAATCTTGTATGTAGCCCAAATTCATGCATTTTTCTTTAGCTCTAATCTTCCTTCTCTATGTTATGAATAATGGGACGGTTTCCATTACTCAATACTTTTGTTCCCACAAATTTTGCATTTATGCCTTTGTGTCTGCCTTTATGTCATTGATTCTTGCATCCTTTCCCCTCACTTTGTCTAAATGTGAAACTGATATTTCCTCATTGTCCATCTTTTCTAGATAGCACGATTAATATTTGGGAGTTCATAATCATATTTTGAGTAACCACTATATCAAACTTGCCACAGTCGGCAAATCAACATGATTTAAAGAGGGTACTTGATTGCCCAAACCGCGTTTGTTTGCAAACCAAGGATCAAAAATCCGTAATCGTAACTTAAGGACCACATCTCGAACTGGCCACATTTAGTAAATTGGTATAGTTTAAAAAGTGTAGACTATTTACCGCTCAAACCATGACTGATTACTAACCAAAGGTCAAAAGTCTATAGTTATAACTTGAGGATCATATCTCAAACTTACACTAATTAGCAAGTCGATACAATTCAAAGAGAGTAAACGCTTTGTTGCCCAAACCATAATTGTTTATAACTGAGGACCAAAGGTTATCGAACTCCACCAGTAAGCGCTAAAGAAGTGGAGAGAAATGGCAATATCGATTATAGGTATCATGCTTGGGTCGTGTGCAACCTCCTTTTGTGATTTTCATAAAGTCAACTGCAATTTGTAATGTGAATTTGAACATGAGTCTCAAGACGTAAGTGTATTTGTATACGAGCACATAAGAATCGAACATGAGCTACGCATAAGCTGAACACGCATAATCTAACCATAAGTTTTGAGAAGTGAGCATATGAGAGTTCAATGTAGGCCTTATAACGAGCACATAAGAGTTAAATGTTTGAATACAATGTAAGCCTTAAATATATGAAATGAACATGACCTTTTCAACATTGCACCTATACGATGAGCATGTGAAATAAACATGATCCCCTTTAACATGAGTAGTTGTGAGTTAAATAAATGGAATGGACTTGAGAACTCCATGTGAACATAACATATAAATTGAACTTAAACCCTAAACACAAGCACAATCTATGACTTAAGCATACATAAGCCAACTATAGGCCTTGTGCATAAACACATAAGAGTTGAACATTTGAATCAAGTCTTTAACACTAGCACTTGTGAACTTTCGATATGAGTACATGTGAGTTGAGCATGTAAATTGAATATAGCACCTTTGATATGTAAGTTGAACATGAGTGTTGTCATGTGAGTTGAATATGAGCCTTAACACGTGAATCTTAAGTATGAGTGAACATAAGAGCTATACTTGGGCATTGAACATGAGAGTAAACATGAGTCTTAAACATTAGAGCTAAAAGTGAGTAAGCATGAACTGTGATCATGAGTTATTATGAGAATCAAGCATGAGCCTTAAACATGAGCCTTAACCATGGGTCTTAAACATGAGTGAATATGAGCCTTAAGCATGAGTGCATAGGAGTTGAGCATGAGTCCGCAAGCTGAGCACACATAAACTAGACATAAGCCTTACGCATGAACACATGAGAGTTAAACACTTAAATTCAAAATAATCCGTTTGACACCGATGAAATGATCAAGTGAGGTAAGGTAGAAAGGAAGATTAAGAGATATCAATAAGGTTTTAACACTTATGGTGATAGGTGAAAGAGCCAAGAGGCATCAAACTTTACCATTGGTAAAGAATAAGGTTTTATAAAAAATAGGAAATTCCATTCTCCTCTCCTTTTTTCTAACAGATAAAAAATGAAATAAATAGAAAAATATTCAAATTGTATTTCTTGCTTTGCACTATGAAAGCTACTATGAAATTTTCTATTCATTTGAAGGTAAAGGAAATATATGGTAGTCTTTTAATAATACCATAACCTTCCACAATCCATGCGAAATACATAAATATGGAGTATCACAATCTCCTCTCTTCAAACACACAACGTCCTCGTTGCAACGCCTTATAATTAGGCTCAGTTCTTCCCTCTTTTCGATCTATGATTCGAATGACTCACTACTTATAGGTAATCATGGAAGCATACCAAGAGTCATCATCTAGATAACACTCATTGCCCTCTTCAGAGCTCTTCTCTTAACTGGAGTTAGACTTAAATCGTCCACCTACTAGTAAGGAGTCAGCTTTGATACTATTTGTAATTCCTCAAATCAAAAGTAGTGAATAAATCAAGTTAAAAAACAAAAATGAATGCATTAACTACTTAGCCAAAAAGTTACAACTTTGTGTTGACAAAGCATTCACTCGTATGACCTTATAAAATAGAACCACAATCTCTCGCAATTCGTATAAAATATTTAACCATAGGATACCATAGATGTCTGCTAAGCCTAAATGCCAAGCAAGAAGCCTATGGCTTATAGTGTATCATTTTATAGTAAGAGCAAGAAACCAATGATGGTTAAGCAGCTTAACCATTGGTGCCTAGTAAGATACATCTCCTTAGTGCTTATTTGTGATGTTAAAAGTGTTTGAGGCCACATAAGAGAGATGCATGTTAATTGACTCCATGTGCTTGTGGAAAGGTGGACCATAAGAATTTTGAGTGTCTCTACTCTTTAACTTAACTTTTGTCTTATTTATAACATACATCACATGAATAACACATTATATAATACTAGCTCTATATGTAAATATACCTAATTGTATCTAAATGTAACTTTAGATAATATATTAATTATATTAGCACTTTGTCTCAATGTTACTAAGGGAAAAATTTTTAATGAAATGTCCCTCTTTAATTAATTCTCCTTCATCTTATTCTATGTGAAGTTCCTATTAGCAATGTGATAGGTTTAGCTAAAAAGGAAAAGGAAAAAGTAAACGTTTAATCCTTAATGTTTAGTTATATTTTTATATTAGTCATTGACTTTTTTTCTTTTTGTCTATCTGTCTCATTTTGTATTTCTTTATTATTGATTCACTGTAATTAGTTAAATAAATTAATTATCTTAAATATATTTAAGGGTTAATATCGTATTTGGTACGTGAACTTTATCAAATTATTTAATTTACTACCTCAACTTTAAAATGTTTAATTTATTATCTAGTTATACTTTTCGTGGTCATTTATACTATCCAACATAATTTCGTAAATTTCTGTTTGCTAACATAGATGTAATAGACACATATCGTATTGACATGTGACATTTGCTAACATGGCATAAAACGTCACGTGGTGCTATTACGAATTGATACATGTCTTTATACATCATACTCGTTGATGTGGTAAGAGTAGATACGTAGCAACAACTCCAATCACTATGTGGCACCACATGTCAACTAACGCTACATGGTTACGCCTTTTTTTTTAAAGTAAAAAAATATTTTTTTTATTCAAACTAAGAAAAGAGTTATACAAAGCACATGAGATGTGCATATCATGCACATAAGCATAATTCTTCAAACACTATTTAAAATAACCTATATATATACAAGACCCTTTCCATACAAATATTTTATATGGGACTTATGAAAGAGAGATGAAGGTCTTCAGGTGCAACTTACAATTTTTTGTAAAAAAAATATCAACTTTGATTTGATTGTTCTCGTATGATTTGAATTTTAATTTAAAAAAAAATTGCTTAATCTTAATCTATTCTATTATTTCTTTTAAATCATACAAAAATTTTCATAAAAAATCTTCTAAAACATTATTTAAATCCATATCAAAGTAGACTCTCCGAATATATCGTGTGCTTGAACCCCCGACTTTAAGATAGATTTAAATCGTGTTTCAGAAAGTTTTTTGTAGAAGTTTTTATATGATTTAAAAGAAATCATAGAGTAGATTAAGATTGGGCACTTATTTTTTAAATTGAAAGTTGAATCATGTGAGAAAAATCAAGTCAAAGTTAACACTATCTTTTGCAAAAAATTGCAAATTACACTTGAAAACCCCCATCCCTCTTTCATAAGTCTCATATAAACTATTTGTATGGAAAGCAAACAAAGCTCATGCCATACATTTGAGCACAATTCTTTGAAGCATGAGCTTTGTTTGACTCTTTCTTTAGTTCAAATAAAAAAAAAATTCATTTAAAAAAAAAGTCATACCCGTGTAGCGTTAGTTGACATATAACGCCACATAACAATTGAAATTGTGACCATGCGGTAAAGTTCAAGTATCAAATATAATCTTGATTATGATCAAGAAATAATATAAATCATATTTAATTAAAAAATTTTATTAAAATAATAAAAGCATAAGAAAATAAAAGAGAAAGGGAAAAATGTGGCAAAAATAATGCAAATCCTAGTCAACTTGGCAACATTGAAGGTATTACACGTTCAAGATGGAGAAAAATATTAATGAAGTTAACACAAATTTTATTTTTATTGAAGTTGTATAAGGTTAAGATAGAATAGAAAGAGAAAAGTCCGGGAAATCAATAAAAAGAAGTAATTTTGTAAGGATAAAATGTGTACTAAAAGAAAACATTTCATAGGAGAATCGAGGAACCTTTCCGGCTCAAATTACACGAAACGGCCCAATAGAGCCGGCTTAGCTAAACGGTGTCATCCCATTCTTAGGCCGGCTCAAATACTACACAACCATCATCGAGGCGAGCAATCTTAAGATTCTTCTGGAATTTGCAATCCCAATCCTGAGTGTTTCCTCGAATCAAGCCCTCGTAGCATTTTCCCGATGACGAGACGAGGACTTAAGTCACCTGTGTAAACCCTACACCTTCTCTCTCTTTTCAATCCAACAAAACAATCTCCTCCTATTAAAATTCAAATAGAAATAGAACTCTATTCTCAATAACCGAGTTTTGTAATTCTATAATACAAATTTTGAAAAAATATATCAAAATGATACGTCTCTAAAAATTTTACTATTCATTATTTTTTTTAATTATTATATTGTAATTAAGAAAGGAACTTGTGCTTTTCTGTATCGTAAAAAAGCATCTTCCTATAATAAGAAAAGTATAAAAAAAAAAAAGAAAATTACACGATTTTTATGGGCACCTTTCTTGTATCGCACCTTTTTTGGATACTAAAGATACCTTGGAAGGTATATTCTTCAAGTGTAGTAGAGGTACGTGTCTTCATTATACTATTTTCGTAAAATTTTTCAAGAACATACCATTTTGATATATTTTTCCGTAATTTGTACTCTAGAAGTACGAAACTCACTAACCACCTCGATGTGTGCAGGCTCGTGTGAGTTTAGTATTATTTGTAATCGTGCGATTTTAGGGGGTGATCCAATGGTCATGCAAATCAAGGTAGTTTGGTCATTGGTGGTCACGCAGGTGAGGTGGTAGGGGGCTTAACCGGTGGATTTGGGTTAAGATTAGCTAGGGTTTCATGCTAGGTTAATGAAATATACAAGGTTGCTCGACCTTGGAATCCAAATAAAAATGACCGTGTGAAAAAGTAGGAATAGTGATTCGGTAGGATGAGAATTCCTTGACAAAGATATTAATGTAATTGTTTTCCATTTCAGTTTGGGAAAAGAAAGACTACTGTATTGTGAGGATAGTAAAGCCAAGCACACTTTATTAACGGCGTGTTTAGTTTACAACATCTTAAAGGGTAAAACTGCATTTGGAAGAAGTAAATTCATGGCAATAACACCAAATTTGAGATTTGCTATACAATATGGAATTTCAACTCTGATGAACTCATTTGTCCATCCAAATCACGCAACGCAGACACTTCCCTTCCAGCAATAACTCGAAAGCTTTGTTGATTTCTTCAAAAGTCACCTCATGTGTGACAAATTTATCGAGTTGTAGCTCCTATAGAGAAAAGAAGGGAACCAAATATAAAGGGATACAGATATACATATTAGTTTTATGTTACAGGCGAATATACCTCGAAATATTAAGAAAATAGAATCGATAAGTTAGATTTCTAAAAAGTGCAAGAGTCCACATTTGAGAAAAATATTCCAACATCACTTCATCACGTAAACTAGAGCTAGAGAAGGTGTAAACCTAAAATAGATCTTCTAATTTGCAAACTTTTCTTGACTAACATGCTAAATACATTACAAATAGATGCAATAACAAATGATGGATGATTACCTTGTCCTGGTAACGCTTCAGGAGAACAGGAATATCGGCTTTGGCCTTGATTCCTCCAAATAGAGCCCCTACGAGGCTTTTCCCACTATGAAGTACCTCATGAAAGCTGAAGCTCAGTGTTGCTCCTGGATGGTCAACTCCTAACACAATTGTCTTTCCCCAGCCCTATAATTATATAGAAACATTACCTCCCACTTTGCTATAAGGTATTAATTGTTTGCACTCTAATTAATATTATTCATATCATTCAATACTGTAAAATTGAAAGTAAGAAATACTTATGCATTCCTGCATCACGACATGGCATCTCGTCTCTTCATCTTATAGGTAATAGCAAAAATGGACATTAGTGAGAAAAAGCATGGCAAATCATTCCTATGTTGTGTTTGCTAAGAAAAAAAGGCTTTAGCAGAATAATTTCAGATATTAAACACAAGGAAACGCAATAAGATCTTAAAATGTAATGATTGGACTGTCCATATGATATAGAGAACTAGAGACAGACCTTTCTGCAACAAGCATAAGCCTCTTCTACAATGGATGCCATGCCAACACATTCAAAGCAATAATCAGCACCCCCACCTGTCATCCCATTGATTACCTGCTTGTTTACGATGCAAAATTCAGTAGAAGAAATATACAATGATGTAATTGCTTTGACTGCTCTTAAGTTTTTTCAAGATCCAATGCTTAGCCATATGGAGAAAATAATAGGTAGCATAGTCAGGGGTGAACCAAAATTGCATTAGTTGTGGTGAGTAACTCCACGTGCCCCAAGATGAGAAAATTTTAGTTGGTACTAATATGTGATTTTTATACCAAAGATTGTAGAAATCAATCCAACACTATTAGGATTCAAAAGAACCTAAGAGTTTATGGAAGTTACAGAACCCTTAGGTAGGCCTAACTACCCCCACTTGGTTAAAACAACTAGAATTCACTAATCAAATTCTGATTCCAAACCAAGAATGAGGAAGCTAATAGCATGCACTTGTCCAGTAAGGCAATAAGTTTTTGTCCCTGTATTTGGAGGTTCAAATCCTCCCATAACAGCATGGAAGTCACAGGATTCTGTTCAAGACATGTGAACCAATGAATTTTTTACTGGATGCTCAACGGATGGTCTAATAGCTTCTAGATAAATATGGGGTGTCACATACATATATTTCAGCATAAGCAAAAGCATGAGCATTGTGCATGCAAGTAGCAATAACAGTCAATTCCATTAACAGCACCAATATAAAAAATCCTCAGGAGTTCAAGCTAACCGATATACTGCTTATGGACAGTCATCAGGTTGAGAGACCTGGCTCACAGATTTGTCACCAGTGTCCTTAGAATTGACAAAGTTGGTCACCCCAAATTTCTTCGCTGTGTTGTCAAGGAAAGACATGACTCAGAACGCTAAGAAAGATGCACATGGACTCCAACTTCATCTCAAACATCTTACCGATTTCATATTTTTGTGGATTCACATCAACACCTATTATCCTGGTCGCTCCACACATACGTGCACCCTCTGCAACCTGTAGGATCACCAGATAAGTGTGAGCATTTATAGAAGCCTACAAGCCTTACTACCTTCCTTTCTACTTCTCTATTTTGGTAATAGCAGTCATGTCACAGCATGATGAAACTTATGTCAATCTAGAAGAGTCTTACCGCCAGTCCAATTGAACCAAGTCCAAATATCACCACAGTGGATCCTGCTTCCACCTGTGCTGTCTTCCAAGCAGCACCAACCCCTGAAGACCACCAAGTTGTTAAAATAACAAAGTTATGTCATTTCATTCAGGAAGAAGGAGTAAGATTCCAAGTTATTTCGTTAACCATTACCATCATTGTTAGAGCATGTTCTTTCCAAGTTGGCTATATATTTAAGACAGCTTTCCTATACAGATCTCATACAGCTTAAAAAGATAAGTAAAACATGGTCAACGAAAGATGTTTAAGCTTTGTCCTGTTTGTACTATGAGTTTGGAGGCTACCAGGCATTTTGATGCCACCCAGCCACACACAATCCCAAGAAAAAGCTAGAATTACGATTAATATTGTATAGTAGAGAAGAAATGGATGATGATGCATGGCCTAGATCAGCACAAGCCATATGAACACTAGTCCTGTCCACTACAACAATGAGGGACTGAAAATTGCAAACTATTCGACACTCAAGATACAATCTCCAATTTGACAAAATAAAGGGCCAGAAAGAGTCAGTTATCAACATTAATTCAATTTGAAGGTTTGTTGCAGTAAAAAGCACAAAATTAGCCCTAACCTGTTGTGACTCCACAGCTGATAAGGCATGCTCTGTTTGGAGGAATGCTGGGGTTGATCCTTGTTACATGAGCAACATCTATCACTGTGTACTCGCTAAAGCTTGAGACAAACAGAAAGTGGTAGAGAACTTCTCCTTCGAGATTAGTGAACCTGCTTGTCTTGTGTCTAGGCATATAAGGAGAAACATGAAAGGGGAGTTTTGAACATAAGTTGCTCTTCTTTGATTGGCAATCTGGGCAGTCACCACAGTCAGACATAAATGTTGGAATGACCAGATCCCCTACACTTACTTCATGAACATCGTCTCCAATGCTCTCTATGATCCTGCAGCAAAATACAACTCAAAATCTGATTCCAATGCTTTGAATGTTTATACAATGTTACATCGTCATAAGTTTCTTTAAGAAAATCAAATTGTTTGACTAACTTGCAAATAGGTGGAAATCCGAAGTACAAAGCATCCTCTATAGCAATGTTTACTGAAAAATGGGGTGTTTCCGTCATATGCCAAAGAAACAAGGCAAAAGAGAGAGTTCTCGTTATTTCTTCAACTTCCTTCCATATATCCAAACGAAAAAAGGTAGTAGTTACATTTCTTTTCATTTTCCACTCGTATAGTAGGAGAAAAACGCGACTTCACTTACTCGTTTCCAGTTGGAACCATTCAAAATCCTATTATTTACTTAAGCCCTCCTACAGAGTAAACGGTCAAGCCAGTAACTCATCTATTGGATTCAGTCTCGATCCAAAATATATTCAATAAAGACATGAATTAAGAAAATACACAAAGTCAAACAAGCTTAGTCAGTAACCAAACATCAATAAAGAAATCACTAACCAAACAGGAATAAAGAAGGGTAGAAAAACTCACCCCACGGCTTCATGACCCAAAATTCTTGGGAAAATCGATGGAAAATCCTGCCAAAAGACATACACAAAGAATCACAAGGAAGTCAACCCCTCTTCAATCTGGCCAAAAGTATCCTTAAAAGCATCATCCCAGGACTATTGGTGATTAGGAAAGAAAGGAAAGAAAAAATCTAACTACTCATATCATGAGAGAAGAGGATGCCAAACCAGAAGCAAAAACTAGAACAAAAAGTAGAGTGATACGAATATGACACGACATCATTATAAAATATATAATCATATTAAACGTAACTTTGACACTGCGGAAAAAAATCCAAATACAGCTAGCTAAGATTCACTTAAAAATACAGTAAATATTATCACATTCAAGGATAAGATAACCGTTCAAATCGTAGTAAGAAATAATGTATCCGAACCTTCAATTTCCAAAACGTGATATCACTATGACAGAGTGAAGTACAAATGATCTTGATTCGAACTTCATGCGACATAGGAGGTGCCACCATTATTTCCTCTATCACTAGAGGTGCTCCAGGTTCGTGACAGACAGCCGCTGCATGTTTGACAACAAATGAAATCTTCATGGTTAGGACTGAAACCTTATAAAAGAGAATGGTACTGTACCATGACAAGATTAATATGCTCAGAATTTTGATACCTTTGCATCGAATTGGCTTTCCTGCGGAGTTTTTTCCTTCCTCCATGGCTAGATATCTAGTTAAAGTAGCTATCTCACTCTTTCTGACTTTTTTTCGTTGTTGTAGGAGAAAGAAATGGGCATTGCTAAATGTCCTAACATGCATGTGTATATATATTCATGCAGACTTGCATTTGCGTGATGAATTTCGAATTAAAATACAGTGGGGGAGTTGACGACTTGATGTTGATAATTTAGCTACTGAATGCATATTCCAAATGGTAGATCTAGCATAGCTTTTTCAAGTGTTTTTTTTTTTTTCTTATATTATTGTAATCTAGCGATACAAATGTCAGGATAAACCCTTTTTTTCTTTTTTCGGACAATTATAATATAAAAGGTAGTTAAAAGAAAAACAAAAGAAAAAAAGAAAAACCTTTTCCCTCACACCATAGAGTAATGATAAATAGTGAAAAAAAAAATTGAAGTAGTTGATTAAGAAATTAAAATGAGTCAGTAATTTTTTTTAAATTTCTTTTATCCAAACAATGTAATAATAAATAATCCAATTTTTATTGAATATATAATTTTGAACCAGCTTTCTCAAATTCTTTTCTCACCATTTATTACGTTTTCACACAATATAAAAATATTATTAAGTGGTTAGACCGTTTATTTCTTATTTGGTTATAAGTTTAATACTAACATAAGAATCGGATTGAAATGTTTATTTTGAAAATGACATCAAATCGTTATAATATAATGGTATTATTATTAATATTTTATTGAAATGGATCGATATTCGAACCTTTCATCGCTAAATTATAATATCATTGAAAAAAAGAAAAAGAAAAAGAGAGAAAACAACATCTATTATAAATAAAATTACCTGGAATGGTGATTTAAAAAATTATATCTGCTCCTCCAGGGTTATGGCGCCTCAAGGTATATATTTGTTGTAACTCGTAACAACTAATATGCCACGATTCTCGGTTATAAGCTATATAATTTACCAATTGATATGTTCCCGCACATGCATCAGGGTCTCACCAACCGGACCATGGCTGTGCTGTCAAATTATTTAAATTTGATAAAAATGAGTTATAAAATAAGTGCTAAAAAATGTAAACTTAATTATGAAAATTAGAAGTTAAATATTAATTTTCATTGTCTGCAATATCATGGACTAGAAAGTGAAAAAAAGTATGAAGACTTGCATAATTATTTTATCAAAGAAGTTATTGCATATTTATACATTGCAATAACTCAATTATTTTTTGGGGAAAGGGGATTAACATGGTAAATGCAAAAAACTCTTTTTTGTTTATTAAAATAGATTTTTGCTTAGGGGAATGAGTTAATTTAATCAAATCAAATATTACACCAAACCCAATTTCCCTTAAGTAATATAGACTGTGAGCCTATATGCAGTAAATAAGAAGCAAGTAAGTAAATTAAGTGTATCGATGAAATTAAGCCGATTAACATAAGAACTTACATATAGACTCGAGACATCAGTTGAGAAAATCCCGTAAGCTTAGAATTTTAAAATATATTAAAATATTAAGAATATAGCTAGAATAGTAAGAATTTATTATATCATTATTATATTATCGAATACATATAGCATGAGTTTTGAAAATTGCAAGCACTTAGAAATATATTATAAAAGTAATATAAATAATAATGGACATAAAATATTATATAAAAGATATGTATATATATCGGGTATAATTATTATATAAATATATATATCCGTAATTATTATAAATACTCGGAATTGCTTATAAATCACTAAATAAATTAATAAAATATAAGAAACTTAAAAAAAAAATTTAAAGACATATGGATGCTATAAAAGTCATGGCAAGAAGTTTAAGAATGCATGTGATAGGATTTGAACCTATTCACGCTTAAGTATGGCTATAAACACTTGTATTAAAGTTGGAAAAAAAAAAATCAAAAGCAACTCCATGGAAGATATAAAATCACCTTTTGCAATCTAGAGCAAACTTTGATCATTTGTGAGCTTGAAGAAAATTCTACAAGTTAAAATATAAGTAAAGAAAGGGGAAAAAGAAAATTCAAAAAAATTAATCGTGAATTCAAAATGTTCGTGATCTTAGGAAAGACAACTGGTTGGGAGTGAAACTAGGTAGTGGTCTGAAAGAGTGGCCAACAAAAAAGTGAGCCGACACATTCTTCTCTCCCTACGGTGGCCAGAGTATAGATTTTTGATAAGTCATTAAATTCTTCCAATTTCAACAAAAATTAGGGAAAAATAGCAAATGATCAAAAAAAATTACAAAATTTGGTTTCCTTATATATTTTTGCATGAGTAATTCAAATATCTAATCTAATTTCCAAAATGAGTAATTGAAAAACCAATTGATATAGTTTCGACTTGAAATTTTATGGTTATACTATTAAGATGATGAGTTTTTATGTTAGGTAATTGGATTGCAAAAATCATATTATCAAATTTTGAAGAAAAATTCATTTTCATCAAAACAGTGTACTGGATAATTATTTCCAAAAGAGCTTAATGATTCTTTATAAAAAAACTATAGTGTAAATGAGTATTTAGTATATTAGGAATTGATATAATGTTACAAAGTGTGAAAAATCTAAAAAATGTAAGGGAAGCTTGTGTACAAGTTAAATAGTAAGTTGTAATTGTGGTTAAAGGGTTAGAAACTGTGTCAGAAAAAAGATGATAATGTACTTTGAGAGTAAATTATTTGATTATGCTAAAAATGGGCTTTGAGTCAGAAAGTAATTAATATTAAAACTTGATAACTATACTAGAGTCGGAATGTAAGCCAGGAATTTTTGAGTAAAAACTTGACTTATAGTAATGAGTTAGAAACTTAATCAAAACTTATTTTAAGTCAACTAAAAGTTAGATAAATAACTAAAAAACCTACTTATGTCAAGATATACACCTAAAAAATAAAGAAAATAAGTTTTTATTTCATATGTGAATTTAAAGCTAAAGTTCTGTATTACTTTCTAGAGTTTTTTAATGAAGATCATGAACACAACGTAAAGAAGTACATGACATTAGATCCAGGTAAATTGGGATAAATGTTTAATGACATATTGAAGTATCATATTAAGATACTTGGAGGAGTAAAAATGCTTGTTTGTAATTACAGTTAGATTATTTGTATGTGTGCAATATGTGTGCTTGAAATACTGATTGCTGATTGAGAGTTGAACTCCAAATGCTGCTTTTTGCTTGAATATATATCATATCTTGCGTATATGAATTGGTTGGTCACCTAATAATCTTAACTAAACGTCTAACTTAACATTCACGATAACCCAATAGGGGTAACGATTAAGTTGTCAGACTAAATATCGATGTATTCGTTAAGGATAGCAGAAATGGTCCATTTCCCACCCTTAGTCGAATGTTGTTTAGAGAGGAGAGTACTCTCCATTGTACAAGCTCGGATTTAGTCTAATGGTATTGTATTAAAACTCTTCAGAATCCAGGTTACAATGGACAAAATTACTCTAACTTCATAATGAACCGGTCAAACATTGTGAGATGCTATATCATTTGTCTGTTGCATTTGCATATAAGTAATGATTGAACAACCTTATTTGTTAATGTATTACAACTCCATCCCTTCTTATTAAGCTGGTTAAGCTCACATCCTTATAAATTGTTTTGCAGGTGCAGAGTAATACCAGAAAATGTTCAGGTATGCTTGTCCACAAGTTAATTTGACGAGATGGGAAGTGAAGAAAAAAAGTTTAATGAACAGAATGAAGCTCAAGTCTCTTGTATTTTTTTTTTTTATGGGAAGATTATAAGGTCTTCCTATGAGGCCTTATAGTTTTCGTTGGCTCGCTATTATCATTATATATGTAATGAAATCCTCCTATGGAGATATGTATTTTCTTTTAAAAACTTAGACTCTAGATGTACCTAGGATGTATAATAAACAAATCTATTTGCAAGTATAAGGAAATTTATTTTGCTAAATATTACTCTATAGGTCTTATATACTACAAGTACCTATCCAACTGTTTCTAAACTGGTTAAGTCATCGTTCGCCTTATGTAAACTATACCTATGTTAATAGCTAAGGAGATAGTTTTTAGATTAGGTTATAGAGTTTTAAATTAGAAAAAATGCAAAAAATAGAAAATTAAAAAAAACCCCCAAAAATGAAGAAATTTTGAAAAAAAGGAATATTAGAAAAATACAAAAAGATAAGAAAATAGGAAAAAACACAAAAAAATAAGAAATTTAGAAAAAATACAAAAAAATGGAAAAATTTAGAAATTTGGAAAGTCACAGAAAAATCTTTTAAAAAATAAGGAATTTAGAAAATAATAAATTTTTAAGTTACTTAGATAAAATAGATTTTTAATTTAATTAGACTTAAAATAAGAGACCGTTAGACTTAGACTTAGATTTAAATCTAGCCAATTCCATCGAGCCCCGGACCTCTAAGTCAACGACTTTCTCAAAGCCCACGGAATGAATGAAACATCCTCCATCATAAGGAGAGGAAGGGCATGGTATAGAAAGACCAGGAAATCTCCGAGTTGAACCCAGCTCCAGGGCTTTAGCGCTTTTTGAACGATTCCAAAGCGAAAGGCTGATTCGGATGATGCTTTCACTGCCATAGTTATAGTTGATAGAGAAATCCTTCTCAGAAAACAGACTTTTTGCGATTAAATGTCTTTCTTATGTATGAGTTCCGTGAAGGAAAGGATTCCTCACCTCATATCATCATATTCTTTTTATTCTCGATAGCCAGATAGCAGACCCCGGCAGCAGATTAAAAAAACAAAAAAAGTCTTAGCGGCTAGAGTGGTTTGCCATCGAGCTGTCCTTCCTGAAACTGCTTATCGCTTGAGTGGTCTTGATAAAGAACCTGCCTTCCATATCTTAGAAGTACGAGACGCGCAGCATAGGAGCGTAGCGAATGGATCTCTTTCTCAGGCCAGACGTAGTTCAAATGAATAAGGTACAGGCTAATGACCTAATGGTAAAACACATGAATATTGCAATTGAGATTAATTGGAGATCAAATATTCGAGACTTGCTGCAAGCATAGAAAGGTTTTATTTTGTTTTTTTCTTTTTTTGTCCTTTTATTTTCAAACTCCTTGCATGGCCACATGTCAAGTCATTATTGAGCCACATGTCTAATTACAACACCTAAAGCTTTATGATTGGCCAAAATAACAAATTTTCTTTCCTCCCATTTTTTCCTTCCCTTTCCTTATTATTTCCCTCTCTTTCTTTCTTTCTTTAAAAAAGAAAAAACACACACAATACAGGGAATGTAAAAAGGAGGAGGGATTTTCAAAAAAAAAAAAATGCACAAATACACAATAAAGGGAGGACCTACTTTGGATAGACTACACATCCTCTCTCTCTTGGAAAACGAAGTCTCTCTCTCTCTCCACTTTACTTACTCTCTCTCTACCATCTGATTTCTCTCTCTTTGAACTAGGTCTCTTTCTCTCACCATCAGATCTATCTCTCTCTCTCTCCTACACTCCCAGACTTTTCCCCTCTCCACGAACACTGCACGCCGCCACCTAAACCCATGGCTACGGCGTGTACAGCGTACGCACAAACAAACCTCACTCTCTTTTAACTCTCTCTCTCTCTCTCTCGACCCTTTTGCCTTCACCACACGTTGAACCCCACCGAACCAACTCCTTCACTCATGGCCAAACTCGAACTACTGCAACCCTCCAACACTATACCAATTATTCACCGAACACGACCTCCCCCCCCCTTACTACGAGCCGAAACCCGACACACTCTCGAATCTCTTTATCGATACCCACTGACTCTCACTTTTGAATCTCCACCGCCTCTCTCTCTTTAAACCTCTTTCTCGACATCTCTCTCTCCAAATACACACCACCGTCCGATCCATCTCTTTCTCTACCTCTCACTTTTGGATCTCCACCACCTCTTTCTCTCTAAACCTCTTTCTCGGCATCTCTCTCTCCGTCAACACACACACTCTCTCATAGCCCTCTCTTACTCCACCATACCCTCTCGATAGCCATACCCAACACCACACATCCACCCTCCGACCCCTCTCTCTCTTGTACAACTCTCTCTCTTTCTAACCCCCCACTTTTGACCAATGCTAACCCACATTAATCAATTTATGGCTACACTCCAACCCCCTTTTCACACCGACCACTACGGAAACCACCACCATTAGCCAAACTAGGCTACGATGTTGTTCCTGCACCCCCTAAGGCCAATAAGTCCAACACAAAACCGCTTTCACCCGCTCAAAATACGCTACGAAACGACTTCCGCCGTGCCTTCTAGTCACTGGACGTGACCCGAATTCAACTCGGTCCGAACCGTCCCGACCCAAAGCTGATCTAGAGCCCTCAAGTCCGACCAGTACTTAGTTCCTATCCGATCCATGTGAAGCCTTTGGTCCGACCCTCTTTAATAATTATTGTTGTTGTTTCTATTTTTTTTTTTTCATTCTTGTAGTTTGTTGTAAAAAAAAAAAAGGAAAGAAAAAGAACACGGAAAAAGAGAAAAGAAGAAAAACCGAAAAGAAAAAAAAAACAAGAGAAGAACAAATTTTTATTTAGTTTTATTTTTAGTTATTTTCACATTTTAATAAAAAGGATAAGTAATAAAAACATAAAAAATAGAAGATAAAAAAATAAAAACAAAAATAACAATAATGAAAAATATATAATAAAGGAAAACATTTTACCACTTAAAAAAACATATTTTTCAAATAAATAAAAATAAAACGGATTTGTCGAGCCTGATTTTTCGATTTCTTTTTAAAATTGATTTCTCATTTTTTGATTAATACTAAATTATAACTCATTTAATATTAATCGTCGACTAAAGAAATTAAAAAATTACAGTTTTTTATTGAAAATAATTTTTGTAGTCGCTATCCGACCGAAGTCAGGAAAACAAAAAGGAACCGTAATCAATTGGGTGAATTGATTACGATTTGGCTATCGATCTTTGATTTCGATTTTAAATAAAGAACTAGAGGGTTCCAAGTTCGGGGGCTAACCTATTAAATAGCACTATTTATTTACTGAAATTAGGATTATTCTTCTAATTATAATATTTAAAAAATAAATGAATCAAATCAAAAGAGAAAAAAAAAAAGGGACTTAAGTTTTTGTATATTTTATCGTTGTTCCAAAGGTGCCTACGTAGTTCTTTCCGAAAACTTTAATGTATTGGTTCTTTTTATAAAAAATGATTGGTTGAATTTGTGTCTTTATTAATCATTTTATTTTTATTAAGAAAAATCTCTAAAAGCCTAATTTTTATTCCTAACATTATATAAAAAAAAAAGCTAAAAACCTAATTTTTGAAAAGTCCTAAATTAAGATTTGTTATTTTAAAAACAACTAAGTGATAATTTTTTTTTTTTTCAAGAAAAACCCTAAAAATTTTATAAAATATACAATGTTCTACATAATGAAACTTTTACATAGAAAAGATGATTAAAACATAAAAAAGAAAAAAAGAAAGAAAAAAATTTCCTAATCATAGAAAAGATGCCTTAATCATAAAAAAAATATCTAAACCATAAAAAAGATATCTAAATTATGAAAAAGATGTTTAAACAAAAAAAAATCTAAATGATTAAAAAGACGTTTAAATTATAGAAAAAAAAACCTAAACAATGGAAGAGATATAAACTATAGAACAGAAGCCTAAATTATGGAAAAAAGTTCCAACCATAAACAAAATGCCTAAACCATATAAAAGAAATTTAAATTATGAAAAAAAAATGTTTAAACTATAGAAAAATTTAAATTATATAAAAGATATCCGAAACATAGAAAAGAAATTTAAACTATGAAAAAGATGTTTAAACCATAGAAAAAAAAAATCTAAATCATAGAAAAGATATCTAAACCATAGAAAAGATGTTCAAACCGTAGAAAAGATGTCTAAATCATAGAAAATATAACTAAATCATAGAAAAGAAACCTAAACTATGAAAAAAGACATCTAAACTATGAAAAAAACATCTAAACAATGGAAAACAAGTCTAAACAATGGAAAAGATGTTTCGTCGTAAAAAAGAAGTCAATTAAAGATTTTTTTTTATTTTTATGAACATCAAAATGATTTTTTTTACCTAGAAAACCCTAACATGTTTAATGCAATTTTTCTAAATTAATACAATATGCAAAGAATAAGATTTTGTAAAATATGAGATTTTATAAAAATATTATTTTGAAAATATGAAATCTAAAAGAATAATTTAAAAAAAAAAACTAAAATTTAACTTAACACATGTTCACTAGACACAAATGTTTTAACTAATTACTAGCAATTAAAGACATGATAAAAATAAATAAAAAAAATTAGTATAAATTTTAAAAATAACTATGCATATACTAAGTGAGATAAAAATAAATAAATAAAATAACCTATAGACAATAATTAAAAACCACTATTACATACCTACAAGGCAAAGCTGATAAATTGGATCTCCAGTCCTATCGTGCGCATAACTATAGAATTGGTTTAAGGAGTGTGTTCGAACGTGCTTTTAATAAAGGGTCCTAATTCTTAAATGTTATTATTTTATAAAAAAAAAATTGCTCTAACAATCCTATTTTTAAAAAGGGTCTTTTATTAATTTTTATTTAAAGAAAAACAACCTTCTATGTGATAAATCCTTAAATAAAACCAAATCTTAAAATATGACCAATTATAACAATCCTTAAACTGATATATACAACTATCTATCAAAATAAATTAATTCTATATAATAAACTTGTACAAGAACTAATACTAAACTCCTAAACTAACGTATATATATATATATATATATATTATATCATTAATAGATAATATAATAAGGCATATAATTAAAAAAAAAATCTTCTAAGGTCTATATATCTCTATATTATCATAATATACCTAATCCACATACACACACGCACACACACATAGAGCACAGTATGTTAAACCACAAAAATCCTAAAAGCAATAATATAGTATGATAATAATAAATCAGTTTCTGTCTAAGTTTTTTTTTTATTATTACTATTTCTGATTTAACCCAGCTACGGCATGCGTATAGAGTCTTTATTTATATTTAAACTATCTGATTCCCTAAACTAAAACTTTTAACTAAACTAAAACTAATACTAAAACCAATTATTCCTAATATAAATTACTTCCTAAAAATTTACGAAATCTTTATGATTTTTTATTTTCTTATTTTTTTTGTATTTTCATTATTTGTTAATTTTTATCATTATTATTTTCTATTAATTAATTTTTTTTTTGTTATCTTTGAATTAGGACCCTTTTTTGTAAGAAATAAAAAATAAAAATTAAAATTACAGAAAGACAAAAATTAGGTGTCTACAGGATTCTTTCCAAATTAAGGCACTTTAGATTTTCCGACAATAAAATTCAATTTATAACCCTTAGAAAATTTATTTAACTAAATAAAAAAGGGTAAAAACGTAAACCCAAATATTTTTCAAAAAATTAAAATTAATCAACCTACCATGTTTTTTGTGAACGAACTACAGAAGTCTGATCCCGAATAACCAGTATGTAGGCACTCATACGTAAGTATAAGGCGACTTAAAATATGAAAAGTTTTATTTTTTTAAATTAGATATTTGTGTAAATTAATCAATTTAAACACATTTATCATAATTAACTGTTTTAGAAATTAAAAAGGGTATATTTGAAAAGCGAAGTTAAATTCAATAAGTTAAAAAATGGTATCCGTTTAGGATTTAATAAATTAGCCCCCAAACCTAAATGTATATTTTTTTTAAAAAAAAAAGGTTTTATAAATTGGTTTTTTAATCGATAAACTAATAGCTAAGTTATAATCAATCCATCCAATTAATTATAACTTAATTTTTTTTCTTAACTCCGATTGAATGGCAACTCTAATCCCGTTTTAAGTTGAAAAAAAAAAAAGGTTTTCTTTAAATCCTAGTCAAGAATCAGTATTAAACGGATACTAATCAGTTTTAAAAAGGCCTATTTTATAAAAAGAATTGGGAGGGTAAAAAACCAGACTCAATAACTTAGTAACTCCACTAGGGAAATCAAGAGGGCTAACTACTTAAAAACATTTCGAAATTAAAATCGGTTTTCAAATTACCCATCTTATTTAATTATTAGTTTATTTCTTTATTTATTTTTATATTTATTTGTTTATTTGTTATTGATTATGTGTATATATTTGTTTTAATTAGCATATTTATTTTGTAAATAGCATACACTAAGGCATAGAGGTTCATTTATTGCATCAAAGATGTAAGGTAGATGCGGTTAAACCCATGCCGTCGTAGGACCTTAAGACAGGGAGCCATCGTGTAAGTTCTAAGCGTAATGGAGCAACCACCATTCGGGGCAGATTAGACTACCCCACTTAAACTTCGATGTGACTAAGGAACCGTTTTGTAAGAAACGTGTGAGGTCATAGAGTTTAAGAACCTCTAGAACCCTCCATTCTTGCATACATTCTTCTGGGCTAGGCAAATGGCTAATAAGACGACATTGTCACGAATTAGAAAAAGAAAAGACAAACTTGAAGCTTCTGTATTCTCTCAGCTTTTGCTTACTTGTCTATACTATTATCTTGCATATCACTCACATTGGGATATAGGGGGTATTTGTTGTATCAAAGATGCAAGATAGATATGGTTAAACTCAAACCGTCTTAGGATTTTAGGAAAGGGGCCATTATGTAGGCTTCAGATGCTATAGTGTAACCACCACTTAAAATTGATTAGGCCACCTCACTTAAGCTCGATATGACCAATGAAAGTGTTTTCTAAAAATAAGTGAGGTTACAGAGCTTAAGGACCTTTTAAAACCCATCATGTTTACATATACTTCTCTTCAAACTTGAGTTAATACACTACCCTTAAGAAATTACAACCCTATTGATTGTTTAAGAGTTTTTACAAACAAGTTTTTGAAAATCGCAGTAAGGTTGCAACTAAAGGAATAATATATTAACTCAAATGACCCTAATATTTACATATTTCTACGTTTTTGTTTTTCTTTTATTACATTGATGACTGATCCTTGTCCATAAAATGTATAGACTTAGGATGGCAGATAACCAAACGTATGATCAGCCAAGTAATAGGCCATTGGATACCTCCAGGTTTCGCGAGCAAGTGCTAAGAGATGAAATTGCCTATCTAAAAGAAAAGCTTGAGTATTTTAAAGCTCACAACCGAGTCTTAAGGGCCCTTTTGGCACAAGTCATTGGGGATACCTATAAGACGATAGAGGACCTTAAGGCTCGTATATGAGACTTAATGTAGGGTCTTTCTAGTTTAGATCTAAAGAGTCTATATTAAAGTTCTAAAATAAATTTTAGGTTCTCTACCCTTATTTTTGTATTTTGATCCTTTTTCAAAATAATAAAGCTCTCTTTAGTTCATTGTTCTTTTTTTTTTTCCCCAATCTTTCAATAAGCATTCATTTAATCACCATTCAATCTCATTTAGGGAAATGTAAATAAAATCCATAGATTTGTAAATAGAAACCCAAAAATTACCATCTTTATTTATAATTTTTTTTTTAAAAAAATAAAACTTTACCTTTCTCTCTCTAAAAAAAGAATTGAAAAAAAAAACAAAAAAAAAATTAAAAGAAAAGTTACCAACGATTACAAAATCCTTATGGGCCTAAGGAGCCAACATTAGCTCAAGCTTCTAGCCCACTTAAGTAACCAACCAAAATACTTGGTTTTCAAAACACACGAGGTCCCTCAACCTATTAAGGAAGCCAAATACAAGCCCCTTAGCCCATTCAAGCCAACACAAGCCCCTCAACCCATTCAAGCCAAACACTAGCCCCTTAGCCCATTCAATCGCAAATACAAGTCCCTTGGCCTATTTAAGCCAAACACGAGCCCCTTAGCCTATTCAAGCCAAACACGAGCCCTTTCTCACCATCTAATCCAAACATAAGCCACTTGCCTAATGCCAACCATGGGCCCATTCAAGTAACCTATCTAAATACAAGCCGCTTAGCTAGGCATTCAACCTAAACACCAACCTTGGGCTCATCTAACTAGCCTACCTAAACACATGCCACTAGGCCAGCCAGCCAATCTAAACATGAACCACAGCCCATTAAGGCAGTCGACCTGAGCATAATCCTCAACCCCTAAAAGTAACTAAGCCAAGCCAAAACCCTTGATCTGTTTAAAAAGCCAAGCTCAATCATAAACCGAACTATAACACAAAATCAAATACTGGAGCATGATTTGAGAAACTGAGGGGCAAAACTTGATCCTAAGCAAATAAGAAACGAACTCCTCCTTAAGAAAATGGTAACTCACTTTTTGAAAGTTTAGGATGAAAAGAGCCAAGCTATATCCTATACACCAACCTAAAATACTTTAAGTGTTGAGCGACATAATGGTGAAATACTTTAAACTCATTCCTTAAACATTCCTTAAAGGAGGTTCACTTTGAATATAATACGTAGATTAAAGTGAAGTTAGGCATTCATTTCTAAAACCTAAACACAATCATCTGTTGTTCACCCCGTTGGACCTATTTGGAGAGTTTTCAAATTTAAAACCTTGTCAAGAACCACCCCACAATGAGGCAATTCGGAGGTTAAGGTCATTAATTAAAAGATAGGGGTAAGATTAGTTTATGCTTATTTGAGTAACATTAATTGAAAAACAACTTTTATTTCAGATAAATTATTTTTTCTTTGAAATAAAGAAGAGCCAATTTCCTTTTCAAACACCTCAAGCCCATACACTAGAAATCCCTGGATTTAGGGCCTTGAATCATTTAAAAAGAAAAAAACTCAACAATGGAACAATCACTCTTGGGGCCAAAAGAAAAGAGAGAACAATAAGAGATAGTGAGGCAAAGCAATTAAAAAAAAAATGAAGAAAAGGGGCCAAAGAATTGGGCCCGAAAGTATAAGACGAAAAGCCCCAAGAAATATTTCACATCCTAACTGGGGCAACCAAACCAAATCAAAAGGCTAGGAGACAATGCCCAAATAGCCTCAAAAAATACAAGGCCCTAAATTACACTCCTAAGCCCAGAAGCCCAAATCTCCATATCCATGAATCACATAAGGCCACCCTACCCATAATATTGCCCTTACACATATAAAAGCTCTTCCAATCTTAAAGATAATTTATCTTTAATAAAAATTGTTTTTGAAATTGGGGTAAGCATACTTTTAATTTTTTCCCAAGGTTCTTGATTTGTACACCCGAGATTAATAAAAGTATTTCTGTCAAAATAAGCCTTTTCATTAATCCTTTTTGAAACCCTTGGACCAAAGGCCTAAATTCATAAGGGTAAACAAAAAAAGACCTAACGAATTGATCAAGGAAATGGACTATAATTTTTGGAACTAAAGTTGAGAGTAGGATCTTAACTGAGAGCTAGTAAGGAAGACCTCTTTGATTAAACTAATTGTGAGTTACCTTCTCCTTAAGAAAGAAGTGCCTTGAGATCACAAAAGCCCTAAGAAAAGCCCTAAGGTCAAGGGCATTAAGAAATTCCACATGATTACCAAGGATAGAAGTGGTTATAAGATTGATCCTTCATAAGAATTTATACATGTTGGCAAAAATTTCAAAAAAAAATAAAAAAGAGGAAAAAGAAAAGTAAAGAAGAGAGAGAAAGTGAAGGCTTGTCATAAAATTTTTGTCCGAATCCATAGCCAAGCTTTTAATCTATGTCATTTGGTTCCTTTCCAAGGTCATCATTCTTCAGTTTAAGTCGTTCTTCCCCGATTATGGTTTTTAAACATCCAAACATGCCTATGTAAACCCAGATGTTTTTCAAAAATTAAAATTAATCAACTTGCTATATTTTTGGTGAACGAACTACAAAAGTCTAATCTCGAATAGTGAGTACATAGGCACTCGTACGTAAGTACGGGTAATTTAAAATATGGAAAGTTTTATTATCATTTTTTTCAATTTTTAGATATTTGTATAAGTTGATCAATTTAGTCACATGTATCATAACTAACTGTTTTAAAAATTAAAAAGGGTATATTTGAAAAGCGACATTAAATTTAAAAAGTTAAAAAGTGGTGCTTCTTTAGGGTTTAATAAATTAGCCCCTGGACCCAAATCTCTAGTTTAAAAAAAAAACGTTTACAAATTGGTTTTTTAATCAATAAACCAGTAACTAAGTTATAATCAATTCACCCAAAACTTAACTCTTTTTCTCAAATCCGGTTGGGTGACAACTCCAATACTGTTTTAAGTTGAAAAAAAAAAGGTTTTCTTTAAACCCTAGTCTAGGATCGGTATTAAACCGTTAGGATTTAGTACTGATTGGTTTAAAGAAAGGCCTATTTTATAAAAAGAACCGGGAGGGTGAAAAACCAGGCTTAACAATGCTTCCCTGAAATCTATGTACACATATGAAAAACAAAAGTCTAGAACCATCATCACCGACCGCATCTACCATTACAAGCTTTGAATTGTGGAGCTCATGCTATACAATCTAACTAAACACTAGACAAACAAAAAATAAAATAAAATAAAATGAAAGAAAACCAAATAAAAGAAAAACAAAACTAGAAACTATCACCTAGCAACTTTGATATCTTCATTCATCATCCTCTAAAGTGTCATCCATCACCTCATCTTCATCATTAGCATACTCTTCTTTAGGTTCGTTTTCTTCATTTTCCTCTTCCTTACTAAAGGTGCAGGCAAGATCACATCAGGCATCTTGAGCTTATATTTCTTCACCAAATTACGTGCAAACCTCATCAACTTATTTTGTTTAATGGTTAATCTTTAGAAGTTTGCATCCATTTCTTGTTGCATTTTCTCTTATCTATCCATCATTTGCTTCATCATTTCTTCTAACCTATCTAATTGAGACCTTCCCCCATGGCTAGTGTTGACACTCCCAACTTGCCCTTTCTCATCAAAAGCCATCTTCATATGCCCAAAAGTATCTAGCTTCATTAGCATTACTTCACTCATCGATGTTATTAGTGGCATATTATGGGAAATGGGTCCCATTCCCTATACTAACAAAGTAATATAGGGGCTACAGCATATCTTCCCATGCCCGTTAATCCTAATTACTTAATGATCTAGATACTTAATGTAAGCCCCAAAACTAGCCATTTGAGGTTTCGATCGGTTGAAAGACCCAATTGAGCCTAAATTATAAAGTAAAGCTAGAAATATTAGTAAAATGATCCTGTAAGTTTGAATTTAAGAAAATAAGCAAGAAAATAAAAGAATATGAAAATTTCAAATTTTAAGTATATAATTCGTTATTTATCGAAAATGTGTAAAATACATTCCAATAATTAACAAATCGCTAGAGATACACTATATGTAAACTTAAAATCATAAAATAACTTAAATAATATTTAGGAATATTTATTTGTCCTATATATGAATTTACATATATATAGAAATACGCGTAATTACTTAAAATACGCGTAATGTGCTAAAATAATACTAAATACTTAAAAAAATTCATAATTAATTAAGAAAAAATCAAGAAAAATAAGGAATGATCCATAATTGGGTCGTGGCAGCTGGAAAAAATAAGAAAAAAATCAGTCAATTAAATTAGAGCAACACAAAAGTAAAAAATTAAGGGATTTGGATAATGTCTTGTCCAATTTAATACACATTAATTACCACAAAACTCTATAAATAGCAAGAAAAATTCAGAAGCTCATTTGGACAGTTAGACTTTGTAGGTAGGCTGAACTACCCCCACTTAGTTAGAACAACTAGATTTCACTAACCAAATTCTGATTCCAAACCAAGAATGTGGAAGCTAATAGCATTCACTTGTCTAGTAAGGTGATAAGTTTTTGTCCCTGTATTTAGAGGTTCAAATCCTCCCATAACAGCATGGAAGTCACAGGATTCTGTTCAAGACATGTGAACCAATGAATTTTTTACCAGATGATCAACGGATTGTCTAATAGCTTCTAGATAAATATAGGGTGTCACATACATATAATTTCAGCATATGCAAAAGCATGAGCATTGTGCATGTAAGTAGCAATAACAGTCAATTCCATTAACAGCACCAATAAAAAACATCCTCAGTAGTTCAAGCTAACTGACATACTGTTTATGGACAAATATCAGGTTGAGAGTAAAACCTGGCTCACAGATTTGTCACCACCGTCTTTAGAATTGACAAAGTCGGTCACCCCGAATTTCTTCGCTGTGTTGACAAGGAAAGACATGACTCAGAACGCTAAGAAAGATGCACATGGACTCCAACTTCATCTCAAACATCTTACCGATTTCATATTTTTGTGGATTCACATCAACACCTATTATCCTGGTCGCTCCACATACGTGCACCCTCTGCAACCTGTAGGATCACCAGATAAAGTGAGCATTTATAGAAGCCTACAAGCATGACTACCTTCCTTTCTATTTCTCTCTTTTAGTAATAGCAGTAATGTCTCAGCATGATGAAACTTATATTGATATAGGCTTCTATAAAAAAATCTCCAATCACAAACACGGTTGACAAATCTTAAATCCAACTTGTAAAAAGTAAATACATAAATGCAAAAGCAAAAATTTCATATGTAATAAACAATCTAGGTGAAATCTATACCTATACTCATTTTAAGCCATGATCTTAATGTTCCTAGCAGAATGTGGTCTTGAGTCTCGTAAGTTAATAGCTTGAGTTGTACTTTGAAAAAGATGGGTTATGGGACGGATCTAGAGGGGGCTCATAAGGGCATGGGCCACTCTAGCCCTTTGGTTTTGAAAAAAGAAAAGGAAAAGAAAAAGAAAATAATAGTAACTCATTACTAGGTATTTCCCTATGCCTATGCCTACACATAGTACAATCAATTACAATTGATACCCTTTAACGCGCATTCTAAATTTCCAATGTTGTTGTCATGCATTTAAGGACTTTTTTTTTATGTCAAACGCTTATTTTACTTATTAATGAGGTTAAAGAATTAAAACTTTGAATGTCATAATGTAATTAACACAATAAATAAGATCGTTGTAATGAATTGAAAATCATCCTTCAATATCAGAATATTTAAAAAGATTCAAATATCTTAATAAAAATAAGTATATTATGTATAAATAATCCAAAAAATAAGAAAAGTATGTATAAATAATCCAAAAAATAAGGAAAGAAGATATTAAATATACATATTATCTTGTCCATAACATTTTGTTTTTAAGAAAATAAATAAATTAGCAATTATTATTTTGAACTTTGATTGTCTTCCTTAATGTTACTTTTCTAGATTTTATTTCAATCAATTCCTTTTTCTTTTTTCTCCCTTAGCTTTTCATATATAAATAAAACCACTTGTCAATCTATTTTCAACTGGCATATTATATATATAGAGAGAGAGAGTTTCATAATTCAAATCTTAGTAAATGACATAATTAATTTAGAAAAAAGTACTAAATCTATTCCTTTAATATTAAGATAAGAAGATAAGTATTCGAAAATACTATTTAATAGAACCTACGTTATATTGTATTGAGATTTTATCTTCCAATGGATCTTTTTAAGATACGAAAATTATATATACACATAGTTTCATAATATAAATCTTAGTAAATAGTATAACTAATTTCAGAAAAATACTAATTTTATTCCTATAATATTAAGAAGATAAGTATTCAAAAGTACTATTGAATAAAATCTTATATTACATTGTGTTGAGTTTTTTTTTTTCCAGTGGATCTTTTTGTGATACGAAAGTTTTCAAGTTTCTTAACTAGTTATAGTAGGTAAAATTTGAAATCGATTGTATACTCTAATTTTCATGTTTTATATCTGTATCTATATTATTAAAGCTCGAAGAACTTTGTATAATAGCCACACCCTAAAATTACCATTTAGGCCCTAATCTAATAATATATAACCCAAAAAAATATGCTAAACTATATTCTTATAACTATAAAATATCTTATAAGATGAATATATTTGTCAACTTACTGAATTTTCTTTCTTCATATCTTCTCATTCCCTCTTTCTACGTTTACCATTTTTCCTTAAATATCTTCCAATCTAGCCCCCAACAATGTTAATGCAACCGTCACATTGGAGATAGATTCGTAAACATTCATAGGCAAATCCATTCAACTTTCAATACATTTGATCCTAATGCCATGAAAATTAGCTCATCACTAAGTTTCTCCTTTCTCTTTCTCATATATAACATTTCTATTAACACATTTATATTATCATTTGACATGTTTATATAATTTTTTAAGATAAAATTTTTCTTTAGAGAAAAATCTATATGTTAAACATTTTAACTTTGTTTTTCCATATTTCTAATACATCCTATTATATTTAATTAACTATGTAATTTTATCATGATTTTAATATTTCGAGTTTTTTTTTTTTTTGCAATCAAAAGTGATTTATCGCCACTAATGAACATTTACAGCATTACAACTTGAAATCGAATTTGAAACTAAATTATCCAAAAGCCATTGGAGGGCAAATGGGGGATTTAACCACCAGTCATAAGGCTACATTCCCCTTCTCACATTAATGCTACAAAATCTACTAAAAGATTAAACATCCTCTGCACTTGAATGAAATCAAAAGAAACCCCGTGTAAAGAAGAAAAGGAGTCACTTAGCCTCTTGCACAAAAGGAACCAAAGTCTAATGAAGAGAGATATGATTAGACCTAACGATATTATGTAGAGTAAGGTAGTCCATAACAAATTGAACCCTATAACAACCCAATTCCTTCACTAAATTGATAACCAATGTAAGTGCTTGACACTCTATAACTTCGAGATTCTCTAACAACACTACAACTAACCATTTGTCTCAGCCCAATACAATTACCATTAGCCTAGCCCTTTCATCTTGACCAATCCAAGATCTATCAAAACAAACCCTTACATTAGCCTCATCATAGAAATTATCACCTTTTCCAAGATCAGCTCCTACCTTACCCCAATTATGGTGTCGTATTCTTCTATTCCCATTCATTATGCCAGATTCAGCCTCCGTCACACTTTCTGACACCAGATCATCACACTTTCGCCCCCCCTCCCCCTCCCTCCCCCAAACTTCATGTATTTTGCAAGTGACAAACCCAATCTTTCTTATGCCATAGCTTAAATAGTCTATTTACCACAAGATGCGGATTATGATTACAATGGTTAAACATACATTTGCATCGCTCTTTCCATATTAACCATGCTAGATCCATTACTTTAAAAGTCAGATCTAAATGTCGATAAGGGGCACTTGATGCTAAAGTAACTATCGACCTCCACTACTGCCTAAAGGATGTGATTTGACTCTTCACAACATGAAACCTTAGAGCTTCACTCCAAACGCATGTTGTCCATTTATAGCATAAAATCGTATGCTCCATTGATTCAATCTCATCACAAAACAAACAACAGAGGTTTGAAACTACTCTCCTTTTGAACAAATTCCTAAACAAAGCAAGCGATCCGGTAAGTGACCTCAAGAGAAAAATACTTAACCTTTGGCAACAATGTAGAATGACAAATTTATTTCCACTCTTTACTTTGGATTATGAATTAGGTAGAAGCTTGATGGGTTTGTTGATTTTTTTTATTATTTACATGTGGTGATATACAGACTTCACCGATACTTCACCACTCGATCGTAAGGCCATATCAACTTATTATCATCCAATGAAGTGAACACAAGTATTGCTCGAATTGCCTTAATCTCTTCTACAGTGATCAAGTGTCTAATGTTATGTAGATTCCAGTCTCCATCCAATCCATCCCATAGCTCCGAAACCCAAAGATTTAGGTTAATTGTTTATTGATTATGTAAGCACATGTTCCTCAACCTAAGAATCAATTTGTCTCCGCCCACAAACACTTGTCATCTACTCTTTACTTGCCAGGTTGTACCCTCAAACAGTACATTTCAACCCTCTAAGATACTACTCCAACCCTAGAAGCAATCCTCCCTTTTCTCGCAAGCCATAACTCCTGGTTGGAATAGTATATCACTTTTAGAAATCACACCCACAATGTATCCTGATTTTTCGTAAGCCTCCAGGCCAATTTCATTAGCAAACTCAAGTTAAAATCTTACAGAGTTTTAAACCGTATGCTACCAACTTCCTTAACCTTGTCCAATTCGTTCCATCTTAACTAACGCAATCATATCTCCTCCTCTTTTTGGCCTCACCAAAAGTTTGCCACAAGAAAGTTCACTTGTCCATACCATCTAGCTAGAAATTTGAACACTCCCAATGAATACGTTGGAATAGTGTAAGTGTCAAGCTTGATTTTTTCCTAGTTTTTAAAAATTAATCTTCTTTAAAGCGATCAATATTAAACCTTACCCATTTTAATACTAACCTTCAATTAGGGTTTAAAGAAAAATAGTTCTTTTAATTTTGAAAATTCTTTGGAGTTGCTACCTAACCAAAGTCAGGAAAGAGAGTTAAGTTATAATCAATTAAGCGGATTAGTTATAACTTAACTATTGATCTATCAATAAAACCAATTTTTAAAATGGTTTTTAAAACTAAAACTCTGAATCTAAGGGCTATCTTATCAAACCCTAAATGGGTATCGTCTTTTAACTTTCCAAATTTAATTTTGCTTTTCAAATGCCCTTCTAATAATGTTTATTTACAAATGATAACTGAAATTATACCTATTTACAAAAAATGAGAATTTAAAGAATTATCTACTAAAGGGAGAAAATAAATTTTTTTCATATTTTAAGTCGCCTCGTATATATAAGTATCTACGTACTCGCTATTTAGAATCAAACTTCCCTAGTTCGTTTAGAGAAAAATTAAGTCGATTGATTGATTTCAAATTTTAAAAGAGGTTAGGTTTACGTTTTTAATTTGATATTATTATTTAAGGAAATTTTCTAAAACAGTCCTAAATTAGGGTTTTATTTTTGGGAAATTCTAAATAAGGTCCAAATTTTGAAAAAGGATAAATTACTTTTATTTGAAAAATAATTTTTCTAAGTAATAAAATAACTTTATTATTTGTATTTCATTACTATTTTTTTATTTTTTTATTATTTATTCATTTATGAAAATAAAACTAAGCTTTTCTTTCTTTCTTTTTTCTTCTTTTCTATTTTTTTCTTTTTCCTCTTTTTTATTACAATTACATTTACAATACGAAAAGAAAATAACAATAAAGCAAAAATAATAAAATAAAATTATAGAAAATAAAATAAAAAGAACATAAAGCAATCCAAATAGAATCTAGGCTGGACCAATGCTACAAGCGGATCGGGCTTTGGAGATGAGTCGGTCTTGGGGCGATCTTCAAGTCGAACGCAAAGCGTGTCGAATTTGAGTCGAACTCCATAGTTTGTAGGTCTCGAATGGAGGATGAAGAACGATAGTGGAATGTGACAATTCCAATCGATTCAGCCACTGATTTTAATGGGGAAATTGGTTTTTGTGTGTTTCTTATTGGGATTTAAGGGGTAGGCAAAACCCTATAGTAAATGGAGGTAGTTTTGAGGTATTTGGGTTAGAGTAGATATGGTAGTGGTGTTTGCTGTGGTCAAGGGTAGCTTGGAGTGATAGGGTGCATAATGTGTGCAACCATGGTCCGTGGAGTTACAGTAGTGGCTTCGGGAAATGGGTGTGTCGATGGAGCTACTGCATTAGGTTGTTTGAGAGGGAGGATGGTTAGAGAAAAGGTGATTTACGCACCATTAGGTTTTTACTATATGAGAGGATGAGGGTGGAGTGAAAGAGAGATCAGTGTTGGAGTTTGGTAATTGCAGCAATGTGTAAGTGGTTCCTTGTATGTTCTATATTTGAGTGAGAAAGGGAGGGAAAGAAAAGGAAAGAAGAGAAGGAGAAGGAAAGATATGTTGTCAAGACCAATCACGATGCCACATATCACAACCAAACTCATGGCCCAATAATCTCTTGACATGTACCAATGCGTTATGTTTTGGATAAAAAGTAAAAGGTAGTTTCGACCTCTAATGAGATTTGAACCCCTAACCTTAAGCTTAATGCAATGTCAATCCCAAGTGCTTATTCGTTAGGTCGTTGGCCTATGTACATATGGACTAAGTCGATCTAAGCTAGATTCAAATCTAAACTCAGACCTAATGGTCCTCTCTTTATTTTTATTTAAATTAAAATTTATATTATATTAAACTATCAAAAAAATTATTATTTTCTAAATTCTTTAAGTCCTCTATTTTTTCAATTTTTTTCTGTTTGTTGCGATTTTTTCAAAAAAAAAAAATTATTTTTTATGTTTTTCTAAATTTTTATATTTTTGTATTTTTTTTTTCTAAATTTCTTATTTTTGGTTTTTTCTAAAATTTTCTATTTTTTTCTATTTTTTCTAATTTTTTTATTTTTTGTGCTTTTTCCTAATTTGAGACTATTTTCCTTATCCTACAAATTTGAAAAATTAGGGGGGCAAAAATGGGATGTCCATAGTAAGCAACCGATTTAACAAGTATCTCTTAATTCGCTTCTAATAATAAATTTCTCTTCCAGCCCTATAACCTTTTAACAATCCTTTCCTTAACATAGTTCATAGCCTAAGTCTTCGATTTGCCCCACTCCATCAATAATTCAAGATACTTTCCCAACTCTTCAAAAGCTAGAATCTGTAAGATAGTACCTATCCTCTGCCTATACTCAGCTTGGACATTCCTACTAAAGAAAAGTGTGGACTTACTGAAATTAATATCCTAACTCAAAGCACAGTAATATTTTAGTAATATATTCTTTAAGATTCTTGTATTTGATGACTCTGCCTCCGTGAAAAATAGGGAATCATCTGCAAACCAAAAGTATGTTATTGTAGGACATTTTCATTTAATAGTAATTCCCTTAAAAAGCCTTTGATCAATGGCCCTCAATAATCTTCTTGACAAAACATCCGCTATCATAATAAATAGATATAAGGATAATAGATCCCCTTAGCAGATTCCTCTTGTAAGTAACACTTCTCTAATAAGCTTCCCATTAACAACTACACTAAAACTAATAGTCACCGCACACTCCAATACCCAACCTACCCATTGCAAGCCCCATAATCAAGTGGTCGGAGTTCAATCCGTAAAATTTAAAGCAATCAAGTAAGTTGTCCAATCGAATTTAAATTTTACGACGAAGTTAACAATATTAGTAAAAGTGATCCCGTAAGTTTGGATTTAAAAAAATAAATAATTAAAAAATATAACATTGAATTATATGTATATTATCGGTTATTTATCGAAAACGTCTTAAACGAATTTCGACAACTAGCGAATTAATAGAAATAAATTATATACACACCAAAAATCATAAAATAACTTAAATAATGTTTATAAGTATTTATTTGTATTATATATGTATTTACGTGTAAGTAAAAACACTCAAAATTATTTCAAATACCTAAAATATGACAAAATGATACTAGATAATTAAAGAAAATTCATAAAAAATTATTAAAAAATCAAGAAAACTATTGGAAAAATGTGGAATGGTTTGGAATTAGGGTGTGCCAACTTAGAAGTAGAAGATGAAAATTCAACCAATCAAATTTAGATAAACAGAAAGTAAAAAAAAAAAAAGAAAGGATAAGTGACAAATGGCACTAAATAATTCACTAACTCATCTAAACCATCGTATAAATTAAAAGACAACCATCTAGAATTCATTTTAGCTTGTTAGAATTCAAGGAAAATTTAGGGGAATGAGAGAAGAGGGAAAAAACCAAATTTACCAAAAAATTAAAAGATTAGCGTGCAATTAGGGCATGTAAGGAGAATCCATACTCGATGGCCACTTGGAAAAAAACAGTCACCACCACTTAACAGCAAATCCACCACCTAGAGCTGTCAATAATGGTGGAGCCACTACTAATGGCTGGAGGCCCTTCAATTGGTGAGTTGCGATTCTCCTATCAAATTTATTTAATTTACTAAAATCATCAAATATGTATAAAAATTTATGAAACTTGGTAGTCCAAAATATTTTTGTATTTAAATTTAGGAAAAAATATCAGTTTGACAAAATTAGGGCTTGAGATATACTACTCTTAAAAAATAACTAAACTTGAGCTAATTTTCGGTTTAGATTCAAATAACCTTAAAGATGTAGTTTTGATTATAAAATTTTTGTGTAGACTATTTAGGATATATATTATAGTGCTATGAAGATTTTTTCTTAAATTTAATTTTTACTTAAATTTTTAGGCCTTAAAATCATGCATAAAAGCCAATATTTAGGCTTAATTTTGTAATTTAAAGTTAATTTGATAAAAATTCTGATTTGGTATGTAATTAGATGTTCTAGAATGTTACTTATCAATATGGCATGATATCTATAGTATTTGGGGTGTTAGAAATATGTATGATGTATATTATGTGATAAATAATTGGTAAAAGGGCATAAATAAGCTAATATTTTGATTTAGGGTAAATTAGATATAAATTGTTATTTAAAATATAATTAGACATTTAGATATGTTATTGGATGATGAAGGATAATATATGCAGTGTTAGAAGTGTTAGATAGGTGATATAATTGAATAATATATAATATGTGTATATAGGAATTAAATGGGTAGAAAATATTAGGTGAAAATTAATGGTATTATAATGTTAGGAATATGATATAAATCCAATTTGTAAGGTGAATTTATGAAATTACATGAAAATTGTAGATTACTCTTACATCGAGAGCTAATTCGATAATTAAATTAAAAATATAGTGTATTGTACTGATCAAAATGCTGATTATGAGCTAAAACGGAGATTTAAAATACCTAAGCATAGTTAAATGAATTTCACATATTAGCTTAGGAAAGTCCAAGTAAGTTGAGATTAATACATTACTGCATTTCGAAGTACTAATCTGTAGTACTCAGAGGCTTAAGATTATACTTGGTTGTGATTGTTAAATAGTTGATTATGCTTATGCTTGTACGTACTTGTTTCTGAGTTTGATGATATAATTCTAGTTTACTGTTCTGGCTTGTATTTATGTGATTTGTTTAAAATGATTAAATACTTTAAACCAGATCTAATTAAATATAACTTGTAATTCTAAATCAAATCTGCATAGTAACCTATTAGGGGAAACGTTAAGGTTCTCTGATTAAATACTAACTCCTTAGAAAACGATAACATTAAATAGCATAATGGGTCTCTTCTTCATCCTTAGTCGAACTAAGTGATAGGTAAGGAGGTCGCGACAAAGGTGAAATCAATAGATCAAAGGTAGTCATAGGAGGAGTGGTGTCTCTATTGCACAAGTATGAATTTGGTCGTAAACTGTTGTATAAACATGAAAACTCCTCAACCCGAATTAAAACAAGTATAATTTCTTTAATCTCACGATAAACCGGATAACATCGTGTGATGGCATTTGCTTATACATGCATTGCATCCAACTAATTTGGTTGATAACCTTGTTTATATTTGATATATAGTTTTAAGTCTCCATCCCAACTTATTAAGCAATAGGTTGCACATGTTTATAGATGTTGTTACAGGTGCTAGCTAAGAAGCAACTATATAACTACCCTAAAGTTAGCAATTGCTAGATCTTGAGAAGTATTTGCACTCTCAAGTTTAGATTTTATCTTTAAAGGTTTTAGTAATAATTTATGTATTGCTAAAGTAAATTACAATTAGGCTATTAAATCCTATAAACATACTCAGATTATTTTGGTGTAAGTATGTATTTTTCATAATTTCATAGGTAAATAACATGTTTATTCACGAACTATTTACTTTAAAGTAGATTAGTCATGGACACCTTACGTAACTTTTATCTTAGAATAGTTTGAATGGCGGGACTGTTATAACTCTGCTATTTCAGGGCGCAATACCCATTGTCTTGCAAATCCCATTTTTAACATGATTGCTTCTAAGAAATCCCACTCTACCATGTAGTAGGCTTTGCTCATATCAAGTTTAATAGCACAATCAGCCCTGTTTCCTCTCCTTTTATTTTTTAGATAGTGAAACATTTCATGAGTAATGACTACATTATCTTATATCAAATGGCTTGATATGAATGCACTTTGATTTTCAAATATCAAATTATTAAGGAACGGTTTCAGCCTATTAACTGAAATCTTAGACAAAATATTATAAAGATTGTTACGCAAACTTAGTACAACAATTTGTATGACTTGGATAAGATGAAGAACTTTTGGTATCATGACCAAGTTAATATGATTAAGACCATAAGGAAACTTACCTGTGGAGAAGAAATTCTGTACTACCTGCGTAATCGGGGTGTTGAGTACACTCTAATAAGAGTGATAAAAGATGCCTGGAAAACCATTCGGGCTTAGAGCCTACAATGCTCCCAACTGGAATACCACATGCTTGATCTCATCAACTGACATAGGTATGCATAATGCCTTATTTATATCTCCAATGATAACTTCATCAACGTAGCTCAAATGCCTCTCAAAATTCCTCATTCCACCTGAACTGAACAGCTTACTTTAGAAGTCTACAAATATACCCCCAATTTCTACCTCTAATTTGACAAAAGTGCCATATCTTCTTTCAATTTTAAAAATTTTATTTCTATGTCATCTACTAAATGTAGTATGGTGAAAACAATATAGTGTTCTTATCACCATACATCAACTAGTTAAACCTGGACCATTGATGCCAAAACAACTGCTCCCTACCTTATAGTTCCTCAATTTGACCTTAAATCTACTCCTCCTCCTTTAAATTAGCCGCATTTGATTGAGCTTGCAAAGCTACCAACCTTTGCTTAAGTTCATTAATGCATATTCTGTTATTTAAGAATGCTTCACTGCTCCATTTCATCAACCAAGTACTATAGTCATGTAATATATGCATAATATATTCCAAATCTGCATGTGTAACACCAAAATCCTAGCATTTACGTTCAATCTATCTGCATTCAATAGATGTTTTCAAAATGAAACATTTTTTTACCCTTACTATATTTGAAATTGGAATGGATAATGAGTGGCACATGGTCCGATCTAATAGCGGGTTCATGAAAAACAACAAATCAAGATCATAACATCAACTTAGAAACAAGTACATGTGTACAACCAACTATCTAATAAACATAATCAAATATAATTTCAAGCCTCTAAGTACTATAAATTAGTACTTCGAAGTACAATAATGTATTGATCTCAATTTACCTAAACTCCTCACTTGCTCACTCGAGGTACGTCTCATACTGGCCATCACAAAAAATCCCTATAATACAAATATTATTTCAATTTTCCAAATAACTACTGTAGGATGGTTTTATCCTATAACGCTTATTGTTATCTTTTATTTAGGATTTAATATATTTAATTATCTAGGTTTTTAAGTATTTTACAATTATTCTTGATTTAAGCTAAGTTCTGGTTTAATTTTTGCATCGATTTTTAAATTAGGTTCTAGTTTAGTTTTTTAGTACAGTTTTATACGCGAACTCTAGAAACTCATTTCAACTCATAATGTAAAATTAATCACAATATTTTCGAATATCCTAAATATCATTTTTTTTCTCTAATCAATGTTTTAGTCCGTGCAGTACACTTGAATCCTAATTTAACTACAAAATTTACTCCAGTTATGAGAAAATTTTACATTTTTCATATAATTACCCTAATTTAAGTTTCCTACCAGATTTATTATATATTCATATTATTATTACAATATCAATTTTAATATAATATTTTCTTACTTATTAATTTCTTTTACATACATATTATACATTATTACCTAATATGTCCATAATATACACATATAATATTTCTATCGCTTCAAATATCATCTCCCAACATCAACTAACATCTCAAAATATCTAAATTCATCCCAAATAAAATTTTACACCTAATTATCCTAAATTACAAAATTAAATTAAATTTATCATTTCTCCCTATTACGTTTTTACTACATAATACCCTAATAATTACATCTAATAATTCCATCTAACATTCTAATTACTACAAATAGCATACTTCATCAGATTTCAACATCCTAAAACATATAATTATGCACTAAATTAGTAATTATCTACTTAATTAACAAAAAATTACCCATTTATGTATCATTTTAAGGCTTAAAAATTATCTAAAAATTTAAAAAATTCATTTTTGAAAAAGGCCTTTGTGGTACAGTTCTATATCACTTAAGTAGTCTACAAAAAAAAAATTAAGTCCAAAACTATACTCCTAAGCCTATTTATTTCTAATCCAAAACATGTTCGGTTTTACATGATTTCTTAAACATCATATATCACAAAACATATTTTTATCAAAATAATATTTTTCCTAAAAACTACATACAAAAATATTTCATAATACCAAATTTCATAATTTTCTAAGTATTTTTAACAAAATATAAAAAATCGGAAAGAAGATCAGACTTGTCAAAATTAGTGGCTCTGGCCACTAGTAGTGGCCCTAGGTATGTTGATAGGTGTAGACACATAATTTTTGCCCCTTCATAATCCTAATTTTTTATTTTGTTATTTTATTTTATTTTTTACAAAAAGGTTCTTAATTCAAAAATAAGAAAAATGAAAAAAATATAATAAAAATTGAAAAAGTGATGAAAATCCAAAAAAACTGAGAAAAGAAAAAAAAAATATAAAGATTTTTATATTTTTTAGGAAGAAAATTATTTTAAAGTCAATTGTTTTAATTTAGCTTAGTTCAAAAAAATTATTTTAGGCAGTCGTGTATTTTAAGTACAATTTAGTTATACTAAAAATTAAGGTGCAAGCCAGTAGCCTAATGGATAAGAATTAAAGTATCAAATTTGATTTAATTTGAGGTCTTGGGTTCGAGTCTCACTAGGTACCTATATTTTTTATTTTTCTATCTTTTATAAAAGCGAGATGAATAAAAGGGATTCATATCTAATTAAAATCATTTGAATCTAGTTTGATTTTATTAAATCGGATTTGAATTAATTTGGATCAAGTTTAATAACTTAATTAGATACAATAGATATGATTTGATATAATCTTATTTAGCTTTTATAAATACAAAAACTCCCAAAAGAATAAGGATCCTTAGTCCATTTACACAATCCAATCTCAATCACATCACTCCATTACCCAACCCTTATCCATCGCCAAACAGCAAGACTCACTCATCAACTAATGCCCGTACGCTGAAGCATAGCAGTTGCAACGTAGCAGACACAAGCTCCACGCTCCGACCAATTCTCAACTGATCTAATGCTGCTTCGAACAACAATACGCGCTCGCTTTAACGAACCCAGCCGCCACCATAACTTCGACGCCAACAAACCATTGACACCAACGGCAACTGAACACTACTCTGTCCACAGAACACAAACCCAACATCTTGAGCCCCTATACCTTGCACATTCTCTGGACACACTAGTTCATACACACGCTGGAGACCTTCAATTCGCTGCGTTGATCCACAATCGTTGTCTACTTCGTCAATACACGATCGATCAACTCGTCCTCACTTCTTCATCAACTCCACACGAACAATACAACAGCCACAATGCATCAACCAACAATAGTTACAATAATCAACATGCTACTATCTCCATTCAAAAAAACTCAGCAGCGACAAGCACTACACCAAGCAACCCGCTGAGCTCCACCGTACGTTATAACACATAATACGTACACGCCATAGCTGGGCATCATTAGGTTCAATTTCTGTCTAAGTTTTTTCTTTATTATTATTATTTTTGATTTATTATTATATTACTATATTATTACTTTTAGGACTTTCGTAGTTTAACATGCTGTATATATGTATATACGTGTATTTCTTAGTTTAAGATATTTCTTTGAACATTAGTTTTAATATAAATTAAGTATATTATGATAATTCGTGAAAGTTTATATAGATATATAGATATTAGATAAGGGAATGTTAAGATTAGTTTTTTTTATTATTTCATATGTACCTTATTTTATTATTATTATCTATTAGTTAATATAATATAATATATGAATACATTAGTTTAGGAGTTTATTAGTATTGATTTTTTTTTATATATTAGAGTATATTACATGATATCACTAATTTATTTAGGTGGATACTTGTTTAGTAGTAATAATATATATATATATAAATATATTAGCTGAAGATTTTTTAGAATTAGATTTTTTTTTTAGAAATCCTCATATAGAAAATCGTTTTTTTAGAAATAAAAACTAACAAAAAGAAACTTTTTACAAAAAAATTATAGCGTCTTAGAGAGTTTTTTATCATTCACAAGTTAGGATCTCCTTTATATTTTGTTTGAATGAACTAAATTGGTAACCACATATATTTGGTCGGTTTTTCAAAATTAAAATAAAACAACACGTTAAAGTTTTCGAAAAAAACTACGATCGTCTGATCTCGGCTAGCGGGTACGTAGGCACCTTCGAGGCGACGATAAAATATGTAGAAACTTAAGTCCTTTTGTTCTCTCTCTTTTGATTTGATTTATTTATTTATTTTTAAAATATTATAATTAGAAGAATAATCATAATTTCGGTAAATAGATAGTAGTACCCGTTAGGGTTTAGTAGGTTAGCCACCAAACTCGGAACCTTCTGGTTCTTCATTCAAATTAAAATAAAAAACTAGTAGCCAAATCATAATCAATTTACCCAATTGATTATGGTTTCTTTTTTTTTCTCAACTTTGGTCGAGTGGCGACTTCAAAATTCTTTTTTATTAAAAAAAAAAACGGAATTTCCTAATTTCTTTAGTCAAGGATTATATTAAATAGTTTAGGGTTTAGTATTAATCAGAAAGGAGAAATCAATTTTAAACAGAAATCGAAAAATCAGGCTCGACAACAGGTCTAAGCACTACCACCATCGTATGGTGGTCCTTGTCATCTACTCTCAAGTTACTGTCAAATGGTGGTTTCCTTCTAAATCCCTAATTGTACAAATTTTTTGTAATTTTTGCAATTAAACCCCAATCGTAAAATTTTTTGTTCTCTCTAATTTTCCTACTCTCCCAACTGACTAAATGATCTTCTGAAAATTTTTGAGTATTTATAGAGTTTTAAGAGATTTTTTATGCATTAAATTGACTTGACATGGGCCTTATCATCTTCAAGATTCACTTTTTATTTGGCTAATTATTATTGGTTAATTTACTTCTTTAACTTTCAAGATGCTACACCTCTTTTCTAGATAATTCCTCATATTTCGATATTTTTCTTTAATTATTTATGAATTTTATTTAATTACTTAACATTATTTTCACATATTTTAAGTAATTTCATGTATTTCCACCTACATGTAAATTCATATATGGTATAATTAAATATTCCTAAGTATTATTTATGTTATTTTATCGTTTTCAATGTGCATATAATTTATCTTTATCAATTCGTTAGTTATTAGAACTCGTTTTATGCGTTTCCGATAAATAATAGGAGTTTTACATATAATTCAATATTATAATAATTATTTTATTCTTTATTTTCCTAAGTTCAAACTTTTGGGATTAATTTTACTAATATTTTTAACTTCATTGTAAAGCTGAATCAAACAATTTGCTCGATCGTCCTAAATTCTACAAACCAAACCCTGAATATCTGATTATGAGTCTTATAATTAACCTACTTTAAAGTAAACAATTCACAAATTAAATAAGTTAGTTGCTTACAAAAGCATGAAAAACATATATTAGGATTCACATATTCTAAGTAATGTTCACATTATTCAATAACCTAATCTTACTTAAGCAATGCATAGCTTGATACTAGAAAATTAAAAAATAAGAATTAAAACTTTAGAAATGTAACTAATTATTAGTTTTATATCCTTATTCCTTAAGATTTAGCAGCCGCTAGCTTCAAGGCAATTATAATGCCACTTTCTAACTAACACTTGCAATAACATCTATAAGAATATAAGCAACTAACCGCTTAGTAAGTTGGGACAGAGACATGAGACTATACATTAAACATAGGTGGGGTTATTAGCCAATTATTTAAATGCAATGCACCAAACAAATGCTATCGTATGATGTTATCTGATTTATCGTAAGTAGAGAAATTATGCCCACTTTAATCAGAGTTAAGGAGTTTAGCACATATTCAACAGCTGATGGTGAAACCTAGGCTTGTTGGAGACATTGCTCCTCCCGTGACCACCCTTAAACCATTACCTTCACCTTTATAGCAACTTAATCTCTTATCACTTAGTTCGACTAAGAATGAAAAAGGAACCATTATGCTGCAATGCTACCCATTTTGAAAGTGTCGGTATTTGGTCAGAGAATCCAAAACTTTTCTCTTTATAGGTTACAATGCATGACCGGTTAAGTTTATAGGTTGTATAACATTAAGTTCAACTTAAGACAATCAATCACTATTAAGCAATTTAACCAGTTACAAATTAGAGCAACAAGCTAGTAGTACACAATTAAGCTCGAAAACACACACATATAGGCATGCGCATAAATAAACTACTTACAAGTATAATAGAATATAATCTTAAGTCTTCAAGTACTAGAAAACACTATTCCGAAATACAATTATGTATTGATGCTAAACTTATGTAGATTTTTTACTTGCTCATTTAAGGTATGGCTCACAACAGGCTTACACTAATAGTCCCTATAATATAAAGGTTGTTTTAGTATTCTTATAACTACTATATATAGGTTTTATTCTTTAATTAAGATTATCATCTTTAGTTTAGGTTTTTACTATATCCAATTATTTAGGTTTTAAGTCCTTGGTGGTTATCCTCATCTTTAGCTAGGTTCTGATTCAGCTTCTAATTTTATTTCTAATTTAGTCTCTAAATTAGGTTCTAATTCAGCTTCTAATTTATACTTTATTCATAATTCTCAAATGCTTACTGACTTGTTCTACACAATCCAACCACCTCTAACTCGGGTGTATGTAGTCTCTAATTCAAGTTCGGATCAACTACCCAGTATACTATTATCAACCCTATTTTTGAATCAGGTTCTAATTTAGCTCTTGATTTCATTTTGTTCATAAGTCTTAAAAATTCTTTCTAACTTTTTTCACAGAGTTTATCTAACTTTAACTCAAGTGAAAATGGCATCTGATTTAGTTTGTAATCAATCACTAGTATATTAATGGATACCTAAGTTCTGATTTTACTACTGAATTAGCTTCTAATTCAAGGGTACTCCATATTTTAGCATAAATACCCATAAGTTTGGTTTACAATTATATTCAAAGTTCATCATATAACGTATTTCCACTTTAGTTCAAATCAACTCCACTGGACTCCCACATTTAAATACTTTACGTAATACATATATGTACACTCTAAATCCATTATGTTCAAATCCAATGCTCCCAACATTATAAAATATTATATTCACCCCGTATCAGAATCTAAGCCAATTACTTGAAAAATTACTAATTATATATTGATATATAGCCATTTTAATAGGATTTTAAGGCATAAAATTCTAATAAAAATATGAAAAATAGTTTCATGAAAAACTTATAGAAATTTAATATATATAATAAATGTTTTACAAGAAAATTTCGAAACTAAAACAATGTCAATATGGTTTTTCGAGAATAAAAGTAAAAATAGCTCAATTTTTGTGATTTATTAAAGATGATATATTTCAAAACTTAATTTTATCAAAATAATATTTTTCGCAATAACTATATGTAAAATTATACAAAAATACATTTTTTTCATAATTTTCTTACAAATTTTACTATTTTTATTGATTTAAGGAAAATCAATCATATTTGAGGACTTATCAGTACCTGCCATTCCAACCACTAACAACAACCCCTTCCTTATCAATAGCTCCAGATAGAGTGGGTGCTATAGGGTGATAGTGATGGTTTCTTCCTATATCCTAATTTGGTATTGAAACTCCTATCCAACCGCTTATTCCACTATTTTTCTAAAATATTTCCTAGTTTCCTTCTAACTTCCTAGATACCCTCATTATTTTTCCTATATGCCATGGTGTTTAGCTGAGCTAAAGGGATGGTTTTCTGAATTTATAGAGAAGGTTTAAGAGTGGTTGGGTTTTTAATTGTCTTAACACATGCCACTTTTCCACTAAACCTACTTTTATGTGTTTGTATCTCGCATTTTCTTTTAGTCAAATCACATGCTAACTTGCCATGCCTCATTTTAGTAAATTCTAGCATAATATACCATTTCATTGAATTTTTAATAAAATTTTCTATATTTATTTAGTATATTTTAAGTAATTTTTGGAATTTATATCTACACGTAAATGCATATATAATACAAATAAATATTTATAAATATTATTTAAGTTATTTTATGATTTTTAGTATATATAATTTATCTTTAATATTGTATTAATTATCGGAATTCGTTTTATGCATTTTTGATAAATAATAGGTAAAATACATTTATTTATAAATATAATTTTTAATTATTTTATTTTTAAAATCCAAACTTATGGGGTTATTTCTACTAATATTCTTAATTTTGTTGTAAAATTTAGATTCAATCGAACAACTTACACAATAACCCTAAATTTTACGAACTAGTTCCAAATTGACCAATTGTAAGTTGATAACTAATTTTTGTAGGGTCTCATAGCAAGTTAGCATTCATGTTTAATCTTCCTAAGTATGTTTAGAGCCTATCCTTCCCATGAGGAGAGTCATCCAAGCTTCGTCACCATCCTACATATATTAAAAAGGTTTAACTTACTTGATGGGTTTCAACTTGCCATGACCTCATAAGAGAATAACTTCAAATTCCGACTAATGTCTTCATAGTAGGTCAAAATTGCCTTTAGAGTATGTCTACTCCTACAACAAACTTCCCTATCGATACTACTCTTGTGTTATATGCCTAAGTTGAGTAGTACTCCAAATTTACAAATCGTAATAATATGCATACAGGTATATATTATATATATGTATACAACTCTAATATTTCAGAGTCATAAACCATGTGAATGTACGAAATAATAGTGTATTAGCTTTATAATATATGATATGGGAGAGTAACTTATGTGCTTAAAACACTTACAACATGTTTAGTCGAAGGAAATGGAATTGCCATTCCCTCCTTATACCTTATGCCTCTTTAATTATATTGTTTACTTTAGATTTCCCCCTAGTAATTGAAAGTTAGCCAAATGCTGATTCACCTCAACTATCAAATTCCCATCTTAGGTACAACATATGAATCACGATTCCCACTTAAAACACCAAGCAATAAGTAAGTGCCATCACACAACGTGGTCAGAAGTCATAATAGTCAAAAGTCAGATTTGCAAGAGAATCTATATGGGAGTGAACAATCACAGCTCAATAAGTTAGGTTGGAGACTTATAAAAGTATAACAAATGCAAATAAGGTTATCAAGTAATTAATTATATGCAATGTAACAAGTAAGTGCCACCACATAATGTAGTCCAGTTTGTTGTGAAATTAGAGTAATTTCACCTGCTCTAATCCAGGTTGAAAAGTTTTTATATTTATGCAACAGCTCACAACTAAACGTAGATTTGTGTGATGGAGATACCGCTCCTCCTAAGACTATCTTTCAAACCAATGCCCCCATCTTCACCGCGACCTCCTCTCCTATTACTTAATTCGACTAAGGATAAGAAAAAGACTGTTATGCTATTCAGCGCTATCATTTTCAAAGGTATCAATGTTTAGTTGGAGAGTCTCAATGGTCTCCTAAAGGGTTGCAATACATGTTTAATTAAGGTATTTAAGTTGGTTATGAATAAGTACAGTTTAAGACGATCAAACAATTTCACACCATTCTATTTACATCAATCACTAAACATAACACAAAATTCAACATGAAATTAGATATCCAAGCAAATACGTACATAACTACTTATAAACACACTCAAATACAATCCTAAGTTTTTGAGTACTTTAAAATAGTACTCCAAGATACGGTGAAGTAAACCCAACTTACGTAGAATTCTTGGTTTGCTCACTCATTTATTGTAGGTCGACTCGTCTTCGTGTATCTTATAATTAAATACACCTTTACTATTTATATCTTGATAATATATATTCTAGGTTATAATTTAACTCTATACTTCATGTATACATATTATTTATTATCTATTCATTCTAAGTTAATTTAGGCTTTGGTTTTCAATTCAGGTTCTAAATCAATTCCAATTTATGAATATTATACGTTCTGAACCCTAATGTGAAATTAATCACATCAGGCTTAAGTATCCTAAATATCACTTTTGGTCTTAAATCACCATTCTATTCTACTCAGTATGCTCTAATTCCTATTTGTGTATCGAATTTACTCCCGATGTGATAAAATTTTATATTTTTCCTACTCAGTATTAATATTGTTACAATATTATCCATTTTAACTTAATATTTTATATTTACCATAATTCTAATTCTACATATTATCAAAATTACCTATATTTACTACATAATACCCCTAATAATCACATCTAATACTATAAATACCACAATTATCATACTACATCAAATATGAACATCTTAAAATCCCTAATTATATATTAAATCAGTAATTATTCAATTAATCATCAATTAACCCCCAAAATCCCTAATTATATACATATTTTAAGGGCCTAAAAATCACTTAAAATTTGCGAAAATTAATTTCTAAAAAAAAATGCTTTCTGTTCTATATTACTTAAGTAGTCTACATAAAAAAATTGAGCTCAAAACTATAGTCCTAAGGCTATTTAATTCTAAATTGAAACATGCTCAGTTTTGCATGGTTTCTTAAGCACCTTATATTTCTAGATGTAATTAAATCTAACTAATATTTTTCCTTAAATTTACATACAATAGAACATTAGAATAATAAAATTCATAATTTTTTTGATAAAATTAATAATTTTAATCAATTACACAAAATCAAGTTGAATTTTAGACTCACTTAACTGTTGAACTTCTAGCCACCAGCGACAGTCCAAGGGGTATCGACTGGTCCAAGAAGTGGGTGTGAGATGTGGTGATAGCGGCGGTTTGGTTCTAGTTGATGGTGGTTTGTGGGTTCGGTTCAATTGCGTTTATTGTATAAATTTTTTTTGTAATTTTTTTAGAAAACCCTAATTTTCTCTTATTTTAGTCTTCTCTATTTTTCTTACTCTACAAACTGTCCAAATGAGTTTCTAAAAAATTTGGCTATTTATAGAGCTCTTAGGGAATTTTGGTGCATAAATTGGAGTTGACATCTAGTTTATCCACTTCCAAATTAACTTTATAAGTAAGTTAATTTAATTGGCTGAATTTTTTCCTTGTTCCCCCAACTTGCCACAACCTAAATCTGAATCATTCCCCACTTCTCTTATTTTTCCTTGATTTTTTTAATGATTTTTTTATAATTTTCTTTAATTATTTGGCATTTTAGATAATTTCATATATTTTTACCTATACTAAATACATATGAAGTACAAGTAAATATTCCTAAATATTATTTATGTTATTCTATAAATTTCGGTATGCACGTAATTTATTTCTAGCTATCTGTTAGTTATCGAAACTCATTTTATGCGTTTTTGATAAATAACAGGTAATTTACTTAAAATTTGATATTATAATATTTTATTATTTTATTACTTATTTTCCTAAATTCAAATTTATAGGATTACTTTTACTAATATTTCCAGTTTTGTTTTATAATTTAGGCTCAATTGGATCCCTTAATCGATCACCCTAAACTTTATGTACTAAGTTTGATCCTACAATTCAAGGACTTATACCGTATTGCCAGCTTTACTTGTAAACAAATTCTGAGAAGACAACAATTGCCCTTGAACCAACATTCAAACCTCATATAACATTCTCAAAAGTAAAATTGACCTACCCAACTACATTTACAAGCTCCATCGCATTCAACTTGTCATAACCCAAATCTATGGATCAAAATGGGAAAGAACCTAAACTTAGCCTAGTCGCTCTCCTTCCGCTTCTATACTTTTCACTACCTTAGTCTCTTCTGACCGTTTTCTCATTGTACACTCATCAGTCGTTGTTATTGGTTTGCACAAGATGGTTAGTATAAGACACTTCTCAGAGTAGGCCATTGTGCCAAGAGACACTAGTCACGATTATCTTCATGCTGAGTTCCATGATTTCCTCCAAGATTAGGGTTAGGGTTTCAATGCGGAAGTTTTGGAAGATTGGAGCTAAGGTTTTGCAATGAAGAGAAATGATGATGGAGACTTTGGCTTTTCTAATGTGGACCTTTCAATTCAATAAGGAGGTATTGTAGACAACTCTACTAAATTATGTGGTTGGTGGTGCCATCATTATGTTTGTTGATGGTGGAAGCTAGAGCTTACTAGGTTTGATGAAGAAGGATCTTTGTGTATGTGCTACATTTTTATTTTTTTTCGACAAGTTTATTTGTTTATTTTTATTAGCTTTTATGTGGGGGTAATTTTTGTATTTTAATTAGCTATTTGATCTCATAATGTAAAGTAAATAAAGTAATATAAATTCTATTACATCGTAACAGGTATTAAACCTTTAGTTCAGTCCTGATGAATTCTAATTCGATTCCTCATTTTTTACATTTAGTGAACTACATGTTGTTATTAGATACCCAAGATCCTTAGGCCAAAGTCATCTAGTTAGAAGGCAAAACATATAGAGTTAAGAATACAGTTGTATTGAACACATTGAGCTTAATAATAATATAGATTAGGGGTGTATACAATTTGGCTGGGTAATGATTTGTCCCTCTAATGAACCAAACCGTATATTATAGTTCTTTTTTTTTTTTAAGACTCAAACCTAACCATAAGGTTTAATTTATAAATCCTTTGAACCTTACAATAATGGTTTAGTCCATATGATTAAAGGTTCAACCATTTTTGTAAGAAGATGAAAAGATTGTAGTATAAATTCAAAATATATACTGGTGCACATTGTTGTGAAATCCTTCAATTTATCTATTGGTGGCACCGAAACGGTTTGAGGTAGGACTGAGTTTTTTGGATTCACAAATTACTAAAGATCCTTTATTAATCCATTTTCAAGCATGTTGATTACATGCATGTAGAATAGTAACTTGGCTTTGCTAACCTAAAGAAAGGTAAGTCTATCTCCATTTGAGCAAACATTTTTTATTTTCTTATTCATAAGTAAACTAATGATTAAAACCATCCTTCTTTAAGTTTTTCACATTAAAAGCATGTATGTATCTTCCACTTAAAGTTATTATAGTGAAAGCACGCATAATTTGATATTTAAATTATTCGATTGTTTTGGCCTAAAGGAAAAAAAAAATTATTCAACTCAATGGAAGCAATAGGGTAATAAATGTAACTACTTTAACTTTTATATGAAGAGGCACTAACATAATGATATGGATATGCTTACATATCAACATTTCAGTGTCCCACCATCAAAATCCATAGCTTAGTAAGATTACCATCCCTTAATGAAAATTGAAACAAAAGGAAATCTCAATATAAAGGACATAAGTAAAAGGAAGTGAAGGTTACGACTTAATAGCTTTCTTTTTGTCTTTTTCTTAACATGTTTACAATTCAATTCGTTTAGTTTTTCTACTTGAATCAAACCATGAATTGATATACTTAATCTAAATTAAACCATATTGAAAAAAAAAAAAAGAATTTTTGGTTTAGTTCAGTATGGTCCGGTTCACTATTCGGTTAGATTTTTACCAATCCTTAATATAGACTACTTGTTTGGATTTGATATACTTCAAGGTTCAAAGGACAACCCAAGCATAATGCGCAACTAACACAGACCACGAATTGGTATTCAAGGTTTAAATAAATTTAAGAAAATAACGTGTAAATTGGGTTTTAAAATGTGAATGTAGATGGATATCGCATACTAAACACAAACACGATTAGAGGTTATGGTTGAAAATAAGTTTCGATGTAACTCACAAAAACCCTAATCACGCTTATGGGGTTCTAATGGGGTAGACACAATACACTATCAAACCAGAAGAAGGTTCACCACAATCTTGAAGAAGATTGACAAGAAATCTGAAGGGATTAAAGAGTGATAAGGGTACTTAATAATTAGCTTAGAGAAGCTTTAGTAAGCAACTCACGAGAAGACAGGAAAGATAAGTGTATTCTTCACTCTTGAATAATCTAAGTTTAGCTCATCCTTTCAAATACTATTGTTTATAATAAATCTTAAAATTCTGGTGGTAAAACTGCAAATAATTATAGGACCTTAAACTCTAAAGATTAAGCCCATAAACTAAAAATAATATGTACAAAACTGTGGGTTTTCAATAGGAAGGTTAACATACAGGTCATTTGAGCTATTTTGGAATATGTCAATTCCGAATTGGATTAGATTGTCATCTAGGTGTTCGAGTTAGAACTAAAGTTGCTGCAACCCTACTATGCTTAGCTAAGCTTCCAATGAAGTTGGTTCATAGTTGTCGAACTCGAAGATTAGTCAACAAAATGTACTAGGTCACTTGCCAAGTTGGTTTCCTTCCCTAAAACCTCAGTTGGTTGGACCTTAGATTCCTTAGAGGTCAGTGGCATCTCTACCTCTCTTATCCTTGCCATCCTAATTTCTTCCTTTTTGTAGGCCTTTTCCTCTTAGCTTGGCCTCAGGGAAAATAGGTCGATCTTGGCTCAGGACTAGTTGGCCGTGGCCTAAAGGAGGTCAGAGGTCGATTCCTATCATGATTAGTGATAGCATTTAAGTGATTAAGATAAACATTTAGGATGTTAGGGAGTTTTATCTTAATAGGCTAGAGATAGGGTCCTTTAAAAGTAGTCAGCCCGAATTAAACCATTATCGGTGAGCTCATGTACTTGGTGGGTCCATTCAGGGGCATGTATCTTGTAAAAGCTCAATGCATAAACCTTAAAAAGTTTTGATTGATACTATTTGTCTATATAAAGATGATTAAACGGTGATTGTTCATTGCCAAACTCTTCAAATATCACCTAATTCATCACTTTTGGGAATAATTAACTAACTACTAAGCTTCAAAGCTTATAGATTAAATAGAGATGAAAAGATCAAGAAATTCTTACAGTTGTGCTACTTTTACTTCACTGAACAATAAAGACAAGATTAAGGCTTTTATACTCCTTTAATTGTCACACATGCGAGTGAGCTTATTAAGACTATTTGATGCTCTTCCTAAAGGTTTCCTTGCTTGATCCTAACTGAAGTCATAATCTTAAGTCACCTTACTCCTCTAGCATTGCATCAAATGTACGATCTGCATTACATGCACATGAAATATATTTGACAAACCTAACCTCTACAAATATTATGGTGTAAAATATATAGTTATATATCACATAACATGTAAAGTATGTATAAATTTACAATGCATATATATTGCTTAGTTATATGCCAATTATGATATGGTATATGTTAGTATAATATATGTTTATACATTATATATGAGCACATTATATGTTTCATATCATAAATTATTGTCATATTGCTTTAACTTAATAGTGGTTAATAATTAAAGTCAATGAGTGATTAATTAGCCTTTTTTTAATCACTTGACTAAAAAAACTTTTAGTCATGTGAACTTAATGATCAATATCTTGCTTATATAAATTAGTAATGGTTATATTCTACAATCCTTTTAGGACTTTTCTCACTCAGGGTTTTAGAAAACTCCCTCTTAAAAACATGTTATCTTCGTTGTGTTATCTTATAGTCGTGCTTAGATTTTTTCCTTTTTTTGAATGAGATTTAATTTGATCTTACCATCCTAAACATGAATACAAAGATTCAAAAACACAAATTAGTGAATATTTTGAGATTCGATCCAATAAATATAGGACCACTAGTTTTCACCTTTGTTTGTTCTTGAATCATCCGATTACTGGAAAGGGGTTGGAATCTGTAATGCCTTAATCTAAAAATAGTTAATAGCTAAGTTACAAAATGATCAATGGGCTTTTTTTTTTTTAACCTATCTCATCCAAAAGTTTCCAATTAGTATTTAAATGATATTTAATTCCTTAATCTTATAAATCATTACTAGCTTTTAGTTTACACAATCTACCCAAGACTTATCTTACTTTGAGTTTATATTACAAATATGAACGTTGTGCTATGTATATCACCATAATTAAAGTTAAAATTATGTGTCAATTTTGGATTAATTTTCAAAATTTATGTAAATAGCTAGTTTATGCATTAAAGTTTTTTGTGTTGAATGTATAATGCACCAATATTATATGTATACACGTACACATACATGTATAATGCAATGTAACAAATAGGAGATCTTTTTTATTGATGATTTTTTTTTTAATCGGATTGATTTTAATACTTTCTTCTTAAGGTTGTGAGATATTTGAAGAAGGGTTAAATATTTAGAAAATGGTTTTATGATTTTTCTTCAATATAGTAAAATCTACAATTTTCTTGTGTTTATTATTGGTTAATGTACCGAAAGAACAATTTGAATATTGATCTATATGGTTTTTCTATATAAAATTTTTAGAACACGTATCACGAGTATAATTTCCTACTAGTATATTTACTATAGCTTATGCCACATGCATAAGTATAAGGCATTGCGAATGATACTATTACGCCCCGAAGTCACAATGTCGCAACAGTCCTGCTGTGTAATTCATAGTAACTGGCTTCATAGTACCTACCATAGACATAATCTATACAAGGCGTTGACGACTCCTTGCTTTAAAGTAAACAGTCCCATTTAAGTGTTTAACTACAAATATAGTAATTATCACAAATTTTTAATAAACATACATAATTATATATAAAGTCCACAGAATTTCCCAGAAAGTTCTACTTAAACATAATGGTTTACTAATTTTACATAACAACTATTAGTCTTTCAGTTTTAAATTATAAAGGACACATTAACTACATATCCACTACTAAGCAAATTAATCCTCACACCCCTAGCTTCAGAAAAACTAACCTCTAGATTATTATATGGCAGCGTAATACTTACAGTAATAAAAAATCGGGACCTGCAAAATGATCTATAAGAGTATGAGCAATTATAACTCAATAAGTTGAATTGGAGACTCGTGAGAGTATCTAAATACAAACAAGATTATCAAGTAATTATTTTTATGCAATGCAACAATCAAGTGTCATTACATAACGTAGTCCGGTCCGTTGCGAAATCAGAGAAATTTCACTCGCTCTAATCGGGTTGAGGAGTTTCCATGTTATGCAGCAGCTTACAACCAAATCTAGGCTTGTGCAATAAAGACACCACTCCTCCTGCAACTACCTTCGAACCATTGACTTCACCCTTGCCGTGACCTCCTCTCCAGTCACTTAGTTCGACTAAGGATGAAGAAGAGACCATTATGCAATCTTGCGTTATCCCTTTCGAAGGGTTTGATATTTGGTTGGAGAATCCTAATGATCCTCTAACGGGTTGCAATGCATGACATTTTTTGTTATTAGAGTCGAATAAGATTAAATTTCATTTAGAGTGTTTTAGCAATTTTACACCAATTCATTCAATCACATTGCAAATTTCAACACGCATTCAGATACATCAAACACATACGTAAACTACTTACAGTTACAACCATACATGATCCTAAGTCTCTGAGTACCATAAAATAACACTCTAATACAGTAAGTAACAACCTAACTTACTTGGAATTTTTCAGTTGTCCGATTACTTAATTGCAAGCCAATTCATCTCTGGGTATCCTATAATACAAATAGGTCTTTTTAGTTCTTATACTTTAATAATTTATATTCTAAGTTATAATTTAGCTTATTTTTCAATATATACCTATTATTTACTAATGATTCATTTTACCTTATTTCGGGGTTTGATTCCTAAATTAGATTCTAGTTTTGATTCTAGAATCTTAAATATGCTCGAATCCTAATGTGAAATTAATCACATTAAGCTTGAGTATTCTAATATTCTATTGGGTCTTAATTTAATATTCTAAACTGTTCGGTACACGTTAATCCTAACTGGGGTACCGGATTTATTCCTAATGTGAGAAAATCTTACATTTTTTATACAATTACCTAAAATTAAACTTTATTTCAGATTTATTATATTCAGATTTTTATTATTATATTATCTAATTAAACCTAATTTTTCATATTTATTAATTTTTCAATTCTACATATTCCTAATTTTCTACAATTACCACATAATTCCTTCATTAATTACACTTAACACTCCAAAGACTAGGATTAGGTTTCCACATCAAAGATTAACTTCCCCAACCCTCTAATTACTATCTAAATCAATAATTAATGTCTTAATCACCTAATTAACCTAAAATTACCCAATTTTTCTATTATTTTAGGGATAAAAATTTACCTAAAAATTTCAAAAATTAAATTTAAAAAAATGACTTCATAGCACTATTCTATATCATTAAGCATTCTACAGAAAAAATCTGAACTCCAAACTACACTCCTAAGCCTATTTATTTCAAATTCTAATCATGCTCGGTTTTGCTTAATTTCTTAAGAACCCTATATTTTCAAACATGATTATACTTAATCACTATTTTTTCCTAAATCTACATATTGATAAAACCTCAGAATAATAAATTTTCTAATTTTTTGGGCAAAATAAATAATTTTAGAAAATTATACAAAATAGGAGCAAATGAGAGACTCACACGGTTCAATGGCTTTTGGTCTTCCAACACCGGTCCAGGCGGTGGGTCTGGAGAGGGGTGGTGGTGGTGGTTCGATCCCAGGTGGTAGTGACGCGTCGGTTTGACTCACTAGCTCTAACTGCACAGGTTTCCTTTTTTTTTTTTTTACTCTAGTTTTTCTCTTGAATTTCGATACTCTCTACTTTTCTCTGATTTCTAACTGTCTAAAGGAGCTCTGTAAATTTTTTCCCTATTTATAGAGTTTTGTGGTAATCAATGTGTATTAAATTAGACAAGACATTGCTCAAATCCCTTAGTTTTTAGCTTTTGTATTGGTTGATTTTGATTGGGCAATTTTTTTTTCACTTCCTGACTTGCCATGATCACATTCACCTCATTTCTGATTTCTTTGATTTTTTTCTGATTTTTCCTTAATTAATTAATAATTTTCTTTAATTATTTAATAAGTTTTTAGCTACTTTAAGAAATTTCGCGTATTTTTATCTACACGTAAATACATGTAGGGTACATGTGAACATTTCTAATTATTATTTAGGCCATTCTATGATTTTTAGTAAACATATAATCTATCTCTAATAATTTATTAGTTATTGGATTACACTTTTCGTCTCTTCAATAATTAATAATTATTATCCTTAAAATTTTAAAATTTTATAGTCTCCTATTTTATTACTTATTTTCTTAAATTCAAGTTTACGGGGTCATTTTTACTAATATTTTTATCCATAGTTTATAATTTGGGTTTGATCGGATTCTTTAATTGATCGTCCTAAACTTTGTGTTCTAAGTTCAATCCTATGGTCACTTGGCTTAATTTTAGGACTTACAAATACCAGCTCTGTATTATGGGTAAGAGTAATTATCATTTTACATTAAATCAAGATATAACCAATTGCTTATAAACATAGTTTGGGTAAGACGATACTCACCATAAGAGATTGTGTAAACATCACCTCTATGCTTATTCCATAGTATATGATTTTGGTTATGATAACATAGGGAATTGCTTTTTAAGAGCTTATTCAATAATTCCCATAAAAGGTAATTATTTTTCCAATTTGAAAGCTATTGGAAGTGGCCAAAACGAACTTTAGAGTTAATAACTCCTATTCTTTAACTTTAGACAGAAAAAAAAAAGAATAACATGCTTAATGAATCATAATTTTTTCAATATTAAGGCGGTTGCCTTAACAATATTTGAATTAGAGGTGTATAAGCGAGCTTTAACTTGCTGATCGACCCGTTTAACCCGCTTTTTAAACAGGTTTGGGTTGGTTTTTTTGGTTCTTTTAAAAGCAAGCTAAATGAGCCTGGCCTATTTAACTTGTGAGTCAAAGTGGACCGGTTTGAATCGGCTTATTTAATACATTTATACCTTTGGCTCTTGAGTCAGCCTGTTTAACTCATTTTTTAAATAGATTAGGCCAAAGTTTTTTTATCTATCTAAAAATGGGTTAAATGAGCCCTGATTCATTTAACTTGTAAGCCAAAGTAGGTCGGGCCAGGTTAACCCGATTAATTTGCTTGCATACCTCTAATTCGAATGATCTAGGATTGCTTTCATTTACACTTTGCTGATATTTTTCAAAAGAAATATGTTATATGAGACTTTCTCTCTTTATTCAATTGTCTACCATTGCTTGAAGGCTTTCCTTATAGGCTGGATATGGAGAATTTATGGTTTATTTGTTTGACTTTATAAGAATTATATAAAACAAGGATTCATTTCTACAAGTCCATTACTATTTTGATGGGTGTAATAATTGTGAACCGAGTAACTGTAATATTTTTTTAACCTAATTACTTTCTAAAATGAAATAAATATGGAATAGAAAAGTCATTTTTTAAGAATGATCGTTATAAGGAATAGATTAAGGTTTTATTTTAATATTTATTTCTTGTAGATTTTTATTTCATGAAGTACTTATTTTAGTATCTACTTTACTCGCATTAAGTTGGGAATAACTAAAAACATCAATTTGGCCTTATTTGGTCATTTTGAAAAATAACAAAAAATTGTTTAATTATAGCACTAATAAGGTACAATGGTTATACCGTTTAAACTTTCTATTTTCTCTGTAGAGGGAATAGGAAGTCCACAATTTCTTAGGTAACAACTATCCACTTATTGTAGAAATAAAAAAGGTTTATAGGAATTAAATTTAGCTTATCTATTTTTTTAATAAATAAGGAAAGTTGAGAGGGAATCTTCCAAATAAACTGGCCTTATAAGAACAACTATTTTTTACTTTTTTAAACATATTTTTAGCATCTCTTCATGAGACCTAAAAGAGTTATAAAAAAATTGTTACTATTCGGGATAGATTACTACTTTTTATTTCTGAATCCATAACAATATTGTTAATTATGCCAATAATATTTCATATTTTCATTCTTAGGTATATGGGGATCTCCTACATAGCGTAAGTAAATTCTATCCTAAATAGGTGGTAGTTCCTCTCTAAGTATTTTACCAGGGCGTCTGTTTTCTTCTATTTCTTAGCCAATTGGTAGTGGAAGGGTCTTTTTCTTTTCACGGGAATAATCTAAAAGCACTCTTTGAGACTTACTAGCGTCTCCATTACATAACCTTTCTCTAGTCTACTCTCCCTTCGAGAGTTTCCTTTTAGTTTGAACAAATCCTAAGATTCTATTAATGTGTTCACCATTAACTTGTAGTTTTTTATTTTTTAGTAATATGTTTTGTTTGTGGAATGTAATAAGTGGGAATAAAAGAATAAAGTAATAATATTGATAAATTTAAATATATATTAAAAACTAGTAAAAATAGTTACTCATTTAATGTTTAAAAATAATTGTAATTTTTCATTTTACAGTAAGATTTTGTAAAATAATTATTTAGTTAACTAAATATAGGAATACATGAATATGGAGGAATAATTAATTTATTCCACTATTATAAAATCATCTACCGGGATAATTAGAATTGCAATTGCATTTTAAACTTATTCTTAGCAAAACCGAGTCACTTTTCTGGCTCAGATTACTTCAGACGGCCCAATGCATCCGGCTTCGCTAAATGGTATCGTCCATTCTTCGGTCGGCTCTTCCCTGTTGAGCAAATATGAAACCTCAAATACGACACGACCACCGAGGCGAGCCATCCAGATTCTTCTAGAATTTGCAATCCCAATCCCGGCTGGTTTCTCGAGTCAGGCCCTCGTAGCATTTGCCCGACGACGAGACGACGACTTAATCTTTGGAAGTCACCTTGTGGAAACCCTACACTCTCTCTCTTTTCAATCCTGCAAAACAAATCCCCCCCCTTTATTCACTTTCATTTTGCTCCCGAATTTACGTATTGTTCTGGCTCTCTATCTTTCTTTTTCTTTTTCTTTTTTCTTTCTTGCGTGATCGATTTGTATTATGTGTTTGCGTTCTGTGTTTCTGTTATTTATGATGTTTGGTTGTTGGATTTGACTATCTTGGAAGTAGTTGTTGATTAAATTATTCAAACGTTATGATTCTGTTGGGGGAAACCCTTAAAAGGAGCCCCTTTTTCTATAAATGGAGTAGTAGAATGCAAGTTTAGGGATAACGTGTTGCTTGGGCACTTATTAAAACAAAATGGAATGACCTTTCAAATTTTCTAGGCTTGATGATACACTTCACGTTTGATTACACACTTTGCCTGAATCAGATGCATGAAACCGGGCACCCGTAATATTATTTCCTTTTGACATTTTAGTTCGATTTGCTATTTTAAGCTGAAGTATTTGCCAATGTTATCTGGTTATGCTTGAATCGCATGTGCAAATTAATTTACCGTTGCCCACTAGCCAACTGTAAAAAAAGGTGGACTTTATGATGGAAGTTTTGCTACCACGGGAAGGGGAAATGACTTATCTGTTACCTTACGTAAAAGAAACATTGCTCCATTCGTATTTATGGTTTGTCCCATGGTAACTCTGGCTAGGACCTTGTAATTATTATAAAGATTACAAATTATAGAGTTGAGTTACTAATTGAATGATCTCAATCACTACGCAAGAGAATGAAATAACAAATATTGAAAATGTAGTTCATCGGACATCAGAAGGTCCCTTAGAGTTTTATTTTTTGAATCATGAAGCTCCTCCTTCGTTTGTTGATGTTTCCGGTGCTTTTATTGTTGGTGGATGCTGAGATGGAGTTGCTTTTCATTATTTTTAATGAAATAATGCTATGGTTTAGGTATCTTTGTGGTTGATATTTGTGAAAATTTAGTTTGTAACTGTTATTCACTTTTTTCGAATTTATGTCAAGCAGTTTTATTAATAAGTAATTAAGATTTATTTGTCTTTCAGTTGCCACCCAAATAGGATGGCCGAACAATTGGGCAATGAGGGTTCTTCCAGTACCAGCAGTGGTTCAAATCTTAAGCTGAATATTAAGACTCTTGATTCACGCATCTTCCAGTTTGAAGTGGAAAGAAACGTGAGCAAGCTTCTTTGTGAATTGTCATTGTGCTGTTAGATATCTATAGATTAACTATTCATGAAACTCTTTGGCATACATATTTTTTGCTTGTTTCCTAGCCATTACTTTTTTTGAGCTGCATGGATTAAGAAGGGGACTCATGTTAAGTGCTTATTTTTGTCTTCAATGTAAATCAAACTTGAAAATTTGGATTCTGTGTTCATATATCGTAATTTATTATTCTTACCTTGTTTTCTCCTCCTCTCTTTTTCCTTTCCCAACTTCAGATGCCTGTTACTGCATTCAAGGAGAAAATAGCTCAAGAGGTTGGTGTGTCAGTTGGTCAACAACGTTTGATTTTCAGGGGAAAGGTCCTGAAGGATGATCACCTTCTTTCTGAATATCGTATCCTGTTGTTTTCTTCATATGTTGCTCACTTCTTGTGTCATTACTGTCAGAAACGGAATGAGAGTTGCATTTCCTTTTCAGTATGCTAATATGCCTCATATATGAATTATATGTGATTGGGCTTCCATTAAAATAAATGTTTTATGGACTACACCACTTGGATTACGCTTTGGCATGCCATTGGGTTTTGATTAGTCTTAATCCCTTTATCTGCATGTTGCATCTTCATGTAAACTGTAGTATACTTTGGTCCTATAACTTGGAGTTGCTTTGGTACAGTGGTTACTGATGCTTTCTGTAATGGTATTTGTTTCTTGATCTGTCCCTTTCTAGGATGTTTTCTGGACATCATTTACCTTAATAATTTCTAGATGTGGAAAGTGGTGATACATTGCATTTAGTTGAAAGGCAGCCTGTGCAATCGCAACCTTCCTCTGGTTCAGGCAATGGAGAGACAAGTGGCAATGATACTAATCGCGGTAACTTTTTATTTCCCCGTTATCAAAAGAAAAGAAAAGTTTTTCCTGTTTGGGTGAGTAAGGTGTATATCAATGATATGTTAGATAGAAAATTGGAGAAAAACCTTTACAAAATATTCTCATAAGAGACTGATATGAATAGTGACACTCTCTTATGCAACTGAGAGAACATCTTGAGCTATCTACCTACTGCCTAATGGCATCAAGATCAGTAGTATGAAAGGATCAAATCTGCTGGTTAATCCTTTATGCAATCTAAGGTGGAGATCCATAGTCAGTAAGTATTACTCAGGGTTTTTTACAGTTCTAGACCGAATACTAGTTTGAGAAGCCAACTTGGGCTGAGAGTTCGACCACTGTAAGTATTGATCCTTCCTTTGAATTAGAGACAATTGAAACATTGTAGATAGCATAGGTCTTCTTATTGCTTTTCGAAAGGGTACTAGAGAATGCACCAAGAGGCCATTGTACCTAATATGCAACCATGAGTTGCTCAAACACTTATCACCAACCTACAAAAAATTCATAATAAGCCTAAATACTATTTTCATACCTAATACTGTGTCTGATTTCCATACCCTATATCGCTTCTAAGGCCTTATTAACAAGAGAGTAGTGGAATGCTCTAAAGGGGGAAATGAATGCTGTGAAGAAGAACAAAGCATGGGAAGTTGTTAAAAGGCAAGAGGGAAGAACATAATAGATTGTAAGTGGCTATACACCCTGAAATACAAGGTAAATGGGACACTTGAGAGATACAAAGCGAGATATGCAAAGGGATACACTCAAAACCTTATGGGGCTGACTATTAAGAATCCTTTTCGCTAATAGCAAAAATGAACTCTGTAAGAATTCTATTATCTTTAGCAACTCACTTTGATTCACTAGCTGTGCAGTTGGATGTGAAAAAACACTTTCCTCCGTAGAGACTTAAATGAATAAATTTACACAAATGTTCCATTAGGTTTTAGAGGAAAAAGTTAGGAAAATAAAGTTTGAAAGCAAAAGAAAGCTCAAATAGTCTCCTAGGGCTGGGTTTGGTAAGTTCACTAAAGTTATGAAGGTTTCAGGTTGCAAGCAGAGTGAAGTGACCATACTTTATTCATTAGGCACTTGGCCTTAAGGGGAGTAACTGCACTCCTAGTGTATGCTGATGACATTATTGTGATTGGAATGATGAGAAGGAGAAACAGGAGTTGAGATGCCAACTGACCAAGGAATTCAAGTTAGAAGAACTTCTAAAATGGAAGTATTTTCTTGGTATTGAGGTGGTTTACTCAACTCAAGGGATTTTCATAGCACAATGAATATATGTGCTTAATCTCTTGAAGGGAATCGGAAAGATGGATTGTAAACTGATCTCTACTCCAATTGATCCTAATAACAAACTTGGAGAAGTTAAAGATTAGCCAATGGTTGTTAGAAAGATGTTTCAGAGATTAGTCAGAGAACTTTTATACCTTTCTAATATCCGGCGTAATATAAACATACTCTATGGGTGTGATAATTCGATTCATGGATGACTGAAGAAACTCTCATTTAGAAGTTTTGATTCTGCAGTAACTTAAAGGAAATCCAAGAAAGGGGATTTTGTGTAGAAAGAGTGAGTCTCATGCTAGAAGTTTATATTGATGCGGAGTATGCAAAATCAAGAGAGGACAGAAAGTTGACTTCAGGCTATTGTACAATTCTTGGAGGAAACCTGGCTGTGTGGAGAAGCAAAAAGTAGAATGTTGTGGTTTGATTAACGGCAAAATAAAAATATGGGGCAGCAGCCCAATGAAATTGCAGTCTGCTGTGGCTGGAGACTATTCTAGAGGATTTGATAGGTAAATGGGAGAGAGTTATGAAGCTTTATGGCGATAATAAATTAACAATCAACATTGCTCATAATCGTAATCAACATAATAGGACAAACCACATTGAGATTGACAAGTATTCCATCAAAGAAAAGTTAGAGAAAAGGTTTAGTTTGAATGTCATATGTTCCTTTAGGAAGGCAACTTGTAGATGTTTCAATAAAGGGATTGAATGGTGCAAGCTTTCATGACATTATTTCCAAGCTGTGAATGATAGACATCTATTCCTCAACTAAGGGAGAGTATTGAGTTGTTACTTTTTTTGTAAATAACATTTTTTTTCCCTCTTAATTTTTTGACTAAAGAATCAGTGATATGTTATGTTAAGCAAACCTTATGGATAAACATCCATGTCATGTGGTTGGTTAGATAGCATTGCTTTTCTTAGATGAATGTGGAGACATGGTTATTAAGTGGTATTTATTACAAAGATCCTCCAAAGTAGGCCCCAAGGCCATCCTCAAGAATTCCCTTGTATTAAGGAGCAAAATTTAGTTTCTCTAGGGAAGCCGATTGAGTGGATTTAACAATAGCTAAGATGCTAAACATGTCTATATAAAGTGCAAGAGTCAAACATGAGAAGATAGTGTTTCATACCAACTTTCCAAACTTGCTAATTATAGGCCTTCTCAATAGACATGAGAAGATAGCGTTTCATACCGACTTTCCAAACTTGCTAATTATAGGCCTTCTCAGTAGCTTAAGGGGCTTACTCCATATCTAGGACCAAAAGCATGTTTTCATACCAACCAGTGCTGTTAAAAGCAAGCCCCTCATGTGCATCGGTATTGAGGTGAGGCGAAGCGAGCTGGTGCACCTTGTGGAGTCTAAGGCGAGTCGACTTTCACAAAGTGCTCACATTTCTTGTTGAGGTGCAAGGCGCATAAGGTACCCAAGCAAGTGCCTTAATTAATGGAGGCTATTCTTCTATTTCTTTTATATTTGAAAGGGCTAAAGTTGAATTTAAAAAGAATGGGTAAAGGATAAGTTAAGTAGAAGTCAAAAAGGCAGCTATAAAGTGAACATCTTATACATTAAAATCCTCTCGTCTTTCTTTGTTAAAAACGAAGTTGTCCCCCACTTTCCCTTTTCAAGTGTAGGAAAACAGTGAAAAAAAGCTCCAGGATGGGTTTTTTAAGACTAACTTATCTTAAAAAATATATAAAAGTTTTTATTAAAGTAAATCCCTGTTAAAAGACAGACCTTTATAAAATTTGTAATGGTTTGTGAAGTGTGAACTAATTTTGTGAAGTGTGAATATAGCGCTTCTTTTGTATTTGACTTATTTAAATAGTTTTTGTTAGTAACTTAATAAGAATATAGTTGTTTATTGAATATTAATGTTCATATTTTGTGATCAAAACATTTTTTATAATTTTTCATATTTACGCTTCACTTCACTCAAGCAGAGTGTTTTTTTTTTTTTCACTTCTCGCCTAAGGAAATTTTAAGGTATTGCACCTTGAGTGCGCTTTTCGTCTTTAACAACCTTGGTACCAACTTTGCAAACTCACTAATTATCAGCCTCCTCAGTAGCTTAAGGAGTCTACTTTGAGTCCAGGAACAACACCATAGTGCTTTTATGTGCCATGAACTTCTTCCTTTCATCAGATGTGCCCTAACCCAATGTACCTATGTGTATGGAGACTAAATGGAAGATAATTTGAATGCTTTATAAGGGCTTGGCCTCTAAGCTTCTCGACTACGAATGTATCTAATATTTCCCTTTCTTTAGGTGTGGACATGTGATCCTGTTGGAGATTGGTTTCACATAGCAGGGTTCTACTCCATGTGAAGTTCCTCGTAATTTTTTCCCCCAAATAATTCTCTTTGGAAGAATTTAAAATGATGGCCAAAGTGCCTAGATAGTGAAAGTTACTGATTCGATCAACTAATGCCGATCTGGCATATTAGAGGAACTTTCTAGTTGGATTCTATTCTTAGGTAGATCAAACTATATTGGAGCATCAATATTTAGCTTTGTTTTTAGGAATTAGAGGGGCCTCCAGATAGCAGGCAGGTAATATGGGCTGTGAACCCTAAGGTGTCCAATATACAGATCTGACGTGTTGCAGAGATGGCTGTGAGAAATATGCTTTAATCCATAAAATTCTTCAAAATTTGCCATAATACTATCGATATCCATTGCTGAACCTGACAACCCTCCAGAGAAGATTAAGGATTCTATGTGCAAAACAAAAGGTAGGATTAGATGCTGAACTCATAATGCCAGAACAAGATTCCTTAGCAAGCACATATATTGGATTCTGTGGTTGTAATGTTCATATCGCGAGATGCCTTGAAACAATTGTTGTATAGATTTAATTGGTATCAGCAAATCCTTTCAACAGTGCAACTAGGATATAGTAGAGCAGAGTAAATTTTTCCCTCCTCCCTCCTGGGTTAAAGTGAAAGCATAATGATTAGCTGCTGTTTTCAATTGTATACTTAAAAGATTTGTACCTGAGGAAAAAATACTAAGAGACACTGATAAATGATCCTGTTAGAGGAGTTTTGACTGCTCTAGCTTAAACTGTTTCTTTCGAACAATCAAACTTGATAATTCTTTTATCACTACATGCCCCCCAAAAAAAAAAATGATTCCTTCATTGCTGATATCTATATTGGCAATTTACCTGTTCGAGAAAATTACAGATATGCTCAATGGGAACTGTATTTGTTCTCAGTAGTTTTCTTCTAGCTACAAAAGTTAGCCCGATCTCTTGCAAAATCTGCACGAGCTGGTTGAAATATGTGTTTGTCTTAAATTGTTAGGTAGTGATGCAAGTGCTGGTGCCCCCCGCAATCGTATTGGGCAGATCTCTCATAGTGTTGTTCTTGGTACCTTCAATGTTGGGGATCAAGGTGAAGGCTCTGTTCCAGACCTTAGTCGAGTGAGTTAATCTGCCATTTGTTGAGCATATCATTTCTTCGCTTTCTCTGTTGTACATGTTTTCATTTGCATTCCAGGCCTATCCTATTGTTGTCACAAGTTCAGCATTGTTTTGTTTCTATATGTGCAGGTTATAGGTAGTGTGCTGAATTCTATTGGGCTGGGTGGTTTGGCATCAGTTAATGGTAGTGGAAACGTTCAACCCCCTGTTTCAGTAAGTAATGGTAGTTTGATCTTTGTTGATGCAGATGCCTGATATTCTGAATAATTTGCTAGTTATGTTCTGTTATCATTTTCCTTGGATGCCTTGCTAGTGTGCTTAAGGAAACTGTTGCTGGGACTATTATGTCATAGGTGTAGCACACTCTTACTGAGTTAGAATAGTGCTTTTTGGGAGATTATTTGCTTGTGTATTTTTCATACCCTATTCCAACTAGTGTGAGTAAGGCTGCATGTTCTTGTTTACTCCATTTCTTGTATTGGGAGAACAAATTTCTTTTTCCCCAATTATGATGTCGATTATCACTTGTCTGTCTGTTTTCAGCTGCCTTTTGTAGCAGACAACTAATATTAGTATGTTTACTTGTCTGGAGAAGATTTATTCTGACAATTAAAAACTGGTGTTACTTAGCTCTGTGGAAGTTGGTTGAATGTCTAAAAGGATTAACACAATTTTATGGGGTGGAACAGCTGAATATTCTGGGTCAAGGTCCTCGTGGAAATGAACCAGAGGGTGCACAAGGGAGCCTTAGTGGTCAGAGCCAAGCTGGAAATCAGCCATCCTCTGGGCAGACATTTTCACCCCAATCTTTTCAAACTTTGCCTCAAGTTGTGCAGATTCCCTTAGCAGCAGCAGCAATACCTGTTCCTTCACTACAAGCGGTAGTGATTATCCCTATTTTCTCATTCTGCACACCTTTCTTTTGGTTGCTTTTTGATTAATTTTAAGTAATTGTTTTCAGCCAATCCCCCATTCCTTGAGCACATTGTCAGAGTTCATGAACCGGATGGAACAGGCTCTAACACAAAATGGTAATCCCTTCAAGCACAGGTCATGTAATTTGTCAAAAAAGTCACATCTCAAAATCTCAGCAGCCTGACTGTGTTTTTCTTTTCTTTCTTCCAGGATACCAGCCAAACCCATCATCAACTAGTGTGCGGGAATCACCTTCAAATTTACGGGGTCCACCTGCCCCTGAAGCGTTAAGCTCAATTCTGCATCAAGTGCAGCGACTTCTCAGCAACCAAGTGGTTGTTTCCCTCTCTGTAAGTTTTGAATGATAATCTCTTCTTTTCTTTCCTTATCTTTTTTTTTTTTTTTGGGGGGGGGGGGGGGGAGGGGGTGGTGGTGTGGGTTGGGGTTAGACTCTTACGAATGATTTTTGAAGTGATTAGTGTTCTTTTTGTGTGTGTGTGTGTGTGTGTGTGTTGGGGATGTAACTTATTGAAAAATTGATTCTCAACCTTTTTTTTTTCCTTTTTCCTTTTTGTTGTGGGGTGTTTTGTATGAAATATTGCTTCTTGCTTTTATATTGTGATTTTTTTTTTTTTCAAGTTTCATTTGAGTTTTATGTGTACCACTTTACAGAAGGAGAAAGTCTTTCTATTGATCCTGATAAAAACCAATATCTATTATAGTAAGTTCTGTGGTTTAGACCCCGAGTTTTAGGTGTAAAATATATTTGAAGTTTAGTTTGATGTAACTATGTGCATATATGTGTCAAACAGTACGTTACTGTCCTAGATAAACCGTTTTGAACTCCTCTTTTTGGAAGATTGATTATTGATGCATTTTGCTAAATAGATTTTTGTGTAATTTATAGAGAACATTAACAGAGAAACTAGGCATATATATATATATATATATATATATATATATATATATATATATAGTTGTATCAACTTGTTCTCTTTGAGAGTTTTGACTTTGAATGTATGGCTAGTGACATATACCATGTCCCCTGTTATATTTCCCTTTGTAAGTTAAAGAAAGTGAAAAATATACTTCAGATGGTTTTGCAGTAAGCAATAAGACATGAAAAGACAAGTAATTTTTAGTTTTGATATATAAGTAGGATATCTGATACAATAGTAAAGCCATAGACTAAAAAGGAAAGAGGAGAGCTTGGTGTAGGGAGTGGCACTCTCACCACACTCACATCCCTCTTTTCACTCAACCACCAAAGTCAAAACCCAGCTCTGCTATGCTTTTAGATATGTATACACTCCGAATATCTGATATTTGAGGTCCATGTTACCCATCTAAACCTATTTGCTCAGGTGCTCTTGCCCATTGCCCGGTTCATTTGGATTTCAATGAGCTATTCTTGGGTGAATTATTGCAGACTTCATTTTATTCTGTGAACATCTTGGATGTTTTCATTTATATGAAGCCATTGTAATTAATGTATCACTGACTGCTTCTAATTAGTTTGTTGGTTTGTAGCTCTTCACTAAGTGGGAATGTTGTCCAAGCTCACTTATGCATTTGCATACGCATGCTCTCAAGTAAAAACCTGCCTACTCAATATGAAATAGAGATTTGGTGGAAAGTTGTACACTGAGCCATGCACAATCATGAAGGCTTTTAAGTACCCAGAAGGAAAACATCGTAGAATCTGTCCATGTCTCTTAATGAGAGGAAGTGCTTTCATATTTAATTTCTTGAAGATCAACCTCCATCTCTGGTAGTTTTTCTTGTCAGTCAGGCAACCCAGGATGAAATAGTGTACACTTAAGTTGCTTATCAAGTCATAAGTTCTAAGAAAACATGCATAACTCATTGACCTCACCCTCTACTTAATCCTTTACATTATGCCATATTTCATGGAACCATTTCATGCTTAATTAGTTGCAAGCTTCAAACTGGGCAAAGAATATTGCTTCTTGAAGAAGAAAACTTCCTTTAAGGTCTTGCCTTCATCCATAGAAAAGTGAAGGTTATTGGAGGAAAATGTAAATCCCCATTTTGCACCTCAATTGAAGTCCTTGTGGTTTTTAAACTTTTTGAGATGCGTGTCCATCCATTTTTCCTATTTGAGCAATACCAATCTTTGCATCTATTTTTGCACTAGAAAGTGTTGTGCAATCTATTTTGTTTTGCATGTCACAGAGGCAACTTTAGTCTTTGCTTCAGTGTTAAGGTGCTTTTCATCTGTTGTACATAGGATGGCTGACTAAGGTTCTTGTTTCATTTTGTCCTATTGTCTGATTGTTGTAATCTTTAATGCTGCAACTTTTGTAGCATATTGCAGGCCGATTGGAGCATGAAGGAGCATCTCTTGATTCTGCTGTCAGGGGTCAGATACAATCTGAAGCATCTCAAATTGGGATTGCAATGCAACATTTAGGTGCTCTTTTTCTGGAGATTGGTCGCACAATGCTGACTCTTCGTATGGGACAGTCTCCCGTATGTTCTTCTCATCATTTCTCAAAGCATGATTAAAGATTTAACCAGCATTAATTATTTGTATGCTGTTGTCGGCAGGGAGAGTCTTTCGTGAATGCAGGACCTGCTGTGTATATCTCCCCATCTGGGCCTAACCCAATCATGGTCCAGGTTTGTAGTTTATTCCCCACTACTGAATTACTTGGTCTAGATCCACAGGTGCTTTTGGTGCCATTTGCAATATGAGGTTTCTGATTTTTAATTACCTTGAGAAAAAAGTGATTTATGATTGAAAAAGGTGTTCTTTTATGGAAATACTATCTTTTCACATTCTCGCTTAAGCTGGGGAAAAAGGTTGAGTCATTGGGTGCTGATAATGTGTTCAAAAGCTGTTGTTTTTTTTCTTAGTGGTATAGTTTATGGTGGTTCAGTTTTCTGAGGAGAAAATAACAGAGTGAGTATTTAAGAGTTTAACTTACAATAGTCTAATTCATCATATTCATGACTTTTGTCATCTTTGCATTTAACTTAGGTTTATGAGTATGGAATTTGATTAATTTACACATGGTGCCTTAACTGTCTTCTAACAATTCAATATGGATTGAAAGAATATATCATGAAAATGAGGTGCATGAAGCTTTGTTTAGATCCACATAACTCTTGTGGAAAGGATGTAACAAAAAGTGGGACTCTTGATTGCTACTTCCCAAAATCTTATGGAATGCATCAACAAAAGGTGGGACTCTTGATTCTATAGACTTTAGAGGATTGTGGACTGTCCTTTCTTTTTTACCTGTAGGTATTACATGGAGACCTCACCTAACTTTGGGTCAATTTGTCTCTTTATTGCTCCTTAGCACCATTAGATGCATGTGAACCTGTGAAATTAAAGTTCTGTATCTATATCTTGCACTGCTACCTGCTCTTGTGTTTACTGTTGAAACATTTTTATCCCTTTATTTGGCAACTGTGAATCCTATTATGTTTGATGTTGAAACCAGTGAATATTCACCGCCCAAAAAAAAAAAAAAAAAAAAAAACAAGTGGTTGCAATGTATAGAAAAGGGAAAGTTATGGGCTTCACAATACATACTGCCCAATATTGCTTTGTGACCCTCGAGATACTTCTCTATTCTATACCTGGCTGTGGTTTATACAAGAAACAAGACGAATGTGGCTAAGCTATGTGCCTACAACTGTTCTGATCATGTAAAAATCAAGTGCACTATCCTCTCTACTGTTGATCTGTGTAAATTAAGGCATTTAAATTTTCTTTCTGTTGAAATGTAGTAGATAGAAGCTGCAAAATCTAATTTCCATTTTTAGACAATATCAATGGGTGGATTGGCTGCTGATAGTAGCCTCTGTCCTGTTGAGTCCCAAATGGAGAAGTTCATAGGTTAGACCACTGCAATAGCTTAAGAGGACCAAATTTGATTCGGAATACACACTGGAAAAACAAAGGTTCGCGTGGCTAGGGCATGGCTGGCATAGTTAGCATACCTTGAAATTTAACATTCCCCATGTCACGAATTTATCCTTCAATCAGAGCTTTGAAAATCCATCCATTGCATAAAGGCATACCTGGGTATATTGGGGAACTGCTATTAGGGGAGAGTTACCCGAACACACATCCATGGTGGCTGGGCCATAAGAGTGACAGAACAAGTTTTCTGCCAAATTTCTCCGCTAGGGAGGTCTCAGCTGCTATTAGTAATATCGAATCAAAGCAAGCACCAAAGATGTTTGCTCCGGGCAACCTTGAAACACCATTCCAAATTAGGGAGTCCCAGAGCCCTCTCATACTTGCACCTGCTTATAGTCACCTGACCATAGGAAATTTCTCATTTTTGCTTCAATATCCAACCTTTATTCTAATTTTCTGCCAAATTTATCCACTAGGGAGGTCCCAGCTGCCATTTGTAATGTCAAATGAAAGTGAGCACCAAAGATGTTTGCTCTGGGCAACCTTGAAACAGCATTCCAAATTAGGGAGTCCCAGACCCCTCTCATCCTTGTACCTGCTTAGAGTCACCTGATCATAGGAGATTTCTCATTTTTGCTTCAATATCCAACCTTTATTATTCTTGAATCTATGCCCTTTGTGATTTTGCTCTTTTTACAAATCTATAAGTGTCTTGGTATGATCTTTTCCCCCCTAAGCTTTAGAGTATGCTGGAAGAAGATAGGTTAACTTTGGCATCTGAGAAAAGCTCCTTTATTTGCGGTATTCTTCTCTTTGACAGCAAGGAACTCATGTTCTTGGTATCAATTTGTATGGTTCAAGCAAATTGTGCTAAGACACATATTCTTTTTATGGCTTCTAGCTGAACAAAACTTATCACTCTCGATAAGTTGGTCCACTGGGGAGTTACCACTCAAAATTGTTGTTATTTGTGTAATAGTGAAGAGGAGCCACACTATCATCTCTTCTGTTCTTGACATATGGAATAAGCTGAAAAAATCTATCCCAGATATGGGTTTTGCTGCCTTCTAGTGCAGCTAACATCATGGATCTCTTCAATATGGCCCTCACTTATTGCGGTTATTGTGGCCTGGGTTGATTGCGACTGTTGAAAGAAAGGAATGAGGAGAGAATCGGGCTTAGTTCATATGCTGCTGTGGATGTTACTTGCACTATCCAATCTTGTCTTTTAGCTATTGATGATCAAGATCTTGATCCTAGCACTTTGTTTTGCTCGAGATTTTAGGTCTCTAGTGAGTTACCCCAGTTTTGTATAGCAGTTTATACCATTTTGTAACTTCTCATATCATTGATGAAAATCAAGCCTGCTGGAGAGCATCTTTGATGAAGCATGTATGTAGCTGTGTACATGACCACCTCATGATCTGCACAATTATCGATCCTTATGATGAATGATTTTCTATCATCTTCTAGTCAAATTCCTATCTGTAGTGACCTAGCATGTTGACAGAGTGACTGAGAAACTCCGGGGGTTGCCTAGTGTTAAGGCCTAAGAGCTTTTACAAGCTATAATTATTTGCATGAGGTGCCTTTTGAATTTCCTGAAATACTCCTACACGGCCCAACCTCCTACAGTTAACTGGTGTGTAGGCGTTCCAGGGTTGTCATGTGCTCGAAGTAGTGGGCCCCATAATGGCACTGCCCTCTCCCACCCAACCAGTACGCCCACCCCAAAAACCCACCAGGCGCACCCCCACCCCAAAAACCCAAACCCCACCCTAACCACCTAAAACCAAACACCACCACCACCCCCCCCCCCCCCAAAAAAAAAAAAAGACCCACCTCACCCCAAGACCAACAAAAAAAAAAAAAAAAAAAAAAAACCCCAAACAAAAAAAAGACAGAACATTTTGACAGAGAAAGCTTTTTTTTTGGTGGAGAAATCTGTATGCTTGAGATATATGGAAAAGTCAATGTTTTGGGCAAAAAATGTTCCTGTGTTAGATCATGGGTTCACAATCAAAATACTGATTTTGTTAATTTGAGTATGAAGAGAACCACACAAACACCTTCAATCTTGAAGGTTCATGAGCACAACCTGCTTACTTAGAGATTACATGAACAAAAATGCTCCCTGTGAGCTCTCTCTCAACAAAAGAAAAAATCTGAATATCTCTGATGTTTACCTACTCATGGACTTCGTACTCTGTATAAGATCAAGGAGCTAACTAATAACAACCATAACAGGGAACTAATATCGGAAAAAAAGAAGAAGTAAAATAATAAAGATAACCAAAAATTATAGAGTATCATATCACCCTGTCTTTGTTTTTTTATACCCATATCATGGCTGATCAAGTTTGATAGATTAGCCATCTGAAACCAAAATAATGCATATAAATTGTATTACTATTGATTGCATGTGCTGAATTACATTGATAAATGCCTTATTGCGCGTTTTCAGCCTTTTCCTCTCCAAACCAACTCCCTTTTTGGACCATCTGTTCCCCCATCAAACCCAGTTGCCCTTGGTCCTGTTGGTGTTGGTAATCCCCCAAGGAACATAAATATACATATACATGCTGGTAAGAACTGGGTTTTCTTTTTCCTTATCTTTAATTTGTTAGCAATGAGCTTCTTTTGATGCCTTTGGTTAGCAGGGACTGCACTTGCTCCAGTGGTCACAACTTTGGGTAATAGGGCAACCACAGAAACCACACAGGGACAGCAGGGTGATGCTAATGTTTCGAGTGATTTGGCATCTGGTCGTCATGCTAGAAATGTTATTGCCGCATCTATACCATCTCGGCCCTCTGTAGTTGCTGCATCTGCTACATTGCCCGGCCTGGTTAATTCTTCTTCCCCTCCACAGTCTGCTTCTATTCCTTTAGCTAATATCATCAGTGAAGCCAGTTCCCATATCAGGAACTTAGTTGGCAACATGCAGGAAGGAAATCAGATGCCTTCAGGTATTAACTGTTTTTGAAAACTTGGGAGTATTAAACTTTATGACTTGTCTAATCCATGATGGTTTTCTGCAGGTGGGAGTGGGTCCACTGTTGATATCCCTGGTGGTTCCACTTCCGATATCATTCATTCTGGCACAGGGACCATGGATAGGGATGCAGAACTATCCATGCCCTCGACAAGCAGTGAAACTGAAAGTGGAAAGAAGGTAGGATAGAGACAACTAATCCTCCATGGAATTTTCACAGCAATTGATCACTGTTTTAAATCTTTTGGATTCTCAGCAGCAACATGAAAGTGAACATCAAATGGGTTCCAACACAAGTGATTTCATCAACACTGGCGATGCCTCAGGTTTGTCATCTGAGGGTGCTCCAGTCAAGTTGGGAGCTGCTTCGAGCTCTGGCTGCAAGGATGGTATTTCTGACAGTGATACCACTGCTGTACCACTTGGACTTGGGCTAGGAGGTTTGGAACACAAGGTCTGATGCTGCCTTTGGATATAGATATAGATGTGTCTTTGTTACATGCTGAATTATGAAGTTCACTTATTTGTTTATGGTCGGTGCTTGTCCATTTGTTTCAGAAATGATGGAACACTTGCATTGATGATCTTGCTTGTTCAAGTGAAAATGCTTCTGCTTATGTCTTTGCTTTGCCTGTAAACGTGTGAGCTGTTATGTTTATCTTTGCTGTAATCAGACCCTTTCTCTTTATCATTGGCAACTGGATGCAACTAGACTTATCTTATGTTAGTACCTCGTGTTTTATCCATCTTGAAGAGCAATGGATGAGCATCTTGAGGGCGTTTTCATTGTTTAATGAATGCCTGCAACAGATGAAGATCATAATATTATTTTTGATGAATGCTCTTCAATCTGTTATTCGTTTAAGCACTATCATATCTTCAACCTTGGTAGAATGTAGTGAGGGGCACCATCAGATTGTTTTTGTCCCATGGTTGCATTACTTGTAGACTATGGTATGAAGATCTAGTGCTTTCGCCTATTCCTTAATGATCTGTCGATGCAGTCTCTAATTGCCTGTTGATAGGTGACCTGGATTGATTGCAATTCAATTGTATTCTATTAGTCTCTGCTTGTCACGCATAACAGCCCAGTGATATGCATATTATTCAACACGATGGTGAGTGCTGTAAAAAACTTGATGACTGGGAATTTTCTAGACTTGATGTTATTTTATAGTTACTCATTATTCTCAATTTCTGATCAGATATCACTTCTCAGTCACTTATTAAACATTTAACACGTTTTAATGTAATAAAACCAGAGACGTGGGAGGCCATCAGGGTCACAAACAACTCCTCCAAATCAGAATCAGGTAAACAGAACTAATGGTCAGCAAGTTCTGCAGTCTTTGTTATCCCGCAATTTAAATGTGAGCAGAGATGCAAGAGGCCAGCCTGCAGGGCCACCGCCTTCTGCTAGCGGACAACTTCCAGAAACTGCAGTTGGAGGAACAGGTTCCAATGCCCAGCTTGATGTAGCAGGTGCAATGTCTCAAGTTTTACACAGTCCTGCCCTGAATGGTCTGTTGGCAGGAGCCTCTGAGCAAACTGGTGTAGGCTCCCCAGATGTCTTGAGAAATATGTTACAACAGCTTACAGAGAGCCCTGTAGTGATGAATGCAGTGAGTCAAATTGCCCAACAGGTCGACCATCAAGATCTTGGAAATATTTTTGTGGGGACAGGAGGACAAGGTGGTGGGATGGATTTATCTAGGATGTTTCAAACAATGATGCCCATTGTATCTCAAGCTCTAGGTGGTGCTGCAAGGCCTGCTCGAGTTGCCTCAGGTACTGTGCCTGAATTTCAGAGACAGACAAGTGGGAATAGGCCAACCGATGACATTATTGGTGATAATCTCAATCAGGTTTGTTCATTTTACTATTGATATAAGGTGGTCTGAAAGTTGTCGATGCAATATTTGCATTTACCAAATTACCCAAAAAAATTTTTGCATTTAGTTATTAGAATTTAATTGGTTGTGCAATAACTTTAAAATGAAAAAATATTGAATAATTAAAAAACAAGAAGTAATTAATCCTGCAAAGCAACTTAAAAATTGCTGGTGCCTCTCCTCCCATGCAGTGGTACTCTTTAGGGAGACATGCTTTTCACGAGGCCTGAGCCTATCACCTTTTTGCATCCCTTATTGAGCTTGCTCAATGTTTACTTGTCTCACTTCTATCCAGTCTCTGAATACAAACAAGGCACACAATGATATCTTGGTATATGTTTTGGGAATGATATGTGTTTGCTTCCATCAATATGATGCTGAGACTGTAGATAAGGCTAGTTGTATATATTTTTGTCATGTCTAGGACTCTTTTGACCTCAGCTTCCTGTTTCCACATATCGTGGTTGCTGCTTCTTTTGCTGGATGAATAATACTACTAACAGCAATCTCTATATTGGTTGATAAAACCTAAATTAACTGCCATTTGTATATTCAGGTTGACCTTCGACATGCGATTAGAAGCATTGAAAACTTGAACCAGCCTGAAGATGTATTTCATTCTGTGGCACAAAATGCGGCAAGATTGTATGGGAGTGAAAGTGATACTGCAGATATCATGAATGCATTGGGCATTGATGATGAACTTGCTAGGGTAAGTGGATTTATGATGCTAAAATTGTTTTGAATATATGAATTTGTATTCCATTGTTTTCTAATAGTTGTGCACTTTCTAATTGCTAACTATGTTTTGCAGGAGTATGTAGAGATGCTACAACATGACATATGCCATCGCTTGGAGGATGAATCTGCACCAAAGGAATGATAATCCTCGCTATGTGGACTTTATAATTGTTTCGACTGAGGATTACTGTCATTCGATCGGTTGCAGTTAGGGAAAAATGGGTTTTGATAATTGGTTGGCTGGCTGAGTTGAGGTTCATTGACAAATTGGTCTGGAGGTGTCTGCCTGGACTGCTGTATAGTTGTTCGGCACTGTTTATAGTGGACATGAACCATAATGGGTTCATTATTGTACTTATTTTGTTCGAATACATATCAATCTGAGTTTTGGCATTTGGTCTTCAATTGTGGTCCTGTTCTTTCGTCCTCGTTGCTTAATTATGATAATTAATTGATCCTAGAATTATTCCTTGTTTTGATTGTTCTTTACTTGTGTATATGTATAGATATGATAATAGGGTATATTAGTTACTTGTTGAGATAAAAAAGATGGCTCCCTCCCCCTGAACTTGAGTAGGCATCTCTGTTTTCCTGTGCAGTGTCGGATTTTATATTATGAAAATTCCATTTTTCTTCTGCTTGTATTATGTTTGTTCAATATTAAGTTTATTCGAAAATTTTGATAGGAAAGGAGCACAGTTTTTGAACCTCGTCGCTTCTAGCCTGTTTGAGTTCAGAACAATGGGAGCTTTTGATATACAGACTGAAAAGAACTATTCAGTACCATGTCAAGGCAATCGTCACAAGCTTTGCAGAAGGTAATATCTAATTCCTGGAGGACGCTTGGTGAACTTTCTTTTAGATATAACCGTAGCAATGTGAAAAGGGCGCGGTTAATAGTTGTTTTGAGTGGCAGTGGACTATGGAAGGTGAACGTGGTCTGGTAATAATGAAAATGTCATAGAAAATTTTCCTCAATCAACCGTCATTGTCAAGTAGTCAATCATTACTGTCATCTTTCATCATCTTTTTGCTGTGAAAAGCTATCTAACATTTTGAAAGTGAAAATCTAATGGCAACAGATCAAACCAAATTATAAGATGTGAGAATGTGTTGAGAGTAGGAAGCCTTTCATCTTATCATCTGATCGTGCAATTTCCATCGGGTAACGAGGTGAAAATAAGCATTTCATGACGGTTCTATCTTATGTTTTTGCTTTCTTTATTTATTTTTTCCCCCTTTTTCCCCAACAAACAAGTACTTCTCAATCATAACCAACCACTCTCAAAATTGGCACGTGTGGAAGAGACGGCTAAACTAGAAAGAAAACAAGAGAAATCAGACTCTAGTAGCTTTAGGACATTCTATAAAACGGGAATGTACCCGCTCAAAATAATAATAATAATAAATAAATAAAAGGGGTTGTGCAGAAAAATATTACGCCTAAGGGTTACAAAGGTGCTTTTCAAAAAGTTATCTTCAGATTTTGTGAATTTAGAATGGAATGCATCTTCCCAAAAGGCATCTTCTTCGTATTTTTTGTAAGTCAGTTGTTTTGATATTATAGTACTTATACAATTGAAGACACTTTTTCAAAATGTACCCCTTTTGAAAAAACTTGTATTCAACATACAAGTCAAAGCACCCTATAGAGTACAAAACAAAGTAAAAGCATTAATTGCAATGCAACTGGAAACCATCATTACTCGACATGCAAATCCAATCCACTTCCTCGCCTCTCGACATATAGCTCTATAATTTGTGATGACATTTATTACTCTACATTCAATTCACATAACTCTAATTTGTGTCTATCCTATCCGGTAAGAATGGATTTATCAAAAGGTATGGGCTCCATTTAGCTTGTAAAAGTACAAAACAATATGGTCAAACAGCAAAATTGCATAATAACTACTCATAACATGGTTAAAAGTCGGTAAATAAACAAAACAAATCATGCACAAGTTAATACACTTGGTTTTAATTATCCTGTTGATTCCTTTAGGGACATGTTCTTTTGTTGTGCCCTTCCCTCCTACACAATGTGCAAGTCAATCTATTCGAACAACCTCTAACGTTCATCTTCATATGAAAATGTTTTGTCTTAGGCTTACCCTTCTTTCGTTCCAACTACGGATTAAGTCATACTTTCTAAAGGAGTGAAATCACTTACCAACTTGACTTATCTCCAATCAAGTGGGCTATGTACATCTACACCCGATATGCGAACTTGTACTAATCCTTGATATTAGACATTATGTCAAAACGCTCGAACCCTGCAATAGCAATAGCATGTAAGTAGGGAATCTTAAATATCTACCACTTGTTGCATGTACACATGTGCCTATTGAAATCTACTGTTTGCACATGCACGCTTCCCTTCATCCCATTCCCTACATTTTGCTTCTAGTCTCAACCTCATATAGTTTATTGTAGCAACTGAACCGAAGTACTGGATGAGAACTTGGCCGCTTGACCTACTTCTCTAACATTCCAGCTACATATTTGGTGTATGGTCGATTTGCACCTACCCACTTAAGTGCCTCTTCATGTCTCTTATCCTAATAGAATACGTAATTATATAAGATCTTCCTCATAAGTGATTTAACCAATAGATTATGAGTGTGCTTCAATATCGAATTATAAGCTTTCATAAGGTTAGATGTCATATGCCCGAACCAATAGCCCTCATCATATGCAAGTGTTCATTGCAGCATCGACAAAGAAGAAACTAATCTAGTGCATTAGGCTTAGTACTCATAGCCTTTTTTAAGCATTTCTCAAATTTTTGAGGCTAAGCTTATATAGCTATGAAAGTTGCCTACTTCTTACACGATTGGTTCTTATGGATCTTATTAAAATTGCTTGCAATATGTCGTATGCTCCACCACCACACCACAAAAGGAGGTTTCCATCCATTCTCATTTTTATCTAATGCAGACTGAATCCCTGTCCTTCTATCAAATATCAAGTAGATGGTTTGACACTTGCCCTGTCACCACACATATGTTGCCTCAAATTCCTAAGAAACCAACCGCATGCATCGGTTGTCTCATCATCAACGAATTTAAAAGCAAGCAGGACTGTATGGTTCGTTCTATCTATACTAGTGGTAACCGATAACTTGTGGTAGTACTTTCTGTATAAGAATATGCCATCAATACCAACGATAGGCCTATAGAACTTCTATATCTCTATGCATGGGCCGAAAGACCACTATACCCACTTTAACTCTATCATACCTAGTTGTCTCGACAGGTTCCACATCCACTCCAACTTTGTACCCGAGTTAGACATCTAGATTGCATTGAGTAGTCAAGGTAAATCATCATATGACCTCTCTCAGTTACTGTACACAACTTCAATTTCTTTCCTCTTCTTAGTCCACACCTTTTTATTGGTGACCATATACCAAAACTGCTTCTCAACAATACTATGAAGCTAAGAAATTTTGGTGCCAAGATCTTTTCTAATGATATTCAAGAACTCCTTAGCCATAGTGTTGCTATCTAATTACAGGTAATCTTAAGTTATTATGGGATTGAAATATGTGTGAGGCTCTATCAATTTTGTTATCACAAATATACCCTCCAATTTTTTCTTACAAGCTCATAATCTCCATTAACAACCATCACCATGCTTACAACAAGGGTTGGAATATTTACTTTTCTTCAATTCCAATGACCTAAAGTCAAAATGATGTTTGATGTGGTAGCGCTTAATAGCTCTTATAAGTTTCTCCTTTATGTTGAACCTCATACCTGCACAAAAATCTTTATTGGCTTGCAAGTTACTAAACCTTTCATTTACATCTCTCTCGAAGTTCAAGTAATCATCCTCCCCACCTTGTTGAAAAAAGGAATCTCATCCCTTAACCTTGTTTCTAGCATATCAATCTTTGAAGTCTACATTGAGTTGGAGTTGGAACCATTGAACTTCAACCCGTAGTGTGTGGGTGTACACTAAGCATATCTATGTGGAAGGTGCAGGTGGTAAGCACCTCAAGTACAATAAGACATGTAGAAAGTGTCTCATTATTATCATCATCATCGTTGTCATCCTTCTCATGTCCCTCAAGCTGATAATCATCATCATCATTGTCGTCCTCATCATCATCATGTAAGCCTGTCGTTCACTGAATCACATAGTCATGTGAAACTTTCTTATGCAAAACCAATCCTACAACCTCATCCATTGCAAGCATGGATGTAGACATGGGAAATGACTCATATTCATATGTCATTTGTTGGTTCTTCTCAATTGGTACCACCCCTTCGTTCTCTTCAATTGGAGGCATATATGTTTCTTGTATGTAGGCGCCTCCTTCTACTCCTTCGATTATGATATACAGATGGTGGATATGGGTCGGCTTAAATGCTTCTATCATCTCAAAGAGATTCTCAACGTCATCATTGTCTTTGCTGGTAGTGAGAGAATAACTTATGATACCCAAGTAAGCATTTGGATATCTGTACAAAATCTCAACCTTAGTGCTTAGATCAACTCTAATACCTTGGCGATTGGATCAACTCCGACACATAAGCAAACCCTTTCAAGGAGATCAAAGAAATTTGCATTGGTTCTCACTTTCAACATCTTCACTGAGTTACGATCATATTCTGGCTTCGAATTTCTCCTCAAAATGTTTCCATAGGCAAAACTTATAAATTTTACAGTGTACACTATTTTCAACTTATTTATATTACAATTATTGTTTCGATTAATACATAAGTCATTATGCATCATTCAATATGATCAAATGCTCCTTTCCATTAGCTAAACTATGCAACTCTCTAAGGGACAATTCACTAAACACTTAGAATGCACATTTCAAAACATTAAAATTTCAATTCCACTACAACAAATCTATACGTTAATATACAAATCATTCATAGAAAGTGTAACTATACGATATATAATACATATTAACATTCAAATACAATATTTAAACAACCTAAATTAGTTAAATCTGTCTACATCTAATCTTAGGGTTCTAAATTGGGGAAATAGAAAAACACTGAAATTTAATGAATGAAATTCATGAAAATGAAGTAGATTTAGTGTATGAGATGCTTACCTTTGATTGTTGGATGTGATTTCGTAAAAAAACCCATTGAAAGAGATGGTTTAAGGATGTATGTATGTTGTGACTGGGAGAGAGGAGAGAAATGGTATGTTTGAAATGAAGAAAGTGTAGCTTGTGCTGGGTCAATTATATCTGCAAGGCGCCTTTAGTTATAATTTTAATATAACTGGAAAAGTACCTTCAATTGTATTGATATTGTAATTGAAGGTGCCTTTAGTTATAATATCATTACAATTGGAAAGATGCCTTCTTGTTGCAAAAAATAAGGTGCCTTTAATGCTAAATTCATAAAAACTGAAGGCACCTTTTTAGAAGGAGCCTTCATAACTCCCTAGATGTAATTTTTCTTTTTACATCTTTTTTTTTTAATTTTTTGTTGAGGAAATCTATAAAACGAAGTTATCAAATCTGTTGCTTTATTAGCCTTTTAGATGTGAAATTCTTAGAATTCTTTCCATCTAATTTGAACATCCAAATAAGATTGCTATAGCAAAATTTAGTGTGAATGAGTACGACACCACATCCGATTTTACTTCGTAGTACAATGATTTTCTACACTAGTTTCCTCAATAACTAAATTATCAATATCGTTTAAATCACTTGTTTTTTATTTTTCTAAAATTGCCCACCAATTTGATTTGCCCTTGAAGTTTTCGTTTTAATTTGGAATTCAAGTCTTCAAATTTTCAAGAATTTTACAAAACAAATCTACTAAAACAAATCAAAAGAAAAACACTAAATACTATTTGTCAACGTTTGCTTGCATAAATTTTGTGGTATTAACTAGATCGGACTAAACTAGACAAAAAAATTTATTTTATATTTGGTTTATAACTTTACTTAGTAACTAGACACAAACTGGGTTGATAGAATGGATAAAAGGTCTAGATTTTGTTGTGATATCTCGTAAATTAGCAACCAGGACGTGAACATCTGAGTATTAGGGTAAAGCTATGTCCTTGTATGATTAAGGTCAACAGTTGATTTAGGATATTTAAGAAAGTAAATTGATTAAGATATAAGCTTATGAGAAACATGATAACTCTAATCGAGGAATTTCTATATACTAAGAAGTAAAAAATATAATAGAATATCAAGAATACAATCAAAATAATAAGGATTTACTTTATATAAGCTCCTAAAGTTGTATTTGGGACAATCTTACTTAAATTTAGAGCTTTTAGAAAAACATATTCAATTGAGTTCAAAATTTACAACTAAGTTAAAAAAGTCAATTGAAGCAATTCAGTGAAATTAGATTTCAAAAATAATGACTTAAAATCTTAATTTTAGCCTTAGAAATGTGATTTTTTAATATAGTGTAAAAATGACCGAAACCCTTAAAATTAAGCTTAGAATGTAACGAGACTTAGAGATAAGTTAATTAGGCTATAAAAGAAAATAATAAAGCATAATATACTATATTAGTATACACGTATTTTTATAAGTATACTTAGTATATATAAATATGATACCTATAAATTAACTCGAAATAATATCATTATATATAATAAATGATAAACTCATAAAATAAATAAGAAATATATTATAAAAATAAAAGATAACAAAATCATATGACTATGTTTTGAACATAATTATATGACTATGTTTATAAATTATTTGTATTAAATATATATGATATATACTCGTATATTAATGAAATAACTGAATATTAGCATAATATACATAAAATAGTAATAATTTACTCAAAAATCTATCAAAACCTATCTAATTGCATGGAAAAATTAGGAAAACAAGTATAGCACTTTAGGACACTTCAAATTGGATGAATCAAAGTTACTTTTGATAGAAATAGGCACCTCATGCTTAAATTTAGTGGAAAAAGTAGACAAAAAATAAAAGAAAGGGAGAAAAAAAATTCCAACTGACCTAATTCACTAAAAATGGGACTCCTAACATCAAATACACATTTAGGAACCCAAATTACACAAAGAAAAATTTAGAAAAAATCATAGAAAATGGAAAAGAAAAGAAAAGAAAAATAGAACAGGGACTAAACTTAACTTAGTTACCCAACCCCTACATGTTCTGTTGTGAAACCCTTCCACTACCTAGTAGTTCACCCCACACCTAGCTACTCCTACAACCACTCACCACCCAATGGTCAGAGGAGCTTTGATGAATAGGTGAGTCGAAATTCTCTCTTATTTTTCGTTAAATTTTAAAAAATATTAAATTTATTCAAAAAAATATGAAAAAATTTGTATCTAGCTATTTTAGATATATGTTCACCTGGTAATTTTGTTTTTGTAAAATTAAGATGATTTTATGTACTTTTTAATAAAGTCATTATTCATATGAATTTTGATTTTCAAAATTAATATACTAAATATTATAGTGTTTAGCTCAATTTTTTTTTTTGTAGAATACATATGATATATATTTAATTGCTATGTAGCCATATTTTTAATTTAGGTATTTTGTATATTTATTGTATTTTTTTTACCCTAAAAATAGTAAAAAATAGGATGAAATGATGAAATAAATAAGTTTCTATGAAATTAGGTGATGAAATGGAAGTCTACTGACTTTCAGTGATTTATAATATTGTTAGGATACATTGAAAATAATTTTGCATAAAAAAAAGATAATAATTTATTGATTAAATGTAATTTAGAGGTAAAAATGCAATTAGGAGTATATAGGCGATAAACTAATAGCATGAAACCATGTATTGACTGAATTCTCCATCTTTTTAGGAGTCTATAAAAATTTTCAAGGAATTATTTAATAAAGCGAGTCATTTATTATGAATTTTTGTGGTGAAATAGCTTAAATTACAAACCGAAGCATGTTTATAGTAATAATAGGCTAAAATATGATAAATATAGAAATAAAAACTATACATATACATGCTAGTTAGATTTGGTAAAATGAATTTTTAATATATTTAATGATAGTTTTATGATTGGGTTAAGATATATTCATATTAGAGTTAGATAATACTTATGTTATTAAGTTATATTAGCAAATTATATGAAATATGGTCCAATTACATAAAATGAGTATAATATAATAGTACTTATTACACGAGCTTACAAATATAATATAAAGCTAGATATACTTTTAGAAGTAATCTCTTGGAATAGTACTCGTAATACATATTGTTAGGTATGTACGAACCCAATAACATTACTTTTACTAAAATTGGATAATTCTAGATAATATGACCTATATCTCTATAATATTATGAGAATTTATAAACTACGATAACCTGATCATAATTGAAATGTAAATTGATTGATTAAAAGTACGCTTTAATACAATTGAAATTATATGTTATAAGTAATAGTATAATTACGCATATTATCGATACTTAATAATTTAAATTAACTATATTTCATTATATAAGGAAAATAATAATATACCTTAGCTATGTATATATTTATATATATAACTTTAGAAGGAAATAAAAGAGTAAATAAAACCCTAAGGTTTTCATCACTTTTATAAAAACTAAATCCGGGCTTCATATATATATAGGGTCTCTCAGTGACTAAAGCGTCAACAATATAAGTCTCCCATAGAGAGCGTCATGATAGGTAAGTAGGATCAATGTTATACGGTATTTTGGGGTATTATTTCAGAATACCTGGAGACTTTATTATATATTTGCTTATGATTATAATTAATTGGTTGTGCATATATAGTGCTTAGTTTAGGATTAGATTTGGTATGATGGGAGCCATGTTCCATGTTATGGTTGTGAAAGCTCTGCAATTAGGTGTTCAGAATTTGATCCGTAAAATTTAGGACGATTGGATAAGTTGTCTAACCAAGTCTAAATTTTACAACGATGATATGAATGTTAGTAAAAGTGATCCCATGAGTTTGGATTTAGGAAAATAAATAATAAAATAATTAATTATTATAATATTGAATTATATATATATTACCTATTATTTATCGGAAACGTGTGAAATAAGTTCTGATAATTAATGAATCGATAGAAATAAATTATATGCACACTAAAAATCATAAAATAATATAAATAATATTTAAAAATATTTATTTGCACCATATATGTATTTACATGTAGATAAAAATATACAAAATTACTTAAACTACTTGAAATATACTAAAATAATACTATATAATTAAAGAAAATCCATAAATAATTAAATAAAAATCAAGAAAAAATATGAAAAAGTGAAGAGAATTCCATAAATGAGGCGTGACAAGCTAGAATTGAAAAAGAGAAAGTGAACCAATAAAATTCAAATAAATATAAATTAAATTAGAAGAGGATAAGGGATAAATGGAAACGATTAATTCACCAAATAATCAAGGTAGCCATATAAATTTAGAAAACCTCAATCAAAACTCATTTTGGTTAGTTTAAAATTAGGAAAAATTTAGGGAAAGGAGATAAAAGAGGAAAAAACCAAATTTACCAAAACTTAGAAAATTAGTGTACAATTAGGGCTTAAAAGGGAACCCACATTTGACAACTACCTAAAGAGGAATGACCACCAATACCAGATAATGGACCCTAAGCCTGGAGCTTCCGACAATGGTAAAGCCACTAATGGTAGTTGGAGGCCCTTTAATCAATGAATTCTGATTTCCCTTACAAATTTATTTAATTTACTAAAAACATTAAATATATATGGAAAATTATAAAATTTAGTATTCTAGAATATTTTTGTATGTAAATTTAAGAAAAATATCAATTTGATAAAATTAGGTCTCTGAATATACTACTCTTAAAAAATGACTAAACTCAAGCTAGTTTTCAGTTTATATTTAAATAATCTTCAAGATATAGTTTTGATTTTAAAATTTTTTTATAGACTATTTAGGATATATATTATAATGCTATGAAGAGTTTTTCTTAAATTTAATTTTATAAATTTTTATTTAATTTTTATATCCTAAAATCATGCATAAAAGGCAATATTTGTGCTTAATTGTGTAATTTAATGGTAATTTGGTAAAAATTCTGATTTAATATGTAATTTGGTGTTCTAGGATGTTAATTACTAATATAGTATGATATTTGTAGTATTTGGAGTATTAGAAGTATGTATTATGTATATTATGTGATAAATAATGGGTAAAAGGGCATAACTAAGCTAATATTTTGATTTAGGGTAAATTAAGTATAAATTCTGATTTAGGATATAATTAGACATCTAGATATGTTATTGGATGATGAAGAATAATATATGTAGCATTAGAAGTATTAGATAAGTGATATAAGTGAACAATATGTAATAATACATAATATGTGTATATAGGAATTAAATAGATAGAAAATATTAGATAAAAATTAAAGGTATTATAATATTAGGAATATGATATAAATCTGATTTGGAAGGTGAATTTATGAAATTATATAAAAAATATAAGTTATTCTCACATCGAGAGCTAATTCGGTAATTAAATTAGGAATATAATGTATCATACCAATTAAAATATTGGTTAGAAGCTAAAACGGAGATTAAGAATACCTAAGTATAGTTAGATGTATTTCACATATTAGTTTGGGAGAAATTCATATGGTTTACAAATAAAAAGAGTAATAAGAAGCTAAAACAAAACTTGATTTAGAAATTGAATAAGGAATTAATTTAGAATTAGTTCAGTTATATGAGATATAGAATTTGAATAATTGAATAAAATTATAATCTTAAACTAAAAACTAATAACTTAAAACTTATATGTATATATACACATATGTATGAGCGGTTACATTAAAATGTAGATCGTTCTTGGATCATAATCTAATTCAAAAGTATAATTTGAGTTAAGATTAGTATAAGTATATTAAATAGTAAGTCAAAATCCTAAACCAAAGGTTATACTTATTAAATAAATCATAAGAAAAAGGTTAAGAGGTATTTAAAAGACTTATAAACAAAGAGTAATAAAAAGAAAGAGGTAAACTAAAACCTAATTCAGAAGCAAAAATTGTAATAAAAATAAGAAGCAAATTCGAAACCTGGCGAAACAAGAGAAGTAATTCTAACATACCTAAACCTGAATCACTAAATATAAAAAGACTATAAACTAAAGATAATCATAATCTAAATTACAGAATAAAACCTATCTATGATAGTTATGTGAAAACTAAAACAATATTTGTATTATAGGGATTATCAGCGATAGCTTATGTAAGTTGCACTATAAGTGAGCAAGCGAGAAGTCTAGACAAGTTGGGATCATTACGTTTTGACTGAGTCTCAACTATTGGTAAGGCAGTCATACTTCCTTCACCTAAATGAGAACTTCATTTAGCGGCTCTTTCCAAAAGGTGTGAATGTAAATAAAAAACATCTCTCGAATAAGCTTCGCAGTCGGGTGGACTTCGTAATAGAAGAGACATTTAACAATAAGCCTATGCTTGTTTGGAGAGATCATCATAAATGATTAACGTGTGTCATTTACGATGCATGAAATGTTCAGCCGGAGCTACTATTGTATACAGAGCTAGGTATTGTAATGTAGCTGGGGAATTTGTCATTTCTGCTACAACAATAATGAATTTAATAGCTCCCCTTTCTTGTAGAGTATTTATTACTAGAGCTATAGAAGATTCTTTATGACTAATAGCTATATAAACACATATTACATTTTGCCCTTGTTAATTAAGAATCATATCTGTAGATTATATCTGGTTGTATTTATTAGATAGTTAACTATGAACATGCATTTGTATGCGTGTTTCTGAATTTGATCGTATGATTCTAGTTTACTATTCTAGCTTGTATTTATATGATTTATTTGAATTGATTGAGCACCTTAAACTAGACCTAATCGAGTATATGACCTGTAAGTCTAAAACGGATCTACATAGTAACCCATTAGGGGAGATATTTAGGATTCTCCAACCACATATTGACTTCTTTGAAAGGGATAGTGTGTAAAGTCAATTATTCAAAGGTAGTCGCGAGAAGAACAGTGTCTCCATTGCTCAAGTTTGGGTTTGGTCATGAGCTATTATATAAACACGAATCCATATTAGAATGAGTGTGATTTCTCTAATCTTATGATGATATTTATTTGTACACGTATTGCATCGAACTAATTTGATTGATAATCTTGTTTGTGTTTGTTATATAGTTTTATGTTTTCATCCCAACTGATTGAGCGGTTGGTTACTTACATCCCTATGGATATTGTTGCAGGTACTAGTTAATAAGTGGTCATATAACTACTCTAAAGTTGGCAACTACTGAATTCTGGGGAGTGGAGATATAAACCTGATAATCAATTATACTCTTAAGTTTAGATTTTATCTTTAAAACTTTTAGTATAAATTTATATATTATCCAAGTAGATTATGATTAGGTTACTAAATCTTGAAAACATATTCAAATTATCTTAGTATAAATATGTATATATATATATTTATGATTTCATAGGTAAATAACATATTTAATTTATGAAATGTTTACTTTAAAGCGGGTTAATCATAGAGGCCTTGTGTAAATCAAGTTTAAGATAACAACTGTAAGATTAGCTTCTATCTTAAAATGGTTTGTACAAAAAGATTATTACAATTTTGCCGCTTTGGGGCATGTTAGGTTGTTCTATGAATATTATGCTTAGATTGTTTAAGCTGAGTTGATCATTCTAAAAATGAACTAACTTAAATTCGACTTAACATCTAACTTGATATGTATTGTAACCTACTAAGGGTAGCAGCTAGGATTTTCGGGTCAAATATAGACTTTTTTTTTATGAGGATAACTGAAATGGTTCTTTCCACACCCTTAGTAGAGCTAAGTGACTAGAAGGAAGGTTGCAGTAAGGTTGAGAGTCGTGGTTCAAAAATGGTTACAGGAGGAGGGTGTTTTCTATTACTCAAGCTTTGATTTGATTTTGATTCATGAGAACTCTACGTTAAGCTCCTCAACCCAAATTAGAGTGGATGCAATTTCTTTGACTTATGACAAACCAGATAACGTTGCATGGTGGCATTTCCTTATACATGTATTACATCTAACAAATTTGGTTGAAAACTCTCTTGTGATGTGCTGAATGAATACTTCTATCTCCATTTTACTTACTGAGTAAGTTATTACTCATTCTCTTATAATTTGTTTCACAGGTTCTAAATGGATTACAAGTACCTACCCAAAAACAGAGCACTAACAAATTGAGACGAGGGGTGAGGTGTAGTAAGAAATAGTCGGTTATTATCCTTAGTATTGATTTTCTTAAGTTTTAAGGAAAACTATATAAGACTCCTCAAGGGGCTTGGTGTTTTTAATTTTAGTTTGTATATGAAATGACAAGTACTTGAAAGATTTATTACCACTCTTTGTAAAGTTAAATTATAAATTTATTTTTAACAAATTATTTCAAATAATTACTTCACAGGTCTTTAACAAACAAGTATCGAATTGAATGCTTTAAAATGGTAGAGTTGAATACGCCTAATGTGAACTAAGTATAAGATAGCAGTTGTAAGGACAGTTTTTATCTTAAGATGACTCATATGATGAGATTGTTACAACTCTATTTTTTCGGAGCGTGATATTTATCCCATCTACATTATAATATAAGAATGAAATTCATTGGATAAAAACATAAAATATTTTGCATTCTCAAAAATACTAATCCATGTTATAATACCAAGTTAATTAATATTTTTTTTATTAAATATCACAAAAAATGACTTGTTTTATAATATAAATAATTAATTTTTTAATATAAATTTTATATCCAATATTGTACAAACCAAACATGGTATAATGAGTTTGTATTGCCTAATCCTCTTTATACTTGTACCATTCTACTTATATTTATTATGTTCATTTTTCTTTGTCTAATCCTTACAATCAAATATTACCGTAATATGATGATTCATAGTTTCTTCTTCTCTAGCATTATTGGACTTTTGTTACCATATATGTAATATAGTTAAAAGCTTACCTTTTTTGAAAATTGAGTTGGTATGCCAATTATCTATTTCTTATGTGGAATGTGATCAACAGTAATCATAAAATTAAGGCTCATCATGAAATCGAATCAGACCTAATTAAGAATCAAACTGTAAAATGTGATTTTTTTCTGTTCAATTAATAAAGTTTTTCCTATATAAAGGGTTCAAAATAATTTTCCTTTTATTTTAAAGTAGTTTTTAATACAATCTTTTCTATGTGTTGCATATTTGTACAATGTAATTACATATATATTGAATTATTTGTTTCTTCTATTTATTTTATTTTGCACAAAATGAAAATGTAATAGGGAGTATAGTTGAAATTTTGAATAAGGAGCTTAGAAGTTAGATTTAAGATAATACAAAAATTTTACAAGTGGGAGTATTTTTATCTACCATGATAGTTATTCTAACATGTTTAGAGAAATGTTTTCATTTCGTCTTGTTTACCACTATAAATGTTATATGTGCATCTTACTTTAAATATTTTCTTATTTAGGCTATAGTGTTTTTCCTTTTATATTTATAATATATAGCCTCTATATGTATTTATTCTATCAATATATATACCCATTACAGGATTTATTGAAGTTATTAATATTCTCAATTCACCCACGTAAATTATTATTAATTACTGATGGGGATATGTAGCAGAAATGGAGAGTTGCATACATTTTAACTATTTGTTTGTTTAGAGGTGATCGAGAGAAAACAAAATAATTATTTCAAAATACTTTTTATCACTTTATTTACTTAAAAATTAGTATAATAATTTTTAGTCTCGATGATTTTTCTATCTTGTAAAAAGTTCAAGTAATGAACAATCATATCCTTATTTAATAACAAAGGTTATATAGTTTTTGCTAATGGATATATTGATTTTTTAGTCCTATTCCAAATATAATATTGTAATTAATAAGATAAAATATACGCTAGAATGGGTACTTTGTACAATAAAAAATTATATAGAATAAAGACTCCAGTATGAATTTCCAATATATTTTAGTAATAGTTAGTAAAATTTTTCCATTCTTCGTATATCTTATTCCATTATGGGATGTAGGAATAATAAACCGATGTAACCAACTATTTTATTTATTTATTTTTTGGTCGATAAAACCAGTATCTTTCCTCCTTAACGTGCCCAAGAAGGGTGCGAGTAAAACGAACCTAAACGGAACGCCTACTTTTCGTTGGCTTTTGCAATCATCGTACATTTATGGAGGAAGTGGAAGCAAAGCCTAGAAGAACCGGAGGTCGTTTGTGTAGTGTCTGTAACCAAAGACGAGCCGCTCTTAAAAGACCTAAAACTCTAGAGCAGGTATCCTCTCAGTTCTCTTAAATTAATTATTTGAATCGCCGTCTTTCAACATCTTTCGAGCAATTATTGTTTACCTGGAATTGTTGATTCTCAGATTAATATTTGCAGTTTTAGGGCTCCATAGTCTGGAAATTCCGAATCTGTTGTCTTTATGATTTTCGAAATTTGAAAAACAAACGTTACTTTTAGTTGGAAACTCTTATACGATTGCTTAGTATTTCGAGTTTCGATTATGGAATTGTATTTTTTTTTAATTGTTTTCCTCTAATTGAAATCCTTGCAGTTAACGTTCTTGGTTTGTGAACTCTTTTATTGGTAGATGCATTCAGTGAAGGAAAAATTGTACCCTTCATGTTAACTTAGTTGGAACTGAGTTATTTTATTAGTCTGTGATTGTGAAAATACCATGTTTATGATAACGTGTGGCTTGTATAGGTTGGTGGTGGTGGAGGGGATGGTTATGGTGTGTACCACCAAATGGAAAATAGTAATTGAAAATGAGGGAAAAGATTTCTAACTTTAAAAAAGAGGAAAATCATTTTCCTTATTTTTCGTTATCATGGCTGCTAATGCTAGCTGCTATCGTCACCTTTCACCAATAGCATCCACGGAAAGCCACTAATACCTTAGCACCACTGAATTATGAATCTTTTAGTGGTAGATGTAGATCCATTTGGAGGGAAAAAAAAATCATTATGATTCTTTTTGACTTGGTTGGTTTTGGGTTTATGTTATTGAATATGTACTGGGAAGCAAAGTATTACAGTGGGGAAATGAATAAATGATTTGGTACATATTTTTTTCCTTCACTAGAGTTTAAATTTATAATTGTGAAATTACCATAGTTGTGATCATATGTACTGGGAAGCAAAGTATTACAGCAGGGAAATGAATAAATGATTTGTTATATATTTTTTCCTTCGCTAGAATTTAACTTTATAATTGCGAAATTACCATAGTTGTGATAATGTGTGGCTTCTATAGATTGGTGGTGGTGGGACGGGATGGTTGTGGGGATGGTATGTACAACCAAATGGAAAATAGTAGTGGAAAATGAGGAGATAGATTTTTATTTTAAAAAGAGGAAATCGTTTTCCATAATTTCTATTAACAGTTCCATTCCAGTTTAGCACCCTCACTGGCCACTACCTGCTATTATGCTTTTGAAATTTCTGAAAGTACGACTAACAGCTGCTAACAACCATAACCTCTTGAAGTTTCTAATAAGATTTTCGTATTATAAATGCTAAATTATAATTTTATATACTATAATAAGTTTGAAAAAGGTTTTCCATGAAACAGTTAATGGTTTGAATCCGATGTTGTCATTTCTTATCTCTTGGTTCCCATGTGATTATCCAGATGTTGCCTGTAAGAAGAAAAATGGTAAGAATTGCTCTGTCTTGAACTGTAACTGAGGCTTTTACTATTCCTACAGATATGCAGAGAGTGTTTTTATGCAGTCTTCGAAGAGGAAATACACCAAGTAATAGTAAAAAACGAGTTGTTTAAGCCTGGGGAGCGTGTTGCAATTGGTGCCTCCGGTGGAAAAGGTAACTCTTTATAGCTAGTTTTGATTGCTTAATCTGCAGAAGAGGGATACTGCCAAAACCCGTTATGCTTATGCTTAACCATCCTTGATGTTGGGATTACTTTTATTAACTTGACCTTCCTCATGCTCTATGATTTCATCCTTTTTCTTTTGGGTAGAGATTTAACCTTCTTTCCGTGACTATGGTTCATCAGAAGATGAGCGTTGTCCTAACTAAGTTTTTCCTTGTCAATAAAAATTATATTAGTCAATTTTAGATAGTGCTATTTTTTTTTTTTATGTCTCTCTTAGTGGCAATAACTACCTCTAGACTATGTATATTGTACACTGTACAACTGAAAAATGCTGCTTTTCATGGATATATATATATAAGTACAAAGAAAAGAGAGGAAAACTGATGTTTCCTGACCTGATATTTCCTTGTTTACATTGAATGTTCATGCAATTTGTGCAGATTCCACAGTTCTTGCTTATGTATTATCAGAACTGAATCGGCGTCATAATTATGGCTTGGATCTCTTCCTCCTATCTATTGATGAAGGAATTACAGGATATCGAGATGATTCTCTTGAAACCGTCAAAAGAAATGAAGTTCAGGTGATTGCAGTTTCTCTTTCTTTATCCAGCTGCCACTAAATCAAGTGGTCTTTACTCTTTAGACTGCTCCTACTAACTTGATCATAATTTTAGTTGCTGCCAAGTTGGGTATAAAGCTTTATCCCTCATTTTATCATAGAATTGGCAAGTTTTATCAGTGGAAAAACCATAAGAAAATTGTTTTTAGAAGCCAAATATTGACCATGTGATGCATGCATATGTGTGTGTGTGTGTGTGTGTGTGAGAGAGAGAGAGAGAGAGAGAGAGAGAGAGAGAGCAATTGATTAAAAAAAAAAGGAAATTATCATGACTGTGACATTCAAATCCATGCAATATACAATGTTGGTGGATATAGGCTATACTTATGCTGGAGGAAGCTGCTGTTACAGACCCATTGTAATTTTGGCTTCATTGTTTGCATGATTAGTGTAGTCCAAATTGACTTCTCTTGTTTTGTGGAAATCCCTTTTAGGTTAATCTGCCAATTTTCGTTGCCTAGTTAATCTTCTTATCATTTCAAAGTGGCTATTACACTTGTTTAAGTAGGTAATTATTACTGCTAGTTCAGTATGAGCTGAATGCCTTGATGATTTTTCAGTATGGGCTGCCACTTAAAATCATATCATACAGGGATTTGTATGGATGGACCATGGATGAAATAGTGAAGGTGATCGGTTTGAAGAATAATTGCACATTTTGTGGCGTCTTTAGACGACAGGTATATCACACTTCACACTTCACACTTCCTTTAACTTGTAACGATGATAATACATCCTCTCTGGTATAAACACCCGTGTACATGCATAAATATGAATGCAGGAATTTGCAATAAGTACTATAGTAGCACTTGCTACAGGATAATGCACTTTCTGTCTCTCCTTTTATGCTTCCTCTTTTTTTATTTTTTATTTTTGTGTATATGAAGATGCAAGTAGAGTTAAATAAAAAATACTAATATGAATGTGAAATTATTGGAAACAAAATTTGTAATATGGAGTTTGTCTAATTTCTGGATGCTCAATATCCGTCTTTTTACTATCTTGAATTGTGCACTGCGAGACTATTCATTGCAACATTTTTTGTGTGTATCAGCTATTTTGTCCTTTCCTATTCCTCATTTTGCTATTGAAAAGTTGAGAATCTTTTGAACGTGGATATTGATGGCATCTACATGTTTATACTTCTTAGGCCCTTGACCGTGGTGCTGCGTTATTGAAAGTAGACAAGGTTGCCACTGGACATAATGCTGATGATATTGCTGAAACAGTCTTGTTAAACATATTAAGAGGTGACATTGCAAGGTAATGCATTGTTTATCAAGGCTTCTTCCTGGTTCTTGAAGCCTTCATTTTCACATACTAAAGCATTTTATTTTAGTTTTCAGGTTGAGTAGATGCACTTCCATAACGACTGGCGAGGATGGACCAATTCCCAGATGTAAACCTTTTAAGTACACATACGAAAAGGAGATAGTAATATATCCTTGCAGTTGAATTTATTATTTCCATACCATTTACATATGTATTCCTACAGTAGTTAGAATTTTTTATGGTCAATATTAATGGGCCCCTTGACTAATTAATCACGTATGCATATTTCAAGAGGCTGGATTACTTCTCAACTGAATGTAAGTTTTCAAATTCTGTTCTAAAACCCTCCTTGAAATTTTCCTGTTTCATTTTTTAACAATATTATTTTTTTGAATGTTGATTTCATTACTAGAAGCCTTTATTCTTTGATTTTTATTTTTTTGTTCAAATACAGGCTCAATACATTTTAATTACCAAAAGAAGGATAACATAATTTTTTTGTTTTGGGTGAGAACTTTAATTTTTGTTAGTTTAGAATATAGTGTCTTAGAACTATGACTTTTGAAACTGATCTTTGTTTAACAGCATTTATAGGTAGAGGGTTTATATAGACTCAAATTGGTGTTTGAGGTTTTAATGAACAATTTGAATAATGGGAGGATCTAAGCACAAATCGTTTAAGGGATATTAACATGTACATGTTCTATAGGGGCTTATTGGCCTGGCATTCCTGCATCCTCGTTTAAGGCCCATGTCATTTTAATGTACTCTGGAGAAGTCACCTGTTACGCATGAGAGTGACTCACGCTCGCATTTTGGTGTTGTGGCCATAGTTATATGCACAAGAAGAAAAGAAGCTCCTGAGCAGCTGATGTGTTATTATTTGTTGTTGTGTATCTGGTGTAAATTGTTGTAGTGTGTTTGTCTATATGTTGTGGCTGTGTTACAGTTCATGTAGTCGAGTTGTTAAGCTGTCTCTAAAGAATGGTCAGTTACTGAACAGTAGTAGTGGGTGTTGTGGGCATCAGTAACTGCCACCTATCATGTTTAAGAGGAGTTTAGCTCAAGAAAAAAATGGAATACTTTCAGTTCAAACTCCTTGTGGTTTACAGCCGGAGAGCCTGTAATTTCACTGATTCATCATAGGTCGACCTGGAAGAAAGACGCCTAGACCCGCCGGCGAAACACAATTGGGTGTTAATAGTCCTAATACAATTTCTAATATGTGACCCTGTAACATCATCGTTGTTTCTAGTCACAAGAATATATTTTTGCATTACAAAAACATTGTTTCCACCCCAACCAAAAAAAAGAAAAAAATGAAAAAGGATTTCAAGCTATTTAAGATTGCACATGTGTGTGCACATATAATCACTTTGCTGCTTGACTTCATGCTTTTTCTATCATGGTTGTTTCCTGCAGATGACACTTGCAACTTATCTTGCAGGCATATATTCTTCTAATGCATACCGTGGTTTTGCTCGAGAGTTTATCAAAGATTTGGAAAGAATCAGGTTTTTTATTTGATTCAATGATTTCTGTTGCAGTTTCATTTATTCTCATACAGTTAATTTATTGTGTTGTTTGGTGCTTCTGCCAGTGCTTGCGTTCTTATTGCTTGATGTGCCTTTTGGTGATTAATTGTTGCAGACCTAGAGCTATAGTTGATATCATCAAGTCGGGGGAGGATTTCAGGATATCCACTTTGACAAAAATGCCTGAGCAGGGTACATGTGAACGATGTGGCTACATTTCAAGTCAGGTACAATTCAATCTCCCTTCCTTATATAAGCAAGAAAAGGTGGTAAGGGCACTATCACCCTGTTAGTCTATATGGCATGATACTATGAATGCATCTGTTTATGGAAAATGGACACAATGCTTAAGCTTTCATCTCCTTTTGTTACGTCTAATCCTCGTTACACTGAATACGGGAACTGACATGCAGAAATGGTGCAAAGCCTGTGTTTTGCTTGAGGGCTTGAATAAAGGGTTGCCAAAGTTGGGGATAGGGCGGACTCGTGGCTTGCATAATGACAAGACAGAGGTTGTTGGACAAAGTAATGGAATGAATAGTATTGAGAGTAAGCATTGTGGTTCATTGGACTTCTGACCAAGGTATGCTCACTGGTCTAAGTCATGGAAAACTCCCATTTGATCATTTTATGATGCCAATGATGGTGATTTTTTAAGCAAAATCCTGCTTTCCTGTCATACTAGATATTTTCTATTGCCATACCAGTCATACTTTGTTGCCAATTTGGCAGCTCGAACAAAAAGTTTGACAAGCAGAATTTTTTGCCCCTTTTTGTTTTCACGCATGGACTGAGTTGAGTTTTCAATTTCGGACATTTTTATATTAGATGAGGATGAGCACTAGATTAATCCTTCAAATGTAGGCTTTTCTGAAAGAGCATTATTTGAAGAGTTTGTATAGTATGCTGAAGCTGAATATCATGCATTTGTTTCTCTTTTTTTGCCAATGTTTGGCATCTGTCCAATGGGTCTTGTTAACAGGCGCCACCAGTGCTTTACAGAGAAACTTTTCATGCTTTCTAATACTAATATCACACTTTACTTGGACATGGTCACCTTAGAAATAGCAGTTAGTCTAGATTTGGGGTAATTATTTGCAATGGGGGAACTGCCACTCATTGCTACGGAATCAGTTGTTTCTAATCATGCATTTGATTTGTCTCTTCAATGGCATGTTTGGATTTCATGAAATTTTGTTTCGTTCTTTTCTTTAAAAAAGGGACTACAAATCCTGCAGGTGGATATCGTGATGCACCCATACATCAGGATTTGGGAAGTATCAACCAAGGAAGAACAATATGTTAGCTCAATACATTTCTAATAGTATATGTTATGATTTTACTAACTAACAAAGTATGTATAGAGCAATCTACTAATTAACGATTTAAGAGAGTATATAAAGAAAAATAAATTCAATGGTATTAATATATCATACGTTTGATATGATGTGTAAGTACTAATAATAGTATTTAGTTTTTAAAAAACTATCATTTATATTTTTACGTATTAAAATTTCATTGGTGTTTGCATGTTTTTTCCATCCGTCTATGTGATATGCTAGTGTTACGGACCTCCAATAAGGACTCAAATTAGGAGGTTCCTCTAGGCTTACCTAAAGAGGAGCCCAAGGACTAAGATCATTAGAGCTTCTAGAAGGAGGAAGCTTTCTAGAAGATTTGAGAAGATCTTAGATTTTTATAGATAGAGGGTAGGTAGTATTGGGAGTGTAAATATGATATAGACTGTTAGATTGAGTCAATCTTAGCTGTTCAATTGAGGAGGCCACTTGTATATGTCTTTAATTTTGTAATCATCAATCATTTGAGTAAGAATTCATTTGTGTGTTCTAGAGCTTCTCTATAAATACTCTCTCCCTCCGTTGAGTATTTCGAATGTTCTTGTGGGAAAAACTGATTTAATTCTTTTTAGGATCCTCGATGAGTGTAAGTGCTGAACGTATGAGCGATACCAAATACTTCACACATAACACTAGTACCTTTGGAGCTTTTCTCTATGCAAAGTGCTATCTACAACATGTTGCTTTTATGTTCTTGCCAAATGGATAGTACGGCCACGAAAGCTAATTTCCAAGTTGTGTTCATTTTACACCTTGTGCTCAAATTCTATACGAGAAAGTCACTCTATGGAGTCCCATCATAATCACTATCTTGGTGACCAACTTCAGTAGATGTATTCCAAATGGTCTTAGAGGTTTTGCATTGTGAAAATAGGTGATCAAAATCTTCATTTTTTGATCTACACTAGATGCATAAACCACTAGTAGCAATAGGTTAATGGATAAACTTGTCTAGTGCATGAAGTCTAGTCTCCCATGTATAGAAACCACAAGATGGAAGAATGCCTCTAGAGTCAAGATAGCCTTAAGTGAGCCAAACCAAGGAAGAACTATTGGAATAGAATTTCCAAATTAGTGAATTTAGAATTCTGGGTCTATGGGCTTAGTAGTATTGTCATATTTGGTATGTGTGAATAGACTTAAAATGGAATTATGATTCTTGATTTTATTTTCTTTATCATGTTTGGAAATGCTTTTAGAAAGTGGAATTATGAATTCTTAGAATTGATGGTTCTGGTTTTAAAGGGAAATTCGATTCAGAAGGTAGAATTATGATTCCATTTTGCTTGCCTTAATTGTTATTATTTAAATTTGACTATTTAACTTTCAATCTAACTGTGATATCTAATAATTAAAGGTGTTTTGGATAAATGCTATTATATATATATTTCATTTCATTCCATAGGTATTTCCAAATACATGAATGAATTTATTATTTCAATCTTAATTTTATTTCATTCCCTTTCATTTCAATCAATTCCATTCTATTTGATTTCAAACCACTCTCTCACACCATATTTGGTTCCAAAACACTCTCTTATACAGATGTGTATCCTTTACGAGAAGTTTCCTTTCATAAAATCTGACTAGATGTATCCGGATCAAGATTGGGCTAGCTTGATGCCTAATTCCATTTCAATAAGGAAAAGCAATCCCAAATATGAACTTGAACACTATAAGGTTTCTTTATGTATACTTTGATTATTGATTGATGAGAATATAGGATATAAAATATTCAACCAAATCTAACCAACAAGATAAAAATCTAGTAAAAGTATATTGAAATTGGGATTTCATAGATTAAGATAGAGAAATGTAATTTTGTCTCCATAGTTAATATTTGTAAACTTATTTTAGATATCATTTAGTTGTACAAAATTTATGAGACCGAACTAGACAAAATGCTTTGTGTAATATTTGTTCTGTAATTTTAACTTGGTTATTAGATTTAAAAAAAGGTTTGGAGGATTGGATAAAATGGTTAAAATTTGTCTTATTTAAAACATGGTACAAAACTAACTTTATTGGACAAAAAACATAAGTTTTTTGAAATCGCAAAAATATCCTCTTAAAATCAGTTTAAATTGTACTTTTAAATAATTTTGAATAATATAAAAATATATATTAGATAATATTGAAGGTATAAATATTAAAATACAGTAATAAATATAGTATTTGTGTATATCAAATAAAAGACATTACAAAAGTTTGTATTTGGTAATATGCAAACCAAATGCTAGCAAATACAATAGGTTAACACTGTAGTACTCTTTATATTTGTACTGTTGAATTGTCTTTGTCTAGTTCAGTTATTAAAACCAATCTTTGCTTTAAGGTTACTAAATGTCTTTTCCTTTAGGGTGGAGTCCGCCCACACCAAGTCTTTTTATTGATTATTGGTCTAAACCTTATAAGGTATGGAACATAAAGCCTTGAACTGATCCCATTACTGTTGGAAAATACCTTTATCAGGTTCTTTTCATATTTAGTCCGTCTGAGATCCTGTAGTACTGGACTCAAATAAATCCCTACTATCAACACTGGAATATTGAGCATACTTGAGCCTCCATGGGAGTAATATAGCAGAAAATTATCCCTGTATTGATAGAATTAATTAAAGGCCCTTGAGGAAACAAATCAAAAAACCAAAGGGAGATGGAAGTATTATCACTGTTTTGTCATGAATTACTTTTGAATAGTTGGTCTAATAGGAAGGATCTGTCCAAAGATCTTCCATGTCAATAATAAAATTCAAAAGATGTTCACCTCAAGCAGCTCTTCTTCTACTTCTTCTTCATGCACAAGTTGTGAAGGCTGTTGCTGCCTTCTTCTTTTGGACGATTCCTCATTTTTCTTTGACTTAATATTAACACTTTCTTAGGTAACAAAAATGGTGATGACCAATATGCCTGGAGTGGTAATAGTACCGATGTTATTAGTTGCTAGTCAATAGGAGTAGTATCAACTGCAGGCTGTTCCAGGCATTCTTTTTATTTTTATTTTTTTGTCTTTGTAATTATGAATAATAAGCAATAAAATTAAATTTCATTTTTTAAATAATAATAGTTAACAAAATTATAATAACAAGTTGATATTTTTATGAATGTTAATATTTGTTCAAGTAAAGTAGGTCAAGCACTCTAGACGGCATGATTCAGCATCTTTCTCTGCTCAAATTTGCATAAAAGTATGAAGCATATGCCTATGACAAGTAGAGTTGCTGTAGTATCAAATGAGATTCTAGTCATTGCAGAGTTATCATATAGCAAGTGTAGAGTTAGTTTATTTTCTAGTATAGGTTTTTATTTATACATGTGGTGATCCACGTCATATACAGCTGTCACATAACTATAGGCCAGGTAGTTAGCATGTACTGTAGAGTATAAATACGTTTCTGATGCTTGTAATAGACAAAATAGTCAGTGTGTACTGTAGAGTATAAATACGTTTCTGATGCTTGTAACTGACAAAATGATTCATTCTTCATTTACTTCAGTTTACAAACTGAAAACACCTTTTCCATTCCTTTTGCTCTGCTATGGTTTGACTGGATTTCATCTATTCCGTGGAATTCAATATGTTATCACATCTTCTAGAAAGAATTTTAAATAGAATCGTAGAATTCTTGCGATTGCTGGTTAGCTAGTGTTTTTGCAAATTGCATTGTTCTATTCTGTCATGGCACTTGTTAATGAAGAACTTAAGAGTGGCGATAACTCAATTAATGATTCTTATTATATTTCTGGTTCTGATAATCCTGGATTGACAATTGGAATCTTAGTATTCAATGAAAGTAACTTTCTTTCTTGGAGTAGAGCAGTTAAGATGGCGTTAGGTGCAAAGATGAAACTTGGATTTGTAGATGGATTAATTACAAAACCTAATAACAATTCTCTAGACTGGATTAAGTGGATTAGGTGCGACTATATGGTCTTTTGTTGGATCATAAATTTGATGAAGGCTGATATAACAGAGTTTTATATATGCTTAGTCAGCAAAAGAGTTGTGGACTGAAATTTCAGAGCAATATGGTTTAGCAAATGGTTCTTTAGTGTTTCAACTTCAACATGAAATATGTAAATTGAAGTAGTGTAATCAAAGTGTGGCGGTTTATTATAATAAGCTTAAGAAATGTTGGGATGAACTTCAACAACTTCATGCTTATCCAGTATGTGATTGTGGTAGGCTAGAGTATTGTACTTATAGCTTTAAAGAGAAAGTGAAGGACTATGAGTCAAAAGTTAGATTAATGCAATTCTTTATGGGCTTAAATGAAGTATATGACATTGTGAGGAATTAAATACTATCCATGGAACCTCTTCTTAATGTCAATCGTGCTTTCTATTTGGAGGATGTATGAATTCTGCTGTTGATAATTCTGTTTCAAACTTAAAAATTGATATCAGGTTGTTGCATCAGCGAATGGGCCATATTTCTTTGTATTAGCTGAAACATTTGAAAATTTGTGAAAGATTGGACATAAGAGGTTTTACATGTGATGTTTGTCAACAATCTTAAGTTTCATCGGTTGCCTTGTGAAAGAAGTGATAGCGAATCATCATTTCCTTTTTACATGTTGCATGTTGATGTTTGGGGACTTTATGATGTTGGGTTGATTTCAAGAGCAAGATATTTCTTGATTATGGTTGATGATTACACTAGATCTACTTGAACATGTTTGATGCACTATAAAAATCAAGTTTATACCATTCTTAAGCAATTTCTTGCTTATATTAGGAACCATTTTGGACTTATTCCTAAAATCATTAGAATAGACAATGGAATTGAATTTACTTCATCTTTGTGCAAAACTCTATTTCAAGAGTTGGGAATTTCACATCAAAAGATTGTAATGTACACACCAAAACAAAATGCTTGGGTTGAAAGGAAACATGGGCATCTTCTAGATGTCTTAGAAGCTTTAAAAATACAAGCCAATTTACTTAAAAGGTTTTGGAGTGAGTATGTTTTAATGGCAACATTTATAATAAATAGGATGTTAATGGAGAAGTTGGGTTGAAAATGTCCTTATGAGAAGTTGTTTGGTTCTATTCCTGATTATAGAGATCTTAAAACTTTTGGATGTTTATGCTATGTGGCTATGCAGCCAAAGCCTAAGGTTAAATTTGAATCGCAAGGATCTAAATGTGTGTTTTTGAGTTATGTTCATGGAACAAGAGGTTACAAAGTGTTTAATTTAGCTCAAAACAGGATAATTGTTTCTAGGGATATAGTGTTCTTTGGGCAGCATTTTCCTTTGCATCACATGCAAGATACGCTTGATATTGTTCATCACAATTTGTCATCACAACATGTCCTATTTGGAGAAGAGATAAATTCACCCATGGTTTCACCTTCACATAATTGTTCACTGATTTTCTAAATATGATACTGTTATTAATCAGCCACTTAGAAGATCTACTAGAACTTGACGAACTCTAGAGTGGCTGCATGATTATGTACATACATTTCCCAGTAGCACTATTTCTCATGTTGTTGCTTCTTATCCTTCTGGTAATGAATCATTTTCTTCTTGTTCACCTGCTTCATTATATCCATTGTTTGACTTTACCTCTTTTACTTCGTACCTTTGTGTTTTGCTTCATCCTTGGCCAGTGTCTTAACTATATACGAACCCCATAGTTATTTGCAAGCAACTAAACAATAAGAGTGAGTGGATGTAATACAAAAGGAACTTAATGCATTAGAGTGTAATGATACGTGGAAGTTAACTCATTTATCGCAAGGTAAGAAAGCTATTGGTGCAAATGGATTTTTAGAATAAAGTAAAGGCCAGATGGAATGGTAGAAAGGTATAAAGCTCATTTGGTAGTAAAGTGTTTTACTCAAAAAGAAGGGGAGCACTACCATGACACCTTTTCACTCGTAGCTAAGCTTGGTAGCGTACTTATTTTGATTACTTTAGCTGCTGCATATGATTGGCCTTTACATCAGATAGATGTTAATAATACATTCCTCTATGGTTTCTTAGATGAAGAGATTTATATGCAATTGGAGGGTTATACTAAGGTATTATCCAACTAAGTTTTCAAGTTAAAAAGGTTTCTTTATGGTCTCAAATAGGTCTCTCGACAATGGAATTTAGAATTTACATGATTTTTAGTGTTCATGGTTTTGTTTAATCATAACATGACTATTCATTATTCACTCATCAGGGTGCTAATGGGTTTGTGGCAATTTTATTGTATGTTGATGATATGTTAATAACATGTTTTGATACTTCTTTTATTATTGGTATTAAGACTTAACTTAATACTTCCTTTAGAATTAAAGATCTCAGGTCTATTAGATTTTTCTTGGGTTTGGAATTGTGTTGTACCTCTTCTGGCATACTTCGTTCTCAGCAAAAGTTTCTCACTGATTTATTGGTTGACGTTGGGCTTGCAGGTTGCCAACCATCTAAATTTCCAATGTAAACTAACTTGAAGCTTGACAATTCGATTGGCGTTTTACTAGATGACCCTACTGTTTATAGGTGACTAATAGGATGATTACTGTATGTTACTATGACTTGGCCTGACTTCTCTTATGCAGTTCATCGTCTAAGTCAGTTTGTTTCATCTCCTCGAGTACCTCATTACCAAGCTTTGGTGCACTTGTTGCGTTATCTTAAAGGAACTTCCTCTTTAGGACTTTTTTGTCCTAAACAAAATGATCTTAAGCTTCATGCTTATTCTGATGCAGATTGGGGCTCTTGTACTTTGGATAGGAAGTCAGTTAGTGGATACTGTGTCTTTCTTGGTTCTGCTCTTTATCTCCTAGAAAACTAAAAAGCAACCTACAATTTTGACATCAACCACTGAGGCTGAGTATCAAAGTGCTGCTCACATAACCAAGGAAGTGAAATGGATTTCTTACATTCTAGCAATCTAAAAGTTCCTGTTTCTTATCTTATCCCTTTATCATATGACAACCAGTCTACCATTTTAATTGCTTCGAATCCGTGCTTACATGGATGGAATGAAGCACATCGACATTGAGGTCCATTTTCTATGGGATTTAGTTTCCTCTGGTTTTTTGTCGCTGTAGTATGTTTCTTTCCAAAACCAAGTTGCAGATTTACTCACTAAGGCTCCCAGTGTACAACAGTTGCAGTCATTATGCTTTAAGTAGGGTCTTACATCCGCTCCAACTTGAGGAGGGAATATGAAGTATATGTCTATAATAAGTAGAGTTGCCATAGTATCAAATAAGATTCCAATCATTGCAGAATTATGATATAGCAAGTGTAGAGTTAGTTTATTTTCTAGCATAGGTTGTTATCTATACACGTGGTGATCTATGTCATATACAGTTGTCACATAACTATAGGCCAGGTAGTTAGAGTGTACTGTAAAGTATAAATACGTTTCTGATGCTTGTAACAGACAAAATGATTTCATTCTTCATTTACTTCCGTTTACGAACAGAAAACACCTTTTCTATTCCATTTGCTCTGCTAGGTTTTGACTGGATTTCATCTATTCCGTAGAATTCAATAAAAAGAAGGGGGAAGTAAGTTGATTGTTCCGACGAACGGGAAGCTATGCGCTATGCTGGGGCAAGGGGAACCCCCAAGTAATGCATGTAAAAGTTCGTCCAACTAAAAACCTACATATTCCACCAAGCTTCTCTTGTTCTAATATGTGCTATTATGTTTAAATACTAGATCACATGTAAGGGTGGAAATTGGATTTTGAATTCCTTGTAATCTTAACAACGAGTAGCTTGAAATTCATGATAATTGATTTGTTTATTCGCATTTGAAGATAATTGTAAGTTGGATCCCATGAGATGCATCAAGCAGAGTTAAATGATAATACGCACAAATTTCTCGGGATTAAAGCATAAAAAACTTTAAACTGTTAATACGTGAAAGTGAATTTCTATGAGAAGAAAATTGAGAGAGAATTGAAAGAAAATGATATTAAAAGATGGCAAGACGGTGTTGTCTCATGTCTCTTCTGTCAAAAATTTTGGGTAATTGTGATGACAGAACTTTATTTAGCTTTCTAGCGATGATTTCCCTCCCCCGTAGTCTCCACGCAAAACATTTGTGTTTCGACAATCTGATAGTCGCTGGATCCTTTGGGAAAATTTTTCGTTTAAGTCGCATACTAACGATTTCATATAAAGTTATCAGTATCATAATTTGCATATTAGTTTATATTCTAATAATAAGAACATGTACTGAAATTTACATATCGTATCAATATATATATATATATATATATATGCACGTATATACTATAATTTCGTATCGTGACTTCATATGAAATTACTGGTAAACAATTTAACAAAATAATTTCTGTTGGATCCTAGCACATATGCCCCAATGATGCAATGGAGCATTGTCAATTCTAATGTGGCATGGTTGTTGGCTAACAAATGCGGAATTCCCGCGAGATGCATGCGGGTTTACTGCATCGAATAGGTTGGAATGGAATCGCATATTTGTCCAAAAAATTGAAATGATTGCGAAATGTAATTGGATTTATCTAGTGGTGTAAATATGACGAGTTCACTCACAAACTATTTGAGTTTGATTTGATATTTATTTGAATTCGATTCGGCTATAATTGAATCAAGTTTAAGTTACTTAAGTAGCCTATCGAATCGGGTTTGAATATTATTATTATTTTATTTAAATTATAACCTTTTGAAGATTTGAGTGTAAACAAACTTAATTGAATTGCGTTTAAGTTTATTGAGTATTATTTTGAGCCAATCTCGAGCTTTATAAATTAAAGTTCGATCGAGTTTGAATAAAGTTTAAATTTCGAGTTCATCCATTCAAATTGAGTGTAAATTTAATACTTTATCGTCTGGACTCGATTTATTTATATCTGTAAATTTACTATGTAATTTTCATGGAATACAATCTCGTATTACACTTAAATCAATTCATAAAGAAAATATCATAGGTCGATCATACCATCATACAAAATATTGCTAGGAATTTTTTATTTTTGGATAGTCTTATGTAAACTCAAGGAAAGGTCGGTTTCGAACCATGAACTGATATGAAACCGACTCGTTACAGTAAAAAACTTGTCAATTCATATAGGTTTCCCTTAGACCTGGTGGGCTTGAATCAATTTTTTTTGTTTTTTTGCAACTTACATTATATATATACATATTATATATTATACTATATATATTATATTACATATATATTTATACATTTTATTATATATTCTGCATATTAACATAATACATTTATTATACATATTAACATATTTTATATATATCATACATATTAACATATGCAACACAATATATGCATATAATGTACATATTTTACACACACACACACACATATATAATATATATATATATATATATATCTTGTGCAAACCGTAAAAAGAAATAAAAATTGGAGATTCGGTTCATGGGCCTAAAAACTAACCCTACATGGGCCAATCGCAGTCTGATGTAGCCCGATGGTTTCAAGCCGATACAGGCGCAGCTCCAGGTGTAGTCTTAAGTGCTGTTGAGAATACTTGGCCTGTAACAAATAAATTAAGAAGGATCCAAAAATTCGATAAGTTATATTTCTTTCACTAACGAGTAATTTCCTTTCTTTTAATTTATAGATGCTTTCCTTTTTGTTATATTCTCTCGCGAGCCAATCTAAGTTGTAAGAAAAGTGCAAACAAAGAATAAACAAATAACAGAACGATATCTTTACTTGGAAAAGAAAAAAAAAATAAAAATTCAACGAATAAAGTATAGAACTTGTGAAAAAGCTTTCATCTTTTCATGTATTTTTATTATTATTATTATGATTTTTTTTAAATGTATAATCAACATAAGAAAGTGTAAGTTTTTTTCTTTTTTGACCACAATTGTAAGATTTATATTTCAAAATTTGAAAAAACGTGTTCCTCGATTCACCCATTTTTTATAACTCCCTCTATTGGAATTGTGACACGTTCTACAATTGGGTTGAAGTTCAACCATGTATATATGGGTTGCATCTTTGGTATATCAGTGGAATCTGCTATTGAAGGTAGGTAGTTTGAAGTCTCAAACCAGTTTTTCTCTTTATTGGACATGTAAGTCAAAATTATTGATATTGTGAACTTGTACATCGGTTTTTCTTCGGTTGTAAGAGAGGAGCTTTTCTGCGGACATAAGTAAATTTGATTCCGTATGGGACCTCTTCTTTACAAGCACTGTAGTGTAGCATACGTAATGTCAATAAAAGTAGGTACTTGGGCAGGTTAATTAATGCCAGTGTAAATCTATGGTCCTTTTTTAGTTATGTACTAATCTTGGTAATTGTCAACGTGAAGCATTTTCTTGAGGAAAGTGCTAACGTTTTAAGGGTACCTTTATCTTTTCTTTCTTTTCTTTTTTCTTTTTCCCTTTAAAGATACTTATTAAATCATTAAACCTCTTTGCTTTCTTTTCTTCTTAAATCATTCGTTCCCCATCCTTTTACTCCAACTAAAGCGTTAAAAGGTTCTTAACAGACCTAAATCAGATAATTAACTTGAACATGTGAGAGAGTTAAGTGTTGAGAAAATAAATTTGACTCTATCAGAAGTTAAATCAGAATAGGATTGAATTACACTATGCGGATTAACTTGAGTTTAATAACATTGATTTTTATTAAGATATTAAATGAAAGAAAATATTTTCCCTTTTAATGAAATTTGTTTTATGTAATGGAATACTATAAACTATGAATTTCTTTTTCTTTTTCTTTTTTTTATTTAACCTTTAGCAAGTAATTAAAACACACGAAAACATAATACTTTCATGCTATTTATCTCTGTTTGGAGGCAGGCGGAGGAGGACCTACAGCATTCCACGTTTATATTATCCTCGGTGAAGGCTTCTGTGACCTCACGTTATTTCTCCTTTTATCAAGAGAAAAACCGGGGAGAAAATGGAAATCTGAATGGAGAAGATCAATGATTGATTAATTACGTCTGATCATTGCCAGTTCATTATGAATGATTTGGTATTGGGAACACGCAATTGTGTGAAAATGTGGAAATTCATCCAAAAATGGTATAATGGAACCGGGAAATGATAAAACAACAAATTTTATAACAAAAAAATGCTTGAGAATGCTAAAAAAAATGGGGAAGTGACACATTATTCCTATACTAAATTCTTATATTTTGTTCTTTTCCTTATTAATACGAAATTCTACGATATGGTGTTTTTTACTTTAATAAAAGGATCGGCATAATACCTATTTGGGATAGATGCAAATTGGTTTGGTATGGTTTGCTTTTGCTTATCGAATCGAATCAAATTTAATATAACATTTTTTTTATTTTAAATTGCATATAACCATATTGTTTAGTTTGTAAATTTTTTAAATTTAATTAAAATCGATTCAATTCGATTCGAACCGTTTATGTTAAATTTGTGCTAAACATTTTTATCTTCAATAATTAATTTTCCTTTCTTTTGAACTTTCATATGTTTCCAATTAATTTTTTTATATATTTATCATATATAATGATATATAATAAAAACGTTACACAAGATTTTAACAAATTTATCTTAATTGAACAAATAAACAACGAAGAGGGAAAAGTAAAACTGTCTATCGAAAAGCAATACGAAGAAAAAAAAAATACTAAAGATTGGAATAGAAATAAGAAATATATAAAAAGTACCAAGATGAGATCTTAGATGTAAAAACATAAAAGAAAATGATAATTTAGAAAAGTTAAGCTTGTAAACATAAAATTTTAGATTGAATATACTTAACTTAATCTTAATAATTTACCTAAAAATAAGACAAAAAAAGTAAAAGATATAAAAAATTTGATGAAATCCATAAAGATTTATTAAAAATAAAATAAAATAAAACAATTATATGAAATTATTTTTGTTTAATAAAACGGTTTGATTGGGTTCACTTTCTCGAACCGAACCGTAAACCATTTATATACAATTAAATCAAATTGTGACCAAATAATTCGTAAAAAAAAAAAAAATGGTTTTTGCAATTCCATTTGGTTTATGATTCAATCCATAATACACAGTTTTTTCACCTAACTTTAGTACCTACTATCGGTAAAAGAAGATGTTGGTAATCCCATGTAAATTGTTAACAATTTTTATGAAAATTGTCCATAATATTATTTTCATTGTTAATAGTTTTATGTATACTGTAAATAGATATGATTTACAACAAATCGATATCATTTACTAAATTTAAAAGTGGTCATACAACCTCCAATATCTTTACATACTATTATAAGTAAAAAAGAAAAAAGAAAACGTAGCATGATTGTACTAGAAAAATATATAAGCCATTATATATGTTTGTTTGAGTTTCACCTATAAATTTTCTATACTACATTTAGAAATAATAATCAGATTACATACCGAAACTAATCCTGTAACATTTGTCTTTAAATAACTTTTATTTAATTTGTTCGACTCCATACATATCTTAATCTTATCTTCGGAATATACAAGAAATAGAGGTTTTAAAAAATAAATTCTCGATCCATTATCAAATCAAACTACTTTAAAAAAAAAAAAAAGAATTTGAAAAATAGAAGAAAGATATTTAAAATATTGGTCTCAAACTTAATCTTACTCGACATTTTAACTTATCTCACTTCCCATGTTATGAATTTCTGCTTTGGGTGTTTCCTTAAAAATCACCACATAGAAAAAGGACAAATTAATTTCCAAAAGAAAACGACTCAAATAGCAAACATTTCATAGGCCAACAACTGTAATGATTTTCATTGAGGACACAAATAATTAATAAATGGAACTGAATCAATATTCCTTATTATCTGTTAACGCGGTTACTACATCAGCTTCATCAACAACAACTGGAGCAACTTGCAACAATATTGGGACATTAATCAAAAGCACAACACAACACAACACAACAAAATGAAACAGTCCCAACCCAATCCACCATGTGAGGAAAGAAATCAAATACATATTCACATGCAGTATATAATATTCCTAATTACAATTTGTCCCCACCACCGACAGACGCGACCCATATTTTCCTTTTCTTTTTTCTCCATTCTCTTTATTATGCCACAATTCCTTGCTAATTCTTACATTCGAAATCTTTTAAAAATTTTAAAATTATTGTAAAAGAGATACATAAAAAAATTTCTATAACAGTTTTTATGATTGTCTAAATTATTGCAATTCTTAGTATAAATATAATATATTCTACATTACATTTCACGGAAGTTCACCATATATTGAAAGCTTGCTCGAATCATACTTTGGAGTATAAATGATATCTGGTCGGTTATTCTAACAATACTAAACCGATGATAGAATGTAAGGAACTCTTATTTATCATATTCTATTTTGATCATATTTTTTTGATGGAATTTTATCCGATGCAGTTTTTATTGAAATCATTACATATATATATATATTTTGTTTCCATTAATTACATTACAACATGTAATGTAAATAAAAAACGCGGAAAACTTTATTCCGCTCTGTTTTTTCTCTCTCTCTCTCACCCTGTTTCCTCTCTCTTTCTTCGGGGCCCATATTCACACACCACCTCCTGTGTACTCACACTTAAATATTTCCACTCATTCCATCACATCCCTCCTACTCCTTCTCTACCTTCTCTCTCTCTCTCTCTCTCTCTCTCTCTCTCTCTCTCTCTCTCTCTCTCTCTCACATATATATATATATATATATATATATACAACTATAATAAACCTAGACGTATAGATTGCAATTAGCTAGGAAGTGACAAAGAGAGAGGAAAACAACTTTGTTTCTCGATTCTTTTATAAACAGAAATGAAGCTGCATTTTGCAGGACTTACACTATGCAACTTTTTTGCTATTGCACTATTTGGCATTGTAAGAGGTGAAGACCCTTATAGGTTCTTCAACTGGAATATCACTTATGGTGACATATACCCTCTTGGCGTTAGACAACAGGTTCGTAACTTTGTGTATCCCGAATCTTAAATAACCGTTGTAGTTTTTTATTTTTTTATTTTTTTATTTTTCGTAAATCTCGATTTGATTTGACTAACAAAGTTTTCTTTTAATTGTTCATTTCGTCCGTATCCCCTCCAAAAACACGCTACCGTTAACAAGCAGTTACAAGTAGTGAAATGATTAATTGATGCTAACTTTTATTTTATTTTATTTTACATGTTGAATTATGCTAACGACAAAAAAAAAAAAAAAAAAAAAAAAACCACTGGTGAATGTTAGTATCCTAGATCGAGTCTTAATGTTTGGTTTCTGTCTATTTCTATGTTGCAGGGTATACTTATAAATGGTCAATTTCCTGGTCCCGATATCTATTCTGTCACCAACGACAATCTTATTATCAATGTGTTCAATAGCTTGGACGAGCCTTTTCTCCTTTCCTGGTATGGTATAATCGTTGTCTCACTCTTAGTCTTCATTTATATAAAAGCATTTATTTTATTTTTTTACGTATCCAATAGGAACATCATGTTACGTTTTCTATATATGAAAACTTCCACCATTTGGTTGATGGGATCGTCCGATTCATTGTTAAACTATTGAGATGGTTATAAGATCTAAATGCGATGGTCCAATGGTGGATTATAAGACTAGAGATTTGAGAAACTGCAGAATAATCATATATATATATATATTATGTACCTCTTGAAATGGGCATTGCTGCATCGTGTATGATTGATGCGTTTTCTCTTTTGGTCAATACTGCATTGCTATGCAGTATGTACGAGTAATGATGCCAATCCAATGAATTATTGTTTGCAGTGCTTTGCTTGCACGTGAACCATCTATTCTAAATTTTACATTTATTCTGTGACACCGATGTCCAATACGAGTTAATATAACTACATGCATTAGTTTATACATATATAAATTAAAGTGGAATCTAATCATCTAATTTAATTACAATAGAGAATTAAGTAATAGAGAATCAGACTTCATGCATGATGTAAGGGAATATTGTTTATAATAAACCGGTTATTTTAAGTCCTTTATATTCATTAATCATTAGCAACATTTGTAAAATTTTTTACATATTACGCCCTTGACGTGTAACAGAAGTATTGAAAAAACCGAGTAATTTCAACGTTTGTTCAAGCTGTGATTTCATTCATTCTTATTTGTAATTTCTGGGGGAAAAAAAATTGTTGGGTAAACCATTTTGTGTAAAACTTAACTATAAATTTACAAGTATTTGCTCCAAATACTCTCACAATAGCATTTATAATAACAACGTAGAGGAAACAAACAAATGATAAAAGAAGACTTCAATTTTTCCTTCTTTTTTTTTTTTCCCCTAACAAAAAGAAGACTTCAATTAAATAGTGTCCACGTATTGCTAGTGGAATAAAATATTGCTGGATTCGCCAATACACCAAAGACTATAGAAAAAAATTGTTATTTCAATTATTATAGTTTCATCCTAGTGCCATCCATATCTGGTCATTAAGATCATTAAAAGAGTTAATATAATGAAGATTTCAGTGACTATATAATGAATTAGATACTCCTAATACCCCTTAAAAGGAAAAATGATGAATATGCTACATATCTAATTAAATGATATAAAAATATAATAATAATACTATTATTTCCGTCTTGACGGAATGTTTTCATCCGCTTTCTCCCTTTAAAAAGTGCTCTGACATGGATAAATCGTACATTATACGCGTCATGAACGATGAACACAAATTGTGGATTAGTTAGAACAAGGGAAGACGTAAGGTGGAGGGGATTGCGGAATGGGGTAGGCAGCTAAGCGATAATCACGATTCACGTGTGGGTCATTGTCAGAGCGTCGAGACTCGACTCGAGTGAAAATGGCGATTTGCTGTCAGATGGAAGGCGAAGGCGAATGCGACTCATCCCTCTGATTGAGGGACAGACTCACCTATCAAAAAGGTGCCCTGACTTTCTACATTGATTCGGTGTCCACGTTGGTTGAATCGACGTTCTTAGCTGTCTTTCAAAATTTAGTTTCTTTATCTATACGCCTTAATTCATCGTATGAGTGTATAATCTAAAAACGATAATAATAAGCGCTTGTTTCAAGTAAAGAATTGAACTGGAACAGTTTTAAACCGTTTCAGAAATTGAATTTAATGGTATTGTGAAAGAAATGCATTTTATGTTCTGATTTGTTTAGTTGGTAAGACCTCTAATCGCTCTTCCTCGTACTAGGTAGAGTTCTTGGATTATGAACGAGTCAGTACCTTGGTATTGCGCAGGACATATCTGATAGGACTTAGGAGGGGATTTTTTTGCTTGTTGATACTGAAATTGATCGATTGCTATTCACCCCTCCTTTTTATCGTTTTGTTTATTAAAAAATTTGCATTCAGTTTGAATGGAGGGAAAGAAAACTGGATTAATTGTATTGATATATCATGTGCTTTGACAAGTAATGGAAAAATACTAATATAGAAATTATTACTGTGCCCAAAAAAAAAAAAAAAAAACTTTTGAACTTTTGTACTGATTGACATGAAAAAAAAAAAAAAAAAACTGACAATCACCTATTATAAATACATGTGATAAATAAAAATCAATTACTTTTCCCATCCACGTTATTGGGCTTACTAATTTTGTGATGAATTTCAACATGTTAATTAGGTTTTATACTAATAATATTTTAATACATAAAAATATAAATTTTAAATATTATTAATTCTCATCCACTATTTATAAAAATACGTGATATGTTAGTACGAATGACTATAGAGTCTTATTATTTATTTTTTTATTTTTTGCCTCACTGCTCATTGGGTTGATGAAACCAGATCGAGCTCATTTAAAGAAAGATTTGCTAAGATTTATTTAAATCTTTCACAAAATAAAAGGCGGGCACATACGTACCACCGTGTCGTACAACATGCCATTCATAATTTCATGTATTACTTACTGCATTATTGTCATTAAATTATTGTTATTAGACTTCTTGAAGAATCAATGAATTATTAACTATTCCGAAAGCTGCAGCTCCACCTCCACGTCACGATTTCCTCAGTTGGATCTGCCTTTATACAATTCATGAACATTGGACAGCACTCCCTAGTTAAACCGGATTAAGATTTGTCGATGAGAATCTGAATTCGACAAAAGAAAGGAAACTATTGCTACGATTTACAAGAGTACTAATAAAGATCACTTGAAAAAGGAACTTTTTCTATAAGATATTTACAAAACAAGCAAAACCTTTGAATTTTTGGTACTAAAGGTGAATTTGATGAATGTGACAGGAATGGCATTCAGAACAGGAGAAATTCTTATGAAGATGGTGTGTATGGAACAACTTGTCCAATCCCTCCAGGCAAGAACTTCACTTACATTCTCCAAGTTAAGGACCAAATTGGAAGCTTTTATTATTTCCCGTCTCTGGCATTCCACAAAGCTGCTGGTGGGTTTGGAGGAATTAGAATCCTTAGCAGACCATTGATCCCTGTGCCTTTCCCTCCTCCTGCTGGAGATTACACCATCCTCATTGGAGATTGGTACAAAGCCAATCACACCGTAAGGCCTCTTTGTTTTTCTTTCTTTTTTTTTTTTTTTTTTTTTTTTTATAGCGTGATGAAATCGGCTATGGACTCCCAAATTTAGCAACTCTCTATATTTGACACATGGGAAAAAAAAAAAAAAAAAAAAAGCTTCTATGATGAAAAATAGGTCCTCGATATCGATTTATTTTCCTATGTGTCAAACGCTGAATGGAGGGAGTTGCTAAATTTAAGTGCTAAACTACCTAACCATTTTTCCATGCACACTGCGTCTTTCATTGGTATTACCTTTGTGACTTCCTATATGCATTGGAAATAGCATCTAATTCCTATAGACATTTTTGCATCTTACATCCTTTTGATGGAGATATACTGGAATTCATTGGAATTTTATCGTCTTGAAAAGAATAGACTCAGGCAAGGCAATTCCATGAAATGTTTGATGCCAACGTCCCTTGGCAGTTGGAACAAATCATAATAGTGAAAGGAAAATTATAGTCCTTGTTGGTGCTTGATGCCTACTGAATCACGAGGTTTTTCGGTTTGTGCTTAACTTGTGAGGATATGGTTTCTTGTGTCTGTAGGCTTTGAGGGCGACCCTTGACAATGGAAATATTCTACCATTTCCTGATGGCATCCTCATCAATGGCCGTGGGAGTGGTGCCACATTCACCGTGGATCAAGGTGTGTGACTTATCCAGCCATTCATATCCGATCTCTCTTTTGCTGCTTCTGTCCCGTACATTTCCATTTTCATACAGCAAACAGATGCCATCTTAAAATGCAAACGCAGCTTTGATTAGACTCTTAGTTATTCCACTGTAAATCAAGGCCTGCCTATTTTGATCTATATTTGATTTGCGTTTGATCAGTTTTGGTTATGTATGTGTAAAGTGTAATTTTCAATTGATTCTTTCTTTTTTTTTTTAAAAAAAAAAAAAAAAAAAGCTCTTAGACAGGTGGCAAAATGATCCCAAATTATAACCAATCTGCTGAAACAAACAAGCACTAGTCCATATGCGATGCTTTTCCGTTGGCTATCAAACTTAACAGACTCTTTTTTCGTTTTTATATTACAGGGAAAACCTACAGGCTTAGAATATCCAATGTTGGATTAATGAACTCTCTCAACTTCCGCATTCAAGGCCACACGATGAAGCTTGTTGAAGTAGAAGGCACGCACACAGTTCAAAATACATACTCTTCCCTTGATATTCACGTTGGCCAATCTTACTCTGTCCTCATCACTGCTGACCAACCTCCTAAGGATTATTACATCGTCGTTTCCTCACGTTTCACCTCTAAAGTCCTCACCACCACTGGTGTTCTTCACTACAGCAATTCTGCTGGCCCTGTGTCAGGTCCCATTCCTGGTGGACCAACAATCCAGGTCGATTTCTCCTTGAACCAGGCCCGCTCTATCAGGTAAAAACTTCTTTTATCTGGTTGATGCCCCCCAAGCTGGCCTATCTCATTTCCTATTTTGTTATTTTGAGCTCCACTACTTACAGATTTTCACTAAATCAACTGGGGTTTCCCACGTAGAACAATCGTATTGCTTTTCTATTTTCTTTGATCTTTTTACTTTAGTGTTGGTTGTTGCATCTTATTGTGATCTACCAGTTTCCTTTCTGTGCTCAACAGTCTGTCCACTTTCCGTGTGAATTCCCCATGTCCAACCATTACTTTGTTTCATGATTTTGCGATGGCTTTTATTTCAGGACCAATCTGACTGCTAGTGGACCAAGGCCAAACCCACAAGGTTCATACCATTATGGCATGATTAACACGACAAGAACCATCAGACTTGCAAATTCTGCTGGTATCGTCAATGGGAAACAAAGATATGCAGTCAACAGTGTGTCTTTTATCCCAGCAGATACACCACTGAAGTTGGCGGATTATTACAAAATCAGTGGAGTTTTTCGTGTCGGAAGCATGCCCGACAACCCTACTGGTGGTGGCATATACCTTGATACATCAGTTTTGGGAACTGATTACAGGGCTTACATTGAAATTGTTTTCGAAAATAATGAGGACGTAATCCAGAGCTGGCATCTTAATGGCTATTCTTTCTTTGTAGTAGGGTAAGCCATAAGCATCTACCTTAGAGAAATGCTTTTGGATTAATGTACGTTTTTTTAAAGTCACATATCAGTAAACTTTATATCTAATGCTAAATGCAGCATGGATGGAGGGCAATGGTCTCCAGCTAGTAGAAACGAGTACAATCTCCGAGATGGAGTCGGGCGTTCCACCATTCAGGTGAGTCTATGATCTTCATAAAGAGATAAAATTGGTCGAAAACCATCCGTATGGCAAAATGGGACCTCATATAATCCACTTTGTCTAATTTATCAATAAAGTTAGCAAGCGGACCACCCATAAATGGATATTTCATGGTCTACATAACTCCAAGCCTCCATAAAATATTTTAACTGCATTATGCTTTCATTTTATCAGGGTAAAAGCAAAATAAGTGCCTATACCTTGAGATTTGGGTTGTTTAGTGCCTAAGCTTTCGGTTTCTAACGATTTACGGCAACCCATTTTGTAAAGTATAGACACTAAATTATTAAAAAAACTAAAGTTCAGGTACTAAACTATCTAAATTCAAAGTACAGGTACTTCTTGAGCCTTTTATCTCTGTCTTGTCTAATATCGAGTGAACTTTTCTTATCTAAATGCTGTCTACTAACTACATGCGAAAGCAACGTTCTGGTATTGTATGCATAGTAACCGTACCCTACTCTCACATGGTTTGTGGAGCAGGACCACCATCTATGTTAGATTCTTTGACTCTGTCCACTTTATGGAGATAAAAACTTTTCCGTGTCAGCATTGTGTGCCAACTCAATTATCCAAAAACAAGTGGCTCTTTTTTATTTTCCCCCCTTTTTACAAATATCCAAGGTCAATGCTCTTTTTGGTCCATCACTTAAATCCAATTTGTGTCATGGCACATAGTATTGACATAATGTCTGAACTAGAAGTTTCATCTATTGGAGAGAATTTTTATTGATTCGGTATTGGATTAATGCAGGTTTATCCAAAATCATGGTCAGCTGTTTATATCCCATTAGATAACGTTGGAATGTGGAACTTGAGATCCGAGGCGTGGTCACGACAGTACCTTGGGCAGCAATTTTACATGAGGGTCTATACCACATCAGCTTCTTTGAGGGATGAATACCCTATTCCAAAGAATGCACTTCTTTGTGGTAGGGCCAGTGGACGGCGAACCCGACCCCTTTAAGCTGCGAAACAGGGAATATCAACAATTGGACAGGGAATTCTGTCCTGTTACTATAAGATTGAAGAGTATAGATAAATTTATTCAAGAATATTTATTCTTGTGTTGTTCCCTAGTTATTATAAGAGATTTGAGAACTTAGATATGACCTTAGCTCGAGGTCTCATTCTTTTAATGTAAGGATTATTTCTTTTATATTTTTATGAACATAATTTCATTGGATCTGAATGCATTCTTTATAGAAGTTATATTGGTTAATAATTTGGTTCTTCTTTGGTTATGAGGTCTACAATTTAGTAATATCTACAAATATCTCAAACATGTCTTCCATTTCTTCCATGAATATTGTAGAAAGCGCTTGAAACCAAACACACCACTCTAGTTACTTGTGTTATAGGCGTATTCCTTTCAATATTTTTGTATAGTACTTAGCACTCCTAATTACACTAAGAAAGGTTAAGTTTAGTCTGAAAATCCCACATATAAGATTTTAGAGATAGAAAGTAAAGAAAAAAACTCTAATTATCAATTGAATTCTACTCAATGTCCGGATTATTACAAATGAGGGAAGACCTCTTATATAAACAAATAACCCTTATCAATGGATGGTCGAGATTTATTTCATCTAATGGTAATAATTGAATCACATCTACTATACGTACTATTATACATCAAATCTAGACATATCTAAAATCTTCTTAAAACCTTCTAACTTCTAAAATCTTTTTTGAGTTTAGGCTTGGGCCTTTCTCTTCTAATGAGCCATAAGAATCTCTTTCCCATGTCTCCTTTGTCTTGTTTGTTATCGTTAAGCTCATGCTTGGCATATCTTTGGGGCCTTGAAAAATTAGTTCATGACACTTGCAGATGCATCAATGATTCCGAACGCGATTCTCTACTCTTAATAAGAGACTATAAGGAAAACATCATATAAGCCAATATCATTCGAGTGAACAATAAATTGTTATTTTGATAATGAAATATTTGCTTAATAGATAGAGTTTTTTTAGTATATATAAAGGGAAAAAAAATTCTAAAGGTCCATTGTTTTAAAAATAAATCTGCGTGTAAGGTTCTCAAAAAGCATTCAATGAATGCATTTTCATTGTGGAAGGGTCCAGAGACTTCATTACCGTAAAAGTGCTTACTGTGTTTACATCTACTTCACTTGGGCTAACACTCAATATGTGCCTTCACTTAGATAGTATATTATGTTGGTTGCTTATACCTTTTACTTTCACTTCATTGTTTCTCAGTTGCTCTTACTTTCAAATACACTCCTTCTATCCACAATGTGACAAAGATTAGAATATCCATTGCCTAGATGTGCTCGATCATTACACCAAATATTGGATTTGGATCCTCTTAATTTTTTTTCCCTCTCAATTTACAAATCAATAAATAAGATTTTCAAATTTTCATGAGTCATTTTCCTCTTTATAATCTCAACTGTCAATTATACGTGGTGCAATATCCCAGACTAAAAGTAATAAATAACCAAATCAACAAATACTAATAAGCTTTTTTAATCACTTCACCTAAAAGTCCCTATCATCCTTGGATACAATTAGTAATACCTTAAACCAAAAGCAGTGAGAAACTAAGTCAACAAACACCAATAGACTTTTTCAACCATAATAAATTTTTTTAACCACTTAATCTAAAAATTTCAAACTTGTATTAATAAAATTTTCACTACTACGGCCTTATAAACTGGTATCAAATCCCTTCCTTAATCCATGTGAGATTTCACTTAACTATACAACACATGGTAACATTTTAAGAGAATAAATCGAGAGAAATTGAGATAGAGTAAATCAAGAGAATTCATTTCCCTGGACTTTAGGTAAAATATATCCATATTCCACTTTTTTTTACAATTTCTATGTACAACACTAACCCTTATTTGCTGAATTGTAGATATCATGGTAGCCATATACAAAGGATCTTCTTGAGGACCTAGACCCCCATTGTAGCATTGGAACTTACATATGGTTGCTGGAGTGCCACTCTTATGCTTAAACAAAGTAAAACGACACTTTCCAAATTATGTAATGCATTGGTTAAGTGGTTAGCGGGGTGCCGTTAAATGTTGATAAAGAGACTTGGATCCATAACATTGATCTCTACGGGTAGAACTAACATAGATCAGGTGACGTTACAAGCACCATATATAGGCTTATGAAATAAGCATTATGCTCGTTTTGTGCAGCTTAAGCCTAAATATAGAGTAAAATCCTAATTATATTCCATGGTATAGATGTGTTAGTCGATGAACGATATATAGCACATACTGGCGTCAAATACCTCTACAAGCATTCTATGGATGACCCTCTTCCTCTAAGTAGTCACGACGAAGAATTCAAAGAGCGAGTTTTAGTTTTTTTTTTTATTTTTTTTTTATTATGCGAGTGCACTTTCTTTGGAGGAATAGCAAGAGAAGATAGGATTGGGACGTATAAGTATAGTTTATCATTTGTCAACTTTCTAGGTAAATAAATACATTTGTAAGGAAAAATTAAACAAGAAATCTAACATGTCAGACATTTGCTTGAAGAAGTGAATAGAAGACCCTCCTTCTATTTATATAAGAATTTTCTTTTGTACGAAAAAAAAAATGAAGCAAACATCTTGTAGTAGTAAATATAAGGCTACCATAATCTTTGTAGCATACTCTTGTAAATTTAGAAAAGCTCAAGTATCACGGGATGGGAGGTTTCACCACTCCTGAAGTATCCATGTGACACTCGATTATTCCCTAACTTCTCGTATTTAGGATGATGAGTTAGCCTTTCTTTTCCAGATTCCTCAAGACTATTCCAAATCTATCCATGTTAAGGAATGGCTTTCGGTATTGTCACAAGCCCCCATATGTTTGAGTGGCTCAACTTTCTCAACTGATTTTGACCTCTCATAATTATCAATACAAGAGTGGTATTAGCTTTTGACTAGTTTGTTCATGAGAGGTCAAACCCGCCTTCAAAAAATACTCTATCCAACAAACAAATTGCTTGTTAATGCCACTGGCCACACATTACGCTCGACTTGAACACCTTCATGTGCTCTCAAACTCACAGATCGTAGTACAAGTAACCTAGTTTTGTGGCTCCTATAAGTTTAGGGTACTTATAAAGTTTTTTTTTTTTTAAAAAAAAGAAATTATATGTATAATATATATGTATATAGTACTCAAAAAGTTGATTAGTTTAGGGGCATAATTTTGAATCGACTTCAAATTGGAACAAAACAATCTTTCGTGATTCCCCATACGAGCTTATTGGAATTGGTCTAGCTTATGATAGTTTTGGTTGGTCCTTATAATGTTAAATATTAACAAGATTTTAATGGAATTGGTGGTGTGGTAGTTGTTAGTTGTAGTGATTGAGTGGTGTTAAAATGGTGATCAAAAGAAGTATTAGTTTGATTAAGAGATTTTACATTGTCTTATCCAATTTTTTTACCACTAAATGGACATGATAGGATAAGTATTTTCAAATTTGTTAAGTGTTAGAAAGGGGTTTTATCAACCTTTTATAAATCAAATATGGCATCATGGGATATTTTTTCATATCCAAAAACTAAGAAGTTATGAGTTCAATATTGGGCTTGAACTCGAGCTTGACTTAAAAACTCAAAGCTCGAGCTAGATTCAAGTTTGACCAAATCTAAATTTTGAATTCAAGCTCGACTTGGACATATATTTAGCAAGTTAGATTTCAACTTGATTAGTTTAATTAAGCTTAAATTTTTTATTAATTTTTCCCATATAATCTTAAATTCATTTATATTTTAAAAGTAAAAATAAATTGAAATTATATCAAACTTGGTTGAACTCATAAGCCTAATGATCTTACACCATATTCAATTTGGGGAATGGAGCCCATTCGTCCTTATTACTCATCACATCTTTATTCCATCCCACCTAATAATCCCAATTCCACGGAATGCATAATCCCTACATTTGATGCATCGGCATTCATTACAAAAAGCAAAGAATACCCTTCGGCGAAAAGATAACTTAAATGTAAAGTAACAAGATTCTGAAAGAAAGACAAGTCTTAAGGCAACTCAAGCTAGGAAGGTAAGCTAAAATGATTAGTCTTTCTTATCCGAAAGCAAGCAAGACAACAAGAGAGGTTTTATGTAACTCTTTGGTTTTGAGAAGACTTTCCTTGTAGATGTGCTCACTTGTTTTCGTATTCAAGTTCTAGTTCCTCCGACATTCAAGCAACATCAGAAGTGGCATAATTAGCCCTAATATTCCTTGGGTAAGGAGCAGGAGGCAGTAAAGCGAAGCAGGCTTTTAAAGGCTAGAAGGGATATGTGATTGAATCAAGACTAGTGCACCATAATATAAGTCTATTGCATCAAATGCTATTGCTATAGAAGTTCGTAGACAAGATGAGTATGCTTTCAGTGTTCGTTGGGCTTGTAAAGGGATCGTCTCGTTGTTGACGAGGTAGTTGACTTGATTGAAGCCATAAAAAGCATCCTTGATGACGAGCAGTTAGTAATAGTCTTCATTACAACCTGGTACATTTTCTTTGAAGCCTTTCCCATCCATCCTTTTTTATTCTAATCTTGTCCTCATAAAAAATCACAAATTACAATTTGCTGCCCTTCAACAAAATATTAGACCCACAACCCAAAATTCCTATATGCTCTTCGACACCTTCTTTTCCCCCTCTCATGATTTAACCATTTCCAAATAAATCTTAACTTCCCTTCATAATTCTCACTAAAGCAAATTGGGAACCATATCCCTTTTACCACATCATTACTCTACCATTGGCCTCTCCATCTCACTTGCTTAAGCTAGGGTGTAGGCATCGAAAGGAAGTGGCTTTTTAGGAATGTTATACTGAGCTATGGTCATGTGATGAATAGAAGAAATTTTTGAACTTTTATCTTATAGGTGCCGAGGAGTAAAGCCACATCTCTGTTTTTCTTGCCTATGATCGTCAATCCTAGGAAAATGTAAAGTCTTGGGGTGTTGTTGTATTTGTACCTTCTTTCCTTTTGTTTTATTTTTTCAATTTTTTTGTTGCTTTTTTTTCTTTAGTTATGCAACATCTACTCTATGTCTAAGTTAGGGTTTCTCAAGCAGTTCGTTAATTTGGGGATAAAGACGTCCCTCTTTCTCTCTCATGAAATAATTCAAAGAGAAAAGGCACCTAATAAGTTTTGTACCATGAGTGAGAGAAAGAGAGATAGAAAGAGAGGAGGGGAGGGGAGGGGGGGGGAGGGGAGGGGGGGGGGGGGGGGGGGGGGGTTGGGGTTCCTTCTCTTGTAATTTCAGTTTTTTACCTTTTGATTTTATTATTTAATTGAATGAGGCATATTTTAGATATTCCCATTTTTATTCATTACTTTCTTCTTATTAACTACTTCATTTTGCTTAAGTGAACACCGTAATATATATTAACAACTGTAGAGGGCCAAATTTAATATTGGGCTTGAAGCCCATTAATTAAATAGATTTGACTCATCGGGCTAAGGTGACAAGGCTCGAAAAGCCAAGCCCATAAATTACCGAAATGATCGAGAGAGTTTTGACATAGTAGACTTTGAATATAATCCATTTGATCGATCCATCCAATCTAACCTTTCTTGATTTAGCTCACGCAAAAAGAATAAATAAAACCTTTATCTGAGCCTAAACCCATGAAAATAGCCCATTTGATATCTATTAATAAAATGCTTCAATCTCAACTATTAATCACCATCATAATATGACAGATGTAATCAACTATGAATTCTTATAAATATCCCATTCACATCCTCATTTGAATAAGAGAATAACGTTCATTAACACCTTTACTCTTACGGGACCTTGCCTCAAAGATCAAACACTTAAACATCTCAAGAACACTACCCCATTCTTCATTAATCTTAGAGTTTGATACTATTGTGCTCCTCCACCTGTCACCATACGTATTAGAGCCTCATTAAAACAGCTTACTCCTCCTCTCAACATCAAAGATCAAACACTTGAAGGAAGGAACCAAGGAGTTCAGATTGGAGACCTGTCATCCTCACGTGCTACACCATGTGTTACGATTGCTAACTCTACACAACCAACACCAATGAATCCTATGCCTACAAGCTCTACGCTTGTGAATCTTGCACTGATGTACTCCGCTCCTATGATGTCAATAAGGGTGAAAACATCCACCCAGAGAGGTTCATTTGTGACCAAAGAAGATTTGGATGTGTATTTGAAAGAGACATAAGTAAAGTCTACGACTAGGGTATTAGATTTGAAGTTTCCATATCACCAACGGATTGCTGCGAAGCCATACCTTAAGAACTATGTAAGTTCGAAGTCATGTTATTCAATGGCAAGAAAGGGAGTACTAAAGAACACTTGTTAAAGTTCATCGATGCATTGGAAATATATGGTTTGGACGACGATTTGAAACTAAACGAATTTTCTAAGTCACTCACTAAGAAGGCATACACCCAGTATGTTAACCTTCTCCCAGGGTCGATCAATTCATAGGGAAACATATGTAAGATGTTTTTAGAGAAGTTCTTTTCTACAGAAGAATGAGTCACCCTTACTGACATGGGGAAGATTCGACAAAAGTCTAAGGAAGATCTCATGGATTATAATGAGCGCTTTAGGGAGAATTCCTTAAACATACAAGACGTTTGTAATAAAAAAGAGTTAGTCAAGATTTACATCTAAGGGATGTTTATTGAGTATGCAGTGCATCTTGAGAACCTCTCATTGGTTTCTTTCATTATGTTGGTTGAGAATATGCAAAGGACTAACAATTCAGTAGCACGACAAAGAGGTCAAACATAAGATTTAATAAACGTACACCATTAATGAACTCAATTTAAGAGGAAGATCCAAGAGGAGTAAAGAAATTTAGAAATGAGAAACTTATGAGCACTTAACCATCTTTGGCATACCCATGCTCGATGGGAAAAGTACACATACTCCTCGACCAATGGTTATATGATGAGAATATCAAACTCCTAAGAGTTGAGCGTTTACCAATAAATGAAGAGAAGAGTAACCCTAAGTATTGCAGATTTCACAGGAGTGTAGATCATCCTACAAAAGATTGTTAAACTTTGAAGAAAATATTTAATGAACGAGTTCAAAATGAAGAACTAATCATCAAGGATAATGATGTCGGGAACAACTCACTTCCAGCTCATAACACCCAACATAGTGTTGTGAATGTTATCACTCATGATCCCACAAAGATGGATAGTATGGATATGCAGTCAATTGAGGCGCACAAAGTTAAGCATGAAGGATTTGAGATCAAGACAAATGGAAATGACAGTACTGCTCTTTCTTTGTTGAAGACTACTAATGCTAGGAATTTCTTTGATTTACTCGATTTTGATGAGAATGCTTGGCTCGAGGCAGCAACTGTACTAATAAGGATCTCGCAAGATCAATATAAGAAATATCTTATAGTACGCCCCATAAAGGGAATCGTTTCGATGAACAAGGGAGCAATTACATTTACAAATGCTAACATTTGGATAGTGAAACCTAACCACAATCGTTCTCTATATGTGGAAAGCATACTCAATGATCATTCTATCAGGAGGACATTTATTGATAATAAATCTTTACTTAATGTTATGCCAATGTCAACTTTTAAAGTTGCAAAGCTAGATATTCGAAACTTAGTAAGACAACTAATCATACTAAATAGCTTCTATGATTCTTCCATGAAGATAATGGGGTGTATTAAAGTAAACTTTGATATTGGACTTATCTATAGCCTTATGTAGCTCTATGCGCTTGTATCTTACCATCTTCTTATTGGAAGGACATGGCTACATGATCACAATATAATACCTTCAACATGGCATCAATACATGAAAAGTCATTGGAATAAGCAAGACATCTTCATTCCTACAACAAATAACTCATTTACATGTAATGAGTCTCACTTTACTAAAACAACATTTTTTTATGTGCAAATAAATGAAAGGGAGACACCCTTAGTAGATTCCCTTGAGACACATGTGCCCATAAGGGAAAAAGCTCAAACACAAGCATTTAAGAAGAAAAGGATGCACGGTTGTTGCGGGGGTACGAAGAAACAAAAGCGAACCAATGATATTATGAAGATAGATAGCACATTATAAGTTAAGAAGTGCGAAAACTCTTGACAACCGGCATATGCCCTTGTTGTATCAATCTCTGTTATCTTTTCATTTCATATGTAAGCTCAGCGATACTCGCTTTATTTCCATGAAAGAAGTTTATTTCTCTATCACTATTTTCTAATGAGAATGTGATAAGTATTTGTGTATCTTCATTTTACTACTATTGTTGCTGCAAAGTAAGAGACTAGTCTCCTTAGCGCACGGAGTTAATTTAATAAAACAATTTAGTCTAAAATGGGGAAACTAAGATCCTTAATCGATCAAAAGAAAGTAATAACGAATATAATATATAGACTACACATTGTTGCTGGCTAGTAAGAGCTTGGTCTCCTAAGCACACGATAATGAACTTGGTTCGTATGTTGTAGGCTGGTAAGAGCACTGGCTCTCAAATGTACATCATGCCATGATAATCATATGTAGCTTTTATGCTAACTAATTGCTATGTTTCTTGCCATCAAGTAGTAAAAACAATCCCATTGATGAGCACTTTAACATATTGATATTCAAACCCACGTAACATTCCGGTACGCTATGCTACATAGTAAAGTAGTGGGAAATACCCGCTTAACTAATGAAAAAGAATCATTGATCCCAAGCAATCAATGTCATTGTCGCTGCGTATGCGCGATTGAATACTTCTTAGAAGGGATCTTTAATATATTATTAGTAGCAAGCAAAAGTCTTGCTTCAATATGTGAGATGACATATGAGATCCCTTAGATCATCGAGTCTATGCAGACTCATAATTATATCTATTGTACAAGAGGCCTCTTAGATTGTAAAGTCTGAGCAGTCTCGAAGTTATGTTAATCCAAAATTTAAAGGTCATGATTGCTTGACACTAGTATAATTAGATCGAGCCTTTGCTCCCTACCAAGTGGTGTCATTTTTAAGAACAAAGAAGAGATAATGAAGCAATTTTACTACTTCATACTAGACAATAGCGCTGCTTAGATGAGGCATTGCTCCTAAGTGCGTAAAGTCATTAAGATATGCTTCTCACTATCTATTAAGAAATTGCAAGTCATTAAGGGGATCGAAGCTACCCTACTACATTATTGTCTAACACACTACTGCTAAATAAAGAGCTATTACCCCCACGTTCAACATACGAGACTACTCCTGTATAATGCCACGTTGCCTCCTCTTATTGATTTTTGAAAGTAGCAACAATGACTACATGCAGTTACTACCTTTTGGGGGAAGAGGAAGGAGTTATTACATACGAAAACCAAGGAAAGTAAACGAGTTAGTAAAGTGAAGTGCAAATGGAATAGAAATCACATAACTATACAAATGGGAAGTTGAAGGAAAAATGATAAAGGCAATAAAAGGAATGAAACCTTATTAAGGACTTATATTTAACTTGAAGATTTGGCTCACCCATGTTCATATCAAAAGACTCATACTCAACTCACATGTTGAACTCATTTACAGTAATATATTTGCCTAATGTGTACTCATGTTCAAATCCCACGTCATGAAGAAAGCTTATGTCTAGATTAAGCCTCACGTCATGTTCACTCATGTTTAATTCATGTATTCAAGCACATGTATTCAAGTTAGAAGATAAACGTTTAACACCTCATGTTCAACTCGTATAATAGGACCTCACATCACATTTAGTTCTCACATCGTGTTCAAGCCTTACGTTGTGTTCAAGAGTTATCTAGTTTTCAAGACTCATGCCATCATCTAACCTCGGGTCGAGTTCATACCTCGCATCGTATTTAAGCCTTATGTCTAGTTCAAGCCTAGTGTCATATCATGCTCAACACTCGTGACATGTTTAGGATTCATTTCGTATTCAAAGTTCATGTTACGTTCACAAATTATGTCATGTTAAAGGCTTACATCAAGTTCAAGGCTTATAATTATGACTCATGCTCACTCACATTCGACCCTAACGTTCAAGACTCATATTCACTATTATATTCAAGGTTTATATGCGACCCTTCTGTTCACTCACGATCAAGGCTCATGTGTTAAGGCTTATGTTCGACGCACATGACGAGGCTCATGTTTAACTTAAATGCCAAAAGTGTTATATTCAATTTACATATTCAACTCACGCGTGCTCATATAGAAAGTTTAGAAATACTCATGTTAGAAGCTTACATACTCGTACCAAGGGACTACGTTAAATTGAAGTGTTCGATTCTCATTTGTTCATGCACAAGATTTATGTCTTGTTCACCTGTGTTGAGTTCGCAAACTCGCATTACTCTTACGTACTCATGTTCAGGATTCATATTCATGTTTACATTTTATGGTTATATGGAAGTCTCATAGTTATTTTGCATGATTAGCCAATAAGCATGTATTTAGGGGAGGGGAGGTTAGTCTATTGTCTCACAATTGCTTACGTTAAAAGGAGGTTATAGCATGTTACTCTCGTATACTCATGTTTAAGACTTGCATTCAAATTACATGTGCTTAACTTATGATTGACTCTCATGTGCTTGTGTGTACATGTCATTATGACCCAAAACTCATGATTCAATTCATATTATAAGTTGTAATTGGTTTAAAGGCTACACATGACCTCAAGCATTATACCTCTTCACTATCACCCACTGATGATGATTGGTCCTTGTTGGCCTTCGGTTTGTGAACTGTTACGGTCCAAGCGGTAAAGAGTCTATTCTCTTTAAACAATGCCGGTTTACTAACTAGTGCAAAGACGAGATCTAGTCCTTAAGTTATGACTATAGACTTTTGACCCTTAGTTGGCAAACAATCCTGATCCAAGCGATAAAGAGTCTACCCTCTTTAAACTGTACCGTTTGCTGACTATTGCTAGTTCGAGATGTGGTCCTCAAGTTATGATCGCAGACTTTTGACCCTTAATTGCAAGTAGCTATGGTTTGAGCGATAAAGAAATCCTCTTTAAACTGAGCCGATTTGCTAACTATGACTAGTTTGAGATAGTGGTCACTCAAAATGTGATTGCGACCTGTCAAATGTTGGCTATGCTACCTGTAAAAGATAAACAATTAGGAGATATCAATTTCACATCGAAAAGGGCAAGGTGAAATTTACAACTCGTAATCAGTCCTTTGAAAATTTGAAATCTACTGTTAAGAGAATTCAAATTCAGTTTCAAAGTGTTGATTCTCAGATCCAAATTAACATGGGAAAGTTAAAGAGGCTTAATGGACAAAAAAGGAACGACTGGAGTCAGATTTGGAAGGAAAGGAAAACAAGCTTAAAGTGATACATGAAAGTTTTAGGAAGGAAATTAGTCAAAATCTCTTGGATTGCAAAGGGATTATTGAAGGACTTGAAAAGAACCGGATAGAGCTGAAGGATATCGTCAAGGAGAAAAATGCTTCTTACCAAAAACTTATTTCACGAGTAGAAGAAATGGCTCAAAACTAGCTCCATAATGCTAAAAATAGAATAGCGATAATCCCTAAGCTTACAAGAAAGCAAATGCTCAAAGTGAAACTTGCAATAGCTAAGTGCTTGCAAGGGAGGGTTTTATCTTGAAGTCACTCATGTTCTTGGCTAGAGGATCAAGGCCTAAATTATCCTAGAGATTCTCTTTGATGCTATGAAAATATAAGAAAACTCAAACTACATCACTAGGAAGTCAACTCTTTCGATTCAAGGCATTGTTCAAACTTTACAGCAGATCTCTTTTCATTATCGAGAGCTAGGGATTCCAACAAGAAGCAGTTAACTAGTGGTGGTGGTGCTTGCTCCACAGATCGGTCAAAATCTTGGAGTGCTATTTGTGGTAGCATAGAACGATGCTTTTAGAAAGGTATTTCGTGTTTGTTTACTACTTTGTAGATGTTTACTTGGAGATGGAGAGGAATGGCAAAAGGACATGGATAAAAAGTGGTTAATGCAGTTTTCCCTTAATCTAGAGTCTAACTTCATTTGCCTCTGACATTGTACCTACAGAACACTAATTCTTCGGTTGTGGAACAAAAATATAATAAAATAATAGCATATTACATAAAAGTCAGGATCTCACAGTAGTTACATGGGATAAAAATTTACCTAATGGCATGTGCGGTGGTGCTACTCACAAGGATTTATCTACTACTATTATGATAGCTATGGTTTCCCATAGCGAGTTCTCTTTGTTTAGCAACCAAGCAAAAACGAGCTACTTGATGTCCAGGGATTTTACTATGGAAAGGGCAAGGACTGTTGAATCTTCTCCATTTCCTGATTTATGACTACAAAGCAAAGAGCGCACCTAAAGATGGGTCTTGGTCTCTAAACACCGTGTTTCGTAAAGTACTAGGAACAAAGCGCTCATTGGCTCGACTGTAGAAAAGCCAAAAAAAAAAAAGAATGATGATAATTTTGGTCTTTATCTCCGAGAATGAAGATAATAATAATTTGAAAAAAAAAAAGGAGAAAGATGGGAGCGAAGTAAAAAGCTAACACATACCAAGCTACATATGGTGGGCAGCAGCAAGATTACAGCTCAAATGTCGAGTTCCCTGCAATCAAAGCCGAGCAACAGTGCCAAACTTAAGAGTATTTTCTTGAACTGCTACAAAGACTACAATACCCTAAGCTCCACGAAGTCGTAGACAAGATACCCCTGCCACCAAGCTTTTAAGGTTGGACCACAATGCGGAGACAACCGAGCTATTGCAGCATGTCCCAAGCCTTATAAGAGTTATTAGCATCCAAGTTTCTTTTTTCAAGCCAAATTTATGATCTAAGATTTGATATCTCGGAATATTGAGCCAAGCTGCTACAAGTCCATCCTTTGATCTCTGAGCCTTACGACTCCAACACTTCAAGGCCGATAGGGATTTGCTTACTCAACACAGGTGGAGCATCATGCAACGCTACAAACAAAAGAAGAGAATTTATGAATGGTGAAACGGATTTTAAAAAATAAAAAGAAATCAAAATGCTCGTTTCTCTTACCTTTGCTAGAAGAGAGAAGAAGGTTGGTCGTACGGTAATGAAGCTAAAAGGAAAAAGAAAGTGGGACACCTGTTGAAGTCTCATAGAACAAGTAAAATAAAGAAATACCCTCCGTCTTTTACTTAGCTCGGTGATGTGCCAATCCAATGGGTTTTATTTGAAATTTTTATTGGTGTGCTTTGTGTATTATAATTTTTGTTCAAAAGGCCATGTGCAATAGTTGGTAGGCCCAATGTGTTGGCTAAGGATCAAGTCGGACCAAACACAACAAGAAAGATACATTTTAATTGAAAAGCAATAAGTGGATACATGCAAAAGTGGTTTTAAGTTTGATAAGGAGGTTTTCTTCAAATATTTTTTTAAGGAGTTTTCTAAATAAGGATTTATAAATTCGTTGAACTTTCAAGGTGCTATCTCGGAAACTCTACGAGACCGCTGTGCTTACCAATCGTAGTACAATAAATAAAGTTTGGTTATCACAAAGCGTTTACATGATATGTGAAAACCTTATAAGAAGAATTTTTTTTTTTCTCTCTATTTGAAAGGGATCAAGGCAACATTAATATATGGAAGCTAGCTCCGTTGAGATTACTAATGTGAAGTTGGTGCATAAGATATGGCTCGATGGAATCAATAACTCATGTAGATCACATCAAAGAGACAAATCAACTTAAGAAGGGGTAACTTAAAGAAGACTTACTTCAAAGTGTTATCTAAGGGATAGTATACAACCTAATCTAGTTGAGGCATGACATATGATTAAGAGGTGCTACGAACTTGCACACTCAAACAACTATTAAATTAATCTGGCAGCAATGCAGCTGTTCAATAGCGCACGTACTTGAGTAATCTAGAAGGCTCATTCAGTGCTTAAATCTCTTCGACTATCCAAAGGACTTTGGTTAGGGGGCAAAATGTAGAGAACCAAATTTAATATTGAGCTTGAAACCCATTGATTAAATAGATTTGACTCTCCGAGCTAAGGTAACAAGGCTTGAAGAGCCAAGCTTATAAATTACCGAGATGATCAAGGGAGTTTTGGTATGGTAAGCTTAGAATATGATACGTTGGATCAATCCACCCGATCTAACCTTTCTTGTTTTGGCTCATACTAAAATAATAAATAAAGCCTTTATTTAGGTTTAAACCCATGAAAATAGCTCATTTGATATTTATTAATAAAAGACTTCAATCTTAACCATTGATCACCATTATGATATGATGGATGTGATCAACTATCACTTCCTATAAATACCCCACTCACATCCTTATTTGGATAAGAGAATAATGCTTATTAACGCCATTACTCTGTCAAGACCTTACTTTAAAGATCAAATACTTAAACACCTCAAGAACACCACCCCGTTCTTCATTAATCTTGGAGTTTGATATCATCGCGCTCCTTTATTTATCACCATACGTGTTAGAGCCTCATCAAGACTGTCTACTCCTCCTCTCTACACCTTTGTCTTAATCATCCCGTACGAGTCACTCAAGTTGTTTCCTTAGTCACGTGTAGCGCAGCTTCATACATGATACGCACGTGACACCTGCATCCGTACCCACACCCCCACAACAACTTATTACACACTTATTGAATTCCTTAGTAATTGTAATTCTATCCCTTCCTTATTACATTTAGTGAAGTAAATAGCCCGTTAATATTTTAAAACTCAAGCTTGGCTCAATTTTCTACTGAAGTAGTTTAAGCTCGAGAGACTGTCACTAAATCAAATTCGAGTAGAAGTTAAATTGAATCTGAGTAGTTTATAAATCATCTTAGGTCATTTATACCTTAAGCATCTATACCTTAAGAAGAGTACCTAAGAAAAGTTATAATATACCAAGAAATGAAAAAATTATTGTCACTTTATATAAAATTAAATCAAAAAATAAAAACTTACGTTGTAAGCCCCGCAATCAGTTACTTGGAATTTGGTTTATAAAATACAGGGCGATCGAGTAAATTGTTCGATTCAACCAAAATTTTTCAACGAAATTAGAAATATTAGTAAAAATGATTCCATGAGTTTAGATTTAGGAAAATAAAGAATAAACTAATTAATTATTAAAATATTGAATTATATGTACATTTTTTGTTATTTATCAGAAACGTGTGAAACGGGTTTTGATAACTAACGAATCGATAGAGATAAATTATATGCACACTAAAAATTATAAAATAACATAAATAATATTTATGAATTTTTTTGTACTATATATGTATTTACGTGTAGATTAAAATACGAGAAATTACCTAAAATACCCAAAATATGCTAAAATAAAACTAAATAATTAAATAAAAACAAAGAAAAATATAGAAACATGAGGAAATGTCTAAAAAAGTGGTGTGGCAATTTGGAAAAGAAAGATGGAAATTCAACCAATAAAAATGAAACAAATATAAAGCAAATTTAGACGAAGATAAGGTCAAATGTCAATTCAAAATTAATGCAAAAATATCCAAGCACCCTATAAATTTCAAAAAATCACTCTCACTCCTCATTTGGTCAGTTTAGGATGCAAAAAAATATAGAGAGAAGAGAAAAGAAGAAATCGTACTTTTACAAGAAAATTACAAAATTTGTATGCAAACAAGAGCTATAAAGAGATCCGTAACTTAACAACAACCTGAAAGTAGATGGCCACCACCACCACACGGTGGTGGCAGCACCCAGATTGGCTGACAAGGATGTGTTTATTGGCGGTGGCTGGAGCCACCGACTCCGGTGAATTTGATCTTCCTTCTGATTTTTTATATTTTGTTAAAAATACTAAATATCCTTAAAAAAATTGTGAAATTTGGTATTCTAAGGTTTTTAAGTATATAGATTTAGAGAAAAAATTTACTTTGATAAATTGATTTCTAGAAATATACTGTCCTTAAAAAACTATATAAAACTGAGCATATTTCGAATTAAAAATAAATGACCTTAGGAGTATAGTTGTAAACTCAAAATTTTTGTGTAGTCTAGTTAGAGCATTTAAAATAGTGCTATGAAACCCTTTTCCATAACTGAATTTTTAAAATTTTTAAACGATTTTTAGACTTTAAAATGATGCATAAAATGAGTAATTTTTTGCTAATTAGGTAATCAAAGGCGTAATTACTAACTTAGTGAATAATTATATATTTTAGGATGTTGAAATCTAATGTAGTATGATATCCATGGCATTTAGGGTGTTAAATGTAATTATTTGGGTATTATGTAGTAAATATGTAATAGGTAAAAATGGTAAATTTTAAGTTAATTGTGTAATTTATGGTAATTAGGTATAAATTCTGATTTGGGATGAATTTAAGTATTTTGAGATGTTAGTTGATGTTGATGAATGATATTTGAGGTGATGGGAATGTTAGATGTGTATATAATAGACATATTAGGTGATAATGTGTAATATGTAAGTATAAAAAATTAATAAGTTGGAAAATATTAGGTTAAAATTGATATATAAAAATAATAGAAATATATAATAAATATGGTAGGAAACTTAAATTTAAGTATTTATATGAAATATGTAAAATTTTCTTACATTAGGAGTAAATTTGGTAGTTAAGTTAGGATAAGGGGCATATCGTACAAATTAAAATACTGGTTAGGAGTTAAACATGACATTGAGGAAACCTATAAATAATGTGATTAATTTATATTATGGGTCGAAATGTGTTTCTAGGGTTTACGTAAAAAAGTGTACTTAGAAACCAAATTAGAACCTAAATCGATTCGAAAACTTAATCAGAACTTAGCCTAAATCAAGAATAATTGTAAAGGACTTGAAAATTTAAATAAATAGGTATATTAAATCCTAAACAAAAGATAATAATAAGTGTTATAGAATAAAACCAATCTATAATAATTATGTGAAAATTGAAACAACGTTTATATTATAGGGATTATTGGTGATGGTCGGTGCAAGTCACACCTTGAACAAGTGGGCAAGCAAGGAGTCTAGGTAAGTTGGTATTTTGAAGTACTAATTTGTAGTATTTAAAGGTTTGAAATTGTGCTTGTTAGGTAGTTAGCTATGTGCTTGTTAGGTAGTTAGCTATACGCATGTGCTTGTTTTAAGTTGATAATATGATTATGATTTGCTGCTCTAGCTTGTATTTGTATGATTTGTTTGAAATGATTGAACACCTTAAACAAGATTTAACTAAATATTTGACTCATAAATCTAAACTGGACCTGCATAGCAACTCATTAGGGAACATTTGATTCTCCAGCCAAACACCGACCCCTTTAAAAGGGATAGCGCTGGATAGTGTAATTAATTCATTCTTCATCCTTAGTCAAACTAAGTGACAGGTGAGGAGGTCGCGGTAAGGGTGAAGTTAATGGTTCAAAGGTAGTTGTAGGAGGAGCGGTGTTTCCATTGTACAAGCTTGGGTTTGGTCATGAGCTATTGCATTAATGGAAACTTCTCAATACGGATTAAAGTGAGTGCAATTTCTCTAATCTCATGACAGGCCGGACAACGTCGTGCAATGGCATTTGCTTGAACATGTATTGCATCTAATTAATTTGGTTGATAACCCTGTTTGTGTTTGCTATATAGTTTTAAGTCTCCGTTTCAACTTATTAAGCTGTGGTTACTCACATCCCTATAGATGTTGTTGCAGGTGCTAGTTAAAAAATGACTTATATTTACCTTGAAGCTAATAACTGCTAGATCTTAAGGAGTAAGGAAATACATCTGAAGAACATATGTATTGTTAAGGTTTTAGCTTTTATTTTAGAAACTTCTATTTTCAAATAATGTATTACTTAGGAAATATAGTACGATAAAACCTTTCAAACATTAATTGTAATATTTAAATTCTAGTGTATATACATATTTTCATAATTTCTTAGGTACATAATTTATTTAATCTATGAACCGTTTATTTCAAAGCGGGTTAATTATGGACGTTTTGTGTAAATGAGGTCTAAGATGGCGGTTATATGGTCAGTTTCTATCTTAGAATGATTTGCACGAAGGGATTGTTACGACTCTACTACTTCAAGGCGTAACAATCTGTAGACATGACATTATCTTTAAAAGATAATTTCTTCTCAAGTTATGGGTATGTTTTAGGAGTTTTATACAAATATAAGTCCTTTTTCGAAGAATATTACGGAAAAAGGCCTTAGGTGAAAAATATTACAAAGGCGCATTTAATACATACATCTTCAGTGTACCTTGAAGTTTAAATTTGAAACTGAAAACGCATATATTAGACGTGCCTTATGTCACGCCCCGAAGCGGCAGAGTCGTAACAGCCCCGCCATGTAAACCATCCTAAGATAGAAGTCGGCCTTACAACCATTATCTTAGACCTGATCTACACAAGGCGTCCATGACTAACCCGCTTTGAAGTATATAGTTTGTAATTTAAATAGATCATTTACCTAAGAAAGTGAGAAAATTTATATATATATATATACTTTAATTCAATTATTACACTATTTAAAAATGAAAAATAATTCTAAAATAAAAACTTAGACCTTAAAATATGTGTGTTTATTCTTCAATGTTTTTCCTCACTCCCCAGGATCCAGCAATTGCTAGCTTTAGGATAGTTGTTTGCCGCTTCTTAGCTAGCACATGCACGACGTCTATAGGGATGTAAGCAACCACAGCTCAGTAAGTTAGGATGGAGGACTTAAAACTATACTATACACACAACAAGGTTTTCAATCACTAATTAGGTGCAATGCATGTGTAAGCAAATGCCATCGCATGACGTTGTCCTGCCCGTCGTGAGATTAGAGAAATTGCGCCCGCTCTAATCCGGGTTGAGGAGTTGCCGTTAATGCAATAGCTCACGACCAAACCCAAGCTTGTGTAATGGAGACTTTGCTCCTCCCGCGACTACCTTCGAACCACTGTCTTCACCCTCGCCGCGACCTCCTCTCCTGTCACTTAGTTCGACTGAGGATAAAGAAGGGACCATTTTGCAATCTTGCGCTATCTCTTTTGAAGGGGTCGGTATTTGGCCGGAGAGTCCTAAGTTCCCCTAACGGGTTGCCATGCATGTCCGATTATGATTACTAGTCATATATTTGATCAAGTCCAATTTAGGGTGATCAATCATTTCATGCAAATCATACAATACATGCTAGAGCAACAAACAGAATCATAACATCACCTATAATCAAGCACATGCACACATCCAACTATCTAACAAGCACAACCAAGCATAATCTCAAGCCTCCTAAAATACAGCATTGTATTAATCCCAACTTACCTCGACTCCTCGCTCACTCACTCGAGGTCTGACTTATTCAGGCCATCGCCGATCATCCCTATAACACAAACGTAGTTTCAGTTTTCATATAATGATTATAGGTTCATTTTCTCCTATAACGCTTATTGTTATGTTTTATTTAGGGTTTAATATGCCTAATTATCTAAGTCTTAAGTCTTTTATAATTATTCTAGGTTTGGGGTTAGGTTCGGGTTCGGTTTCCACATCGATTTCTAAATTAGGTTCTAGTTCGATTTCTAAGTAATGTTTTATATTCCAACCCTAGAAATCCGTTTCAACTCATAATGTGAAATTAATCACATTATTTCCCGATCTCCTAAATATCATTATTACCCCTAATCAGTATTTTATTCCATTCGGTACACTTATATCCTTATTAGTATACCGAATTTACTCCTGATGTGAGAAATTTTTACATTTTTCATATAATTACATAAATTCAAGTTTCTTATCAGATTTATTATATATCCTTATTATTTATATAATATCAGTTTTTATCATAATATTTTATATTTATTATATTTTCAAAAATTACATATTATGCATTATTGCCTATTATGTACATAATGCATTTCTAATATTTCTATCACTTTAATTACCATCCCTAAATACCAATTATCATTTCAAAATATCTAAATTCATCCTAAATCAGATTTTACTTCTAATTTCCCTAATTTACAAAATTAACTTAAAGTTAACTATTTTTCCTTATTAATCATTTACTACATAATTAACCTAATAATTACATCTAACACCCTAAATGCTACAAGCATCATACTCCATCAGATTTCAACATCCTAAAACATATAATTATTCACTAAATCAGTAATTAATCATTTAATTACTTAATTAACCATAAATTATCCATTTTATGCCTCATTTTAGGGCCTAAAAATTATCTAAAAATTTCAAAAATTAATTTTTGAAAACGGGCTTCATATCACTGTTCTATATCATCTAAGTAATCTACACAAAAATTTTGGGTTCAAAACTACACTCTTAAGGTCATTTATTTCTAAACCGAAACATGCTCGATTTTGCACGATTTCTTAAGGATCCTATATCACGAGACATATTTTCATTAAAATAATATTTTTCCTAAAAACTACATACAAAAATATTTCAGAATAACAAGTTTCATAATTTTCTACGAATATTTACTATTTTTACAAAATTACACAAGAATCGGGCTAGAAATCGAACTCACCTATCTGGGTGGCTCCGGCCATCACCGGTGGCCATGGGTAGGGTTGCCACTACCATGTGTTGGTGGTGGCCGTCCACCCCCAGCTACCCGTCGGATCTGGGTTCTCCTTTGTAGCCCTAACTGCATAGTTTTCCTTTTTTTTTTCTTTGGTTTTTCTCTCAATTTTTGAGGCTCCCTAATTTTCTATGATTTCTAACTGTCCAAATAAACTTCTGAATTTTTCTTGCTATTTATAGAGCTTTAGTGTAATTATTGTGTATTAATTAGACATGACTTTACCCAATTTCCTTAATTTTTGGTTTTTGTGTTATTTAATTTTAATTGGTTAATTTTTATTTTGTGGATTCTGACCTGCTACGACCTGATTTGGATCATTCTTGATTTTTCCTGATTTTTCTTTATTTTTCCTTAATTAATTATGAATTTTATTTAATTATTTATTATAATTTTAACACATTACACGTATTTTAAGTAATTACACGTATTTCTATATACATGTAAATTCATATATAGTACAATTAAGTATTCATAAATATTATTTAGGTCATTTTATGATTTTTAGTATACATATAATTTATCTCTAGTGATTCGTCAATTTTCGAAATGCATTTTACGCATTTTCGATAAATGACGCGTTATATACTTAAAATTTGAAATTTTTATACTCTTTTATTTTATTACTTATTTTCTTAAATTTAAGTTTACGGGGTCATTTTTACTAATATTTCTAGTTTTACTTTCTAATTTAAGTTCGATCGAGTCTTTCAACTGATCGAAACCTCGAATGATTAGTTGTGGGGCTTATACCTTAAGCATTTTAAGTTAAATTAAAAGCACATTTAGTACATACGTCCTCAGTTTTTCCATTTACACTAAAGGTGCATGTACTAGATGCGCCTTTAGTATAAATTTTTTTTAGCATACTAAAGGCGCATCTAATACATGCGCCTTCAATATAATATTTTGTAAATAAAAATAAATAATTATTCAACCTAATAATTTCCCCTAATCACATACAATTAAAACATGTACTTCCACCTGCACACTACAAATCAAATAAAAAGTTTGCTATAGAAGTCGATTGCATAAAATAACAATTGATAGAACACCTTAACAAGATAGCAAGTAGGAAAAAAAATTTATGCATAGAATGATCATCTATTAACCATAGGAGTCGATTACAGTAAAAAATAATTGAAAATTGTAATGCCGCGGTAAATAAAGAATGTTACAAACTACGATCTCTAATGAAAACTAAACTATATTTCGAATAATCAGTATATATATAAAATTTGTTATGACTCAATGTTAATATCAACACAATAGTAAAAAAAGAAAAAATAGATAAAATATATCTATTATTGCCTACGCCGTGTGAAGGTCCTCAAGGTATAGGAAAGAACTGAATGTCCTTGTCCATGCTGTAACTGCATAAGTTGAGGTAGTAGATCGCCAAGATTAAGATCCTTAGGAGGAATTGGGTCAATTGGAGAGGTTGAATGCAGTTGAGTGACGCCCTCACCGTGGAGGACTTTATGGGGGTGGAATGTCGTTTTTGAGGTGCTGGTGGAATCGCAAGATTAAAATGACGCTAGAACTTAAGAGTCATTTAAGAGCTAGATCCGGCCTTAGAATTGGATTTGGCTTCTGAAGTAGAGGCAACTCTTGACCTGGGGTATGTAACATATCCCCTGTTGATCTGTACGAGGTTTATGGAATGATGCCCATGTGGTGGGATATTGTCATCGAAGTCTACTCGTAGCTTCCAATTACAACCCTCTTCTTTCTTGTTATAGCAAATCGCGTCTACAGTTGGTTTTGATATCTCTACATGGAAACGATAATGTTTCCTTATGTGCAATGACTTTACTGCATCTATGAGATCCTTCTTTGTGTTGAAACGTATGCTAGCACTTAAGTCATCAAAACTATTAATGTTGCTACACATTTCGTTAACGTCTCTCTCAAATATCACGTAGTCGCTGCCATCGTATTAGCTGTTGTAAAATGAGATAGGATCTCTTAAATGTCCATTAGTTCATTTATTTGTAGAAAGTCTTGAAACTGACTATTGGACAATACTTCACTAGTACGACGACAGGGCCTGCTTGAGCTGTCTCCGTGAAATGGCTGGATTGGCACACTACTCCCAATAACATATGGTCTCCCTTGGGGTTCTCCCAAATCCTCGGCATGATCATCTTCGAGTCTAACATCATTCTCATCACCATCTCCATCTGCCTCATCCTACCTATCATTATCGATATTTATGTCCCTGTGCATTCTCTCTACATATGGATCATGAGACTTTGTGTTCGATAATATGACCTAATGCTTTGTCAAGCTGCTCTTATGTGATATTCATGTGCTCGTACTCAGTGAAATCTATGTATAGTTTATTTAATGGATCCACATTTTTTTTTTCTCCACATCAGTCATTGTAGATTTCACAGTAGAATCTGAAAGGATCGGATTGTCTGGCTCATGTATTTCATGCTTGACCCTGGCACTCGATTCCTTAATGTACCTTATGTACACTTCCTGAGTATTTCGTTCTTTAAAAGACTTAACCATCTCAATGAAATTCTCAACATCCTCATCATCTCTGATGGCCATCAACTTGTAAGCAACTTTAGCATCTTGGAAAAAGGGATGCTTATATACGAGTTTGACACCACTTAGGTCAATTTTGGCGCATCCACAAATTCTCTAAATAAAATGAGAGAAGTTCGAATCCTTTCTAATCTTTAACTTCTTAACGAGTTTCTTGTTATACTTCGGCTCTCAATTACTCATCACAATATTTCTGTTCGCATATATCACATGATCTGCCATTTTCATCATAGTAATGTCTCGGTGAATCGAATATTTAGATGACATTAAAAACTTCATCTACACATTGAGTGACAACTTAACAAAATGTACGAAGTCATCTTGTTAAACTGCGTCGTGTATTACCTAACTTTAACTTAATAATTCAACTCAACACATTACAAACACCAATATATACATAACAATTTCAATCTACATTCCAAAATTTTTCATACCTAAGTTTATATAACTTATTTATCAAAACACAAAAAATGTCTTAATGTAGACAAAATATAATAAATTTTCATGAAATATAATAAATTACACAGCTTATGGTACATCTATGACTACTCAATATACGTAATACGGTCATAATTTTTTTTCTAAAAAAGAAGCGCATGATATGGATTACTATTAAGATTACAAAAAAATTTGTGAATGCAAATTATGGATTATGACTTGTTTCAAACACACACTAGTGTGAAAAATTGGACGAAAGCTTCAACTTTGAGTTTCCTCTAGTTTTCTTTCTGTTTTAGATATTTCAGAATTTAGTTGAAGTGAAAATGAGGTTTAACCATACGGATTGAGGTATTTATACGTGGTATATTGGAGGTACATGCAGTGTGTATACCTTCGGTTTAAGTGTTTATAACTGAAAGCATATATATTGTATACGTTTTTAGTATAAAAAATAAAAGAAATTTTGCATGTATCTTTACTATATCATATTAGTAAGTTATTTATATGAGGCTTTTTTTCATAATAATTTTTTTAAAAAGGACCGTATTCGCACTCAATGTTTTGGCGGGAGGACTATCCGTAGCAACCGACTCCGAGCCAAAATAAATAAATAAATAAAATTATCACTTGTTTGAACATTCTCGACAAAAAAAAAATTCAGTGCTCTGCTTGTTTAATGGGCCCAGTGGGTGATTTCGCGAGGTTTCGGCCAGCATCGCAACGATCAATTACTTATTTTGGCGTAAAAACACTTTAAATAAAGAACCAATGTTTATCTGACACGTATACAGAGCGAATGATCTGACAATCAAGGATACTGGAACCGGTCATGCGGTGGAACTTCCCGTACACTGAGAAACATCGCGCATGCCATGAACTGGAAGTCTCTCTGCTTCCATTCCAGTCTTCACTAGGAAACCAAAACACCACCACCACCGTCGACGACCTCTTCCTAATTCAGGCATGTCGATGATTTCTACTCTCTCTCTCTTCCCCCCCCCCCCCCCCCCCCCCCCCCCGTACTTATCTAATAGGCATTTCATTGCGAACTGCGGAGGAAGTCTGCAATCGCGTAACTAGATTGTGTTTGAACGATCGTTTTATTTTAGTTTAGACGCTAGAAGTTGCTTTATCGTGTTAAGTAATCTCCTTTGATTGCGTTTTTTTCAGAGTATAAGTTGATTTGAGCATCAATCAGCTATAAAATGCAGGTTCGTTAATAATGGATTAAGCAACTGCCTGTGAATTAGTTTATTGATTTTCTTGTTTAAATTCACTTTTGTTCTTGAGGTGTTTATTTTTATTGTTACGATTATGCTCTAGTTGGACAAAATATTGAAAGATGAAGCGACCCAAGAGAAAGGAGAGCGCGCGAGAATGGTGAGGCTCTTTTTTTTTTTTTTGTGGAGTTAGATGTAAAAAATGCGTACTACTTTGAGCAATGATTGAAAGGTGCATGTTGATCGCAAATTATTTTCTTTTTTCTGGTAAACAATCGCGAATTATAGCTGGTGAAATGTAAGCTCTCTAAAATTGATTCTAACTGTTGATTTTCTCCTGTAAATGGACCTTTTTCTTTCAGTTTATATCTGTTGTTTTCTTTTCTGAGTTTCTTTTGATAATTTGTCTTCGACTTTTTTATTGACTTTTGTCTTTTGGTAAACAATCATGAATTGTAAATACTTTATCGACTTTTTTGAAAATTTTTATTGTCAAATATTAAAATTGTAATGTCGAAACTTAGTGGTTATATTCTTTTTTAGCAGGCAAGGAATAGGAGTGTGGTGATGGTAAAACACCATGGAAATTTTCCCTCGAAATTATTTTTCAATTTTCCGATTTGTGCTTTCTATTGCTGTTAACCATCACTATTGAAGGCTGCATGCTATCATTGTCTCCCATCACTACACAATGCTAAAGTACTAGAATTTGCAGCCTCTGGAGACTATTAGCTATACTTGAAACTTGTATAAGTGTTAATCATAACAAATGTTTGTAAAATTCCGAGAAACTGTAGGCCTTTTCATTTCATTATATATTGTTTTCGCAACTCAAATGGTTTTGTTTTTGTTCCCTTTTTATATATAGGCCTCCTTTGTTGGAGCCATGGCAATTGCCGATTTGGTCAAAACAACATTAGGACCAAAGGGAATGGTAAGTGTCCTTCCTTTGCATTCAGCTGAACCCACCCACCGACCCCCCCCCCCCCCCCCCCCCCCCCCCCCCACCACACACACACACACACACCACACACACACACACACACGCACACACTAAAACAAAAACCAAAAGGGGGAAAAGAATATTTGCTCTATTTTTCTTTTATATGACTAAATATGAAATATTGTTGTAATAGGATAAAATTCTTCAATCAACTGGCAGAAGCCGTGAAGTGACTGTTACTAACGATGGTGCCACCATCTTGAAGTCTCTCCACATAGACAATCCAGCAGCTAAGGTTCTCATCGGTATCCTTGATAGCCATTTAATTCTAGCATTCTTTTTTGTTAGGAAATAACAAGTTGATTATGACAAAATGAGATTTAGTGAAAACATTGACAATGAGTACAATTATAATTTTTTATGACAAGGGTAGCTTATGTCCTAGGATATCCCAACTTAGATAGGGCAACTCGGCAATTTTAAGGTCATGTTCTCTTTTTGCATATATAGATTGGCACTGTTGTACAATGCATCTGTCATCCTTAATTTTAGTATCAGATATCTCTAAAGTTCAAGATGATGAAGTAGGTGATGGTACCACTTCTGTTGTTATTCTGGCTGGGGAACTTTTAAGGGAAGCAGAGAAGCTCAATGCAGCGAAGATCCATCCAATAACGATCATATCTGGTTACTTCTCCAATGAAAGATGCTTATCGAATTGATTTTGTTGTAATATCATTGTTGGCTTTTTTATCCATTACATATATTTTCTTGTATTCTTTGATTGATGTTGAAAGTTTTTTTTTTTTTTTTTGGGTTGCTTCTCTTACATGAATTTCCTATTGTCATTATGGTCACTTTGCTGACAATGGATTTTTTGGGTAAGTTGCTGAATATAGATTTTACTTAGATAGTAAATACTCGAACAAGCTCTCGATTTGCACAATCTCGTTGTATCAGTAAAAAGTAATGCAGATGCCTTATGCAACCAATTCATTGAAAGAAATTCTTGACTGCCCATGGCTAAACATCTCTTCTGCTTCTATACTTTACATAATAATTGCATGTTGGTTGAGCAATACCTCAAAATGAGTATTGGTAGATTGCTTGGTGGAGTATTAGTAAACTAGCAGTGCTGATAAGTTGATAATTTCTGTATCAAATATTGCCTTTTCCTTCACATGTATGATTCTGCCTACTAAAAGGTTTTCACTTTCACATAATTGTTCAGAAACCATGCTAGGTTGGAGAAGTTTATAGCTTTTGACATCTGTATTGTTTTTCATATGCTGCTGTCTGTTGAAATTTATTATTCCTTTTTTGTTCTTTAGTTTGTTTTTCTCCCAATCAGCATCTTTTGCTCTAGAGTGAATGACCAAAATGATTATCTTGTAGGCTATCGTATGGCAGCTGAATGTGCTCGTAATGCTTTGTTGCAGAATGTTATGGATAACAGGGAGAATCAAGGTACTTCTGTTTGTTTTATTTAATATTCCATGCTTTTCTGCTTATTATATACCGCTCATTGCACAAATTCGCTTCCTGATTCTGCCAATGTTATTCTCCTAGCATTTGATTCTATATTTATAATATATTATATTTTGCATGGGCAGAGAAATTCAAGTCGGACCTGATGAACATTGCAATGACAACTTTGAGTTCAAAAATATTGTCACAAGACAAAGAACAGTTTGCTAAACTTGCTGTTGATGCTGTGATGAGATTAAAGGTAATTATTCATGTCATAAATTCTTTTTGTATTCTTTTTCCTCGTTTCCTCTCACCTTTAATATACCGATTACTTTGCTGAAGACATAATCTTCACACAGACTGATTGTTGTCTTCATAATAAATGTCTTCCAGAAAAATCATGTCAAAGCAATCAAATGCACTTCCTACTCATCCAGTAAAATTGCATCCACAGTTGGTAGAAAGTCTTGTATGTGTTGATGCAGTTAAAACCAAGCGAGGGTCACTATAAATTCTGAATAGATCAGTTACAAATAGCTGATCCTCTATCATGAGATCAAACACTGTATGAATCCTTCTTCAAAATTTTTTGATCTTTTTTTGTCATTGCATTGCCCATCTTTACATGGGTTCTTTTTGCTTGTTGTATGATATATCTGAATGGTGTGTCAATGAGAAGACAATATGATGGGCTATATAGAATGATAAACCAAAGGCAACTTAGAAATCCTTTGTGGCCTCCCTCTCTTGATATTCAAGGCAAATGCATTCTGGGGAATGGGGTGCCTTCGCTTGAGACAATAGGCACTTGGACTTTGCTTCTAAATGGTGTCATGGTTTTATTATTATTATTTCTAACTATCAATTCAGTGTTCAGCCCCAAGAAAAGGTTGATTTGATGGTCTTGTGTGATTCTTGGTTGGTAGTTTTAATATATTTTGCATGGATATAGTCATATCTTGTTGTGTCATGCCAAGTTATCTGACTTGTCTCCTCTATTAAGGGAAAGAGAGGAATTGCTACCTTATATGTTGAAGCAATGTAGTCTTCTCTGACTAATTTGGCAGAGCAAAAATGATTGACTGGCCTCATCACATATGTTTGTTTGTTTGTCGGTTTTTCCAAGCCCCACCATCCCACCCCAAACCCAATTATTGCTTATTCTTGATGTTTTGATCTGTTAAGATTTACAATGACCATCTTCCGTCTTATATTGGTTGGTTTCATTGTCGTTATTGCATCTGGCCTTTGGTTAAGTGGCTGTTTATTTAGTTAGATGCTTAAGTGCTCATTCAAGTTCTCAATTCTATAGAGCATTGGTAACTGTTTCTTTTTTTTTTTTTTTGGGGAATCAAAATCTTTCTGGATAACCTCTTCAGGAAATCAAGGGGAAGAATGGAAACGATATTTTGTTGCATGGACTATAATTGTGAAGAACAGCTGTACAGAATTGTGAAAATTAAGATGTCAAGAGCTCTCTCTGCAGACTCTATCAAACTATAACATGATTTTGGAAGAAGATTATGCAAAATTGCATAGTGTCTAACCACTCCTATTTTTTGGTGGGATGTATGCCTAGAGATTTACGAGATCTCACAATGTTCTTACAGCACACTGTAATTTCTTTGTTATCATATCATTTTGGTCTGCACAGATTTCTTAAAAGCACCTAATCCCATTCCTTCTAAATGTGGTTGTGTTGTCTCTCAGGAAGCACTTTCTCAAGTTTCTCTTATAATTTCATTCATTAGTGAGTATTCATCTTTCATGTTCTACTCTTGTAAGAAGCCCAGCTTGGATGTTGCAGGGAAGTACAAATTTGGAAGCTATCCAAATTTTAAAGAAGCCAGGAGGATCCCTAAAGGACTCTTTCTTGGATGAAGGGTGGGAATTCATCAACTTGGTTTTATTCTTGGGAAACTTCATTGACATTTTTTATTTTTGTAATACAAAATGGAAAAAAACACTTGCTAATGGACCCTGGGTATTCCTATGCTAATTTATATACTGGTTTACATGTCACTGTTTCATTATATGTTCGCCAGTTTCACTTTGAAATTGGAAGTTTAGCTATGTTTCATAATATCTCCAAGAAAATATCTTCCTGAGATAAATTTTCACTGAAGTCTTGCCTAATTTTTGGTATGATGGATAACCTTAACTGGGGATGCACTTTTGGCAGATTTATTCTTGACAAGAAGATTGGTATTGGTCAACCAAAGAGAATAGAGGATGCAAAGATCTTGGTGGCAAACACTGCTATGGACACTGATAAGGTAAAGATATATGGGGCCCGTGTTCGTGTTGATTCTATATCGAAGGTTGCGGAGATTGAGGGTGCTGAGAAAGAGAAGATGCGAGAAAAGGTGCAAAAGATCATAGCCCATGGAATTAATTGCTTCGTTAACAGACAGTTGATATACAATTTTCCAGAGGAGTTGTTTGCAGATGCAGGAATACTTGCAATTGAGCATGCTGATTTTGATGGTATTGAGCGTCTAGCATTAGTTACTGGTGGCGAGATTGCTTCAACATTTGACAATCCAGAATCAGTTAAGCTTGGCCATTGTAAGGTCATTGAGGAAATCATGATTGGTGAAGACAAATTGATTCATTTTTTGGGCGTGGAAATGGGTCAAGCCTGTACGATAGTATTAAGAGGTGCAAGGTACATCATTTCACCCTTTCTTCCCTTTCTCTCTCTTATTTGTTTTGTTTGATTTGCCTGCTTTACCTCCTACTACAGTTCAACTTCAGAACTTTATCATTGAGATATCTGAATAGGGAGCATGGTAAAGGGTGGTAGTTCCTTTTTCTTTTTCTTTATGAACATGGGAAAACTAGGTGTAATCGAATCTGGGAGACTGAACTTGCAAGTCCAACTACAAGGGGCACTCTTTTTGATGAAGGTCTAGCCTGAATTGCTTGTGTATCTTCTTCTTTTTCTTCTTTTCATCTCTCTCTCTCTCTCTCTCATATTTCCTTTTTATTTTCTCTTTTTCTAGGTAAGTAATTGCTTTAATATTCCGTTTCTTTTGAATTTGGGGCCCCTAAAAATAGCACCAATTTGCTTTCAACTTGTTGCTTTTCCAGTTTATTGCATTCTGCATGTACTGCTAAATAGAAGTAGCTTGTACCATACAAGTTTTTGGTTTATTTGGAGTAATCCTCTGCATGTATGTCCCCATCCTATCATTTCCTTTGTAATAACCTGTAGTTTTCAATCATGAAGTCTTACATCATAAAAGGCATGTGCTGGTTGGAAGTCGAAATTTGTCAACCTTGGGTTTGTTTATTAGGAATTTTAAATACATATATGGCTTCACATTAAAGATCCCGTTTCTTGGCAGTCACCATGTGCTTGATGAGGCTGAAAGGTCTCTGCATGATGCTTTATGTGTGCTGTCTCAGACGGTAAATGACAGTAGGGTTTTACTTGGAGGAGGATGGCCTGAGATGATAATGGCCAAAGAGGTCGATGCACTGGCTCGAAAAACCCCAGGGAAGAGATCTCTTGCAGTTGAAGCCTTTTCAAGGGCACTCGTGGCTATTCCAACAGTTATTGCAGACAATGCAGGTCTGGACAGCGCTGAGCTGGTTGCTCAGCTTCGTGCAGAACACCACAAAGAGGGATGCACAGCAGGGATAGATGTTATCTCTGGATCTGTAAGTGTAATTCTTAAAGTACTTGGAATAATAAAATCTGAACTCAATATTTTTACATCTATTTTTTCACCTTTGGGGTAATAATTTCCATGTGGAACCAAACCTATGCTTCCAATTCCCTGAACTCTACCTCTGTACCACTTTCTTGTCTTGCACGGTAGTTTTATCATTGAAATTTGCATTTTGATTACTCAATTAATATCATGGCAGGTGGCCAATATGGCTAAGTTAGGGATCTCAGAGTCATTTAAGGTTAAACAAGCAATATTATTATCTGCAACTGAGGCTGCAGAGATGATACTAAGGGTTGATGAAATCATAACCTGTGCCCCCCGTAAAAGAGAAGATAGAATGTGAAGATCAGAGGCTTTGAGGATGATCAAGAGTTCCGGGTGTATTGATTAATTGTGCTCACGTGATGTGTAAAAAAGGATGGCTACTTTTTAGAACAACTTTGGAGTGGGAATTTTATCTAGCATGCCGCATTGAGTTGGTTACTGATCTTCAATCACGTAAGTTTCCTTGTAATGTATGTATTTGTCGATAGCATGAAAAAGGTCGTATCCCTGGAATTGTGTTTGATATTTTGATCCAATGTTATGTTTGGTCTTGCAATCATTTTCTTGAATGTTATGTCTGGTCTCGTGTTTAATGAACAGATTTTTATCAGGTGATTTTTGTTTTAAATATTGTTTGGTAGTCAAACAATCAAATGCCCCCTAGACATCGGAACTCCTGGTGTAGTAGCATGATAGCCACTCTCTTCTTGAGATGGACTTGGTTTGAATCTTAAATCTCCCTCAGTGCTCGCTCCCAGAGGCTGAGCAGGAAAAGGTGATCATTATGAATGTTTGGGGCTTAGAGAGTTTGGGATTTGATGATCAGTAACATGAACGACTGAGCTATATGCAGGCATAAACAATTACAAGAAAACCTGTGACAGATCAATTTAATGAAGTTAGAGAGATTTACTCTAGAAGGATGGATGATCTAGCATGGCCCAATTTTTCTGATTTTTGTTCTACCTTAAACTTCCTTGTCTATAAGATTATAGTTTTTATAAAACAATGTCTTCTGTTTCTGAAACCCTCTACTTCTCTATTTGTCTGCCGGTGGCTTCATCCTTTTCTATGGTCTTCTTAGATGAAATTTCAACAATTTTAGTGCATCCTCTCTATTTGTTAGCATAATATCCACACGGTGATTCTGTGAATTGTCTGGAATGTATGCGTAATGACCTGAGTTATTATATTAGAAGCATAAAGAGGGGAAAGTGAAGAACAGCAAAGAGAGAGATTTTGCCACTACTCTGCTACTGACAATTATTGACTTCACTTATGTTGTTCTCCTGTCCTGACATGTGCTGCAAGTGTGGCTTCAAATACTTATTGACAACCTTAGTTTGTCTTATCTTAGGTAATAGACAGTCTTAATTCAATGCTTTGCAACTTGAAAAGTTCCTTCTAGAATGAGCTTACAAAAATTGGATCTTGGTCACTCGTTAAGTCATTGGGTAGCCCATGTGATTTGTATATGTAGCCTAGTTAGGCTAGAGCAACTTATGGTGCTGCATAAGGATGAGCTAAATCCAATTAAATGACTAAGCTGAATTTGTCAACGACTACTATAATAATTTCTTTGTTATGTAACTTAGGCAACCCTTCAATGAAATCCATACTCACTTCCTTCCAACACCTCTCTAATATCGGTAGGGGTTGTAATGAGTTGTAACAACATTTTTGAACTTGTGATTTTGACATACATGAAGTTCTTATACATACTGTTTCACGTCCCCTTCCAGTTTCAACCAATACAATACAGAGGTAATCTTTCTTATAAGTATCTCGTTCCCCCTAAATGACCCCCAGTATACCATCATGGTAAGCTGTAACAATTTCCTTTTCAACTCAACACCAGGAAGTATCACCATGTTATCCTTTCTTCTCAACTATTAGGTGCCCTAAAATGTTTTTGATGATAACAAATCACTCTATTATGTGTTTTCTAATAAAATTACTCAATGTGTAAGTTCTCAATATAAGTAATAGCCTCAATAAGTAAAGGAGAGCTGCAGTGAGTACAGAGGAAGGTAAGCAGAAACATAGTGTGATTTGATAGAGCTGAACCGAAAAGCAGAGCATCTACTAGAACAAGAAGAATAAAAGCTCAAGAGAAGCATAAGAGAAGCTTTACACATAAAGTAACAATTGCTAAATAAACAGGGAAGTAGAAGCTCAATAAATTGTAGAAGCAGAAATTCAAAGTTCAACAATTGAAGAAGGTGAAGTTTGACTACAGAAATGGAAGCTCAGTGATTAAAGAAGCAGAAGTTAGATTGTAGAAGTAGGATGTCAACTATTGAAGAAATATAAGTTCCATTGTAGATGTAGAAGCTCAATAATCAAAGAACAAGTAGCTCAACCATATATGTAGTAGTAGCTCAATAGAAGAAGTCGAATACTTGACAGCAGAAGCTTGTTAGTAGAGTCTCAGACTTAGCTCCACGGTGAACTGTATGTATGTATGTATGTACACACACTAATTCATGAAGATTTTATCTGAAGAATGTTCCACAATGGTCCAGTTGTGTCAATAATTCAAAAGATATTATAGCCCGTGATTCGAGGAAATATTTTTGCATGTCAAGCTGGATATTTTAGCAAAAGCTCAAGGCGATAGTTTTAGCATGAAAATATATTAGACCTAAAGCTATGTATCACATATTGAGCAGAAATGATCTAAAGAATTACGGAAAGTCGCAACAAGATATTATTTTAAAGGTTTGAAGCAGCGACTACGTCCATATCAAAGCATTTTTTTTTTTTTTGTCTTTTGGTTGGTTGTTGGGGGGTGGGGTGGGGGGTTTAATAACATTTATATTAAGTAGAAAATAAATAGTACAACCAAGTACTACTGCGGTAGGAAGAAAAAACATTTGCTACATGTTTACAACCAGAAACTTTGTGCTTTACTGCACCATATCCTTGTACATCCTCCTTTAACGACAAACATGCATAGGAAGGAGGATGATAAAAAAAACATCAGCTGCATCAGAATCATAGATCAATTCAGCAAGGGCATTAGCAGCCTTGTTTGTTTCCCGCGGTATTGCTTTAATGTGCTAGCCTTCCAGTTTGAAGAGAATTTCCCTTCAAGCATAGATAACATTATGATATTTAAGCTGGACATTAACATTTTTTATGATCACTTGTACTACAGCCAATGAATCGCAACAAATTTTCATGTATTGAAGATTCGTTCGCAACCAATAAGAAATGCCAAAGAAAATTTCCCATAATTCCATGGCAATAACATCCATAAAGTTAAATGCTTTGTGCCAAATAGCCATTTGGCTTAACTCTCCCTTACCACTCCTGCAAGAGTAGCTTAGTGTCATAGTCCATGTTCTAAGAATAAGTGGGAGTATTCAACTTGGGGTTTAATATGAAGTGAATAGTGTTAGCAGGTGGTTTATTCGTGGGATGGGATAGCTTCTCAAGGTGAGGTTGGTTTCTCTTAAGCAAATTGGTTGAGAGTTAATGCTGCTTTCCTAATGATGACTATAGTAGACCAAAATCGATTCAGAAGTTAGATGTCTTTATAATATGGAGAACAGTGACAATACTGGTTAGCACTTATAAAATTAGAGGGATTTAGAGCAGTCTTAGATTAATAATAAGGATAAAGGCTAGCTCGCCCTTTGTAATTTAATAAATCTGACAAGGGAAAAGAGGGTTAAATATCGTATGGGCATATAAAGAGAGGGCGAACTTTTTGTTCCATGATAAGTGGTATGAGAGCATAAAGATTCAATTTAAAGGGGCTACCTAAATATTATTCGATGTGCTAAAAATGAAAAGAATAGTTCTTTTTTACCACTAAGCTTATGTGGATGAAGTTTAAGAGGAGGAGCGACCACTAGGTATAGGATATTATTGTCAGAGGAGATTGCTATGTTGCAAGTTGCATTGTAACAAGACTACCAAAGTCTTATATATATATATATATATATATAAGGTAAGCTTAAAGGGGTAAACCTTACTACTGGGTGATCTTAGGTAGAGTTAGACGACGAATAAAGAAGGGTTAGTGATCTTAAGAAAATAAAGTGAGCTTAAAGGATAAACCTTGCTACTGGGCTACTTAATAAAAGGCAATCTCGGAGGATAAGAGATGAGGATAAGGGCGAGGTAATGCTTGTGAAAGCCCTGAACTTCTGGCAAAGATGATCTTGATGTGGAGTTGGGTAATAGAGGAATAGGGTTGGTGATCTTAAGGAGAAGGATGGTGGTAAAGAATTAACCCTACGATGAGGGCTTCATAGATTTAGGTTAGGGGGAATATCATTGTCTATGTTTTGAAAGGAAGTAAGAGTATTCAACTCGAGCTGAATATGAAGTTAGTGATGTCAACAGACGGTTTATTTGTAAGATAGGGTAGGGTAATCTCTTAAGGTAGGATTGGCCTCCCCTAAGCAAACTGGTGGGATTGGCGATGATACCGCTCTTCTAATGATAGTTATAGTATGTCGAAATTACTTGGAAAGTTAGACATCCCTATTATACAGAGGACAGTGATATTGCTTATTGGTACTCCTTAAGTTAGACAGGCTTGGAACAGTCTTGAATTAATAGGAATGATAAAGCTTGGCTCGCTTTTCGTAATATAAGTAAAGGAGAATTGAGCACCACACGATCACATAAGTAATTTCGCGTATTTTTACCTATACGTAAATACATGTGGGGTACATGTGAACATTCCTAATTATTATTTAGGTCGTTTTATGAGTTTTAATATACATATAATCTATCTTTAATAATTTAGATTACACTTTTCGTCTTTTCGATGATAACAATTATTATATTTAAAATTTGAAAATTTTGTAGTATCCTATTTTATTACTTATTTTCTTAAATTCAAGTTTACGGGGTTATTTTTACTAATATTTCTCTTCATAGTTTATAATTTGAGTTTGATCGGATCCTTTAACTGATCGCCCTAAACCTTGTTGTAAGCCCTAAAGTTAAGCCAAGAGACCGTAAGTTCGGGTTCAGTTTTTTTTTTTTTTTGCATCGATTTCTAAATTAGGTTTTTAACCAATTTTTTTTTGTTAAATATTTATATGCATACCTTAAGAAATCATTCCAACCTATTATGTGAAATTAATCGTATTATCTTCGGATATCTTAAATATCGTTTTTAGTCTCTAACTAATGTTCTAGTTGCTGCGGTACACTTGGATCCTAATTTAATCATCGAATTTATCCCTGTTATGAGAAAATCTTACATTTTTTTATATAATTACCTAAAATTAAATTTTTGTTTTAGATTTATTATATTCTGATCTTTATTATTATATTATCTAATTAAACCTAATTTTTTTATAATATTTCTAATTTTCTACAATTAGCACATAATTCCTTCATTAATTACACTTAACACTCCAAAGACTAGGATTAGGTTTTCATATCAGAGATTAACATCCCTAAACATCTAATTACTATCTAAATTAGTAATTAGTGTCTTAATCACCTAATTAACTCAAAATTACTTAATTTTTCCATCATTTTAAGGCTAAAAATTTATCTAAAAATTTTAAAAATTAAATTAAAAAAAAGAATTCATAGCACTGTTCTATATCACTTAAGCATTCTACAGAAAAAATTTGAGCTCTAAACTACACTTCTAAGCCTATTTATTCCAATCCTAATTATGCTCAGTTTTGCATGATTTCTTAAGGACCATATATCACGGGAAATATTTTCATCGAAATAATATTTTTCCTAAAACCTACATACAAAAATATTCTAGAATAAAAAAATTCATAATTTTCTAAGAATATTTACTATATTTACAAAATTACACAAAATCAGGTTGGAAATTGGACTCACCGGTCTGGATGGCTCTGGCCACCGTGGCCTTGTCAGCAGATCCAGGAGCTACCACCACTGTGTGGTGGTGGTGGCCGTCCACTCTCAACTGCTCGTCTGATGTTGGTTTCCCTTTATGGCCATAACTGCATAGTTTTCCTTTCCTTTCCTTTTCTTTTCTTTTTTTTGGTTTTTCTTTTGAATTTTCGAAGCTCTCTATTTTTCTCTCATTCCTAACTGTCCAAAGGTGCTTTGTAAATTTTCTCCCTATTTATAGAAGTTTTTGGTAATTAATATGCATTAAATTAGATAAGATATTGTCTAAATTCCTTAACTTTTGGCTTTTGTGTTGCTTAATTCTAATTGGCTAATTTTTCTTCTTCAGCTCCTGACTTGCCACAACTAGATATTCATCATTCCCTATCCCTCTGATTTTTTTTCTGATTTTTCCTCAATTAATTAATAATTTTCTTCAATTATTTACTAAGTTTTTGGTCAATTTAAGTAATTTCGCGTATTGTTACCTACATGTAAATATCTGTGGGGTATATATATGATAACATTCCTAATTATTATTTATATCGTTTTATGATTTTTAGTATATATATAATCTATCTCTAGTAATTTATTAGTTATTAGATTACACTTTTCGCCTTTTCGACAATTAACAATTATTATACTTAAAATTTGAAAATTTTATAGTCTCCTATTTTTTTCACTTATTTTCTTAAATTTAAATTTATGGGATCATTTTACTAATATTTCTAGTTTTACTTATAATTTAGGCTCGATTAGATCTTTCAGCCAATCGAAGCCCTAAGTGACTGGTTGTAGGGCTTACACTGATTATATTGCATTTCATTAAAAACTTGATTACCTTGCTTGTGTTTGTATTTTATTCTAATCTCACAATGGATCGAATAACATTGTAGAATATTATATATGATTGATTGCATTACATTTCATTAAAAACTTAATAACCTTGCTTAAGTTTTTATTGTATTCTTCTATCTCTGTTCTGTTTATTGAGTTAGATGTACTTACATACCTATAGATTCTATAGCAAGTACTAATTAGAGATTAAAAGATACAACAATATACCTAACTATATGTTAGTACGCAGGGGGTTAAGGAGTGAAGAGACATGTGAAGACTGTGGAAACTGGATCACCTTGGAAGTTTTTGTTCTTTTAAGATAACTAACTAATCTTTTTGGGCTACTACTAGTTTTCTAATGAATCTGTATATACGCGTTTAAACTTGTGGCATTTTGAAACTTTACTTTGAACATGAAATCTTTTGATGTAATTATTGTTATGTAAAAATAAATTAAGAACTAAGATGTATACTAAAAGTTTTCTTATATAAATATTTTGAAGAAAATACCATAGGTTTTACTTTTAACTAGTATGCTACTGAATGCTTCAAGCTGGTAAGTTGGTCGAGTCATGTCCACCTTGTGTATGCTATATTTACGATAACGGTTGTGAGGTCAACTTTTATTTTAGATTAGTTTATACGATAGGACTATTATCACTCCACTCATTCAGGGCGTAACATAACTTAATACAGCGATGGCCAATAGGCTTATTGTAAGGCAGTACACAACAATAAAGAAAGGTAACAATAAGTAAAGGGACACATGTAAGAATCGAATATGAATAGCATACTTTCATTAATTTGTTAGTGTTACAAGGTTACATAGTGTGTGCACAGGTATGTGAGTACTCTTTTGAATTAAAATTTTTACTTACCACTTTAGTTGATTACGATCGAATATGTGACAGTTTGAAAGTTTGAAGACAAGTAAGGGTATTCAAGTTACGCTTAATGTGAAGTAAGTAACATTAACATGTGGTTTGTTCATGGGGTGTAGTATATTCTAAAGGTAGGTTTAGCCTATAGTGAACAAAGTGATCGAGAGCTAATGTTGCTCTTTTGATGATGGCCATGGCAGGTCGAAATCGGTTTAGATAATTGCGTCTTTTAAACATATCGAGCCTTGTGACGATGCTTTAGAGAACTCTTAGAGAATGATGGGCTTGGAATATCCTAGATATAGGAAGAAAAAGTTGAGTCGCTTTTCAAAATATGAGTAAAAACGAGAAGTTTAGGCATGGTCGAGCACCAAATTGGTACTTTAAAAGAGAAGAACCTCCTTTTCCATAACACTAAGGATCTCCCATAGGGGATGGTATAATAATTGACAAAAGTGACATACTTTTACTTCTCAGTTTAGGTTAATTAGGAATAATTTTTCTGTAGAATTAGAGAAACCTCTTTCATAAAGCTCGATAAGGAAACTTTAAGGCATGGGTTTAGGTACCTTTACATGTAAAACTTATTGCTCATGCAATTTGGCATCCTTATTTTTGTCAATTGGCCCCAAAAGAAAGCTTTTACTTAAGGGGGTACTATTGACCAGTGAATATTGCTTATTATAGTGTTTATTGGTGGGGCCCATAATTGGTTTACGTATTAATGAAGATGTTTATACAAGATCCTTTTTTCAATTATGTCCTCTTGGAATAAAAGATGGTTACACTTACAACTAAAATGGAAACTAGGTGTTTTGTGGGTCAAAAATGCTAAATTTCTTCTTGATCACCATTTGTCAAGACTCTTTGGTGTAAGTTTTTTGGTTTGGATAAGGCATTTAGTACATGATGTTATTACTAAAACTAGGAGAATATGTTTGATGCAATAATTTCTTAGATGTATTAGTGTATTTAGAAATGGTTAAGACTCCCTTTTTATAGGTCATTTAGAATGATACCACCATTGGACGTTACCATCTTCTCAAACAAATTAATTGTACTTCAAATTTGGCCATGGTAAGCAAAGTTGAAAATCTTTTGACAAAACTCGTTGAAAATCTTCCTGGCTCTTTTAAGAGTACATAAGAATCAAACAAGATTGTAATTTTTGTGCCTGATTTTTTCCCACCAAATTACTTCCTTTCTGCCATATTTTTTATTTAAGCATAGCAACTAAGGTTTTCGTTTCAACATTTTCTTTCTCTCTCCTATGTGATTCTCATATGCTAGAGGACATTTGAGTGGAAGTTATTCAAAATTTTATCTTGAAATGACTTACTCACATGATTAATTTAAAAGTAATGCTCTATCATTTGTGGAGTTGGCAATTCTACAATCAAAATGCTAATCTAAACATGTCATGGCACAATCATAAATCAATTTTTGTAGATAAAAATTTAACATTGTTAACAAACAAGTCAAGTCCATTTGAACCTATTTATAAATGTTTCATAACTCGATTCTAACAACTACATTTATTTATAAACTTACAACCCTTTAGTATTAAGGCTATTAACGTTTCTTCTAAACTCGAAGCCTAAATTATAATATTACTTTGCTAAAGATCTTGTGCCACTAAAAAATGGTAAGTTTCTTATATTTAAATTTTAGAAATGTTGTTTCAAAGTGGTAATTTAAGGGCATCCACTTTGCCTTAGTTTTGCTTATAACATCCTCTTTAATATAGTATATGAGTTCTATTTTAAGATATCTTATGTTTATAATATCCATGATAGAAAGTCCCGTTTATCTTTACATAATATGACATCTACTTCTTTTAATAAGTCCACACGGTCATGCATTTATAGAATTTAGTTATAAATTATTTAAATATACGGTATGTTGTAAGCTAAATTCTGTTAAATATGCAGAATCATTTAACAATTTACAAGCCTTTTAGATTCGATATTTTTTTGTTAAATTCGTTAGACTTTAGAGATAGGGAAATATTGAGAAAAAGGAGAAAGAAAGGAAAACCATTTTTAGTAATTTTTTCAACATTGTTCCATTTGTAATTACGTTAATATAATTTTTATGTAGATTATCTAACAGTTTCTCTTGAAAAACTATCAGAATGTTTTGATATTTGCACTAATATGCAATTAGACTAAGGCTCAATATAATGTAATGATATGATATAGGAAATAGATGATTTACTTTATTGTAACTAGATTAGACTTTATCTTGGTAATGACTTTTATTGTGTCGTAAATTATTATGTGATTCTTTTTTTTTTTTTTTGGTAAACTTTAACTTCATGAAATTTCATTCATTTCTAGTCTTTCTAGATTGATAAATAAGTTTAATCTAAATACTAGATATGTTCACTAAACAAGTTAGTTACGGCTAAAATTTTTAAACATGATTTATTAACAAGTAGTATTATAGGTCGGGATTTTACTAAAAAGAAACCCTTTAGACTAGTACATGAGATATGATTAACCTAGTTTATTGACAAAAAAGGTGAATGGGAGAACAAGTACAAATAAAAAAGTAAGAGATAATAACACTTATAAGTAAAGTTTCAATTGGCCGTATAATTTAAAAAGTTAAAAGTCTATAAATAAAGTTGCAAAAGGAAGATAAAGTTTGAATAGTTAACATGATATTACCCTTCACAACTTCTCTCCTCACGAGACATGGAAAGTAGATAATTTACTTTATTGTATTTAATCAGACTTTATCTTCATCATGACTTTTATTGCTCCTTAAATTATTATGTGACCACTCTCCTTTTGAGAAGAACTAAGGTTGGTCCAATCTTGACAATCGTGAGATGTTAGGCTATGTGTAGCTTTAAATGGAAAACGGACCATTAAAAATGCTAACCACTAGAATTACTAGGACGATTAGAGATATAAAAATAAAACTACATTTAGAGGAACCAGTGATCACCATGCTATTGTAATTGCAAATGTTAATCTAAAATATGTTAGAGCATTTGAGATAATTTTATTATAATCTTAGCCTTTAATACTCCTTTCTTTGACCAGATTAAAATAAGGAACACTTGTCTCGTTCCTTATCTGATACTTGGCATTCCTTTACAAGGCTATGTGCCTTGTCAAAGTAATACCCCTTTCTCTAATTTATTTATTTTTTACTTCTAATAAAAAAATATTATTCATTAATAGTTATTATTAATATAATAATAGTATAAGAACTTTTGGAGTTCCTTAGAAATAAAGCATAGAGTCCTTTAAGGAGTTTATTAAGAAGTTTACGTGGTAGTGTAAGAAACTTTTAGAGGTTTTTAAAAATAAAGATTGTCTAATCATCTAAAGTAAGTGGTAAAAGTATTTTCTTTTTGAGTAAATTACAAATTAATGACTCGTGTTTTTGTACATTTGCAAATAACTAACCAATGTTATTTTTTTGGACAAATAACTGACCCGTGTTTGACTTGTTTTATTCCATCCAAACATGAATCATGTGCATGTCACCTACTTTATTTTTTCAATCTTAAAAGAGCAACATGGCACATAGATGGTCGGTTGAAGTCACGTGCAGTATATGTGATCTCCTTTCTCCGCTAGACATCAAAGAGAGAGAAGTAAGAAACATGTGTCAGGAAGATTTGATAGAATTAAGGCAAATCTCATCAAATCGATTCAATTTTGTTTATAAAAATCAATGGGTTGTAGCATCTAATATAGATTTTTTGCATGAAAACTGATAAATTAGATTAGTTTTATAACAAAAATGGTAGTTTTATCTCAAATCAAATTTAATCTAATCTTAAGCATCTAAGGTATTTAAACTTAACTTGATCCCATATTTATAAGTGATGGAGGTTGATGATCGTATATATAAGATCGGATTGAATGAAAAACTCGGAAATTTTAATTAATAAGAAGCTTTCTCTCTTTATGCTTTAACCTGTGGACCCTCAAAATTCTCTCTAAGATTACTTCAATTTCGCTTAAAATTGATGTAAACTACATTACAAAGTTTGAAGATCTAATACTTCAATAAAAAGTAAAACCCTGATTTGGTTGTCATTGATGATGTAGTCAAGCAATTGAACCTTAATGCTAGATACCTAAGTTGCAAGGAAAAAGGTGCATTCTTGCTAGAGATTAGGGCTAGCTTGCATCAATTGTTCTATCTCAAACGGCGTTAGAAGGTGGTCTTAGAGTGTCATTGATGAAGCGAGCCACACCATTGCATGAAGGAATTTTGGCCACTATGTTAATTACACAATATTGTACAAATAATACAATTGCAAGTTGTGCAGAAGGAGAAAATAAAGTAGGTGATGGGCATGTGATTCATTTAATGGAAGTTTAGACAGAACAAAATGAAGCTAAACATGATTGAGTTATTTATTCAAAAAAATAACATGGGTTAGCTATTGGTAAATATACGAAAACATGGGTTATGTATTTGTAATTTACCTTTTTTTTCAATAGTTTTAGTAATATTTATGATATGCATTTCAAATGCTACATTTATCATTTAGAGGTGAACATAACCATAGTTCTTTGGCTATTAATTCTAAGTTAGAGAATGAAAAATCAATAAATAGGTTTGGATTATTGAAGATGATCCATATGGTTAATTTGGGATAGGATTTTGTGCAGTGGACACAAATAGGTTATACATGTCTAGAAAGAAAACTATAAGAAAACCTAGAAATCATACAAAATTCGCATTAGATCCATTTGATGAAGTTCGGGGAAGATTGATTTATTCTTAGAAGGACGGGTGATTTAATTGAATACCTTAAAAGATGGAAGTTGTTTGTTTTCGTTTAATTTCAGTGTGATCCTTGTAAGGAATATTTGTATTTTCATAATTAGACTATATTCATAGTGTTCATCTCAGTTAAGTGGGAAAGTGCAAAGAAAGTGCTTGGTTTGTCTTGAATTTTGATTTGTCGAGCATGTGTTTACGAGTTTAACTTTATATATTACTCTTATTTTATGGCCTTTGTATGTCTATATTCCATTACCACTATTTGACATGGTATATGTTAGTGTTAAATTTGTTGATATGGACATGACAACTTAGCAAAGCCCTTAAACATATGTTTAATGAATCCAAATCCTTTTTTGTATAAAGAGTGCAAATCTAGCCCTTAAACACACAAAAGGAGTATTAGATTTACATGTTCAACATAAACATACATGTTGCCGATGGTAATATGGATATATTACTAATATTGAAACTTATTAGCTGAATAAATCCTAAATGTATGCTAAAATATATATTGTCTCATTTCAAAGTTATATTGGATTTCAAATATAATTTAAAATTTTTACTATAAACATTCTAACTCGAATATTGTCAGATTTTCAAGCTTAACAATTAAACCATAGCATTTTTCTCATAAACTAATCTAAACTCTATTGGTCTCTTCCGTTTTGGAAGATCTAACAAATCTCAAATGTAGTTTTTATGCATTGATTTTGCCTCCTTCATTATAGGAGTCGTCATAATATCTCACTTGACTATTTATAGCCTCTTAGAAACTATAACAATTTCTATACCTTGTTAGTAGTTTCATTTAATCTACATGCAATCACCTTTTTATATAGTAGACTCTAAGATTTTATATTTGATTAATACAAAATACACTTAAATTTTCATTTATAATTAGAAACATTTAGTTCTCTAGAAAGGACTATTTCTAAGTAGATCTAGAATGGCTTATATAGTTAACAAGTCTTGATCATAATAACAAGTTTTGTATAACTGCTATAAACATATAAGCTTCATTTAAATGTTTTGTAAAACCAATGACTTACTAACTAACTCATTAAAAAAATGATTATAAATTATGCCTAATTTCAAAATTTGACAAAGAGAGTTAAGTATTAGTATTGGAAGAAGAGCTTGGATTTATATTGTTTATGTAAAGGGGACCTAATTTATCAAACTTACATTTAAGGTCTTGTATCTATATTGTTTATTCAAAGAACATGGATTTATCAAACATGCATTTAAGGGCTTAGATTTATACTGTTTATGTGAAGGATATAGATTTTTTTAGGTGTCTATGGGGCTCAGTTGAGCTATCATGTCTATGTTAGCAAATTAACGCCACTTATCAAGTAATATTATGATAAATAGATCGAAGCTTTAAAATGATAGTCATTTACAAACTTAAACATCAACAAACCAAAGTCCTCTTTACAAATATAGGACAAATCAAGATACTTCTTTGGCATTTTCCCTTGTTTAAAGTAAGACAAAAGTAAATCCTTAATGTCCATGTGAACTAAGTCTATAGCACCACTTCCAATTAATGCAATCTCATTAAGTAACTAGACACATGAATAGGGCACTCATTCTTATCAATGGTGATAACTTAAGGATACAATCAAGTGGGTTTACGATGAGTTATGTGAACTTATAATCCATCCTGATATTGCAATAAGGCATCTAGAGCCTGTTAAAAAATACCAAAAACTTGCCTCGATAAGGGTTATAGGTACTCGAACCCTACCCTACCCATTGGTGAGATGATGTAGAAAAAATAGAACAGAATTATTCAGACCAACCAAACATTTGAATGAAGATGAATGATTTTGGTATTTAAGAAGAAAAAACTCTTCTCTATATATGGTGCATATGCCTTCAATTTCTTACAGTATTTTGGCTAATTTAGCTTTCTCATCTAGTCTATCTTTAGACTATTTGTTTTGCAATTGGATTCCTCTTATAGTTTTTGCCCACTTCAAATTGCTTAATCGCAATCTTAGTGAGTGATGCTTTATTATCATCTTTTGAAATATTAGGAATAAAACTTATTAAATAAAGATTTATGTAGATCAAACACCACATAAACAAAATAAAATATAGATGGTATGATAAGAGATGATAATAGCCTACATATTGAGAAAAGTAGAACCACTTTTCTTATTTTTCTTCCCTTTTCTTAATACATAAGACCATTATGGTCTCTCATTATACCATCTATGGTATGTGCGAGGTGAACAACCACTAGTTTGTAATAAATCAGGAAAATTATTTTCTTTTATGGACTTTAAGATTTTATGGTTATGAAGAAATGAACGGATGTGAACAACTTTCCTATAGATGTTAAGCATTGGAAAAAAATCAAACTACATTTACTAAACACCATATTATTATATGTGTAACGAAAATGCGGTTTGATTACCACAATTCTGAATAAAGAATTGATATGATCTATTATTTGAGAGAACTTTTGAGAAGAGGTAGACATATATTAACTAATGAGATTGATGCCTTACAAGCCTTATGAAGTTATGATTAAGGCTCTTAACACTAAAAAACGCAATTAAAATTAATCCTTACAAATAAATAATTCGAAAAAAAAAGAAAATAAGAACTCTAAAAACAATTCGCTACCAACACGGGCATGTTGGTATCGTGTATCTCTTGAGTAGTAATATTAAGTCAATATGGTCATGTTATTTAATGAATCATGCATGTAGTTGAAATGACCAAGGTATACCGTTGTGCTATAGTCGTATATCTATCTAATCTTCAAGTCCTAAACCTTTGCGGCCATGTTTCCTTTTGTGCTTCCTCCATGTGTCCTTCGATACGGGTATGTTGAGCCTTATGTACCTCACCATTATTTCTTTCTCCTTGATCTTGGCTTTGATCTTCAACATAAGTAGAACTTAGCCTATGTATATATAAGTATAAAATATCTCTAAAAAAAATTTAATTTGTTCGATTGTTGGCTTTCTTAGCAAAATCTATTGAGTCAAGTTCTATAACCTTCTTACTTTGGATCGCATTTTTAGACCACATAATGACTCCTTTAGGCTCCTAATCTCCATCAATCGATGTAAATGTATCGCAGATGCTTATTAGTTAATAATATAATATGGATTTAAGTGGATAATTTTCTTTTTCATTTTAATATTTTATTATCAAATCATGCACCTGCATTATATGTGCTAAAAAAAAAAATTAAAGTCCTCTAAGAATTTTTATATTTTGCCATCAAATTGTAAAATTTTTAATTTCATTAATCAAATTTTAAAATTTTTTAGAATTTCTCAATTAGATAAAACTTTTTTATTTGAGTAGTTAAGTCTTAAATTTTTAAAACTATAAATTCAAATAATGAAATATTTAAATTATCTATATTATTAAAGCCAAAAAGGTCTTAAGTAACTGCTCTCTCTTTCTTTCCGTATTATTCCAATATATGCCATTTCAATTCAAACTAAAATCCCTTTTAATAAATATGAAATATAAGATATTTTCAAGGATATCGTTGTAATTTAAATAAATTAACCAACTCTCATCATATAAGCCTACTTTTTCTCTCCCTCACCTACGAACATTTTAATTGCTCATAAATTTACAAAGATAGGTTACGTACTCTTCAACACTATTCTTCAACTGTCTACCGTACTATGCACCACCTTCTACTCTACCTCCTCTTCATCCTTTGCTCTTTTTCACCTTCTATCAAAGTTAGTGCATTCAGTTAGATTAAGTTTAATATTCGTAACGCAACAATAGAGAGCATAAGTTTGCATTATTCAATTGTTACGAACATAGTTGTTAAAATTGCAATTCTATCCATGAGATTCTATAAGTTTATGATTTTAGGAGACTTTTCCAAGTTAACTCATATATAAAATCATTATCGTGTAGAAATTTATGTTTTTAATTGATTTTACATATTAAACTTGGTAGACTTTTACGTTTTTAATCATGTTTATCAATTTTACATATATGATTTGAATGACCCAAATATATATATATATATATATATATATAGGCTTCTATTATTTATCGATTATTAAGGTATCTGTCCTATTATAATTTTTTTTCCTTTTTTCTCTCTCCTATTTCCTTCTTCGATATTCACAGCAACTCTAATAGAAAATTTTATAAGAAAAATCATATATTTATGTTTATACTATTAACAACTTAAAATGAATTGAATTATTTGGTTTTCTTTAATCTATTTCTTTTTCAAACCAAAATAATAGGAAAAAAAAAATTAGTTTGAGCCCTACTTATCCTTATTCCGTAAATGGTAGATTGTAGATTAAGTATTTTTTTTATGGAAAAATAATTTAATTTCTTTATTTCTTTATTTTCATCATGTATTTCAAGTTTTTTTTAATTATTATAAATATATCTATGGTTTTTTTAAAGCTATTTTACATAATTTGTAGAAATTTACATTTTCACGTTTTGAATTTAGTTCTGATTCTACAAACCCTTTAGCAATTTTAGGTAGAATTGGGAGTTTAACAACCTTAGTCATGGATGTGGAGTTCAACAATATGTTTTACTTAAACCATTTAAAAAGGTTTGTATAAGATTGCTACTAATGGATTTGTGCAAATCTTAAACTAGAAGAAGTGGCAAAGGTAAAACCACTTTTTCTTCAAAATATTCATTACCGTCTCTATACACAACAAATGTATTATTGTTTAGCTTTTCTTTACTTTATGCTAAAATGTTATAATTGTGCAACTAATTTATTTATTAATTATTTAAATAATAGCATATGTCATGCTAATGTTGCTACAATTATGTAGAAGCTTTTGTGAAATCTTTAGGAGCGATTGCTTTAATTGCATTAGATGGGATCTAAAAATAATACTCAAAACTTGCTTCACATGTTTTTAATTATAACGCTCCAAAACTTGAGTAATTACAACATGCCACATGTTGTATAGTCTAATGATACGTTAAGCATCTAGAATTATCCTGTTGGCAACTCCATATATTTCAACAATCATTAATCACTTGTGATAACTCCGATACAATACTTCAGAGTTATCTTAAACATTCTCAAATCACCCCTTATTATAGATGGGTCAAACCTAAATTATTTTATCCAATGAAAATAAAGCTAAAAAGATTTTAATTTAAATACAACTATCTCAAGGAATCATATGCCATGTCTCAAATTTCTCACAATCACTAGATATGAAAATTAACAGATTCATAAGAACATTAATAAAAGAAGTCTTAAGTGACTTCTTATGACCTAAAATACAAAATAAAAGTAAACAACTGGTTGTCTGGTAACATGGTCTAACAAAATTCTTAATCTTACATTAACTATATGGAGCCATCTCCATAGTAAAAAATGTAATCATACTAATTAACATCTTCACCAAGATAGTTATACTCACTATAATAATCCTTATAGTCCTCGTAATTTGTTCTTGCATTTAAAAACAAGAATCTCCAAAGGGGTATGCAAAGCCGAGTATAAGGTATTAAACATATACGCATGTTCACATAATAATGCTCAAGCATGTACATTAACTGATTCAATATAACTAAATGTAACATCTACAGTTTATTATCTTTATTTAGGTCTATCAACCAAAATAGTTTCGGTGTCTTGGAACTTAGAGTAACTCATAACTCCGGCACACAATATATATATATATATATATAAGTATTGGTATTAGGTCTTCCCCAGATACTATAGTAACTAAGGATTACTTAATTTATCCAGATCATTTCAAAGTGAGACTCCAATTAGAATAGCGTCACATTAAGATCATTGGGTTGCTACCCTAAGGTTTAGTCCTCCTAGTCCCTCGGGTTGAGCCAAATACACATAATATACTTTATTTAGGCCAAATATGTATTAGATCCGTTTTAACCATTTCTAATCTTACATACACACAAGCAACATACAAACCTCGTACCTAATTAAAGAGTTTGCTTAGAATCTGAAACAAGTGCCTCACAACCTATTCATAAGAGAATAAGACACGTACTTAGTTTCTAAACTCATTTAACATTATCTTTTAACTCAATAACACAACACTCACTCACTTGCAACTCATCACTTAAGGACTTAGGATTGCTAAGAGGATAAGTTGATCTATAAGAAGTTTCGAGTGAAGTTTTATGTTTAGAAAAGCTTGGGAAACGGTTTTTGACAAAAAGGCATACCTGAAAAACATTGAAAAACCTAAAGAAATATTGCTACACATAACAAGGGTCATAGCGTCTGGATGCTATATCAAGTAGCATCTAAATGCCATAGTCAAGGTAAGCAATCTACCTCTTAGTGTTTGAATATTAAGGGAGATAATGTCCGAATGCTAAGCTGCAGTTTGTAGATTTCTGCAGGCTGCAACAACATTTCATCCCCCAACTTTCAACCCTTTTCCGCTATTCTTAAGAATCACCAATCCTGATTTGATTACCCTTCAACAACACATCTCCACACCAATCTAAACAACCCCTAAACATCCTTTCATATCTAAAACTTAGATCATACAAATGCATTTACACAACAACATCCTCAATAGCATGGTGTGCAAGGTTTAACATCGAGCTTACCTTAAGAGATCCAAAGTTTTTGCTTCCATAACCTAGATTTCACTATAGGACACTTGTAGGACCACCTTAGAATTGTTTTTCCCGCTATCCTATAAAGAAAAACAAAATTTAACCAAAAATCCTATAAGAAAATGACCCATCTATCTTAACTTGAATTTTCTTACTTCAAACTCACTTGTACAACCAAGAACCATTGTACTATTCTTACTTTGTGTTTAGGGTCTTTTGTTTATTGGTCAATTCTCCCTGAATTGAATTCTATTGAATACATTCCTCCGAGACTGATTTGTGAACCGGTAAGGCAGCCCTATGATCTCAATATAAATGCGTTGAGAGAATCTCTGAACGTTGCTACTGGTAGTAAGGAGTTTGGGTTGGGAATGAGTGATCAACTCATCATAGAAAGCTACCAACAGAAAGTACTTCACGCTTGCGCTTGACCTTAGATGGCTTTCCCGATGATGATTCACCAAAAAGTGCTGGTTTCTATATAGCTATGATAATTCTCACGATGACGGTGACAGCCGCGGCTGCAGGGTTATCATCAATACGAAAATAAAAAATAATAAGTCTTTTCTAGTCGCTGTAAAAGTACCTCAAAATTATTTAAGGAAGAAAGGGAGGTGGACGAAGCCATGTAGCGAAGTAAGTATAGAAAGGCTTCACGCGCAAGTAAATAAGGCTCAGAAGAAGGTCCCATTCTATACTTATATTTCTTAGGCCGCCTTCTTCTTATTATTGAGAACTGGTTGGCATTCAGCCCTTCCCCGGGTATGTAGGTAAGATTTCTGATAAACCTTTTGAGGGCGGAGCACGTCTTCAAAGACTGACTTTTTCTTTTACTGATCGTGCACATATGGCTAAGAGAAAAGAAGGAGTACGCCCCTTCTTTTCTTAGGAAAAGAAGAGTGCTTGACTGACTTTTTATGACTAGTTCCTCCACTCCACCTTAGTCTCTAAAAGATAGGGAAGAAACTTCAAATATTTCATATCCTCGGTAGAGCCATCGTCTTTCCTTCCCCACGGAGCGGTACTGAAAGTCTCGACTGTAAAGGAAAGGTGACCACTATCTGCAGAGTGGGAAGGTAAGTAGCTCGACCAGAGGGAGAGGGAAGGAGCGGGTAAATGTAAATAAAGAGTACTAGACCAGTATAAATAAGTAGTTGTTCCCCTTTCCCCATTGAAGCAGTATTCGCAGTAGTGGCATTCCGAGTGGTTCTTGCCCCTGTAGTTGCATTGGAAGTAGCAGAAAAAATGGAAGCAAGCGCAGGAAGGTAAGCAATCAGGTAATCCATTTCAACTGAGAATTCTAATTGATAGTTTACATCCCAAAGTTTCACTTCAAATGCTTTTCTTCTCACTAGAGACCGTGGAAGATCTCCTTTGAGCCCTCTTAGGTTATGCCAGATTCTCTATCGAGCGAGCGCCTTCAATCCAATCTGTTTTTAACTGCTGTTTACTTGCTAAGGAAGCATCTCGTGCAAGTTCTGTTCCATCCTGCCCATTGCTAGGCTAATCCGCTGCATTGCCAGTTCTCTTGGATGGGGTTTCCTTCTCGGCAGTTTGAGTAGAAGGGTAAGTTGGAGTAGTTTATAAGGCTTGCATCAGTATCCATTTTGTCTATTGGTTAATATAGAGTAAATAGAAAGAAGTACCTTTACTTTATAGTTGTAATCTATCCTATCCTTTAGGCGGGTATAGGTTCATAGGAGGACTTGGTGGTTACATAGGAAGGAAAGAATTGATAGATCGTAAGGGAAGAAGCCTGGGAGACAGAGGAGGAAGCTGTTAGTCTAGTTCGGATCGTACCGTAGAAAGCACTACTTCCGGCTTGAATTATGTACTTTCTTCTACCTTTCTTTGTCGAGATTTTTTTAGTGTTCAGTGTATCGGACCGAAGAAGCAACGGATTGAGCTGCGCGAAAGCCTAAAGCCTTACCTTAGCGCATCCGTTTTCTTGCTGGGTACAAGATCGAAAAGAATGCATTGAATAAAAAAAAAGTGAGATGCCCAAGATCAAAGGAACGAGGGAAAGAATCGACGAGGAATCTATAACAACAAATCCTGAATGAAAAAGCGTGACGAGAATTTTCAACTCTTTATGTTAGAAGGTGCTAAATTAATGGGTGCCGGAGCTGCTACAATTGCTTTAGCGGGAGCTGCTGTCGGTATTGGAAACGTCTTCAGTTCTGTGATTCATTCCGTGGCGCGAAATCCATCATTGGCTAAACAATTATTTGGTTATGCCATTTTGGGCTTTGCTCTAACCGAAGCAATTGCATTGTTTGCCTTAATGATGGCCTTTCTTATCTTATTTGTATTCTAATCGAAGAAAGTTTTTTTAGTGTCATAAAGCAAGCACAAGCACCTCTTTCGAACCAGCCTTAGTCAAGAAAGTCAAGAAAATAGGGGCTGGGGCGCAGCAGTTCTTAAACAGAATGATTGCGATAAAGAGTAAGTGATTCAAATGAAAGGTCGAATTTTAAGTCAAGTAAGAAGGAAGGAGGCTAGTCCCCGAAAATGCCCGTTCATTTGAAATTGGGGTTCATAATCTTCTTTTTTGGAGGAGATAAACCATTTTGAGAAGGGAAAGAAGTCAGGCTCAGAACTAAGAAGGAAGCAAATCAAAACGAAGTCTCATTGGAAGTTTGAAGAACAGGAAGGATTACAACTACTAAGAAAGATCCATTTGATTTGATCGTAAGGTTGGAGTAAGCTTCAGTTTACTATATTCCAGTTTGACTTTATGTGGGAGTAACTGGGAAAGTGGAGATTCCACTTTGAGGAGGAGAGCAAACAGACGAATTTCTGCATCCTGGACCTTGCCATTAGACATAAATTCATTTTTTTTGTTGCCTTAGCTAGAAAGATGAATTCTTGATAGAATGCCATTAAATTTCTTTAATAAAAAGGTATTTTAAACGCTTATCCTAATTCTCACTAAACTAGTCTCACTAGAACTTCTAGTAATCCTTTCCCTGCTTTGAGATTATCATGGAAACCCTAGCTAATGTGTGCAACACATGAGAGATTTTGCGAAAGAGTGTTTCCTAAACCCTAAGTGACCTTTTTATACTTAGGGTTATAGAATTGTCTAATGCCTAAATTACCCCTATTGTTAAAAATGAATATTGAATTATGCCCTTATAGAAGATGCCAATTATTTACTTATTTTCTTTTGATTTTACCCTTTTATTTTTCATTTATTCAGGTTTTACAAACCCATCCCCTACTTACCAAACAAAAATTTTTGTCGTCGAAAGTTAAGAAATTACATAACTTACTCTTGCATTACTTTAGGTACTTTTTTTCTGATTCTTCTGCTAACTCCTAAGTAGCTTCCTTTTTTGAATGAAATAATTACTGTATATTAACATAAGGTATTCACGTTCTTCTCAACTCTTGCACATTGGTGTTCATAATCTTTATAGGCTGCTCTATAGTAGACAAGTTCCAAGTCCACTATCTGTACCCTATGATGCTTTATCTCTTGCTTTGAGTTGGACTTGAATTCCTTTAATATTGATACATGGAAAACATTGTAGACCCCTTCTAATCTAGGGTGTAGGTCTAACCTATAAGCTACATTCCTGATTCTTTCTATAACCTTAAAAGGCCTGACATACCTCAAAGTTAGTTTTCCTATCAACCTAAACCTATAAATTCCTTTAGTAGGAGACACTTTCAAAAGCACTTCATCTCTTACTTGAAACTTTAGTAGTCATCAACGTTTATCGGTGTAGCTCTTCTAATGGCTTTGTATGTTGCGAATCATGACTAAGAAAAGATAAGGCTGATTGTTGGATAGGTTCAAGCTTGCAAAAAGCTTAAAAGAAAGTAATGGGGTGTATGTGTGTAAAGGACAAATGCGAATGAAGAAAGAGTAAGTAAAACCCACAAACAGCTCCAGAGGATATGACGCACCAATAGAACTTTCGAAAACTTATGGCACAATTCGATATGATGCATGAATCGGACTAATGAGGTAACTCACCACCTAGCCGTGCTTAAGGGTTAGGATAAGATTGATATCGAGAGTAAATAGAGTGTTTATGCAAGGAAGAAAACATAAAAGTGTATTAACAGTAATCTATCAATTGAATTATTTTTACAGCTACAAGTATAAGGGTATTTATATCCAAAAGTTAGGACAACTTGCCTAAAAGGGAAAAAACAAAAAGGAAATTTCCTAAGAAAGTAATGTACAAAATACAAGAGGGTAAAAATGAATATACAAGAGGGTAAAAATGAATATACAAGGACAACAGTCATTAGTGCAATGGGTTCTACACATGACACTATATATGTGACAATGCTACATTAGCGAGGTTATTAAAAGATGTAAACAAAAAATACGAACAGCTTGCTTGTCTGAGTAGGGGTGGCTTAATTAGTTTGAATTCTCTCTCTTGGTAAGGGTAATGCCGAGTAAGTCTTGGCTAGGCATTAATGCTAGTGAAGATTAGCAATTATCTCGACCTTCCGTTTCTCGACATACAACATGCGAGAAATAGGTAGTCATTCAGTTCGGCATGAATGATGACTCGATAAAGAAGTACTTGGCCTCAGCAAGGGTCGACTAGAATAGGAGGATTCATCTTGCCAGTCCTTCTAGTCTTCGGGCTCAGTTGCGGGTTAATGGTCCAATAGACTGATTCTCATCATTTGTGCGGACTATATTCTTTGCTTGATCAATCTCCCCTTATCTACTACCTTTTATACTAACTCTGGATCTAGAACTTGCCTTTTTCCTATTTTGTCCCAATGAATGGATAATCTACACTTCCTACCATATAGGGTTTTGTAAGGGGTTATTTGAATTGTCGCTTGATAGCTGTTGTTATAGGTGAACTTAAGTAAGGGTAGGTGCTCAGCCCAATGTCCATTAAAGTCAAGCACACAAGCTTGCAACAAATCTTGGAGAATCTGCATAGTTCTCTTTGATTTTCCGTCGATCTAAGGGTAGAAGATGGTATTGAATTGCAACTTCATACCTAACGCCCTATGTAGGCTTCTCTAAAACTTACCAATAAATTGTATGTCCTTATTTGATGTGATCTTCATTGGTACTCCATGTAAACTCTCTACTTCCTTAATATATAATTGGGTTAGCTTCTCCAATAAATAATTGATGTTAATGGGGATGAAGTGAGCTGACTTCTTTAGTGGGTCAACGATCAACTAAACTACATCATGCTTACTTAGAGTCTTTGGTAGCACTGTCACAAAATTTATGGTGACTTGTTCTCATTTCCATTTTGGAACTAATAATGGTTGCAATTCACTTGCCATCTTCTGATACTCAATTTTGATATGTTGACAAGTTTGGCACCTAAATATATATTTTGTGATCTCCTTCTTCATATTATTCCACCAATAGTGGGCTTTTAGTCTCAGTACATCATTGTGTTACCAAGGTGTATTGTGTATCCTAAGCAATGTACCTCTTTCAATTGTTCGCTCTTCAACTTTGGCCTTACTAGTACACATAACCGTCCCTTATACGTTAGTACTCCATCAGCATCTACAGTGAACTCTATTGCCTTTCCCACTTCCATCTTCCTTTTTATCTTCTGTATACCTACATCTTCAACTTAAGCCATCTTAAGCTTGTCTACTATCATGGGTTAAATTTGTATATTTGTCAGCCTGTCACTTACTTCTATTGTCAAAATCTCCAAATATAGTTTTCTCAAATCATCTAATAATGGCTTCTGTATTGTCATAAGCCTAGCTAAGTTCCCATGTTGCTTCTTACTTAAAGCGTTAGCTAAGATGTTAGCTTTCCCATGGTGGTACTGTATGTCGAAATTGTAATCCTTTATTAGTTTCAGCTACCTTCTCTGCCTCATATTCAAATCTCACTAAGTAAAAATATACTTTAAACTCTTGTGGTCAGTATACATCTTATACCTTTCTCTTACTACGTAGTACCTCCATAGTTTTAAGGCATGGGCCATTATTGCCGACTTTAAATCATGGATTAGGTAGATTTTCTTGTAAGTCTTAAGTTGATGCACATACGTTATCACCTGGCCTTTCTACATCAACATATAGCCTAATCCTTTAATTGAGGCATCATTGTAAATAATGAATTCCTCTCCACTATAAGGTAAAGACAATATTGAGGTAGTCACAAGTCTTTCTTCCAACTGTTGAAAACTCTATTCTATCTATCGTCCCATCCAAACTTCACCACTTTCTAAGTCAACTGAGTTAAGGTACTACCAACCTAGAGAATCCTTCTACAAACTTTCTGTAATAACCTACAAGCCCTAAAAAGCTTTTGATCTCGGTTACCGTTTTCAGTCTCGGACATTCTATCGTAGCTTTTATCTTCTTCGAATCTACCAAAATACCTTCGTTGTTTACAATGTGTTTAAGAAGGCTACTTAATCAAACCAAAACTCACACTTGTTAAATTTAGCATACAGTTTCTCAACCTTTAGTTTACCTAGTATGATCTTCAAATGTTACTCATGCTCTTCTTTACTTTTAGAATATACGAGAATATCATCTATTTAAACCATTACAAATCTATCCAGATACTCTTAGAATACTTAGTTTATGAGGTTTACAAATGTTACAGGTGCATTAGTGAGGCTAAATGGCATAACTAGAAATTCGTACAACCTTTATTGTTACGCTTCAAAATCACAGAATCACAACAGTCATGCCATGTAAACATTCTATAATAGTAACTGACCCAACAGTTCCTACCATAGATATAATCTGCACAAGATATCGACGACTCTTCGCTTTAAAGTAAATAGTCCAATTAAGTGTTTAACTATAAATATAGTAATTATCATAAATTTTTAATAAATATACATAATTATATGTAAAGTCCACAAAACTTCCCAAAAATCTCTACATAAACATAATGGTTCATTAATTTATATAATAATTATCAATCTTTCATGCTTAAACTACAAAGTACACTCTAGTTACACATCTACTGCTAAGCAAATCAATCTTCACACCCCTAGCTTCAAAAGAACTAACCTCTGAATAATTGTAAAACAATATAATACTTGAAGTATTAAGAAATCGAGACTTGCAAAAGGATTTCTAAGGGTATGAGCAACTACAGCTCAGTAAGTTGAATTAGAGACTCATGAAAGTATACAAATACAAACAAGATTATCAAGCAATTATTTTAATGCAATGCAACAAGCATGTGTCATCACACAACGTAGTCAGGTCCGTTGCGAAATCAGAGAAATTTCACCCGCTTTAATCCAGGTTGAGGAGTTTTCATGTTATACAGCAGCTCATAACCAAACCCAAGCTTGTGTAATAGAGATACTGCTCCTCTTGTGACTACCTTCGAACCATTGACTTCACCTTCGTCGTGACATCCTCTCTTGTCACTTAGTTCGACTAAGGATGAAGAAAGGATAATTATGCAATCCTACGCTATCCCTTTTAAAGGGGTTGGTATTTGGTTGAAAAATCCTAATGATCCCTTAACGGGATTATTGTATAAAATTTTTTATCATTAGAGTCAAATAAGATTAAATTTCATTTAGGGTGTTCAAACAATTTCACACCAATTCAATCATAACACAAAATCAATCACATTACAAATTTCAGCACGAATTCAAATGCATCAAATACATGCGTAAATTACTTACAATCATAACAATATACAATCTTAAGTCTCCAAGTACTATAAAATAATACTCTAATATAATAAGTAATAACCCAACTTACATGGAATTTCTCAATCGCCCGATCACTTAATTGTAAACCGATTCGTCTCTGGGTATTCTATAATACAAATAGTGCTTTTTAGTACTTATACTTTAATGATTCATATTCTAAGTTATAATTTAACTCATTTTTTCATGTATATCTATTATTTACTAACGATTCATTCTACCCAATTTTGGGGTTCGGTTTTTAAATTAAATTCTAGTTTTGATTTTGGAATCTTAAATATGGTCGAATCCTA